>CM065778.1:94461530-95086530 GCA_033296515.1 Macrochelys suwanniensis | reverse complement strand
AGCAGGGGCTGCTCCAGGCTAACGAGAACATCTGACTCTAATTAACCAGCAAAGAGTCAGGTGAGGCCATTAAGGTAATGTGAACACCTGACTCTAAGACTCTTCTGATAATATCAAAGGGCTCACTCCAGTCAGGCTGGGGGGAGCCAGAGGAGAGGAAGCGCCGTTGAAGAGCTGGGCAGTGAAGACACCCTCAAGTCATTGGTAAGGGAGCCCTAAGGTAAGGGAGAAGCGGGAGAGCTGTGGGGAAAGTGGCCCAGGGAAAGGTAGCAACTCTGGCAGTGAAAGGTTGGCTGCCAACAGCTGCTATCATTAGGTTCCCTGGGCCAGAACCCGGAGTAGAGGGTGGGCTGCAGGGGGTGGGTGGTGTTATCTGGGGTGGGGGGCAGGGCTGGTGTAAGGAAGTTTCGCCTAGGGTGCGAAACTTCCTTGCACTGGCCCTGTTTAACACTGATCTATTGTGTGTTCTGCCTCAACCAAACCACCAGATACAAAAGCCCCGAATTTTGGGGAAGCTCTGATTCTGAGCTGGATCCCAATTTTTTGGCCCAGTTCCATCTCTAAGCTTGGTTGAGAACCGTACCTGTTAAAGTGAACAGCGTTCTCTCTTTGTCTATTGCCCAGGCACCAGGGTGTTCGGTGTTTGGTATTGTGACCAGGGTAGGCCAGGCTGCAGAAGTTGCTCTGGTGGTGGTGATCTTTCAAAAGATTGGATCTGGTGTCCCCCATGAAGCTCTTAAATCTGTGTGAGGCTTCCTTCAATTTATGAGGCACTAAGGCAGCATTAATTCTATTGCCAAGCTAGTCTCTCAGGATTTTTTGTGAGTGGTAGCAGGAAGTAATTTGCCAGTGTTTGAGAGTCACTTTGGTTTCTTGTTACTTGAAGGTACAAGTAGGCAATCGCTGCAGTGTGCGATAAAGGAAAGGCAATATTGTTTTGTGTACACTTTTAAAATGGACATCTGTCTCCCTGCATGCTGCAGAATCAGCAGCGGCTTTGTGTACCAATCCAGTTTCAGAATGGGACAGTAATTTCTCTCTCTCTCATTGACTTTCTTTATATTTGTCCACTCTTCGACTTATTTCACGTTAAGGAAAACATTTTAGACCATTGGGGGAGTGAGGAATGTATCAGTGAAACCTACATGGAGGAAAAGTCCTTTGCTTATGCAGATCTGTGGAGCATTGTGGTAAATAGAGGGGTCCCCAGAGGATCTGTACTAGGATCTATGCTGTTTAACATATTCATGAATCATCTGAAAAAGGGGGCAAACAGTGGGGTGGCAAAGTTTGCAGACGATTGGGCAACAAAATTGCACTCATCAATACTGAATTTCATCTGCTAAGTAATGCATATTGGAAAAAATAATCCCATCTCTACATTCAAAATGATGTGGGATAAATGAGCTATCATCACTCAAGAAAGAGATATTGGGGGTCATTGTGGATAGTTCTTTGAAAACATCCACTCAGTGTGCAGTGCCAGTCAAAATGTTAGGAGCCATTAGGAAAGGATAGATAAGACAGAAAATATCATAATGCCATTGTATAAATCCATGGTATATCCACACCTTGAATACTGCATGCAGTTCTGGTTGCCCCATCTCAAAATGATATTAGAATTAGAAAAAAAATATAAAGAAGGGTCACAAAAATAAGGGGTATGGAACAGATTCTGTATGAGGGGAAACTAAAAAGAGTGGGACTGTTCATCTTAGAAAAGAGACAACTAAAGGGGGATATGATAGAAGTCTATAAAATCACAAATGGGTGTGGAGAAAGGGAATAAGTGTTATTTACCCCCTCCTATAACACAAGAACCAGGAGTCACCCAATGAAATTAATAGGGAGTGGGTTTAAAACACAAGGAAGTACTACTTCACCCGATGCACAGTCAACCTGTGTAACGTGTTGCCAGGGAATGTTGTGAAGGAGAAAAGTATAACTGGGTTCAAAAAAGAAGAATAGATAAGTCCATGGAGGATAGGTCCATCAATGGCTATTAGCCAAGATGGTCAGAGATGCAACCCAAAGCTTTGGGTGTCCCTAAACATCTGACTGGGATTGGATGAGAGGGGATAGATTACTCAATAATGGCCTTGGTTTCTTCATTTCTTCTGAAACATCTGGCCCCTGTTGGAAGACAGGATACTGGGCTAGATGGGCCGTTGGTCTGACCCAGTATCGCCATTCTTATGTTCTTATGACCTATTTTAGCATGAAAAGTAATTCACTAACTTATTTTTGAATGCTGATTATCAGCTTTTACAGATACACATACGTACCTGTGCTATGTGGTGGGTGTGGGATTATCAACAGGACATGCACCAGCACTTTAGTCATCCTGGTATTTCTGACCCATCTCCCCTCTCTGGAAGAAGAGATGGTGGCTTGGTAACCTGGGCCACCCAGGTTACGTAACTGCCATCTCTCCTTCCAGAGCAAGGAATCAGGTCTGGGATGTTCCAATACTTCCAAAAATGTGGGTGATAATTAGTAAAAAAACAAATAATGGCTTTTGTAAAACCCAGGGTTTGTGTGTGTAAAAACAGAAAATGAAGGAGCTAAAGTATATTAGAATCCTGGAATGAAACTGACAGTTTTCTTCCACTTGGTGTCAGCATAATGTTCTTTATCTGTCCTAAGCTATTAATTGCATGTTAGCTTCAGATGGATTTTAAAATGTCAGTTGTGGTTCTGAATACCCGACTAAAATGTTACTGACCATATTTGCTCCTCATTTCATTTATTTTATATACTACAAATAACCCATTTTTTCACCTCACCACCAACGATACCAAAGTCTTACTGAATGGTGATTAGAGCTGTACAAATAACTGACTTCATTTCTCTAGCAATTCTGAAGAAAGTGAGAATTTCAGTTCAACCCGAACTGAAACCAATTTTTTTTGGCAAATCAGAAAAGTTAGTTTCATTTTGAATCAAAGAAAGTGTTTGTTTCATTTGACACTAAATGTTTCATGTTTTGAAATTTTTAATAGATGTAAAGGAAACAAAAGGGCTGGACTCTCCACCACCAACAGTGCCAGTATCCTCTTCTATAGCCCAGTATTATGGCATTCACCTGGGATGTGGGAGACCCAGACTCAAATCCCCACTCTGGAGCAGGGATTTGAACCCAGGTCCCTGCTCACTAACAACCGGGCTATAGGGTATTCTGGTGTGGTCTGTCTCAATCTCTCCTGTTGGACCTGTTCTACTTTGTAGAAATAAGCACTGAGCCAGAGAGAATGACTATAGACCAGCCATTGGGGAACTCATCTTGGAGGGTAAAGTCCTGGGTTCCTGAACAGGGATTTGAACCTTTGTCTCCTGTATCCATAACCACTGGACTATTCAGTGCAAGGGGCTGTTGTTACCACTGTTTCTTTGAATGCTGCCTAAATCCCTTTGTGAATCTACCCTGAATAATTGTAACAGTTAGTTGAGAAATATCACAATAGTTCATTTTGATACTACTCTTCCCCCCCCCCCCCCCAATTCACCATAACTTGACACACACACTGCATTTTTCAGAGCATGTGCAGGTGACAAATTTCACCTAGTTTTCTGGCGGTGATACATTATCTTTCCAAAAGTTACAAAATACAAGTTCTGCCACTTTACACCAGGGTCATTACCCCTTGATTTTATATTCCCTCTATGACGGATTTCCCCCCGGGATGCCACCTGGAACTGGTACCACCTGAGCCCTCTGACCCGCCAGACTGGGCTCCCTCTCACACTGTGCTGCTGTGACAAGTTGCAAAGCCCTCCAAGCTTGCACTTTCCCCAGCATTCACACAGGTAGGAACACACCCAGCTGCAGTCACATCCAGGATCTCTAACCACCAGCCTAGGACCCCAGAGCAGAACCATCCTGCCCTGGTCAAATCAGGCCAGTATGTGGGTTTAACGCCTGGTCTGCCTCTCCCTCAATGTGAAGAGGACCGTGCACACTTGTGGTAACCAAGCTGAGATTTTCCACAGACACCTTAGTCAAACACGCACTGGTTTGGATTAAAACATAAAATATGTTTATTAATTACAAACAGATTTGAAGTGATAGCAAACAGATCAAAGCAGATTACTTAGTAAATAAACAAAACTGCAAACTGAGCTTAACATACTAGATAGGTAGGATATGAATTAGCAAATTCTCACCCTGAGTGATAAACAGGCTGGCAGATCTTAAAACACGAGCTGCCTTGGCTTTTCAGTTTGGGTTTCCCAGGTTTTCATACACAGGCTAGAAACCCCTCCAGTCTGGGACCATCACTTCCCTCCCTGTTCAATCTTTATTCCTCAGGTGTTTCCAGGTGTGGTGTTTCAGGGAGAGTGAGGTCCCCCCATGATGTCATTTTCCCCCCATTTATATCTTCTTCTCACTTGCTGGAAAGCATTTTTGCTTTGACCTGGGTCAAAGAGTTCCCATTGTGTAGTGCTATCTCTGAGAGGTTTCTATTGTACACAGTTCCAGGGGTAATCTTTGTGCATGTGCGCATTTCCTCATAAGCCATTAACATTGTTTGGCCTTTTTACTGTTGTTGTACCTGAAAGGCTGCTTGTGGGTGTTTCAACCTCACAACATGTTTCAGTAACACATACATAGCCTAACTTCACATACAATGATAGCACATATTATCCAATAAGATATTAATGTTTAGCTGATCAAGACTTTTAGAATAATACCTCACAAGACATACTTTGTACAAAACATATTTTAATTACATGACAATGATGAATATTGGGGTGCCAGGGTGTCACACTCTTCTAAGGAGCTTCTTGGCATGCATTTAACATTATTTTTTCTGGTGGTGTATAATTTAGTTTCATGCCACCTCATACAGGTGCCTTCATTAGACCTGGTCAGAATTTTCTAACAGAAAAATTTAATTATGTCAAAAAATAATTTTACTTTGTGGGGGAAAATGTTAAGAAAAACTTGACTCTTGAGATGAAAATTGGTTCCAATTGAGGGTTTTGGTTTTTGAAAACTGAAACAATTTCTAGACGTCAAATACTCAGATTTTGTTTTTTCTCCATTCTCCTTTTTTTTTTTTTTTTTTTTTTTTTTTTTTTTTTGCCGCCACTGAATGCAATAGAATGACTTTTCTTTTTTCCTCTTCTACTTTGTTTTCCAAAGTTGGGATCGTGGGTGGATGACTGGGTTGTAGAACCCTTGGACATATATTTTATTGCAGTTGGGGAAAGTGGGAATGAACATTCAAAACTTTTAAATTTCACAGCACTTCTCAAAAATTGGAAAAAATGAAAACACTTAATTTTGAAATAGGGAAAAATAGGGAAAATCCATTTTTAATGTAACTACTTTTGCATTTTTCAGCCAGCTCTAGGCTCTATAGAGGTTAGAGCCCACTAGCAAGCAGGACTATGCAATCACAATAGTGAGTTTTAATAGGTACACCAGGAATGTGCATCCTCACGTCTGAAGATTGAATTCATGGCCCACCCTGTTCCTTGCTGTCTATACAATTACTAGATGTTTCTTTGCCCTCACTCCAGATCACATGCAGAAGAAAATCACAATGCAGTGACCTCTATTTCAGTTGCTCATCTGTCTCTCATGTTACTGAAACATAACTCTTCCTCTCATTTGAAATTTCATTTGAATCCTGCTCTTCACTATATGCCTGATGGTGATCCTGAAAGAGTCCAGAAGGACTGAGTCTAGCAGGTAAACTCCTCAAATCACCTGGATTTTGAGACATCTCTTTAGCATGTGACTTTTAACAGGTTCAATGAAGAGAGATTAGATTAGATTTTAAAAGGATTGGTAAACTTCTGCCAGTTCATTATGATTTCTTTATAGCCTATTGCCTGCAGTACAAATCTTTCTTTGTGTGTAGATTGAATGTTCTGTCTGACTGCTTAAAACAGATACATATTCCAGATTAATTGAGTGTGTCAGGAATCCCTTACTCTTTCTGACAATGGCATGGTTACTGTAGCTAATGACTGGCATTTTGTGTACATGTGTGCAGCTGGACAGCTGCCATGCCTCACCTCCTCCAATGATGCTGTGAAATAGTTACAACTAAGGTTTTTTGTTCATACAGTTTCACTATTTTTCTCCTGCCACAAGCACAAAGGTCCCTTTTCACAAGTTAATGGCTATGAAATTTGCAAAATTTTGTCAGTCACCACATCAGTGGCAATGACCAACACTTTGTACTCCCGAATGAAGTAAGCCAGTGTAGACTCTTACAAACAGACTCTTATAGTAGCCCCAACTTAGATGGGGCTATTATAAGGTGGGTGCACAACTGGTTGGATAACCGTACTCAGAGAGTAGTTATTAATGGTTCCCAATCCTGCTGGAAAGGTATAATGAGTGGGGTTCCGCAAGGGTCTGTTTTGGGACCGGCTCTGTTCAATATCTTCATCAACGACTTGGATATTGGCATAGAAAGTATGCTTATTAAGTTTGCGGATGATACCAAACTGGGAGGGATTGCAACTGCTTTGGAGGATAGGGTCATCATTCAAAATGATCTGGACAAATTGGAGAAATGGTCAGAGGTAAACAGGATGAAGTTTAATAAGGACAAATGCAAAGTGCTCCACTTAGGTAGGAACAATCAGTTTCACACATACAGAATGGGAGGAGACTGTCTAGGAAGGAGTGCGGCAGAAAGGGATCTAGGGGTTATAGTGGACCACAAGCTAAATATGAGTCAACAGTGTGATGCTGTTGCAAAAAAAGCAAACTTGATTCTGGGCAGCATTAACAGGTGTGTTGTGAGCAAGACACGAGAAGTCATTCTTCTGCTCTACTCTGCGCTGGTTAGGCCTCAACTGGAGTATTGTGTCCAGTTCTAGGCACCGCATTTCAAGAAAGATGTGGAGAAATTAGAGAGGGTCCAGAGAAGAGCAACAAGAATGATTAAGGGTCTAGAGAACATGACCTATGAAGGAAGGCTGAAGGAATTGGGTTTGTTTAGTTTGGAAAAGAGAAGACTGAGAGGGAACATGATAGCAGTCTTCAGGTATCTTAAAGGGTGTCATAAGGAGGAAGGAGAAAACTTGTTCATCTTAGCCTCTAAGGATAGAACAAGAAGCAATGGGCTTAAACTGCAGCAAGGGAGGTTTAGGTTGGACATTAGGAAAAAGTTCCTAACTGTCAGGGTGGTTAAACACTGGAATAAACTGCCCAGGGAGGTTGTGGAATCTCTATCTCTGGAGATATTTAAGAGTAGGTTAGATAAATGTCTATCAGGGATGGGCTAGACAGTATTTGATCCTGCCATGAGGGCAGGGGGCTGGACTCGATGACCTCTCGAGGTCCCTTCCAGCCCGAGAATCTATGAAACATATTAGTGTTCGGAGGCTCAGTTTGGCAGCTGAGGCAGTGTCTGTTTTGATTTGTTCTCCACTTCAAGGCAAAATGGACTGTGTGCGCTCCCAAAACTTAAGCCACTCTGAGTTTGAATTTCTGTCAAATAGCTCATGACCACTCTGGAACTTTAAACAATAACTACAAAAATTCAGCAATCAGGTATTAATATGCTGCCGATACAAACAGTTGTAGACAACACATAAGGAATGGTAAAAGGCTAGGGTAAAGAAAGAGGAGGAACTTATTCATGTCTCCCAGGGACATAAGTAGAGTAGCCCCAGAGCTGCTGGTCTCTGGGTTGTGAAGTGTAGCTTTAGTGTTGCTGATTCATTGAAACATTCTTGCTTTCTTTTCTTGTATAGTAAGGTCTTCCTTCACTCTTTCCTACACGTAGTTTTCCCAAACAAACATGCCTATGAAATTAGGAGGAAATGAAAATGACCTTTTAGAGGTGTTGAATAAAACAACACAGAAACTTCCAGATGCCCTTTAATAGAATCTAGGAAGGAAATGTGCTTCCCCCTGAACAAAACAAACTGATTAGACCATGGTAACTTAAAAATACGCATAAAAATGGAAACATATGATGTTAAGGTACTGCCAACAGTCTTAATTCTGACCTTTAATTTCAGCTTAATGAGTATTCTAAGTAGTACAAACACTTCAGAAACTTTTCATCTAGGTGATTAGAAATGAAAATGTATCACATTTTCGCTATATGCTGGCTACTGTCTCTCATCAGTAATGAAGCCTCAACCTGTTTAAATATAGTGATTTGACCTCTGAGTATGTGTAAAGAGGATGGTTTCAAGGGTGCTAATCTGGACTGTACCTTACCAGAGAAATATGAAGGTGAATGACTTAGAAACAGTGCAGTTGCCAGGGAATGATCTAGACTAAGCAAGCTCTAATACTCCTACTGGAACAGTAAACTGGGTATAGAGACATCTACCTATGTCAGAGATAAGAGAACCATGGCAGGAACATGGGTGGGCTTGACCCCTTAACGGGTACCAAGATACTTACCCTTGCATCTGTAAAGCATCTTTCATCTTGGCATGAGAATGCTTTACAGAAACTAATGAACTGTGCCTTAAAACACCCATGCGAAGTAGTTTTTACACCCTCTCTGCAAGAAAGGATCTGAGGCATAGAGGAGATGGTATGAATGCCAAAGGTCAGACACAATGAGCCATAAACTGAACCCAGATCTTCTCAGTTCTTGCTTTAGTCACCACACGGTTGTTCCCCTGCTAAGAAATGAGATGCTGATTTGTGGACCACAGGGGGCCTGGGTCTTTGATCAGTATGTGGTCAGGTAGTGGCTTGCAGGTTGTCATGTAAAGTGAGAGATGCAATATTAGACTATAGGATCTCTAGAGCATATTGGAAGAGTAGATGGATTAGAGTAGAAGGGGCTGGAAGGTCAGAGAGGGTCATAGTTAAGTGTGTTTGTGTAGAATGTAAACTCCATAGTTCCTGACTGTCAAATATTCTAGGATTTTTGCTCACCAAAACATTCTGATGTCGTTTTTTGTTTACAGTGTCAGAAATACACCCACTTTAAGGGACAGGAATATTTTGATATACCATTATGCCTAAAGGACTGTGTTGTTAATCCTATAGATTTACCATGGATGGCAAAACACAGAAAAAATGGCGATTTAGGACTTTATTTCTATCCTATGTCTCAGCAATTGTATTTCTTAACTTTTTAATTCTATTTTAATGTTTTTGTCTGGGAATTAAATGAACAACTTTGAGATTCATAATCCTTTTCATCGGTCAGTGCAGGGGAGCCATTTAACAATAATAAACAGTGAGCTGAACTTGCGTCAATAAGTATTGCTCCTGTAATTCAAAACCACAAGACTTTTTATATAAGAAAGCCCTAAGCTTTTGCATATTTCACTGTGTGTCTGGCAAGAAATCTACCAAATTAATCCCTGAGAAGTGATAGATGAACAGAGTATTTTCTTTTTTAAATGCCTGACCTGCTTCTTTATTTGTGTTACAAGTCTGGCTTTCAACAGCCTTAATGTTCAGTATAAGCAAATACATTCCCAGCTATTTATCCTTCCATTTATATTCCATAATTGTTTAGATGCTTTACTAAGATGCCTGCAAGATAAATTTGAAATAATATTAACAATTTGTAGGACTGCTACAATGCAGTATCTAATTAATTGCCCTCTTTAACCATTAGACATGGCATACTAGTACATGTTCAAAGTTTTAAGTGAATTAAGAAAGTTGTGCTGTTGACAGTTCAACAAACTGCTATGCACTAGATAATCAGTGAACTGTGTTTGCCTCTCTCTTCATGTGCCCTTAATAATTTTGGATATTACAGAGAAAATAGATTTTTTTCCCCTCACTAGATCTAGAATGAGGATACTTCTAGCAGCTTCTCAATTACCAAGAGACTTGTCAGCTAAAACAATCTGTCTTTCGGTCTGCCTAAAATTCACTCTCAGTAACTGAGAGCTGCATTTCCCCCCAGAGCTTCTAATCACCTGGAGTTACGCAGTGATGAATGTCTCATGTTTTCGGACCACAGAGAGCATAAATGGATTGAGACTTAACTCCAATTCCATGTAATTATCATTCCCTATGAAGCCTGGTATGTTTTGCTAGGAACATGAAAATACAGTGCAGCTGAAATGAACCACACTCAAATAAATCTTCAGTGATATGCAGTGTCTAAAGCGAATCATTAGGGTTCTCCTATGTTCATAATGACTTATGAGGAAAAATTTAGAGGGATTTTTTTTTAATGTCACAGCAAAGGATGCTTTTGCTCTAATTTTAGTTTAACACTTTGCTCTGACTTAAAACTGAATTTAAAAAAAAACATATTGCTGCTTTCTCCTCCAGCAGAAGCTGCTCTGAGCTGCATTTGTGTAAAGGAAGAAAGAAAGAAGCAGCAGCTGAGACTGGGTCAGCATGAAGGATCAAATAAATCTCTTGTATATGCATTGCAGCCTCTTCTGTGTATAAGTAGGAGAGGGCATTTTTGTACTAAACTGCTTCTTTTGAGAGGTTTGCCACTGCCAATATTACTAGAAAAGGCAACTTTTCAGACAAAGTAGGATATGGAAGGTCAGGTCATCAGACTATGGAAAGGGAGGAAAGAACTCCACATCTTGGTTTCTTCAAACTAGTGAATTCTAATATAAGCAGCAGGATCTTTTTTGAAAACTAATTACAAGTGTTTAGGGGGAAAATTCTCAGCTAAATAAAACTGAAGTCTAATCTTAGTCCTGGATTTTAAAAAAAGCTTTCCATGGCTGGCATGCCACCAGTGTGCTGAAAGCTTTAGATCAATGGCGTATGTATTTAAAGCCTCCAGTTGTGTGCTTTTCTTTTTTTAAAAAAAGTAAATTGAAATGGGGGCAGCGGGAAATCAGTGGGTAAATAGTAGGGATAAAATTGTGCATATTAACTCTGTAACATCAGCCGACATATCAAGTAAATGCAGAGCTGAGGGTTGCAGTATCCTTAATTAACCTTGCTGCAGCACATATGTAGTAAGCTGAATACTCAGTCTGGAGACTATTGAAATACCCTTATAGTATTTCCATTTCTTTTCTCTCCCCGCCACTAATTCCTTTTCATTTTGTCACAATTCATTCTTCTCCCTCTTCTCTGAGCTTCTTTGGTAACAAGTAAAAAGTAAACTAGAGTAACTAGAGTTTGGGGAAGGAAAGATTTCCCCCTCCCACCCCAAATGGAAAACAATGGGCCAGAACTGCTCCATTGAAATCAGTGGCTCCACATTGTTTTACACCAGGTGAAGATTTGACCCATTGCTTTTCAATTTAGTGCTCAAGAAAACTCAGATCCCCTATCTGCTGACCAGATATGGTACAAATTTTGCCACTTTTGAGTTTTACATACCTAACAGCAACTTGGTGAAATTTACAAAAAGCATCCGCAGAGTGACTCAGATTCAAGAATCTTCAATAGTTCCTGAAATAACCAGAATATCAGCTTTGAAATTGCCTTTTTTTTAAAACACAACTTTTGCGGGTGGGTGGAAGAGAAGGTGAGCAGGGAATGGAAGAGTTCTGAGAGAAACAGGTAGAGTTCAAGCCAGTGACATTCCAGGTAATAGTAACTTATGAGGGGAAGCCTCAGATATTGCAACTAGAAGAGGTGTTTTGCTCCTCTTGTGATGGTCATCTCGTATAGCTTGAAATCCAGTGGCCGCTGAGGGAACTCAGCATCTCAATGGATTGGGCACCTAGAGCCTGATCATAAGTCCACTGAAGTCAATTGGCTTTAGTTCAAATTCTTTACAAATACAGGTATGAATGCAACATTTTCTCAGAAAATAACAACCAAAGGCTGTTTTCACCAATAGTTGCAAAATGTTTTAAAACACCAACATAATTCCCCAGCTTCTCTCCATGTACCCAAGTCTGACAACTACTATTAAAGAACTGAAATTGATAGTAGGAATGATCTATTCAGTTAAAGTTCTCCAGAAAGGGCAGATGTAGGAGAAGGGGAAGATCCAGTTGAATCTCCTTCCATTATTTGTTAAAATCAGTTCTCCAGTTTTATTCTTTATTCATAAATTAACTCTGAGATTCAAAGAAGCAATTGGAGCTGTCAGACACTCATTCTAGTGACTGCTATCCCAAAACTTAACATGATGTTTTATGAAAGGCAAATCTTGTTCTAAACTGGCAATGCCATTAATATCCAAGATGCAATACAGCAGCAGAAGGACTTTGAAAAATGGAGGTGATAGACCACTGAGTTATTAAGCTTGGGCCTAAATGGATGGATTGGATGAGGAATGTAAGGATACTCTTCCTACATCTACCCTAGCTCTTGTTTCTGTTGTTGCTGTACATCTGTTCCTGGCCTTGCTGATTGATCCTTTTAAATTTTAGCATCTGGATATTTTGAAGGGATTGGGGGAAGGGGTTTTAATTTTCCTTCTTCCTTTTATTCTCTACATTATATCTATAACATTTTCTCTCCTACCACACTAATCACCCACACAATTAAAAAAATTCCCCTCTAAGTCTTTCACCCACCTTTCTCTGACATCCACAGCAAGATAAAACAAATGCTCTTTACATTTAACTTGTATGAATTACCCTTGTTGTGAGAAGAACCTTAGATGTTCCAAATCTAATTGATTTTTCTGCATATTTTGCTAGGAGCATCTCTGTCCACCCCCTCCCCACCCCATGGTATGGCTCATATGACTTCTTTCCTTCCCAGGTTTGGGCTTGAGGGCTAGATTCATAAGGACTCGATAGGCCTGATTTATGATCTCTCTTGCTAAAGATTTACATCAATGTAACTTTTCCAAGTCAATGGAATTATACTGATGTGAATGAATAGAGAATTGGACTCACGGTCCTTGTGACAATGAGCTGACAATCTAAAAGATGGACAAAGATCAAACAATAACACTCTAGGAGACATGCAAGATGGTGTTAAATTATAACTTAATTTTTTTAACAAAGGGAAGTTGATGTTACGGTGACCAGACAGCAAACGTGAAAAATCGGGATGCGGCTGGGGGGTAATAGGAACCTATATAAGAAAAAGACCCAAACATTGGGACTGTCCCTATAAAATCGGGACATCTGGTCACCCTAGTTGATGTTAGCTTAGTATTTGTAGGTTTCCTGGAAGAAGTAGGTTTGAATTCCAGGAGTTTGAATGAAGAGATCGTTAAAGAGATTGTAATGTCTGTAGAAAGGAAGGAAAAGTAGAGTGGGAGAAAGAAACTAACTGCAGCAGCGAGGTTGGCCTCTTGCATGAAGCAAAGGGTGAGAGAACTGGAATGAGAGAAGAAACAAGAGCAGAGACTGAAGTTGTACAGAGCCTTGATGTGAGGACAAGAATCATCCTTTTGATCCCATAGAAAAGATGGAGCTAGTATCACAAATGCAGGCCTAGTGAGACTGCACAACCATTACACGAAAGCTGTTAGTAGAAACTTTTTAAAGGTGTATTGTGACCAGTGATGGCAGCAGGAGTTGCATGCAGAGGTGAAGAGTATTTAAAATATGGGCCAGCATGGGAAAACAGATTTTAAAAAAGAACAATTTATAAAAAACAGTTTTCTTTGCTATTAACCATCTGTATTCTTTCTATTTGTGCAGAAGTACCTTCAATATAACAGGCTGGAAATGGTAGTCTGGGGAGTTCTGTTGTAGCAACACAGTCAGTGTCGCTACAACATTTTATCCACCAATTTCTTGTGACAAATCACATAATGCTTCACTGAGTTCTAGATAATGTCTTTTGACTTTCTATGTGTCCTCACTCTTTCCCCTGCCAAAAAAACCCCTCAACCAGACTTGTCTGACAAAACTTGCTCTAATGAATGTTTATATCCTACCTTTTGACCTCAAATGATTGACTTAAATGTCTTGCAGGAGTGAAAGTAACTTAAAGGACTTACCGGTACTCAGGGTGGCTGGGGTCCTCGGCAAGGTGGGTGGGGGCGTGACTCTGGGCCCGGGAAGGGGTGTGGGCTTGGGCAGAAGAGGCAGGGCTGGGGCCAGACTCCCCCAGCCAGCCCTTCAGTGCCACCCGGCCTCCGCCACCCATGGCTCCGGCCGCAATTTAAAGGGCTCAGTCAGGCCGCTGCCGGAAGCCCCGGGCCCTTTTAAATCACTGGGCCCCTTTTGCTCCCCCCCCCCCCATCAGTGGCCCTGCCAGTACAGCTGGCTCTGTACTGGCGGCCACTTTCTTACCGGTACGCTGTACCAGACCGGCTTACTTTTACCTCTGGTGTCTTGCCTAGGCAAGAGGGTCACACTTACAAGGTCATAGTTACCAGCTTTACACCTTACCCTCACTTTGGAAGAACTAGCACTATATTCTGGTACCTTGCCTGAACTTAAAAATAATTTCTAAATTTCAGTGAGTGGTTCTGATGGCAGCTTACTGAGTTCCCTCATACTCGTGTTATTCTTCTCTGATGAATGAACATAAATCACTGCAATCAAACACCAACTTAATACCAGGGCTAGAATAAGTGGTTTCCCTCCTAATTTTAATTGATGACTCCTGCCCTTCCCTGTGTACTCAGTAATGATCTCTACTAGAGTTAAATACACTTACAAAGTAAACAGAGTGCCTCTTAATTTTTTTTTTTGATTTCCTCCTCAGGATCCTGTGCCATACTTTAGAGATCTACTTTATTTTTAAACTTTCTCTCAACCCTTATGTTGTGGAAAGATTCTTCTGTGCCTACCCCTCACCCCGCTGCCAAATGTTGCGTTCTTTTTTCAAACATCCTCCCCTGCAAATGAGCTGTGATTTTGCTAAAAAAATGATTGATTCCTACTAGGAGCAAACAGGCCAAGAAATGTCTTGAATGTAACTTATTTCAGAGATTTTCTGCTGGAATAAACCTCTTAATAAGCTTCATTGTCTTTCTTGGTCAATTAGGTGCAGTCTATTTGCATGTGACTCTATAAATCTTCCACTAGAGATCTAAATGGAAGAGAGCATTCAGGAATATCCTGTGGATTTGTGATGCTCTTGAAGGACTTTGTGTCCATAAATCAATGAATGGGTTATACTTATCCATATATAGCAAATAGCTTTTTCTTTGTGACAGTTATAAAATGGATAATCTTTGATTTTTAGTAATTAATGACTTAATTTATCTTTACTGAACTGTTTTAGAACACTGGAAGAGAACGTACAGAATGGGAGAAATGTGATTTCTCAGTCTCTCACCTTTAGATCAAGTAAATTGTGTTGCTTCCAGAAGCCACGAGTACCAGAGCTTTGTATGGGCATATAAAGTGTTCCTACTGGAGCAAAGATAGCTGTAGCAATGCATTCGCTGTAGGGTGCCATATCTGAAACTCTCCTGTCTCTAAATGTGGAGTTCAAAACTGGGACCTCATTCTCCCCTGCAGGACACAACTCCCATTGAAATCAGTGGAGTTGTCTCTGTGGCAGAATGGGGACCCTGATTCCATCTCAGTCCAGCAAAGCAGCAGTGAATATTTTTCTCACTCATCTTCCACACTGTGCATGAGGGTTGGAGCTGACTTAGTCTTTTTTGTATTTTCAACAAAAGTCGGACATATTGGGTGGCAACCGAATCCTTCATATGTTCAACACATTGACAGAAAACTATAAATTAACTTAATTTCCACATAGATTTCTTTCTGGTTCTGTTGGTTCATCTCTGCTCTGTCCCATTTTTTCTTTTTCTTTCTTCAACTCATTTTCAGTTAGATTCTTATCTTTTATTCAACATCCTATTAAATTTCTTCCTCAATTCTTCCATGTGTCTCTCCATTTCATGGTGGTCAGTGTGCATTCGTTTAACTTTCTTCAGTTTTATCTTCATCCAGCTGTCCAAGCCTTCCTCTAATGACAATAGAGTCATCTTTGTGAGTGCTGTTTTGGGGACAGTAGATTGAAGTTGCGGTTGGTTCTTGATGCTGGTAGTGGTTTCTGTGTGGTCTTACCTTCCTGCAGGGAGGGTTCCTCCATGTGAGATCTCTACAGGTGTGGTTCCTTTGGCTGTACAGATGAAGGGAATTCCATACATCAATACAAATGCTGAAAACTATAAGACTTGATGAAGAGCTGTAGAGAGTGCAGGGAATGCGTAAGAACACAGAGAGTCTGGTGATGCTCTCTAGAGTAAAGCAGGAGAATGCCTAAATGAATGAATGAAAAATCAGCCTAAACAGTAAAAACCTACTTCAGGCCCTGAGTCTTGAATGCCTGTCTTTGGCTGACAAGTGCACAAATTCACTTGATAGCAGAAATAGCCTTGATTCTTTAAGAAAACAACTGCCATAGAGTAGGAGACAACTGTCTAAATTTTAGAGGGAGTTGCACCTTCAGAGTGTAAGTACTTGAATGAACATTCCTGAAGAAAAAGTTAGATGGCTTAGCTCAATTAGTTGCTTAGTTTAGGTTGTTAAATCTGGTTTGGACAGCACAAAACTGAGGAAGATTTCCTCAAAAACAACTGCCAGAAATTTTGTAGCTAATCGTGACTAAGAGCTATAGGATCACAATCAAGACTTGAAAATACTAACAGACCTCTGATACATGCAGAGGTCTGTTACTACTCTAGTATAGAGTATGCCAGTAGGGGATGGCACTTTGAATTCTTCGAGTGCTTGCTCATATGTATTCCAATTAGGTGTGCGCGCGCGGCGTGCACGATCGTTGGAAGATTTTTACCCTAGCAACACTCGGTGGGCCGGCTGGCGCCCTCCGTAGTGGTGCCGTTGCGGCGCTGAATAAATACCCCAGCCGGCCCAGCGCCCTCTCAGTTCCTTCTTACCGCCCGTGACGGTCGTTGGAACTGTGGAGCGCAGTGTAGCTGATCTCCACCTCCCTAGCTTAGTTAGCACTCGCTTACCATTGTTTATAGTTTTTAAGTACTTTAAGTAGTTGTTAATAGTTTTGATAGTTCTTGTTAGAAGTTTAGTTTGAATACTAGTGGGAGATAAGGGGCTTCTCCCCTTTTCTCCCTCCTGGTACCGGGCTGATGCCTGGCTTCCTGGGATTCAAGCTGTGCTCAGCCTGCTCTAAGCCGATGCCTACAGGGGACCCCCATGATTCCTGCCTGAAGTGCCTCGGGGAGTCCCATCTACCAGATAAGTGCCGGATCTGCAAGGCTTTTAAGCCTAGAACCAAGAAGGAGTGGGACTTTCATTTGCAGAAGCTCCTCTTGGAAGTGGCACTTAGCCTGATGTTGGACCCACACCACAACCCGGTACTGACTACGGCGGCACGCACCGTGTCAGTGGCTCCGGAGCTCCCGAGTACCAGTAAGGAGCCCCGGCACCGGACAGCTCCGGCCGTGATTCCTCAGAGGCACTGTTTGATGTCCCCGACATTGGGTAAACGGACCCCGGGACCGGCACCGCCCCCGGCGCTGCTGCAGCCGCAGCTGATTCAGGATCGCCCGGCCAAGTCTTTCGGCCTGGCGCCAGCACTGTCGACTCTGGTACCGCAAGGGCCATTGAGTTTGGTGCCCATGACTAAGGCACCCGCACCGTCGACTCCAGCGCCACAAGGACCATTGAGTTCGGGGCCCCCGGCTAAGACTCCGGAACCGACGACTCCGGTACCGCAAGGTCCGTCGAGCTCGGCAATTGTCAGCTCCCCGGTACGCACAGAGGTAGAGCTAACGCTGCCGTCCACACCGGACACCTTCTCGGCAGCGAGAGACCTGATTGCGATGACCGAACCGGCACCGCATCAGCCTCCGGTACCGCCGTTGAGAATCCTCCCGTCCCGAGGCAAGCCTGCCATGTTGTGCCCAGTGCTGCACGCAGGGATCGGTCGATGTCGGTCCAGATCCAGGTCGAGATCCCAGTCCCACACCAGACGAAGATCTCAATCGAGGCACCGCTCACAGTCCCGGCACCGATCCTCTTCTTGGCGCCGGTCGTACTCACGGCACCACTCGAGGTCGACCTCCAGACACGGTCGACACTACCATGGCTCTCGGTACCGCTCCCGGTCCCGTGGATGGTCGCAGCGTAGATCTCCGGACAACCGATTTCGCCACCGATCGCCTAGGCATTCCCTTACGCGATCCAGGTCAGGCTCCCAGTACCGATCCAGGTCCTGGTACCGATCCAGGTCCCGGCACTGATCCCCTTCGGCACGGCACAGCACGGCACTGCGGACTGGACTTCAGGGCCATTCCGCTGCACCTTGGCCCTCTCGCTCTACCTTTTCTTCTTCCAGGGCCGGGAGTGCCTACTATATGGACCAGAGCCACGTTATAGAGGGCCCTAGCCGTTGGCAAGGCGATATGCAGGACTCGGCCCAAGGACCACAACAGTGGCCTTTCTGGACACCGACGGCATTCCACCAGTCCCAAGGGGTCCCCTCCAGAGCCTCCCAATCAGCTCATTCGGAGCCCTGGGTGCCGGAGGCAACGGTATCCCGCCCTCCCCCGGAGGTCCCAGAACCAGCGGTCCATTCGTCGTCCAAGGCTCCAGACCCTGAGGCCGGGGACCTTGAGACAGCAGAACTCCTGCCTCAGGACCCTCTAGTCCCGGGATTGTCGTCGTCGTCCTCCCCGGACGAGGCAGTGGCAGGAGCGTCATCCTCTGGCCCACCTCCTATTGATCTCCGGGACCACCAAGACCTGCTTCGCAGATTGGCTCTCAATATGAACCTGCAGGTGGTGGAGCCCCTGCGCCTAAGTCTAAAGAAGCCAAACGCCTGGACCTGTTTGGTAGAAAGATCTCCTCTGGGGGCAGCCTTCAGCTCAGAGCGGCTAACCAGCAGGCCCTTCTGAGCCGATATAAGTACAACACCTGGAACTCGATGCAGAAATTCAGGGAATTTGTGCCCCAAGAGTCCAGGCAGGAGTACTCGGCTTTGATTGAGGAGGGCAAAAAGGTGGCCAGAACATTGCTACAGGCCTCCTTGGACATAGCTGACTCAGCGGCCAGAATACTAGCTTCAGGGGTTGCCATGCGGCGTATCTCCTGGCTACAGTCCTCTAACCTCCCTCCGGAGGTGAAGTATATGATTCAGGACCTGCCCTTTGATGGGCAGGGCCTGTTTTCCGAGAAAACGGACTGGAGGCCGCAGACCTTAAAAGATGGTCACACCATAATACGAACACTGGGGATGCATACCCCTGCCACGCAGCGCCGGCCCTTCACGCAGTGCCCCTACACCGTGCCCAGGCCTAGGCAGGACTTCGAGAAGACACGGCTGGGGTGGTAGGAGGAGGCAACCGGGTCATCAGTCTGGCCGCAGCCAGGGCCCCCCTAAATCATCGGCGGGGCCCAAGCAAAGCTTTTGAAGTGACGCCCGAGGGTGGAGCACCAGTCTCCATACAGGACCCATCCCCTCCTTTCAGAGACCGCCTTTCCCATTTCTCCCATGCGTGGTCAAACATAACCTCAGACCGTTGGGTCTTACGCATGGTGGAAAGAGGATACCATCTGCAATTTGTCTCCTCCCCTCCCTGTCCCTCTTCAGGGACCCTTCTCACGAGCAACTCCTAATTCAGGAGGTGCAAACGCTCCTCACTATTCGGGCAATAGAGGAGGTTCCAAGGGAGTTCAGGGGCAAAGGGTTTTACTCCCGCTATTTCCTGATCCCCAAATCAAAAGGGGGGCTACGTCCTATCCTGGACTTGTGTGGACTCAACAAATTTATGGTAAAGTTGAAGTTCTGCATGGTTTCCCTGGGTACTATTATCCCTTCCCTGGATCCTGGAGACTGGTACGTCACCCTCGACATGAAGGACGCATATTTCCATATCGCAATTTACCCACCACACAGACGTTTCCTCTGCTTTGTGGTAGACCAAAGGCACTTTCAGTTCGCCGTCCTTCCCTTCGGTCTGTCCACGGCACCAAGGGTGTTCATGAAGTGCATGGCTGTTGTGGCGGCTGCTCTTCGTCGACGGCGGATTCAAGTGTTCCCGTACCTCGACGACTGGCTCATCTCCGGCAGCTCCAGCAGCCAAGTCCAGTCACAGGTTCAGACTGCCATGAGCATGTTCAATCAGCTCGGCTTGCTCCTGAATGTAGAAAAGTCCACTTTGGAGCCAACCCAAAGGTTAGACTTCATAGGGGCAGTCCTGGACTCGACTCTTGCCCGAGCGTTTTTGCCAGAGGTACGCTTCCAGGCCCTAGTAACCATCATATGCGGCCTGCAGAGCATCCCAACCTCGACAGCTCGAAGCTGCCTAAGCCTTCTGGGTCACATGGCGTCCTGCACATTCATAACCAGAAATGCCAGATTATGCCTCCGTCCTTTCCAGGCTTGGCTCTCGTCAGCATATCGCCCACGCAGAGACAGTATGGACGTGGTACTAAAGGTGCCATCGAAGGTCCTGGCCTCCCTAGATTGGTGGCTAGACCCCAAGAAAGTGATGGAAGGGGTGCCTTCCATGCCCCACAGCCCTCCCTGGCCCTGACCACAGATGCGTCATCTCTTGGTTGGGGGGCCCACCTAGCAGATCTCCAAACACAGGGCCTGTGGTCGGTTCAAGAGTTATCCCTCCACATCAACATGAGGGAGCTCTGGGCAGTGCGCCTTCCCTGCCAAGCCTTTTCCAATCAGCTTCAGGACCGTTGCGTTGCAGTTCTTATCGATAACACAATGGCCATGTTCTATATCAACAAGCAAGGGGGAGCACGTTCGTCCCCCCTCTGCCAAGAGGCCATACGATTATGGGAGTTCTGCATAGCCCACTCCATCCACCTGGTGGCCTCCTTTCTCCCAGGGGTTCAGAACACCTTGGCGGACCGACTCAGCAGGTCCTTCCAGGCGCACGAGTGGGCCATTCGCCCGGATGTTATCCACTCTGTCTTCCGGAGCTGGGCATTTCCCCACATAGACCTGTTCGCGACTCGCGAGAACCGGAAGTGCCACGTGTTCTGCTCCCTCCAGGGACGCTCCCCAGGCTCCCTGACAGACGCTTTTCTCCTGCCTTGGACGAACCACCTGTCCTATGTCTTTCCCCCGTTTCCGCTGGTCCACAGGGTCCTGCTCAAGCTGCGCAGGGACAGGGCCCGCCTAATCCTGATCGCCCCGGCGTGGCCCAGGCAGCACTGGTACACAACTCTCCTAGAGCTCTCGGTGGCCATTCCGATCACTCTCCCGTTGTGGCCAGTCCTGATTACTCAGGAGCACGGCAGGCTTTGTCACCCCAACCTGCAATCTCTCCACCTCACGGCATGGCTGCTGCATGGCTGAACCAGTCTGAGTTACGTTGTTCTGGCCCAGTTCAACAGGTTCTTCTGGGTAGCAGAAAGCCCTCTACCAGGTCCACCTACTTGGCCAAGTAGAAACGTTTTTCCTGCTGGTGTGCCCCACGTGGTATCACCCCCTCACAGGTGCCAGTGCATATCATCCTGGACTACCTCTTGTCCCTGAAAGAGCAAGGTCTGGCAGTCTCCTCTTTGAAGGTCCACCTGGCGGCGATCTCGGCCTTTCACCCTGGCAAGGGTGGGCGCTTGATTTTTTCCAATCCCATGGTCAGCAGGTTCCTCAAGGGGTTGGAGCAGCTGTACCCACTAGTCTGCCATCCGGTCCCTATATGGGACCTTAACCTTGTGATAACTAGGCTCATGGGGGGGCCCCATTCGAGCCTATGGCCACCTGCTCGCTCCTGTACCTCTCCTGGAAGACGGCCTTCCTCGTAGCCATCACCTCGGCGAGGCGTGTATCTGAACTCAGAGCGCTTACTTCAGAACCTCCCTACACGGTGTTCCATAAGGACAAGGTACAGCTGCGACCACACCCGGCCTTCCTTCCCAAGGTGGTGTCGGCCTTTCATGTCAACCAGGACATCTTTCTGCCGGTCTTCTACCCGAAGCCGCATGCCTCTCCAAGGAAGCAACAACTTCACTCCTTGGACGTCCGTAGGGCTCTCGCCTTCTACATCGAGCGGACGAAGCCCTTCCGGAAAACGACTCAACTCTTCGTTGCTGTGGCAGACCAGATGAAGGGCCTCCTGGTCTCCTCCCAGCGCATCTCGTCCTGGATCACGTCGTGCATCCGGGCGTGTTACAACTTGGCTGGTGTTCCCACCACGCACCATACTGCCCACTCCACCCGAGCTCAAGCCTCGTCCTCCGCCTTCCTGGCGCATATACCTATACAGGAGATATGTAGGGCAGCAACCTGGTGATCGGTGCACACCTTTGCCACTCACTATGCCATAGTCCAGCATTCCAGAGAGGATGCTGCGTTTGGTTCAGCAGTCCTCCATTCTGCGGTATCTCACTCCGACCCCACTGCCTAGGTAGAGCTTGGGAGTCACCTAATTGGAATACATATGAGCAAGCACTCGAAGAAGAAAAGACGGTTACTCACCATTGTAACTGTTGTTCTTCAAGATGTGTTGCTCATATCTATTCCAAACCCGTCCTCCATCCCCACTGTCGGAGTAGCTGGCAAGAAGGAACTGAGAGGGCGCTGGGCCAGCTGGGGTATTTATTCAGCACCGCAACGGCGCCACTCCAGAGGGCGCCAGCCAGCCCACCGAGTGTTGCTAGGGTAAAAATCTTCCGACGATTGTGCACGCCGCGCGCGCGCACCTAATTGGAATAGATATGAGCAACACATCTCGAAGAACAACAGTTACAACGGTGAGTAACCGTTTTTTCTACAAGTGTGCATCTTTAATTTGGAGCTGACGGGGACGGGGGGGTCCTCATCTAGTTTCTATTGTCCAGTTAGCGCTTGCCTTTTTGGTCAGTGTAACTTACATCGCTTAGGGGGGTGGCTTTTTCACACCTCTGAACAACTTAAGTATACCAAAGTAAGCACTAGTGTACACAAGCTCCTTATGCCACTGAGCTGGCAAGAAATTCCAGCTATCACTTGTGTAAGAGACAAAGGAGCAGCTAAAAAGGAAAGATTAGATGTTCAGGATGCGGTCCCAGCATTATGTTCCCAGATGCATGTTCAGTGCGGTATCCAAAAGAGGTGCAGGCTAGTGAAAGATTGCAGGAGAAAAAGGAAAATGTGGAGGAAAAAAAACAACCCACAGATTCACTTCCACAGTATTTCTGTCGTGATTTTTTTGTTCACAAGAATTTTCACAGAAAGCAAAAGTTTCAAATATTCAGACAAATATGTTTATGCAAGAATTCATGCCTCAAGTTCTAGCAAGGCCATCTTGATTTTCCTCCTAGTTACGAAAGCTTCAGTTATCTAGTCAGGGAGCAGAAACACCACCACCACACAGCACAAATAGTGAAAGCAAAAAAAGTTATCAATCACACACAGGCTGAATCACATTAGCACAATAGGCCAGATTTTCAAAGGTATTTAAGCGACTAAAGATGCAGATAGGCATGCTTGAAAATCCCATGAGGTGCCTAAATACTTTTGAAAATCTGGCCCATAGGATTTGAACAATTTGGAACGAAGAATCTGTAAAACTCAGTCTTGTCTTGTGTATCAACTATTCATAAACAGAAAGTTAGCTAAAACCATTTAGGTTCCCTGCAGGAACAGGGCCTAGTTTTCTCATGAAGCATAGGACACTATCAGTGTTACCAACTCTCACATTAGCATCACAAGTTTCATTATATTTGGTGGTTTTCTTAAAGCCCCAGCTCCTGGATTCACGTGATTAAGTTAGAATCTTATCTTTCATTAAAAAGAAAAAAAAACCCTAAATAAGAAATGTCTAGCCCTTGTGGTTTCCAAGGCTTGAAAATGTGACTTGAGTGCACCCTAAAGTCTCAAACCAGAAGACAAACAAAAATTAGTCAAATTTATTATTTTTTAAAAATCTCATGATTTTGAGGCCTGACCGTGAGGTTTTTGAATGCTTAGGGTTGCAGACCCTGTCCCCTTTGCAAGAACTAAAGCCCATCTCCTATGGGCTAGGGATGAGTAGCACTGGATCTAAGATTGGCTTTCTGTGTGAGGGCCTGATCTTGTGTCCTTTGAAGTCAGTGGCAAACTTGCATTGGTCTTTAGTGGTGCAGGATCAGACCCTTAGTTACTAGTTTAAATTAGAAGACAATGAAATAAAAATCATTTTCACTTAAAGAAAACATCTTTAGTCTCACCAAGAGAACCCCCATGGCCTATACTGGGCAGACAAAGAGTTGATGCTCTTTTCAGCACAAGTTTACTGTAATTTCCAAGGTACTCAGTAGAAATGCATCTCCATACAGAGCCTTAATTAGGAGACTTCAATGAAGCAATGACAGTTTATACCACACGAGGATCTGCCTCAGATCAGTGCCCCTTTAAAATTAAAATAAAATAAAAACACAACACACAATCTAACCAACTCTTGTGGCTATTCTGATTACATAATTTTGTTTACATTTGACATTTTCCAAACAGAGCAACACATCAGCAATGGTGCAATTTACAGATGAGCTTAATTGACTGAAAAGGGAGATTTGGCACATATGAAAAAGTAATATGGGAAAAATGCATACATTGTTACACTATTAATTCAACTCATTATTCTGCAACATGCTTGTATCTGCCAGGCTAAGGTTAACAGACAGTTTATGAAACTCGGAATGCAGTTAAGTCTCAGAGGAAGCACAGTTGGAGGCTGTGGCAGTTTCTATAGCAACCCAAAGGCTCAGGACTAGTAACAGGAGATTAATTTAAAGACAAGATAAGTACATCAATACAGCGCTCATCTACCATTTTCTCTACCTCCAAACATGCAACATACTATACAATTAAAAACAAAGTAAGTAATATAGTAGTGCAATCAGAACATCTTTCTGATGTTCTATTTGTCATTTTCTAGAGAACTCAAAATTCTGCAGAAAAGATTAGAAGGAAGCTATAAAATATGAAACATGACACAAAAAAGGTTTGCTGATGTCAACATGTCGTGCTTATAAACAGACCCTCTTGACACATTGTTCTGGATTATATTTTCAGATCATGTTTTGAAAGTCTCAAGAAGGGCAAGGGCAAGAGAGAGGAAAATGTATGTAATCCCCAGACATTTTTTATGCTCTTTACATGTCTTGCTTAAGTTAAGGAACCTCATCTAATCTTGCTTGTATCACTTAAAAGCCCCTTTTAAACAAACTGCCATTATGACAACCATTTTTAAACACTTACTGACTCACACCATATAAAAAAGTACATCAACACAAAACTTTCTTCTTATCAGAGAGGTTTGTTTTTAACCATCTGGCGATAAAGCAATAATATCCAGGTGGAATCTTATTAATACACCAGTAATAAATTTGTCTTCTCCCGCTACATCCTCCACTTTGTCAAAATAAACTAGGTTGCATATCACTAGATCTGCATTCAAAGGAAAAAAAGAAAAATACCACACCCCTTCAGCCAATCAGTGAAGTAATACGGTTTGTAAGTAACTGAGGAAGATAGTCTCATGCAGTCCTAATATAAACACTCCGGGGCTATTCCAAAAACCATTCAAGTCAATTTGAGTCTTTCTACCAACTTCAATAGTCTCTGCATCATGCCCTCTACAGGTAACCACCACTTACCTACTTTATTCTGTCTGAATATTTACAATTCATGGGTCTTTGAAACTTATACCCAGTAGAGTTGTTTTTGCTCGTTTAAAAACAGTAAATGGGAAAGATAGGTGTATTTCTATGCATGCTATGACAACAATGAAACTGCTACCATGTACTATATTGTTTGTCCCAATGTATCTGTGTCTGCAAGTGGACTTACTATATTATACATCTGGTCAGTGTTTGGCCCATATTTGTGTCCACGTATTAGTCTCCTCTGAAACATGTTCTGAGCACATGCTTTGATTTGGCTGTCCAATCCAGAATGGGCTTCCTAATAATTTATTTCCTCACAGGTGGGCTAGCATGTAAACAATGTTATGTGAGCCATAATCGCTGTAGCTGTTCTAGCGTAGACTAGCCCTAAGTTTCGGCATTTGGTTAGTTTTTTGGCTCGCTCTACAGAATGCATACACTCATTCTGAAAGTCCTCAATACCGTATTGAGCATGACAAATCTCTACTTGGTCATATTAAAAAGATTTATTTGAAAAAATGCTCTGCTATGTCAAAATGAGCATTATTTTGTTTGGTTTCCAGTTTTTAAAATGTCTAATGGTTAGGGCAGTGGGTCTGTCACAGTGAAGAAAATGTCCCAGTTACTATGACTTCTGTTTGTCCGTGACTTCCACACAGGAAGGTGTAGCCGTAGGTGGGTTGCTGGCCTAGTGCAGAGGGGAGGCTCTGAAGGGTGAGTGTCAGGGTGAGCTCACACTTCAGCAACAGCTCCTATGTCCCATAGAGCTTGGCCTGACTTTCCACTCCAGGTGGTGTGAGCTGGTGCACAGGGTCATAGTCCCACACAGGTTTCATGGCTTCCAAGGCCAAATTTTAGCGAGTGGCACTGCAACCATTTGTACCAGTTCACAAAGCCATGACTCAAATTTGTCCCACTACCGCCCCGCCCCCAAGCTAGGGTGACCAGACGTCCTGATAAAATCAGGACTGTCCCAATTTTTACCTGTTTGTCCCATGTCCCGATTGAAGGATGGTTGGGACGCCATTTGTCCCGATATTTCATTCGGGTCCCCTCTCTCCTTCCCCCGCCCTCCTTTTATTCCCCTCCAAACTCACCCAGGACGTCCCGATGTTCAGCGGAATTTCGGTGGCGGGTACTTACCTCTTGCCGTCGAAGACAGTGATTACCCGCCGCCGCCGTGCCGCCGACAACCGTCAGTGACTTAAGGTGCCCTCTCAGTGGGGTGAGGAGATGGTGGTGGTGACAGTGTTCAAGGAGAAGGATGTGGGTCTGCTAGGATTTTAAAGAGATATAGTTGAATTTCATTTGTATGGGCATTTTTAAATCAAAAATCACAGAGCAGGCACAGTAAATTTAGTACAAGTCATGGGTTTAGTGGCTGCTTCTTAAGTTTTGATTTAAAAAAAAAATGCCCTGTCAAATCTGCAGCCCTACTGAGGGTCATTGTGTGCTCTCTTTTTGTCTGTAGAAACACATGAAGTGACAGCGCTTTGTTTGCAGAGTACTGCTTGGGCTGTATCTGGAGGGGCTCAGAATGAAGACCAACCTACCTGTTTGTGGATGATGAGGGCTGAACAGCTGTTTAAATACAGTTGCCAGAATTCTCAATGAAGATTAAAAAAATTGCATTGCAGCTGTACAGTGCACACCACTCAACTGTTTAGCTGCACTATAGAATGTGGAGCACCCCCTGTGCTTAGACTCTCCTGCTCCATCTTCTTAGGGGAATGGGGTTTGTCTTCCTCTAGATAAGGCTGAGGGGCCTGCTCCAAAGTTGATATCCCCATGTGGATCCTGGGGAAATCTACATAGCTCCATTGGAATTTTAGCACTAGAGAGATTTCCCCTGGCTGCAGCTGCTCCTGGGCAAAGAGTGAGGAGGAAGCAGTGGGACTGCACTGACAAGAGAATACAGCCTGTGCCTATATTGTCTTTCTGACCCTTATTCACACTTAATGGGGCTGGTGTGGGAACTCCTTGTGAGATACAGGTGCAGTAGGGACTTTATGCCACACTCTCACATTCTCTGCCCTAAAGGGCATGGCTAGGGTGCCTCTCTGCTAAGGCTATTCCTGCAGGTTGAAAATGGCTCTTTGGGGTTGTATGTTAGAGCAGTCTCAGAGCTGCTTTAACTTCTACTGAGGTTAAACTGGCCCCAGACTGCCACACAATGAGGGATCCCTAACGAAGCTATGAATTATTTATTTGTATTACCATAGCACCTAAGAATGCTGGTCATGGACTGGGATCCCACTGTGCTAGGTGCTACACAAATACAGAACAAAAAGATGGTCCCTGCTCCAAAAACCATACCATTTAAGTATAAGACCAGAGACAACAGTTAGATCCAGACAAATGAGGGGCTGAGGGGAGAGTACAAGGCAACTCCCCGGGAGCTTGAACTTGGTATTTTTCCAAGATGCAACAGAATTCTGTTTTAGTGGCAGAATTCACCATTTTGTTGCAATAAAGCACTTGGCATGGTTTTCTTTCTCCCTGCCTCACCAACCAGGACCTCTCTTTGGGTGTTTCTTGTTCTCCAGCTTTCCCTACCCAGGGGAACTGATTGGATCACCTGCATATACACCATGTCTATTACCAATGAAGGGGCAGAGAGGGAGTGATATTTCTTTTCTAAGGCTATCAGTCTGCCCAGAGCAAACCCAGTAACTCTTCTTTGTCGTACCCACTCTGACACTTCTTTAAAGAAATTTATGTTCAACCCTAGACTCTTTTTTTGGGAGTTGGAAAGATGATCCACAGAATAGTCAACATTAATATGCTTTTTAGAGGAACCAGACCTAATTTAATTCTTATTGTCCCATTTTAAATATTTACTCCCACTTCTTTCCAGTGGTCATTAACTGAAGGTTTTGACCCATGCACTAACTAGGCAAGTAATTTTACACATCCTCAGCAGGGTACAGCGGAAATGAGCATAGACTCTCTCTATTAATATCTATCCTTACACAAACAAAATGTATTTTCAGTTCTTCAGCTAATGAAACACTGTGGGAACTAGGCAGGGAAGGGCTTGGGAATAACTCTACAAGGAAGAAATCCAAATGTTTGTTGGCAATAGGTTTGCTTGGTAAGAGCCAACAGTAACAAGGACCTGGACAGTTTAAATAAAAAGAGGCACTGAAATTTTACATGCCGCCTGGATACAGAGAAATCCCAACGATCATTTCAAAGAGCGCTTAATTTTTGTTTTATTGCAGTCAAAATACTTGGGGAGAGAAGAGGGGAAGAGGAACTAGAATCCCAAATGGACTGTAGGAAAGTTCTTGTATTTCTCTTACTTTAGATCCAAATTTTCAATAAGAAATCTATCATTTTCTTGCTACATTAGACTGTAGTTTAAAAAGAAAAAAAAATGCATGTGTCGGCTCAAAGTCAGCAAGAATCAGAATCTTAGCATCTGTCACTATTAAACTTTAATAAAAGTTGCCATAGAAGCAGCTGAGTATAGTTATAAATTATGAGACTGCAATCAAACTTAATGTGCATCACCATTATAAGGATTTCAAGGGAATACGTTCATTAAGGAGCACTAGTTTTATAAGGGCTCCAGTGTAATTACTTTTACAATATATGTTAGAATTTTTTTGTGCTCAAGGCAAGAGTTTTACCGGATTAAATGTGCTGTAAATGTGCTCGTCTGGATAGAATATGGACATCTAAACTGTAATATAATAGGGGTGTTGCAGCTTGTGGACTTCTAGTACATACTAAAAGCAACTGCATACAAACAGTGTTGCAGGTCCATGAAGGCAATGAACCCGTTTATTGTAGAAACTACCAAAAAAAAAAAAGAAAAAAGAAAAAAAAAAGGCAATATAGTGACTTAGAGCATTCTCCTTCTTTTAAAAAAGGACCTTTTAGTTCTGATGCATAGACCAATGCTTTTCACTTACTTGTGACCTCATTAATCAGTCTGGTCTCAAGCCTTGCAGTATCAGTCCTTATGGAGTCGTATGGTGATCTTGAGTATAGTGGTGAAAATCCATGGGGCAGTGGAGCTATGGCAATTTACACTAGGTGAGTTTTTGCTCCATGGAGTTACTCTGAATTTATACTGGTATAAGGGAGCTCAGAATCTGGCCCAAGATTGGTAAGTGAATTAGAGCTCTTAGTCACAATTCTATCTTGTGTAAGACTAAGAACACTCATACTATTCCTAAAGATGTTGCCATATAGAAAACTGTCATTTCTGCCTACCTAGTTGTAACAAAGATGGGGAAAAAATGAAGACACTTGGTGTCATTCATGGTGCCAATGGAAAGATACCCATGTGCTTCAGATCCTCTCCCAAAAGAGAAATTGGAGGAAATTCAAGCTTAGGACTTGCTGGTATTATATACGCTGAACACCTTGATGGAGGAGAAATGTAACTAGTGCACCTTGTCTTTTGGATAAATTCATGGAGGTTAAGTCCATTAATGGCTGTTAGCCAGGATGGGTAAGGAATGGTGTCCTTAGCCTCTGTTTGTCAGAGGGGTGTGATGGATGGCAGGAGAGAGATCACCTGATCATTATCTGTTAGGTTCACTCACTCCGGGGCACCTGGCATTGGCCACTGTCAGTAGACAGGATACTGGGCTGGATGGATCTTGGTCTGACCCAGTACGGCCATTCTTATATTCTTATGAATGTTAAATTAAAACTAACATTGATGCTATCTGGCACTGTTGCTTTAACTAAGGAGGTGCCACTTAAATAGGCTTCTTCAATTTTTTTTTAACATTGGGCCAGAACAAACATTTTAAGCATGACAGGGATGCAGCATGAGTCATGTTTGTACATATGATTGATTCATCTGTCTACATCCAAAGCTGAAACAGGAGAGTTTGCTTTGGGAATGATTTTTGTTTCTAGATCATAAAACACTTATTTAAGGTTACATTTTAGAACTATATTTAGCCTTAAAGTACTTTATACTGCTACAAATTAACTAAGGAAGTCCAGGAATTCATGCAGTTTGCCACATGACAGTAGAGCTCTTTGCCTGTAATCTTTTTCTCTTTCGTTAGTTGCTTTTCTCTGCAAATTATCTTCCACTCTCTTTTTGTATTTTATTAAGTAACAGGCTGAGCTACAAATTTCAAACTCTAAGAAAATATGTGACCAAGTTACCTTTGCACCAAGTACTAAGTACATCCTTGTTTCTCTTGGATTGCTCTTTCCAAGAACCAATTAATAATATATTATTATTATTATCAGCACATATATTAATAGAGAGCAAAGAAGTTGCTAGTAAATGCATTAACCTACCCAATTAGACTTGAAATAAGTCTAGAATAGCTAGCTGGGCTTTTCTATTCAATACAATTGGCAACAGTTAATGCTCATCAAGGTCAATTTGTTAAGGCCTTCATATGAATGCAACAATGAAATATATCAATCTTCATACCTGGAGGATAAAAGTGAAGAAAATTGTATCGTGTGGCATTAGGAAAAATGGTTCCTTTTTGGTTGCTGAGTCCAAAAATAAGTCAATAATGCTGTCATGAGTTGGTTTTGTTGAGTCCAAACATAATAAAATATGTATCATATTTTGTTAACTACACAATGTTGTACCTGGCCACTTTGGAAACATTTTTGTGGTATTGGAACAGTGCATAAAAGCCTGAAACACCCACAAAAGTAGAAGGGAAATGTGAATAATAAAATAATTAGTTACAAATTTAAAATAGTTTAAGAAAATAATCAAATGAAGAAACAGCATGTCACCATGAAATAGTAAGATAACTATGTTGAGTGACATAGAGTAACAAATTAATAACCTGAGAAGGAACAATTGTGATAAAGTCCTTAATTCAAATCATTCAGATAAAATTAATCAAAACACATCTTTAATGTAGCATTACACCTTTTCCTACACAATACCATGTGGGACTGATTGTCTTTCTTCTCCCCTCCCAAGTGTCTTGCAAAAAATAGTAACAACTAGATCAGTATACGACTCTAATGTTCTCTTATCTGACCTTCAGTAGTGTGTGCTTCAAGGGTGCATATACATATGGATCAGGTCTTTCACGCTTTTCCCTACTGCATTAAAAGAGGAAGTGCTCTCATTGTTTGATACTGGTGAAATTAGCTAGTATTTTTAATCTGTGATGGCTGCTTCAAAATTTGAAATTGGTTTTGTTTGTCTGCCAGGAACAGTGTCTCACTGAGACCCTATTTCCCTTCCATTTTTTTAAGCAAACTGATCAAATAACTTGGTTACTTCAGAAATCTGTTTTGTCCTTTGATTTAACATTATTCACTCATAATTAGTTGAGCACCACACCCGGTGCCCCTAAGAGTAAATATCAGATTCTCTGGTCTGTGCACAATTTGATACTTGACACTAGTGCATAATGGGGAAGTAAATACGCGCACACACACGCGCACACACACAAATATATCAGTGGCTGGTGTAGTAATGTGATGTTCAGAAAATCCACTACATTAAAATAATTTCACATGAAAGGAGAAACTTCTTTAGTATTTCTTGGCACAATTGCCAAGTCCCATTTGAAGAACGTTGGCAGGCTTTTATGCCTTTCTGGTAATTTAAAGAGGGGAAAGTTAAATGTTGACAATATTGACAGTTGAGTCACTGAAGCACGTCTAAGTCTGGTTCCTGCTGAGGTGAGCTATGCAGGAATAACATTTAAGCCTGCATTCCTGAAATGTAATGAAGCAGAAATGCCTGATAGTTTAAATACAATAGGCCAGCATTAACGTAGAAACTTGACCTGAATGTGACTTCAGAGTTACTGTGCATTTTCTATTAATTTGTATGAGATATGTATACCAGTCCACACATTCATTGTATAATTCCTTCACAATAGATCCTGCTGCTGGCTGGAAAAATAGCTACTGAGCAACACACACAATATTGGTTTCTTACACCATGTTACACCTGCCATATGGTATATTGATAAGTTCATATGGCAAATCTTGTGAAGTCAAATGCAATTATGACATAATTGGAATTACCAAATGTGATTATACTGACAAGTCTATTTTAAAACAAACAAAAAACAACCTTGTTAAATGGAGTCAATATTCATCAGATGTATCACTAGTTTGTCTAAAAAAAAAAAAGAGCTAAACCAAAGCATTGCCATATAAAATAAACACTTTAGAAAGCATCTAAATGCATAGTTAAGGCACCACTTTTGAAAATATGGAAAATGCAGTTAATATCACCCAAGCAACTTTAAGTGTTCCTTCAGATCTCCATGGTGAAAGCAATCAGAGATGGAAACAGCCTTATCCATCCATCACACTAGTTCTTCTCTTCCATGACTAGCTTTAAAAGTTCAACTCTTTACTAGTTGAACTGTATGGTACTTGAGCAGACTCCAAGCTTTTTATGGTAATACACAGTGTGATACAGCATGGCCAGAAGGCAGCAGGAGAGTGATCTACAATGAGGAGAAGCCTTATTCCCTGTAGATTAATTAAAAGCACCTGAAACCAATTAGAGCACGTGAAGCCAGTCACCTGATAAAATCCCCCTGCTTCAATCAGCCAGAGGAGGAGCTAGAGCAGAGTGAGGAGGAGCTGGAGCAGAGTGGTTTGGTGGTGGAGCAGAGAGCAGTTTGGAGGAGCTGAATCAGAGTGGTTTGGTGGTGGAGCAGAGAGCAGTTTGGAGGAGTGAAGCAGAGTGGATTGGTGGTGGAACAAAGAGCAGTTTGAAGGAAAGTGGAGGAGAGTTTTGAGAAGTGCTGCAGCGGGCTAAGAAGACCAAGATCCTAGGTAAAGGGACACCTGGCTTGTGCAGAGGGAAGGCAGGAAGCCCCACAAGCTGAAGGTCAGGAGAGGGAAGTAGCCCAGGGGAAAAAAATCACTGGTACAAGTGGTTCACCTACTACCATAGGGCCCCTGGGCTGGGACCTGGAGTAGAGGGTGGGCCTGGGTCCCTCCCTCTCCACTCCCCTTCCCTGGGATACTAGTAGGATAGCTGTTACCCCAGTTCAGGGGCAAGAAATGGCACCCTGAAACCCCCCCCACAAGAAGAGAAAGTGCGGGACCCATCATAGTAGTGCTGGCAATTTGCCACACGAGCCTGTGGAAAGATATAAGTTTACAAATTCCTGATAAGACAGCCAGGTCTACTGTTCACAAAGATTCCATGTGCTACTAATTATACAAGTGTCCTATAGAGTGAATGTGTCGGGGGAGATTCTCATGGCACAAAAGAGGGTTAGGCACTCAACTTATGACTTTCCATTAGATTTTGATGCCAAACTCTCTTAGCCCTTTTGAAAAATCTCATTCCCTATATATGTACAAACCTTCTAAGGGGCGATGATGACATGAGATTTATATGGAAAAAATAGAGTTCACTGTGGAGACAGTATTGGAGTAATGTACCTATGAAACCATTCATTTGTTTTCCCGCAGTTTCTAGTGCTTTGTTTTGTTTTAAAGTTGATGAATTTGTGTGCTGTCATGAAGATTTTTCTTCCATTTAAATATTCTTAGGGTTTTCTTTTGCTATTTTCAAAAGAGGTTGCTGGCATATATGAAAAATCAATTCCAATTTAAAGGGTTGGGTTGTGTTTTTTGGGGGAGGGGGGTTTGGCCTGGGAACTTTTTTTTTTCTTTCCAAAAATAGTTTATGAATTTCTCAGTAACAGAAGAGTTAGCAGACATACATAACACAGGGACTCTGGTGGACCTTGGAACTAGAAGCTGTGCCGGGATGGAATGTCTCCAAAGTGGTTCCTTGTCTGTCACTTCTCACCATGGCCATCCTCACCTATTCCAAGCAGACTTCATACAATTTTGTTGGTACAGGCATACCAAGCAGTGTATGATGCATATAGTATATCATGTTCTTAATTTTTTTTCTTTAAATTGTGCTTGTTTTGGTATTTATGCAAAAACCTGTTACTATCTAGCTTCTTGCTGTCACCCCCCCCCCCGCCAAAAAGCCAATTATACTCCACTAGTGTAGCACAGCAAGATCAATTCTGGATTTTATAGGTGAAGCATTCTGAGAAAACTTTCGAAAGGCAGATAAAAGGAAGTGTTTGAACTCTCATATCTTCAAAATACCTTGTGTAATTTGTTTGAAGCTTACCAGAAAAATTCTATCCTGAGAAAGGATCTGTTATTTGAAGTTTCAAGTAGATGGGTCTGGTTTTGGGTGGATTGAAAGTTGGTTTTAAGATGAAACTAGCTTCAATTTAGCTTAAAAAGAGCCTAGCACCTCTCAATAGTATGGACTTTAAGATAATGTTGCATATTTGAAATTTGCCTCAGCACAATTCTATGGAGAACTAGGAATCATATTGTTATTGTTATGATGATACAATCTGAGTTTTCGGTACAAATCTCCAAAGTTACAATGAAATGAGATCCATGTGTGTTATCTCAAGGTCTAAAAAGTATTTGTTTCATTCTGTTTGTTTTTTTCCTGTTTGTGGGAGTGGGGGCGGGAGGAGGGAAAGAGCAAGATGGAAGGAAAATTCAACACAAAGCCAAAGTCTATTTTAAAATAAATCCACCAGAAAAGGGAATTTAGAATTAAAACTGTTACAGCCCCATTTAATTAGGTCATTACAACAAAGCCTGTTTTGAGGTTCATAACAGTGTTATCTTGCTTATGTGCAGCAACAGGGAGGCATACTGTGCTCACAGATTTAGCTCAGTTTCAAGTTTTCTCTCACTGGGCACAATGCTGTGATTCAATTTTCACACATTGGATGGGTACTCTTTTAATTTAAAAAACAACTGTTTCCATTAGTTAAGAAAATCATAGATTTTTTTTTCCAGATTTTTTTTAAAGCTTACTTTTACAGACTTTGGGCCAAATTCAAACTGACAGTATCTCACTAAATTTCTGATGAACTTAGACATTTTATGGCTTGGCAAGGTGGCATTGCATTATGAGAATTTCAGAAAGGCTGTCCTTATCAAGTCTCATTTAAATCAGAAGCGAAAAGATGGCAAAAGCAAAAACACTTTGTAGTAAACTCTGACAACTTCAGTGATACTTAAATATCTTTTTCTAATCCCCGTATTTAACTGTGGTGGTAGATGCTAAAGATCTATCTTTGACTGTTTAGTTATTTTTTTATAAATTCATGGTTTTCAGGATTGTAATTATGATGCCACCCTCTTCTCAGTCAAACCAATATAGACCTCTGCTTAAACTCTCTCAAACTCCACTTGTTTAATAACAAGTAATCCCAACAGCTAACGGGTACTCCTGAATTCTAATGTCACTAATTATAATGCAGGTAGAGCATTGGCAAAACATTTTGGTGATGCGTGACTTTCTTCTACATAGAAATAATGCATCACAAGAAAACTGGCAGTGATGAGCTAGAGATATTTGCCATGGGTGACTTAGTCTGAGGTCATATAACCACAAGACTGCACTGACTATTAAATACCATATTAGACATAGTGATGAAATATTTTAATGAGATCTCTAAGGGTACACATCCATAACAATGCTTATGAGTATTATATAATTATATTCATAAAATGAAATATTAATAAGAGTTTGTATTAATTGTCATCAACTACCTACCCATGGAAAATGCCTGCTGTTTTTGCAGTATAAATCTATGCATATTTGAGTTTTGTCTCCAACTCTGAATATAAATACTGGTTATTTTCAGTTCAGCAGTTTAGTAAATAAAGCGAGATGTGTTTGTGGATGACTGAATGTTTGGAAAGTAGTTGAACCAAGTGATAATAACCAATTAACAAAAAGAATACAAAGTACTGATTCAAAACATTGTGGGGAAGGTAGTGGGTAAGCAAGGTGTGGATCTTTAGAGTGTGTTACAACTTCTCTAAAGATTCCCACTCCTGGAGGTAAATTCATTAGCGTATATGATGGGTCTTGCTGGTGCAGATCCTGGCAGAGTGCACCAGTGGTGAAAAGTCCACCAAGTTGCAACTCTTGGAATACTGGGATGGGGCTGAAGAGGGCCAGCACAACCATAAAAGGTGAGAGGTATTTGCTGCGGAGGGGATAAAGCTAAGGCAACTAAAGGAGGTTGCTAATTCAGCACATTTGCACTGTAACCTCCAAGGAGGCTCATAAGGAAAACTTAAACTGGAGGTGAACCTTACCTTACAGACCCTGCTATTATCTGATCATTTACCTCAGATTTAGTCTTCTTGAGGTCCACACTGAAAGAAAATAAAACTCTTCTGGATCTTTTAATACCCTTTCCCACAAGTGGGCAGACTTAGGTGTGTGTTGCTGGAGCAATCGCTCTAGCTGTACTTGACACCCCCATATGTAAATACAATTTCAATAAATACCTGTCCTTAAGGGCAGATTTACCCTGTATTCCTGTGCTTGACAACACCAAACTTCATATATGGGCCCAGTTTCCTTCCAGTCTTCTTGGAACATCAGGATTCCTTCTCTGTTTGACTAGGGTTCTTTGCAGTGTGTCCAAACACACTGCATTAATATACCATGTTCCAGCCAGAATCTACTCTCACACCTCCTTTAAGACAGGGATTTTCAAAAGATCCTAGAGGCTTTACTCATTCATTAGAAATGTTAGCTACAAAAAGGGCAGAAGGTTTATCTTGTGCTATTCAATGCTAATAAAATAATAATAATGACTGAAAGTAGCCCTTTGTTTTGCATACTGTTACTTACAGCAGACTGACTGCAATGAAGATAGCTGAAGACTTATCTTCAGCATATATGATCATAGGCGCCGACTCCGCGGGTGCTCCGGGGCTGGAGCATCCCCGGGGAAAAATTGGTGGGTGCAGAGCACCCACCGGCAGCTGTCTGCCCGCCCCGGACCCGCGGCAAGCTCACCTCAGCACCGGGAGACGTTGTGGGGCCCCGCCCCCGACGCTGGGCAACGTTGCGTCGGTGTCGGGGGCGGGGCCCCGCCCCGACGCAGGGCCCCGCCCCCCATGCTGGGCGTCAGCCCCCACCGGCGCCACTGGAAGTCGGCGCCTATGTATATGATTCTCAAATCTAATACTAAACCGATCACAAAACTATATGGATGCAAAGGGATTTTCCACTTGGTTTCATGAACTGTATCCCTGATGGTTAACAGTCAATGCAAGAGGTTAAAAAAGCCTCTGAGCCAAAGCCTAATTTGAAATATTCGGCCTGATAATGCAACTCTTTGCAAAAATATTGTTGGACACAGAATATCATTTACTTTCCAAACACATTTTAATCTGCAGTTAGTTCCAGTAAAATAAAGTGATATCTGTTATCTTGGCTTCAGAGAACCCATTTTTAAATTCTTGGAAGCAATCACTAATTGGCACAATTTCTTGCAACAGTTGCCAAGATCCTTGGAGAATCACCACTTTTACTTAGAGAAACCCATGTGAAATAGTAGAACAATTCAGTATACTCAAGTTGCTATGAAGTAAATGTTGAAATTGTCTGTTCTAATGATATATTGTTTATATACCTGTTCTATTCCTTCAGTAGAAACATAGTATATTAATACATATTTCCAGTGTGGTCTGATTTCAGGAATAATCTGACAAATAATGGCTCCAGTTCAAGAAAGCCCTTATAAGTCCATTTTGTTAATCACGTGCTGAAGTGCTTTCCTTAATAGGAATGTTTTCCTGAATCAGGAGCAAAGAAGGTTTTGGTGAAGAAGCTGTCTGTGAAGCAACAGATTATGAAGGGGGAAAAGGAAGCTAGTAAGACCTTTTGCGGGTATAGTAGAAGTTTACGTCCTGCTTAGCAACGTTGTCTGATGTTCAATTTTTGGTCTGAACCTTGATAGCAGTTTGATTTTCATTGTTTTGGGCTTTCCAACCCCCCCCCCCCGCCCCCGTCTCTGAGTTTAGCTGGGTCTTGAGGGTTTTCTTCCCTGGGATTAATGTGAAGAAAAGGAGCGAAAGTGTATGAACATAGTTTAATTTTGGCTGAAGGTTTGTTGGCTGCTACAGCTTGCATTCTTCAGCTCTGAAAAGTAGCAAATAGTAAGGTTTGAGGCTGAAATTTAAACAAGACAAATCACTACTCCCTGTTTACGGTCAGAGGAATCTTTACTGTAGTTTTCTTATGGATGGACCCTGGCTGTGGTTTTAAGAAAGAAACGGGCGGGAGGAAAGAAAATATGTAGTGCTGTAAACTTTCATTTCAAAGCTGAACATAATCAGTTCTCTAAGGCAGTGGTCCCCAACTTTTCTGTTGCAATAGCATATTCATGTTCCCAGAACAGTATGGTGGGCGCCAAATGACCAGCCGCCGAAATGCTGCCGAGAAGCGGCGTCATCGAGAAGCGTCGCTGCCAAAATACCGCCGAGAAGCAGCATCATCGAGAAACGTCGCTGCCAAAATGCCGCCGAGAAGAAGCGGCATTTCGGTGGCAACGCATCTTGGCGTTGCCGCTCGGAGGTATTTCGGCGGCTGGTTGTCCAGCGACCGCGCTCCTCAGCAGCGGGTTGTCCGGCAGAAGCGCTCCCTTGTCAGTAGGCGGGCGCATATAAATGCCCGGTGGGCGCCATGGAGCCCACGGGCACCACGTTGGGGATCACTGCTCTAAGGCATTGAACTAAATGCTGTATTGACTACTGGACTCCTTATCTTCCTCTTCATCTGGGCATTATTAATATAACAATATAAATGAATGAAAATTGGATAGACTTGTGCATAGTGTGAAATTCCTCTTAGCAAGCATTGCCTGGTGTGTATAAATCTAGGTCTTGATTCAGCAAAGCACTTAAGTATGTGCCAGCCCAATTTAGCACGTAAATGTGTTAAATTTTAAGAAATATGCTTATGTTCTTAAAGATCAACATGTGCTTAAATGCTTTGCTGAATTGAAACCTAAAGTAGAGATTTTCCAAGTCAAAAATAAATTGTGTAAGATTGATTGACAGAGATTAGGATCAGTTATATTGTGATCACACTCTTCTATGCATATATAATTAAGTTCTTCCTGTCTTGTGTCTGCTTCACTAAGAATGAGACAGTAATGTTATAGATTTTGTGATCATAGAAAAAATTATTTGGAAAGAAATTGTCTGTATGTCCATGTTATAAAATGGTAAATCATTTTGATTTCCTAACCCCCTAGTTGTTGTTCACTTCACCAGGGATGGGACCCCTGGAGCACTACCAAGATTCACAGGATACAGTTCCAGCAATAGAGATATGGTCAAGCCAGAACCTTTTATCCAACTTCCTGCCTTGCCCCTGAAAGTTGGTGGTTCAGGTGACACAAAATCTGAGTCCAAACTATACCTGCCTTTGGTTATATGAAACCAAAATTCTACTAATGATGTTTACAAAACAAAAATAAAAACCTAGCCTAGCTATCTTAAATGGCAGAACATTCCAGCTAGTTTAGAGACTACCATTGCATTGTCTTGCTTATCTACAGTTGTTCATTGGTCCTTCTCACAGATGCTTCCCTCATTCCCCTAAGAGTTTTTACATAAATTCAGAGCAATACCTCCAGTTTCTTACCAAGGTTACCAGTTATAGGACAATCACATCTATTACCATTGAGAACACAAGCCTAATTCATGCAGGCTTTTACAGATTAAATGTATGTTACAGATGGGACTGATTTACCAAGTTTGAATCTAGATTCAAGCTTTCCCTATAGTTGAGGGCAATTGGATACAGGGTTTTGGTTCAGTCCGCTAAAGGGCTAAAAGCCTGTCACAAATTGTGAATCTGGACTAAACTTTCAATATTGAGGGAAACTCAGATCCAGAGTTTTGGTCTGAGCCATCTCTAATTTACTTAATACTAAAATGTAGACTAATAGAAAAAAAACTCTGATTTTTCTAATAAACTGGGCTCCATTCTATATTATTACTTCAATATAGATTCCATACAAATGCACTCTAATTTTCTGAGCAATTTTCTTGTACTTCTATTATTGAGTAAATGTATTACTGTTCCATATGTAGAAAGACTGCCATTAATAATAATTTGGTAGTTATTAAAATATATGTTAATATTTAAAATGGGATTGCTTTCCTAACAATTTCTATTAAAATGTTGTTAATGAGTTTTCTGTTCCCTCAGAAGGACTGTGAACTAAGAAAATGATAAGGTGCAATCTTAGCTATTACAAGAAAATTACAAGCACTTGAATGAATAAGGAATGTTTATTAAATAATTACATTTTCTCCTAAAAATGGACAAGACCACCACAATCAACCTCAGGCAAGGTGGTCTCTAGCTGAAAGCATATGGGTTCTGAATGTTCTGTGTTTTTTCAGAAAAACAGCCTAGAAGACGCAGAAAGAACCAGTTACAAGTTAAGGTAAGATGAAAACACCAGTTATCTAAGTATTGTTTCAATGTTTTTGGTACCATGTAATGGTTAGTTGATTTGTGTCGGGGGATAACCTGTTGGCAGCGGCTCTGCAGCTAAGAAATTATTCTTAGGCAAGGGATTACCGGTGATATGCTCAGCATGAGTGTCATAAAAATCAGGCTGTGAAGTCAGTTTCTCTGTCTCTGGCCCAGTGAATATTTATACATACAAAGTGGAACAATTGCAGTAGGAGAGACTGAGTGAAATATACCCAAGAATAGTGATTAGCCTGGGGTTAGGGCACTCACCTGGGATTTGAGTGTGACATGCCACAGTGTGCAATCTGGACTGTTGGATCGTTGTGCCCCCTTAATTCTCCATTCTGGTGTGCACGAGGCTCTGCTTTGCTGTGTGAGCTGCCAGTCACCCTAGCCTCTAGCATGCAAGTTACCCCCAGACATATACCATATACCAGCCACTCTTGAATTACATATAGGGAGACCTTCACATCCCTGGTCCCAGCCTTGCACCCCATAAATTACTCCTCAGGGCATTCTGCACTAAAAAATTAAAAATTCCGTGCACAATATTTTAAAATTATGCAAAATTCTGGAAATTTTATTTGTCAAATAAATGTGGCGGTTCCAGCATGACATTGGGCAGCACAGGCCACTGGCTGCACAGAGGTAGAAGATAACTGCAGTTCTCTTCCCCACCCCGGGACATGGACTCAGCAATGAGACTGCACCGAACCCTGACACAGCACAAGGCCTGGGCCTTCCCCAGAAACACCCCAGGGCCCTGCCCCTCCATGCCAGGTGCACCAGGTGTGGGCAGGCAGGCTCAGCAAGGCAGGATCCAAGTGTGTGTGTGGGCCAGGTGTGGGTTCTCTGAGAGGTGAGAGGGTTCTGTGTGGGACAGTCTGGGTGTGGGCAGCTCAGTGCGGGATCTGAGTGCGGGGGGATCTGGACGCACAAGGGTTTGTTGGGGGGGGGGTTCTGGGTGCAACAGTAATGGGACTCTGCAGGGGGTCCAAGTGAAGGTGATTTGGGCTCAGTGGGGTGGAGGCTGGGTGTGTGGGGCATAGATTTTGGCAGGGGGGTTCTGGGTGTGGGGAGCTCAGTGAGGGGGTCCAGATGCTGAGGAAATGGGGCTCAGTGGGATGTGGGAATCCAGGTGCAGCTGGTTGTGACTTGGTAGGGTGGGGATCCAGGTGCGGGTGGCTCATTGGGGTGGTCCAGGTGCAGGGGGAGTGGGGCTCGTTTGGGGGGTGGTTCTGGGTGCGGGGGGGTGAGGCTCAGTGGGAGGGTCTGGATATGAGGGGTTCTGGATGCACAGGGGTTGAGTGGATACAGGAGCAGCTACCTGTAATGTGATCCCTCCGCCTGCAGCTGAGGAGTGATGGGTGCTGGATGCGCAGGGTGGAGGGGGAGTTTGCAGAGCTTCCTACAGCCAGGGGAGAAATCTGGGGGTGGGTCTGACACGGCCCCGGATTCTGTGCAGGGGAAGAGAAAGTCCCGTCCCCCTGCAGCCCAGCAGGACTAGCAGCTGAGCCCGGCACAGGGTAGGAGTCACCAGCCAGGTCTTTCCCAGCCCCACCCCCAGTCCCTCAGTGATTTACCTCTGTCAGCTGTCCTGGGCACCTGAAACATACTGCTGGGGAGGGTCGCATGACTGCTCTTGTGGCTTCCCTTTGCTTCCCCGTCAGAAAGTCATTTTTCTGCAGGGAAGCAAAGAAATCTGTGAGGCACATAAATTCTGCGCATTTGCAGTGGTGAATTCCCCCAGGAGTAAGAAATGTACCATCTTATATTGTTCAGTTATTTACTGAACAGTACAAGCTCATAAGGTCCATCAGTTTGACAAAGAAATTGATCGTACACCAGTTCTGGTTAGCCTGAGTAGATTCCCCAAACACTTTAGCCAAAAACACACTGGTTTAAATTAAACATAAAAGCAGAAGGATTTCTCTCACCCAAAACTTCACAGCAGCTCTTGCTAGTTGGAACACCTAGTTAGGACCAACCCCTCCCATAGTGCCAATGGAGTTTCTTTGTCTCCCCAGTGATCTTGCTTCCTTGTGTAGAGATGGAGGAGGACAGGCAGGAGAAGTGATGTAACTGCCCCTCATTTATACTTTTCTACAGGTGCTAGAAAAATCCACACTGTGTCATGGAGTGAGGCAGCCCCCATGGCCTACATGAGCTTCCCATTGTCCTTCACATGAACAGCAAATTCTTGCTCATACCTTTTGTCCATGTGAGGCTTGGCATGTAAGGCCTCTGTATTTACAGTTTCTTTGCCCTCTCTGAGGGGCTAGTCTGTGGACATTTCCTAGACCCAAAGTATATTTCAGTGACAAACATATAGCAGACTCTCATAACTCCATATGTAATGACGATACACACATTTTGACAGAACAAGGATGCTCAACAGATTATAACTTTCCAAATGATACCTCAGAAGGTATACTTTGTACAAAACATATCATAATCATATCACAGTGGTGATTATGAAGGTTTTAGGTGCTATTTTGAGATAAGTGCATCACAGTGGGAGAGCTGGAATCAAGTCTCTACTCCAAATTAAGCCCTGTTCTGCCTGAACGTGGGTGGCCAAATCCAGGGGAAGTGCCCTAATCACCAGCTATTAGCTATTCTGGAGTCAGTGGGGGTCTGTCTTGTTTTTTATGACAAATATTGAAAGGTCTCAGCATCATCCTTAAGCGGTATGGGGAAAATATTTGAAAATTTTGGGGAAGAGAAATGCTTTTACGACAAATATACTGAGTGATGATTTAACCACTCAAAAATTATTGTAAATATTGCTTCTTCCAGTTTTGTTTAAAAATCCATTAAAGCACTAAATTGGATGCCAAACTTCTTATCCTCTATAATGAAAAACAATGGAAGATCTTGTGTGGTTCAGGGCTTCTCAGATTATTTCCCAGAGTGCTTTGGAAAACCTGACATGCTAAAGTATTCCTCTTAATATGCTGCTGCTTGCTATGCCAAATATACAGCACGTTAATAAACTGCATTAGTTTGGAAATGGATTTGAGTGAACTAGGAATAATATGAGGTCTTAGAAAAAGCAATTAAAGAGAGGACAAACCAGTATCTCTCAAAAACTTTGGAAATGCTAATGGAGCAATGAGAAGATACAAAATATCATTTGGTAGACAATAGGAGAAAAAATTCAAAGGACATTACCTCCAATTACAAAGCATAGCACCTCATGGTATTTAGTCTTTAAATTGGGTTTGATCATTTTTATGGAGGTAAATAATTCTTTGTTCATTGACACCATATCTTCTAACTAATATTTTTGCAGCCTAAATATGTAGGCTGTATTTAGTAGGAGGCAGAGGGAGTGTTCTTCTAAGGTTCTCCTTTAGCTCAGTGATATACTCACTTTCATCTCTCCCTGTCCACCCAAAGATTCAATGGGACCCTTCCGTGTCTCAGACATAAACACAGCTGCTAATCTGAGAGTACATTGGTGCTGCAAACTCATACCATTTCATATCAGTCAGGCCTGTGTAAGGATGTACATGTGGTCCCAGCAATGTAGACAGTTCAAGATTTGTAGTGCTGAGTTCTACCCAAGAGTGGGCACCCACAGAGGCAATTCTTGATGAGGAATCTATAGATCAATTTTGAGAGGCCAACACTGAGTATGCCTGTTTATATTATTAGCAATCCAAAGTTATATGCTTAATAATTACTAATGATTTAACAGGTTGTGATATAGTAAGAACTTGCCTGAATGTTTTCCTCTCTTGAGACCAAAACTAGAACTAAATCTCTATGAAAGTTTAAAAAACAAAAACAACCCCCCACAAAGGCATCACACCTACTCCAGTCGAAACCTTTGTCAGGCACCACCTTGTGGCCAACTCCTTGAAGATGACACAGTTGATAAGTACCGGTGGGTCGTAGTAATCTTTCCAGTGGGCAACAGTGAATAATAACGTCAAATGTAACGGTGCCCTAAAGCTGTCCCACAAGTTACTCCTGATGGTACACCATTAGCTTATAAAATCACAGCTGATCTTAAAGAGAAGGGGTGTATCATGAGAATTTTAGACTAATTCCACTGTGCAGATAGCAGGGAAGATCCAGGTTGCACTTTAAACTGTACATACAGGGACCATGTGAAAGAACTATTGGGTCTGGTTGACACCTACCTGCTGCACTGGAGATGAGGGGTCAGCTATCCATCTGGCACTTGGTGGGACCCACTACTCCAGGTGGGAAGCTGGCTATCTACCATACCAACCACTCCACAGAAGAGACCTATAACATAAAATAAACTCTCAAGTGAATTGTGTGGCAAGGGAAAGTTGTGGTATGCATCATTAATATTGACAACAAGGGGGAAGGAACATAAGCCAAAACAGGGAAGAATAGGTTAAAGGATTTTTTTATATAAGTATTCAAGTCAGCAGGGCCTAATGCAATTCAACCTAGCTAACTGAAGCAATCTCGGAAAGGTGCACAATTATCTTTGAGAACTCAAGGAAGATGGCTGAGGTCTCGGAGGACTGCAGAAGGGAAATCATAATACTTATCTTTAAAAAGTGGAACAAAGAGGACCTGGGGAATTAGAGACCAGTCATCCTAACTTCAATATCTGGAAAGATAGTGGAACAAATTATTGAACAATCAGTTTGTAAGCGCCTAGAGCATAATAGGATTATAAGAAATAGCCAGCATGAATTTGTCAAGAACAAATCATGCCAAACCAACCTAATTTCCTTCTTTGACAGGCCTAGTGGATGGGGAGAAGCAGTAGATATGATCTATCTTGATTTCAATAAGACGTATCTAGAGGGATCCCATGGGGTCAGTCCTAGATCTGGTGCTATTCAATATTTTCATTACCGATTTGAATAATGTAGTGGGGAGGGATAGCTCAGTGGTTTGAGCATTGGCCTGCTAAACCCAGGGTTGTGAGTTCAATCTTTGAGGGGGCCATTTAGAGATCTGGGGCAAAAATTGGGGATTGGTTGTGCTTTGAGCAGGGGGTTGTTGGACTAGATGACCGCCTAAGGTCCCTTCCAATCCTGATATTCTATGATTCTATGAGTGGAGAGTTTGCTTATAAAATCTGCAGATGACACCAAGCTAGTAGGGTTTTCAAGGACTGGATAGGACTCAATGACCTCAACAAACTAGAGAATTGTGAACAAGATGAAATTCAATAAAGACAAGTGCAAATTACTTCACTTAAGAAAGAAAAATTAAACAAACAACAACAAAATGGGAAATAACTGGCTAGGTAGATAGTACTTCTGAACAGGATCTGGGGGTTACAGTGGGTCACAAATTGAATATGAGTCAACAATGTGATGCAGTTGCAAAAATGGCTAATGTTATTTTGAACTGTATTAAAAGGGGTTTCATATGTAATACACAGAAAGTAATTGTCCCACTCTACTCTGCAGTGGTAATCAAATGTGTTGAGGACACACAATTAAGTATTCTTAAAAATAATTATTTTGGTTAATGTCTAATCTTTTGGTAAATACTGTGATACCCTGGCACCCAAATATTCAGCACTGTCATGTAATTAGGATATCTTTTGTACAAGGTATGCCTTGTGAGGTATCATTCTAAAAGTATTGATCTGCTAGACATTAACATCTCATTGGATTGTATGTGTTATCATTGTATGTGAAGTTATGAAGTTTGGCTATGTATGTGCCACTGAAACATGTTGTGAGGTTGAAAACACCCACAAGCAGCCTTTCGGGTACAACAGTAAAAAGGCCAAACGATGTTAATGGCTTATTGAGGAAATGCACACAAGCACAAGGATTACTCCAGGAACTGTGTACAATAGAAACCTCTCAGAGATAGCACTACACAATGGGAACTCTTTAACCCAGGTTACAGCAAAAGAGCTTTCCAGAAAGTGGGAAAAAGAAATAGAAGGGGGACAATGACATCCTGGGGGGACCTCACTCTCCCTACACAATACACCTGGAAACACTTGAGGAATAAAGATTGAATAGGGAGGAAGTAATGGTCCCAGGCTAGAGGGGTTTCTAGCCTGTGTATGAAAACCTGGGAAACCCAAACTGAAAAGCCAAGGCAGCTCATGTTTTAAGAATCTGCCAGCCTGTTTATCACTCAGGGTGAGAATTTGCTAATTCATATCTTACCTATCTAGTATCCTAAACTCAGTTTGCGGTTTTGTTTATTTGCTAGGTAAACTTCTTTGATCTGTTTGCTATAACTTATAATCACTTCAAATCTATGCTTTTGTAGTCAATAAACTTATTTTATGGTTTAATCTAAACAAGTGAGCTTTGACTGGAGTCCTTGGGGAAAACCTTTGCTTGGTTACCACAAGTGTGCATTGTTCTCTTCACATTGAGGGAGAGGCAGACCGGGTATTAAACCCCTATACTGGCCAGATTTGACCAGGGGAGGGCGGTACTTCTCTGGGGTCCCAGGCTGGGAATCTGATGGTTAGAGAGCCTACATGTAACTGCACCTGGGTGTGTTCCTACCCGTGTGAATGCTGGGGAAAGTGCAAGCTTTGAGGGCTTTGAAACTTGTCACAGCAGCACAGCGTGAGAGGGAGCCCAGGCTGATGGATCAGAGGGCTCAGTGGTACCCCAGTTCCAGGTGGCACCCCAAAGGGAACCCATAACAAATACATCCATAAAAAAATTAGTGGTAACACCATTATGAAGATCAATTAATCACCATGAAAGGGAAATACACCTGTTTCGGCTTCTGTGTTGTACAGCTACCTCTGAGATTGAAAATAGGGTTAATTATTGTTCACCTAGTTTCAGGCCAGTGATACAATATGGCTCTGTGTAACTTATTATATAATGCATTCATGTAGTGTCTGGGACAGGTTCCACTGTGCAAACCCATTGACAAGAAACATTTCATGAGAAAGGCACAGCTTTCTCTTTTATATTCCTGATAGAATGCCTCCTTTTTTTGTAGTCATTGTTACCTTGGTGGTCTGCTTTGAAGACATAAAGTTGATGTATTTGGCTGGAAAAAAGATTAGCAAAATGATATTTTCATTTTTGTAAATCTGATGATGAGTCAGACTGCCAGTTAGACAGCTAATGATTTCTGTTATTTTAACTTTATATAGCAGGGAATGTTTTTCATTAAGCTAGTATAATGTAATGCCCTTTAAAAGTGCTTCCATATACTGATTAACTGATTGTCTGTTTTTATTCCAATGTGACTTAACTTGGCTGCATGTACAAATGCCATCGATTTAGGAATCTGATTTACAAAAATGTGTTTGATAAATGTCTATTAGCATGCCTAGCTGGACAACTTCATCTGCTTTAATTAAAATTGTATACCAAGGATAAATCAATCAGGTGGTGGTGGTGGTGGTTTTGTTTTTTGTTTTGGAGGGATGGAATACTCATGCACAAGTTCTACAGCATTTCTAGAAGTGCTGCAGTGTTTTCAGAGAGAATTCATTGTAGCAGTTTCATTTCATAGCACTAGATTGTCAATTTTTACTTGCTTATACATAAATATGAGCTGATTGGATTAGCTGCGCTGTCAGTTAAATTCAAGGGCATTTGGGGGAGTGTGCACGAAATAGTGCAACCAGTGTTTTTTGGAGTGGTGGTGAGGGGCAGGTGTTATGGTTGTAAAACAGCACAAAAATGGTGAATAAAGTAATTTGTGTTACTTCCTCTGCATCCATCATGCTTCCTGCACAGCCACCACTACTCCATGAGTATGCTGTCCTAGCTCCGACCATGTCCAGTACTCTACCAGGTTACAGCTCCAAAAAGTATCCAACAAACCAGCCTTTCTCATGGCATTTGGTGAACCAGACGACTGTTTCTCCACTCAAATCCTCAGATGGCACAAAGCACTTCTTTACCTATCACAGCTCATATTGGGAGGAACTGTCCAAGGAAATAGAAAGCAGACATAAGAAATCAGATTCCAGACATCTAACAACTATACATTGCACAAGGACTAGGCACAGGCCGAAAGCAGTCAGTACAAAGCAACACGAATTAAATGATGATGAATGCAAAATCTGCCACTAACAAACAATACACAACCTCATGAGTAATGAAGCTAAATGACACCAGGTGCCCTGTGCTACCCCACCTCATCCAATCAGAAATGGATATCCCGTCTGAGTTTGTGATGGGTCAAGAAGACAGGCAGTGCTGCATTCATCTTTTCTGCAAACATCCAATCCAAGAGAGGTGCTTCAGGGAAGCATAGGCGCCGACTCCGTGGGTGCTCCGGGGCTGGAGCCACCCATGGGGAAAAATTGGTGGGCCCTGCCAGCCCCGTCGTGCCTAGCTAACCTCCACTTCCACATTCTGCCCCCAGAGGCGCTGCCCCACCAAGCCGCTTTTCTTAGCTCACAGGCAGCCGCCCGTCAGCTGTTTGGCGAGCGGCAAGCTTGGCGGGGGTGGGGGCGGAAAGCGCAACGGCGGCGCCTCAGGGGAGGAGGCAGAGCCGGGCTCTCTGCCTTCTTCCCATACCCCTCCCCCGAGGCACCGCTGCTGCGCTTTCGCCCCCCCGCCCCACCCCTCCGGAGGCGGAACGCGGAAGCGTAGGTTAGCTGGGTGTGGTGGGGCTGGCGGAGCGCTGCCGGTGGGCGCGCTGCATTTCCCCTCCCCCCTCCCTCCCAGGCTTGCACTGATTTGAATCAGTTCATTCTGCATATTTTTTCCTAAGTAATGAATCTGTGTTTCACGATCAGTTATTTTATGTAGATGCTCCTTCATGACTGGATCAAACAAAGCTAGGTATTCAAATTTTAAAAAGTTTCCATTACCTGGAGTGTATAATTTTTCATTTCTACCACGGCTCTGGAATGCTAAATTTTGCCCACCGAGAACTCTCACTAAAGCAATTAGATGCTTTAATATTTGTTGCTAATATTCTTCTTTTTCCTTGATCACATGTAAACTTTCTTCATCGATAGTTTTTCCTTTTTTCAATTGTAATTCAAGTTCTTTCCAATTTTGAAAACATTCCAAATGTTCTGTACTTCTTTCATGTGAAGAATTGAAGATATGTTTTTTCCAGTCCTTCTAACCATTTTCAGTAAGTGATGTATCAATTGCTTGATTTCTAAACAACTTGCAGCAAAAGCAAAACACAGAGTTCTTCGACACTGAATATTGTAACCAGTTACAATGAATTTATTTCCCATTAATGAGTTTCCTCTTGTAATGCTGAGCAGAGAATTTTCTTTTATTTCCATCCTTAAGGAAGGGAAATTCATGAACTTCTTGGGTTCCACGAGAATTTGCCGCACACTGTCATCACATCTGAGCCATGAAGCTGGGTCCCCATACTGTAACTTGTTTGTAACTTCCTCATCCTTCCTTCTTTCTACTTCATTTACTTCAATTTCTGCATGCATCTCGGAAAGTGAATAAATTTTCTCCACTTCCATATTAGTCTGATGCTGTGAGCTGCCTTCATCTAGAAGTAAGTTTCCATCATCTTGAGTTTCCAAACTGCTTTTTTGTGGATGTGAGCTACCCTCATCTCAAAGTAATATACATTCATCTTGATATTCCAAACTGCTTCCATGAGATGTGAGCTAACCTCCTCTCCAAGTAAAATTCCTTCATCTGGATGCTGTGAACTGCTTTCATCTTTATTTGGATTAAAGAGAAGATATTTCAGGAAGGATCCCTGCTGTTTTGCTTGGTCCTTTTCCTTCTCAACCTTTCGTTTCCAGTACTCAGCCCCTGAGGGTTTTCTTTTTCCTCTTTCTGCCATGGGGCATTTGAATATTGTTATGTACTGTGCTCCGGACTGCAAGCATTATAGCGTTAAGGATGGATGACACACCACCTGGTTGGCAATTTAAACCACATTGCAGCCATCCCAACATGTCTTTTCACTGCTTAAAGGTTCAATGATTAGTAACATACGCTCACTTACCTAGTAAACAGTTAGTTACAGCATTTACACGGAAACAAAAAGACCTTTTTTGATGTTATAACCCAACACTGGTTATTCTTTATTCTTTGGCACCAAGAAACACAATTTCCCACAGTATTTGCTTGATTCTTAACCATCTACCTGTGATGTGTGTTAAAATGACTGTTTGACATGTATCAACTCACGATATCTCCACTCTACATGAATTTCTGGCTATGTGACCTTGGTGTATATTCGAGTTAACTGTCACTAGCATTGTAGCTCTTGCTGCTGGCGGATGTGTTTCATTTTGGCTAAGTTATTGCTTATCAAAATTGCGTAATGGGTCATCTTGACCCTACGTTGTAAATTTTAAAAAAATTAGCTAAAATATTATTTATTTTGCAGTAAATAAAATATTTAGCATATTAATTCACATACATGGAGAGAAATTAATTATAATTCATATTCCTGCTGTATGCACACGGGAATTGAAATAATGACATCTTTGTTATTTTATTTGTATTTTTTTCATTTTTCTTTTTTTTCATTTTTTTTTTAAATTTGATTTTTTCCCCCTTAAATTTGGCGCCCCATTTAACTTGGCACCCGAGGCGACCACCTAGTTCACCTATGGACTGGCTGCCCCTGACTGCAGATTGCATTCTTATTCAGATATGTATTATAAATGGAATTGTGCCTGTTTGTCAGGGCAGCATTTTGTCCTTGGGTATCTGCATAATAAGTTTGTATGCTGCTAGTGCTGTACATGAGCCATTTGAATTTCCTTCATGAGGGCCCGCCATATAATGTGTTCTCAACAAAACAGTTGCATTTATTCTGCATGTCAAATCTTATTTCTGCATCTAGGTGTCCAAGTAGTGTTAATGTTTGTGGGGTTTTCTTCTTCTTGTATCTTTCAGCTTTGAGCTAAAAATTTCAAAGCTATTTGTGGATTATAGTAATTTGGAAGAAATCTAATTCCATCTGATTCTGACAAAAGGAGGAATTTAGGGGAATTGACAGAAAGGTCTATTTGTGAAACACAAAAGCTGGTTGAACACTGAAAATGTGTCCTTCCGAACCAGCTCTACTAGACAGTAGTGTGCTCAGAATTTAAAAATATGTAAAAGCATTCAGAATAAACTGACAGAAGGAAGTGATTAAAATTATTCAAGTTCAGTCTTATACCAAGAGTATTATCCAAAGTGTACTCTGATCTATTGGAAGTATCATTACTTTAAACTTGCTGCATGATTTATGTATTTATTTAGGCGGGGACTTTCAGAGACGTCTAAGGGAGTTGGCATCCTACTTTATTTGGATTGCAGTGGGAGGTGGACACCTGATTCCTGTAGGATCCTTTGAACATTGAAGCAATGTTTATTTGCACTTGTACTACATTCATTTCATATGCTAACACTAGAGCCGAGCAAACAATGGGTTTTTCGGTTCACTGGCAATTCTGAAAAATTAGCAAAATTAAAAAGTTTTGTTTCTATTTCTGCCACTTTTAAACATTTTTTGTGTTAAATAAAATTAAAAGAAATTTTGAAATGAAGTCTTTTTGAACCAAAAAATCAAAATGTTTTGATTTTGTCAGAATTTTTTGGGGGCAGGGAGAGAAAGGAGTTGTCCAAGCAATTTGGCAAAATTGACAGAAATTTGCAGGATGTTACGATGTAGCTAATGCTGCATTTTTCACTGAAGAATGTAATGAGGAAATTTTGCCCAGCTCTAGCCAACTCATAATACTCTAAAAGAAATTAAAAACAAAATAAAACTGAAAGCAAAGGCCTTCAGACCCCAGTGTAGGCTCCATTCTCCATTAAACAGCAGAACTACATAATGCAGCCTCTACTAACAACTCTTTTAGACTTCCCAAGCCAGTCTCCCTCATTTGTGACTCACACTCTTACTTCTCCAGAAAAAGCCTAAAAACAGGAATACTACTGCCGTCTTTCCTAAAGGCATCCAAATCAGGCTCCGGTGAACTGGGGCAGGAAGCAGACTTCAAAGTTTAGAATGTTCTGCTATCAGGTCTCTCCTGTTTACATCAGGAGAGGTCTGATAGCTCAAATGCCTTAGAATCATCGCACGGGGAGACTGGCAGACACGCAGGTAGTCAGGACCCAAACTATTAATAGTTCTATTGATTAAAAACAATGCCTGGAAATGAGTTGATAGTTGCTACCAGTTACAGAACACAAGTTTAATATGCTCTCAGCAGCAAACACCTGAGCAGGCCACCTCATTTTATGCCAGCTGCAATTTCCAATTGATTTAAGGTGTAGAGTGCATTGTATAAACTAATTTTGAATGTACAGACTTTACCAGTCAGTGTGGCTGTAGTGTACTTAGAATATATGCTAAATATTCTTTTAATTACTTACGCAGGAGCATTTTTCCTCAGCACAGTTACTGTTTCATAACACAAAATCTGTTTGAGAGGCATGGGAATTTTCAGCTAATTGAGGATTCTAATTGTCTTAATGTGTAGATATTTTATAAAGCATGGTGGTATGTAAATTAGACCATGTTTTAATTAAAACATATGCAAAATGTATAAATAACTAATTTTTAATAGCATATATTTTAAGAATATGCTATTTTCAGGCCAGATCCTGGTCAGATTTAAGTTCTCCCATTGAAAGGGAGCACAGAATGCTTAGTTGACTACTTCTAATGGAGTAGATTTAGTGTAGCTGAATGTAGACCCCATCCCAGCACCTCACACTTCCTAGTATAGGGGTGTGGCTGATGGAGGGTAGCTAGGCTGCAGTGAAGCTGTACTCCAGTGATCTCCTGTTCCTGGAATGGCTGCAGAACTTCAATGTGAATACTCACGTGAGCAAGAGGGTCGCAATCTGTGCCTTTGAGACTCAGTGCTGACTGTTGACTGTTACATTAACAGGAGTCAGACAACAAAACATTGCAACAAGTGAAATTTACCCTGACCATCCGCTCTCTGCTAGGTTCAACCATTACATTTTTTCTAAGCCAAACTGAACCAGCAGAAAGGGGCATTTCATAAAATCAGCACTGCCAATCTGGAGTGGTTTCTATATGAGTGAACAAAACTCTTGAACTATGCAAAAATATTTTGGATAGTTTGATGCTTGCGTGTACAACATACCTTGCTTTTGTCTATACATAATCTAGTTATTCTCAGAAATATTGTGGTCATGTATTGCCCCCTGGAATTCCATTGGTATCCTGCAGATGTAACTTTAGGGATTGTCATCTGCAGAAAACAGCAAATTGGGGCGAAAGTTCATAAAACTCAAAAATGGCATTTATGATCTGTGGTGCTCTGTTCATGTGACAACAGTGCTGTCAGAGAAGTAACAGGAACTAGCAGGAGGATTGGAGACTGACGGGCTATGAGGCATAACACAAGTGGTGTGATACTTTCCATTATTTCCAGTATAATGTAACTTCATTATAAAATGGGACAGAATCTGCTTTGTGATACCTGTTGTTATACAAGCCAAAGATTCAGTGGGCTTACTCATATCACAATAATAATACTATGAAGACTATGGGGCATAGTGTCACATGGGGTACACTGTTGGGACTCCTTTTCATTTACATTGGTAGAAACCTAGATGGTTGCAGACGTGATGTTTTTGGACTGCTGAAAAAGCACCCTTTATTATCAAATTAATATCCCCATACATGCTGCTCACATGCCATGGTTCTTAGCATAAGGGAAGGAGCTGGCAAAACCAAAAATCCTGATTTTTGGATACTTTTTGTGTTTCTTGGTGAATTTATTTGAAACTCTGTAAAAATACCATAGACATAGCAAACAGAAAAGGGCTTTGGGCCGTAATATCTATATAACGACCTACGACTACTGAGCAGAACGAGTAGCGTGTTAATGTTTTCATTGCGTCGTGAAGGTTTCTCCTGTTTGGGTGGGGGGAGGGAGAGATGATTGTGGATATTTTCCATTCTTGGTAATTTAAACTAAGATGGCTGATTGCCATCACAAGGCAACTTGACACAAGCAATCTGCAGAACTGTAAGATTTGTCAGTACTAATCAGTATCCTTAAATACAATGGACTTGATTTCCCCCACTACCCCCCAAAATTGTGTTGAATTGTTCATTTTTGGATCAAAACACAAGACTTTTGATTCAGAAAAGTGTTTTGGCCAGGGCTTTGTGGTTAGAAGTGACCAGAGAGAGAGAGACTATAGCTGGTGTTTAAGGCACTGGCCTATGGGAGACCAAGATTCAAATCCTTACACTGAGTCAGAGCAGAGTTTTTCACCCCACATCACACTGCAAGTCAGTCAGTCTCTCTCATCACTTGTGACTAGAAAGCCCATGACCCAAAAAACCTTCTCAGTGAAAATTTCGCCAAAACTGATATGTCTCTGTGAAATGTTTTGGCTTTGATGAAATTTCATCCAGTCAAACATGTTCCAACCAGCTCTTGCAAATACCACAATTGACAGCTAATTTTAAAGGTGATTGTGATTTTTTTCTATATGTCCAATGTCAAAACCATACTATTGGGTTACTTACTGTACAGCCATGAGGCACCGTTCAACAGCACATTTAGGCTTTATACATATATGGTGCATTAAGCGTGAATGGTTTCACCACTTTATATAAAGGGTAAAATGAATAATACTATGGTCTGGAAAAATACACACTAATAAGAATTTCAGAAAATTATACTGAAGTAGAAAAATCACCAATGTAAGGAAAAATAAGAAGCAGTAATTGGAAAAAAGATAGATCTGGTCTGTTACATTATATTGCAGACTGAACAAGATATATTACCTACTCATTCATAGAATCCATAGGATTGGAAGGGACCTCGAGAGGTCATCTAGTCCAGTCCCCTGTGCTCATGGCAGGACTAAGTATTATCTAGACTACCCCTACAGGTGATTGTCTAACATGCTCTTAAAAATCTCCAATGAAGGAGATTCCACAACCTCCCCAGGCAATTTATTCCAGTGCTTAACGACCCAGACAGTTAGGAAGTTTTTCCTAATGTCCAACCTAAACTTCCCTTGCTGCAATTTGAGCCCACTGCTTCTTGTCCTATCCTCAGAGACTAAAAGAACAACAATTTTTCTCTCTCCTCCTTGTAACAACTTTTAATGTAATTTTTATGTAATCGTTGTCCTTATTCCCTTTTTTATAGATTGGTACTATATTTGCCATTTTCCAGTCCTCTGGAATCTCACCTGTCTTCCATGCCTTTTCAAAGATAATCATTAATGCCTCAGATATTTCCTCTGTCTGCTCCTTGAGTATTCTAGAATATATTTCATCTGGCCCTGGTGACTTGAAGACATCTAACTTGTCTAAGTAATTTTTAACTTGTTTTTTCCCGATTTTAGCCTCTGATCCTACGTCATTTTCACTGTTAGATGTCCAATTGTACTAAACTTTTTGGTGAAAACTGAAACAAAAATAGTCATTTAACACTTCTGCCATTTCCACATTTTCTGTTAATGTTTCCCTCCATCGAGTAATGGGCCTACCCTGTCTTTGGTCTTCCTCTTGCGTCTAATATATTTGTAGACTGTTTTCTTGTTGTCCTTTGTCTCTAACTAGTTGAATCTCATTTTGTGCCTTGGCCTTTATAATTTTGTCCTTGCATACTTCTGTTGTTTATTTATATTCATCGTCTGTAACTTGACCTAGTTTCCACTTTTTGTAGGACTCTATTTGCATTTCAGATCACTGAAGATCTATTGGTTAAGCTAGGGTGGTCTCTTGCCATACTTCCTATCTTTCCTATGCAGTGGCATAGGCGCTGACTCCGTGGGTGCTCTGGGGCTGGAGCACCCACAGGGAAAAATTGGTGGGTGTCAGCACCCACCAGCAGCTCCCCGCCAGCCCCCCCCACCGTGTGCCTAGCTCACCTCTCCGCCTCGGCCTCCTGAGGCTCCGCGGGACGCGAAGCGGCAGTCACTTTTCTTGGCTCCCTCCAGTTGGTCGGCAGCGCCTCGGAGGAGGGGTATGGGAAGGAGGCGGAGCCAGGCCCTCCATCTCCTCCCCATACTCCTCCCCTGAGGCACCGCCGACCAGCTGGAGGGAGCCAGGAAAAGCTGCCTCCCCTTTGCATCCGGTGTAGCCTCGGAGAGGTGAGCTGGGTGCGGGAGGGGGGCTGGCGGGGAGCTGCCGGGCCCGGTGGGTGCTCTCCTGCTTCTCTCTCCCCCGCCCCCAGCTTGCAAGCTGGGGGGAGGGATGCAGCGCACCCGGGGGAGGGGGCGGGGATTTGGGGAAGGAATGGGGCTGGGGGTAGAGTTGGGGTGGGGCCGGGGGTGCGAGCACCCACTGGTGCCGACAAAAGTCGGCGCCTCTGTGCAGTGGAATAGTTTGCTCTTGTGCCCCTAATAAAGTCTCTTTGAAAAACTGCCAACTCTCTTTAACTGTTTTTCCCCTTAGACTTGCTTCCCATGGGATCTTACCTACTAACACCCTGAGTTTGATAAAGCCTGCCTTCTTGAAATCCATTATCTTTATCGTGCTGTTTTCACTCCTACCATTCCTTAGAATCATGAACTCTATCATTTCATGATCACTTTCACCCAAGCTGCCTTCCACTTTCAAATTCTCAACCAGTTCCTCTCTCTTTGTCAACATCAAATCTAGGACGGCCTCTCTCCTGCTGGTTTATCCACATTCTGCAATATATTCCAAGAACGTGAGGGATAATTTGTGCCCTGCTGTGTTATTTTCCCAACAGATGTCTGAGTAGTTGAAATCCCCCATCATCACCAAGTCTTGTGCTTTGATGATTTTGTTATTTGTTTTTAAAAAGCCTCATCTACCACTTCTTCTGGATACATGGTCTGTAGTAGATCGCTACCATGACATGACCCTTGTTTTTATCCCTTTTATCCTTGCCCAGATAAGTATACCTAAGCACATATTTTTGCTGTGAGAAACATTGCAGGGAATTCATGTGATGCTTTTTTGCCTTACAAGTTAGTTATGTGTTTAACCAAACCCTGGCTCTTAACATGCCTATATCATGATCAGTGGAACTGGAGTCAGAGAGCCCATGTTACTTGCAGGGACTGTTGTTGATAGAACACCAGGGCAAACAGGGAATGCAGGAATTTAGGCTGGAAGCAACTCAACCACCTAGACAGACCAGTCCACAAGGTTTAATAATTCATTTTTTCAGTTTAACCTGCATTCAGATTCACTTTTTGCAAATGAAACATCTCCACTTTTTGGAGATGTTTGGATCTATGTCTAGATCCAACCTTTGCAGCTCAGGCTCATCTCTGTTTTCAGTGCTCAGATTGCTGCAGTGCCTCCCCACCTCCCACTTCCAAGTCCAGGAAGTAGGTAGTGTATCTGAAAAAGGTGGGCAGGGAAAATAGCAATACTTCATCATTTGATTAAGCCACTTAATAAATGCATGAACATTTGGACCATCAAGGTCGTGCCTGCATGCTGGTAGCTTATTTTGACAAGCAGAGCAGTCCAAAGAAAGCAATGAGCAAGTACTGCATCAGTTGAGCAATGAGTCAATGTGGCTGGTAGGTTGTGTCAGCTGATTTAGATCTGTACTAAGAACAGAACAGGTTCCATAGAACCAGAGTCCTCTGCTGCTGCATTCCTGCAAGGTTTAGGAGCCCCACAGGCCCTGAAATGCTCTCACATCTTTGGGGCCAAAAGAGAATTTTAAGAGCAACTAGCAAAAGACTCAAAAACTAATAGCATTTTTTGGTTAAATACAGCAGAAGGAAGCCTGCCAAACAATCAATTGGGTCATTGGATAACTGAGGTGCTAAAGGAGCACTCAAGGAAGAAAAGGCCATAGAGGAAAAGCTAAATGGTTTCTTTGCATCAGTCTTCACTGGATTCCCACACTTGAGGCATTCTTTTTAGGTGACATCTGAGCAACTGTCCCAGATTGAGGTGTCAATAGAGGAGGTTTTGGAACAAATTGATGAATTAAACAGAAATAAGTCACCAGGACCAGATGGTATTCGCCCAAGAGTTCTGAAGGAACTCAAATATGAAATTGCAAAACTACTAACTGTGGTATGTAACCTATTATTTAAATCAACTTCTGTACCAGATGACTGGAGGATAGCTAATGTGACACCAATTTTTTAAAAGGGTTCCAGAAGCAATACTGGCAATTACAGGCCAGTAAGCCTAACTCCAGTACAAGGCAAATTGATAATTCTCTTCTTTACTGTAATTTCAACCAGAAACATAGATAAACACTATTTGTTGGGGAAGAGTCAACACAGCTTTTGTAAAGGAAAATCATGCTATAAAAGAGAAGCTCCAGGCCTGATCCTATCATCTGTAATTGGCTTAAACTTTGAACAGGGAAAGTACGAATCGTAAGACTGAGATTGTCCAAATAATTATTTGGAATAACCTGGAAAATGCTTGGAAAGACTTTAACAGACTTTACATCTAAGCTGCGTTTGGATTCTGACCTGTTTGGATGATTCCAGAAAGACTTTTATAAATCAGCAGCCTCACCATCTCTGAAACTGACCTAAGTACTTTATACATAGTTGTATGTATATTGATCTTTAAACCATTTGCAACTTTTTTTCTTTTTTTCCTTTTATTATTAAACCTTTAGTTTTAGTTACTAAAGGATCGGCATCAGCGTGATTATTGGGTAGGATCTAAGGGTACGTCTATACTACAGAATTAGGTCGAATTTATAGAAGTCGATATTTTAAAACCCGAATTTATGGAATCGATTGTGTGTGTCCCCACTAAAGAGCGTTAAGACCATGAGGTCGATTGACTGTGTCCACAGTAGCGGGGCTAGCATCGACTTTCGGAGCATTGCATTGCGGGTAGCTATCCCACAGTTCCCGCAGTCTCCGCCGCCCATTGGGATTCTGGGTTGCGATCCCAAAGCCTGATGGGGCAGAAAACATTGTCGCTGGTGGTTCTGGGTACATGTCATCCCTCCCTCCGTGAAAGCAATATTTTTCGCGCCTTTTTTCCGGGGTTTCCGTGTTTGCTACGGAAGCCTGCTCAGCTCACAATTACCGTATATCTCCAGCGTACGCCTGGACATTAGGTCTAGTGGGGATTCAGTCACACTATAATACGGGCAGAGGGATAGCTCAGCGTTCTGAGCGTTGGCCCGCTAAACCCGGGGTTGCGAGTTCAATCCTTGAGGGGGCCATTCCGCCTGAGGCTGGTAGTCGCGGGACTACACAGCAGGAGCGCCTTGCCTTCTAGCTGCAGATGGTGCAATATGCCATAAATGGTCGTGGTCGCGGGACCACACAGCAGAAGCTCCTTTCCTTCTCGCAGCAGATTGTACAATATGATTGGTATTCGTGTGCTCCTGGCCGGCGGCCTATGGTGTGGCTGGCCGGGGGCGCTTGGACATAAATGGGAGTGACCAGAGTGACTCTGGTCATTCTCTTTTTTACGTTTTGTTTAAGGGAGATTCAGTACTGCCTGGAACACGGGCGGAGGGATAGCTCAGCGGTCTGAGCGTTGGCCCGCTAAACCCGGGGTTGCGAGTTCAATCCTTGAGGGGGCCAGGAGCTGATGATGGATATCAAGCATATTGTACCATCTGCTGCTAGAAGGGAAGGCGCCTCCTTGCTCACCGCATATTGTACCATCTGCAGCTAGAAGGAAATGAGCCTAACCCTTGCTCCCCCCTCCCTCCGTGAAAGCAACTGAGGGGGGAGCAAAAAATCCTTTTGATGGGACTCCATCATGGTCACCTCTGCTGATGAGATCTGCGCTCACCTGCAGCTCACCACGCTGGCCAAACAGGAAATGAAATTCAAAAGTTCGCGGGGCTTTTCCTGTCTACCTGGGCGGAGCATTGGAGCTCAGACTGCTGTCCAGAGCGGTCAAATGTTGCACTGTGGGATAGATCCAGGAGGCCAATACTGTCGAATTGCGTCCTCACTAGCCTACATCGATTCGGCAATATCGATTTAAGCGCTAATCCCCTCGTTGGGGGTGGAGTGGCGAGATCGATTTTAAGAGCCCTAGAAGTCGATGTTAAGGGCTTCGTCGTGTGGACGGGTGCACGGATCAATCGAAATAACGCTAATAAATTCGACCTAAACTCGTAGTGTAGACCAGGGCTAAGACTCATATTGACCTGTGATAAGTGCCTGGTCCTTTGAGATTGGTGAACCTCACATGGTGAATCAGGTTTTCAGTAACTCCTCACTATATTAGACTTGGTTGTCTAGATGGGAGCCAAGGGCTGGAATACCTAAACTGGACTGTTTGGCTTCTTGTTAACCAGTGTGGTACTACAGAAGCTGTTTTGTTACTGGCGTGGCGAATCTAATTATAGAATAAACCACTAGTTTTGGGGAGTGTCTGCCCTATTTCTTGCAGTCTGCCCTGAGCGTCGCATCCCCAATGTGGCTCATCCAGGTACCTGGCAGTGGCATGCATGCTCATACTTGATGAATTCTGAGCTGTGGGCACACTGGCTCAATAATGTCTCAGTGTATGTTTAGACAAGGAACCTTGCTTGAATAAAAACTATACGGGTGGGCTCAAAACATTGTAAGCCCATCTTTGTAGTCTTTATTCAAGCAAGACTCCCACTGTCTGCAATGGGAGTTCTCCCTAAAGGGCTTAGTGAGGATCACAGGATTAGACCTTTGTTTTCAATGGCTGCTTCGTTTAGGAGCTGACTTTTGTACAAATGTTCTCATTCGGGTAACAATGTGAAATTTTGGGAGTATTGAATAGTATTGCTTTGCTCAAAGCAAGCAAGCAAAGAAAGCCCTTGTACTGGAAAAGATGTCTAGGGGCCTGGTTTACCACTGCTTTATCCCATGCTTTATAGCGTTGTAACTGCATGGAATAACAGACTTTCATTGGCGTTTCCTGGAGTAATGCAGTGGTGAATCAGGCTTTTGCTGTTTATGCTAATGAAGCACCAGTAACATGGGAGACAGTGATATTGTGGCATCTAATCACAGAAGTGATGCATTGAGAATGGGGTTTAAATATAAAATACTTATGGTTTTCACAGTATCTTTACTGCTCTTTTAAGCTATAAGCTTTTTAAAAATAACTTTGTAAATCCCCATGTCTTGTTTTCACTGTGGTTTATTGAAATGGGCGTCTCAGCAGCATCATTCCTCTTCCTCATTCTAAAGTTCACTAGCTTTCCAAGGCAATTACTGTACTCCTGGGTTTGTGGAAACTTCATGTTGAGCTACTTCAGACTGGCCAACTCCTCATGTTACCTGCATGTTTCTCTTGGCTGGCAAAACTGGCTGATATTTTTTTATTTAACCAACCCATTGAATCTCTCTTTGCAAGGCATTGATGGTAATAGCCTCCAGGTGGAAGACTTCAAATATTAGATGTAAAGGATGGCTGATCAAATTGTAAATGGGACCTTGGCTGCGTCTGGTGCTAGAATATTATTTTATTAAGTCCAGTGTGATGTCTCATTTGTCTGCCTTGGTTAGCAATTTTGAGAAATATTTCTGTAACTTGGGTGATGAGTTGATATGAGTCGATTCAGAGGATGTAAATATAGAGGAGCAAACATATTACATGGTTTGTGTCTTCACAGTTCTATGAAGCAAAAATTAATATTATGCAGTCTTAATGGGTTAGATTCAGCAGGAAAAGGACTAATAGACTTTCAGAGACGGCTGTGAGAAAAGTGCTGCCTTTGCTCACAACTTACTGTACTTGAGAATTTTCAAAACTGACTGTTAAAAACAACATCCAGATTGAAATTCAGTGTGCAGGCTGATTTGTCTGTTTCACTGTAACATGCATCCATTTTCTGAAAAACCGCATGCTGGGTCACCCATGTCACTTATAAAGTGCAGGTTTTCATTCTTTACTCCTACAGAGTAAAAATTTAAATAATGTAAGATTCAAAATTGAATTAAAACTATGAGTACAACTCAACTCTTGGAGCCTTAAAATTCTGCAGGAAAGGAGTGCTGCTCCCCCCCCCTTTTTTTTTATTTATTTGAATGGAATTTACCATGAAGGGCAGGAAATCCTCATTAGGTCAATTTGTAAGATCCTAGGACTCTATATACAATAAAATGGTAATTTAGGGTGTTTTTTTGTATAGCATAATGGTCCTTGAGAATGTTTATGCCTTCAGGTTGGTCAATCTGAGAGATGATATAAAGGAAGTCAAATATTGGGAGTAATTAGCAGGATTGAAGACGTGGTATTGAATGTCTTAAAGGTAATGCGGCTTGTAATACAGATATTGTGGAGAGGCAGACAGTGAAAAGTGTGAAATGGGTGGATTCCTAGATAGTATCAGTCAAAAAGAGTCAGTCCCAGGTGCCATAAAGTCCTACATGAGAGACGTAGGATGGTGTTTGTCTCTGTTGTTCTCTCAGTGGGTTTTAATTATAAGTCTGTGTTCTTGTCATCCCTGTAGGGGTTTTAAAGCATTTTGTTGAATTAAGTATTTCTCTTGGAGAGCTAACTATTGTGTAATTGATGCAACATTCCATCATGGAATGGCAAGATTTACAAGAGCAGTTAGATGCTAAGAGGACTGAATGCTTCCTTATAAATTCAGAATGTTCACTTATTAAATTAGAGAGTACAGACCAGATCCTGGCCCAGGACCGGCTCTGGAGGAGTAAAGGTACTATATCATTGTCCTAACCCTGCAGCTGTTGTAGGGGAATCCACAGGTGGTGAAAGACAGTACAGGGGGCTCTATACCTCCCTCTTTCACCCTCCCCACACCTCTTCCACTGTAGTGGGCATACCGGGGACATGGCCAGAGCTTTGAAAACCCCTTGCTGCTGTAACAGTCCCTTGGAGGTAATGACCAGATGGCATAAATGAGTAGGTGTGGGACTGCTCTAATTTATGCTGGGAGGCCAACCAGACCCTTTCAGATCCAGGGACTGTAGCTGCGCGAAGATTTACAGCCAGAGTTTCCTTACTCCGGACCAGACTCCAAAGCTGCAAACCAACAGGAGAAAGGAAAAGGTGCTCCATGTCCTGAGTGATTGTGTAGTGTAATTCAGAGTGTAGAGCCTGGCTAAGCCAGATAATGTCGCTATGCTAGCCAACATGTGGCTCCCCCCTGCACACTTATAGCACACCATGCATCAGCACACACAGTTGCTACTGGCAGCAGACAGGCTATCCCACCACGAGGTGGATTGCAATGTCTCTGAGCAAGGCACATCATTACTCCATGTGGGATTTTTTTGTCTTGGGCTTTTTATTGCAGCTGGTCTGCATGTTTTGGGTTAAATGACGTTGATATATTTTACTAATTATCTTTTTGTTAAGATTTCATTTTAGCCGAATGTTACATTAAATTGATTCTGTTTGTACACTTAGATGCTTGCAACAATCACAACTTCAGGGTGTATTGCTGGTCTTTTTGACTGGTCGATGGCCTATCTGGTTCATAGGCTGTTAAAAATTTAACTGTTGCTGTCACATATGTTATGTTCAGTACAGTAGGCAGATATTATGATACTCATATTGTTGATTGTGCTCTCATTACACAGCAGTGTAACAAGGCCTCCTCGGTCCTGCTTCTGTCTCCGTCTACAAACCATGCAGAGACCCTTGTGCTGGTTCAGCACCTTGTGCAGTTTATTTATAATCGAGTCCCACCCCCTTCACAGCATACCCAGTATCTTTACAAGGAGGGGGAGAACAATCACAATCTCCCTCTCCCTCTCACTGCCTGCTTTTCCCCCTTTTCACTTCCTCCCTGTGCCTATTTGTGGGCTGTGCCTAATGGCTTAACTGGCCTTTCTGCCCTGCCCTACCCACAAATTAGGCACAGGCGGTCGCCTAGGGCGCCAGGATTTGGGGGGGCGGCTCGCAACAGCTGCCTCCTGCCTCCCGGCTCCGTGGCTGAGCCGGGAGCTGGGGGGGGGCGCTGCGGGTGGGGGGAGGCTGCTGCAGCCTGCAGGCGGGGGGGCTGAGCTGTCGGTCCACGGCGGGGGTGGGGACTGGCCGCTGTGGGGGGGGCGGGGCGGCGTTAGCTGGGCGGGGGGTGGGGAGGGTGGAGGGCTGGTGCAAGGATGTTTCGCCTAGGGCGCAAAACTTCCTTGCACCGGCCCTGGGCACAGGTCTACCTCATCAGCTCTAACGAATGCCACTAGCTGTTACCTTCAGCCCCCAACTAAAACCTCTCCAGCGCATCATCAAGAATCTACAACCTATCCTGAAGGATGATCCCTCACGCTCACAGATCTTGGGAGACAGGCCAGTCCTCACTTACAGACAACCCCCCAACCTGAAGCAAATACTCACCAGCAACTACACACCCCAGAACAAAAACACTAACCCAGGAACCAATCCCTGCAACAAACTCCGTTGCAAACTCTGTCCGCATATCTATTCAAGGGACACCATCACATCTGCCACATAATCAGGGGCTCGTTCACCTGCACATCTACCAATGGGATATATGCCATCATGTGCCAGCAATGCCCCTCTGACATGTACATTGGCCAAACCGGACAGTCTCTACTCAAAAGAATAAATGGACACAAATCAGACGTCAAGAATTATAACATTCAAAAACCAGTAGGAGAACACTTAAAAGTGGCAATTCTTCAACAAAAAACCTTCAAAAACAGACTCCAACGAGAAACTGCAGAACTGGAATTAATTTGGAAACTGGACACCATCAAATTAGGCCTGACTAAAGACTGGGAGTGGAAGAGTCACTACAAGAACTAAAAAAACCTAATTTCCCCATGCTAATTTGCCCCTACTGTTACTCACACCTTCTTGTTAACTGTTTGAAATGAGCCACCCTGATTACCACTACAAAAGTGATTTTCATCCTGTTGATAATAGCCCACTTTGATTGATTTGTCTCGACCCCCGACTGAGTAAGGCAACTCCCATTTTTTCATGTACTGCTATATATATATATCTTGCTACTGTATTTTCCACTCCATGCATCTGATGAAGTGGGTTTTAGCCCATAAACGCTTATGTCCAAATAAATTTGTTAGTCTATAAGGTGCCACAAGTACTCCTTGTTGTTTTTGCTGATACAGACTAACACGGCTACCACTCTGAAACCTGCTATAACTGGTTGGAGCTGCTGTGAACAGAGTGCTGACTCAGGGTTACAAGTAACACCCACCTCCACTTTGTATTAAGCTTCCCAAATGCGCACACATCCACCATCTTGCTCCTGCTGAATCTATACTGAGCCAGGGCATGACTTCATAACTAGAACTAGACAAAGAGTGGATTTTTTGGTTCACTGGCAATTGTGATAAAAATTATTTCTTTTAGAAATGTTGAAACAAAATGTTTTAAACTTTTTTGGATATTTTTTTTTCCGAATGAAACAATTAAGTAAATTGACACACACGCACAAAATGTTTTGGTGACACCAAATGTGCATTGTTCACTGAAAAAAAGGTGAAAAATTTTACCCAGCTTTATTCATAACCCAGGGATGCAGTAAACATACACGGTTTCTGAGTAACACCATGGGGATGGAGACCAATAGGCACTCCAGGAACTTGTTTATATTGCACAGACAAGGCAAAATAAGATTAAGGGGTGTGGTAATGAACAGGACCATAATGTATCCATTCATAGTATAACATTTATTTACCTTTTAAAGTGTGTGGTATTTGTGATTTTAAGTATTTTTAAACAGATAAGCCACTTTCCTGTGTGAAAGGGTTTGAAATGGCATAATGAGACTTGATCATTGTGAAAAAGATCATTATAAAATCATATTTTTAAAAGGTTTTGGGCCCTCTTGTCCCATCCCGTTACCTGACACAGGAGTGTCATAGGCTTTATTAGCCCTTAATCTACAATACTGTTCTATGGGAAGGAGATTTCTTTTTGTCCCCATGTGATGATCACCTTCTGCCTCTGAGGAGTGATATTCACTGTAATTTTATCCTATTCCAAATTGGATAATGTTGTCTATTGACTATCTTCAAAGTAGGCAAGCTGTAATTTTCTCAAACTTTACTTAGCAAAGACAGAAGTTGTTTTCAGTACTTCCTGTTATTAACTGGGAATGGCCAAGATAAACTGGCTCCTGATTACTATTTGTGTTTGCTCAGTTGCCAGGAGTATTAGCGTCCTCGTGGACTCTGGACTGAAAACTGACTCATCAATTCTGTTATTGAGACGTCGCCTTCAACAAAATCTTGATCATTTTACACTTCCCTAGACACTCCATCTGCTCAGTCTCTTATTCATTCCTTTGTTTCTACTGGGTCTAATGATTAAAAGACTGCACTACCCAGCCTTTTAGGAAAACTTTTGGAAAGACTGAAGCTTGTTCCAAACAATCTGTCTTCAAGACAACAGTCTTGATTATAACAACCTCTCCCTAATGGTCTTTCAATTTTTTCCCTTTACAGTAACTCCTCTCTTAACGTTGTAGTTATGTTCCTGAAAAATGCAACTTTGTTTCACTTAATGTTCAATGAATCCAATTTTCCCATAAGATTTAATGTAAATGTGCGGGGTTAGGTTCCAAGGAAATTTTTTGGGGGCAGACAAAAGGCATTATATACTATACAGTACTGTACTGGGGAGGTACCCCTGGGGCTCAGAGTGCGGTGCAGGGTCTGGGAGGGAGTTATTTTTTTTCCATTCCATTTATTCTTCCCCATGCTAATTTTCCCCCCTACTGTTACTCACACCTTCTTGTCAACTGTTTGAAATGGGCCATCCTGATTATCACTAAAAAAGTGGGTTTTTTTCTCCTGCTGATAATAGCTCACCTTAATTGATTTGTCTCGTTAGAGTTGGAATGGCAACTCCCATCTTTTCATGTTCTCTGTATATATGTATCTTCCTCCTGTATTTTCCACTTGATGGATCTGATGAAGTGGGTTTTAGATCACGAAAGCTTATGCCCAGATAAATTTGTTAGTTTCTAAGGTGCCACAAGTATTCCTCATTCTTTTTGCTGATACAGACTAACACAGCTACCACTCTGAAACCTATGAAGAGATTGAGGCAGAGTTCAACTTGCAGTATTTTCCATTCTGTCTATCTGTGTAGATCCACAGCTATGTCAATACAAAAGATGATAGAACAAAAGGCACAATTTCAGCTATACAGTTGAAAACTATTTTATTCTGGGCAATTGGAAGAATACAGAGCTTTGTGAAACCAAGAACGTAATTGTAACCAGTCAGTGATGTGCAGATAAGGAAAGGTCTTGGATGGTGATCACCACTGTAAAACAAAACAAAACAAAATTTTCACTACTCCTGCCACCTGCACAAACTGTGATCTCGTCCTATAATTTGAAATAAGAGAGACTGTGGAACCTCCAACATTGCTGAGGAGAGAAGGTTGAGCTTTTACTGATACCCACCGTATAGCTATCGAAGTGGACTGACAATTTTCATACAACATATTAATATTCCATAAGCTCTTCAGACCAGGTCAGATGCATCCCCTAGCAGAGGGGAACCCCGATCCATGATTCTACCACAGTAGAAATAATATATCATTATCCCATGGTGAAATAAATACAAAATACTCATGCAGAGATTAGATACATTACAGTGACTTAATATTATGAATGAATTCCTACTGTAATTGCAGTCCTTCTGACATCAGCATACACTTGGCTATATACTCTGGGTTAAGGGTCAGCTATATCAATCTATCTTCATCTGTATTGGTGTCACTTAGCTCTTCTCTGGTAAATGATAAAACAAAGGGGCTAGCTGATAATCTCCTAACAAGTTGGGGTTGTTTCCTGAAAGTACCACAATGGGAGGGAAATTGGCAGCAACTGGACATCCCAACTGCAGAACTGAAGTAATGAAAGAGAGGCAGAACAGGAGAACAAAAGAGAGCAGACTGGTTGATTTCTAATTTTTCTTTTTATAATTTTTTGTTTTGCTGCTTAAAGGGCTTAGAATAGTTTGCCACATCACAAGATTATATCTATTTTTGTGCATAAACTATGGGACTAATAACTAATGTATTACCCACAGCAGTAATAGGCAATCATGTATTTTAACACAAGTAATATGTATATAATGTTACTTCAGATAATAAGCTTTCCATAGAAATGTAAAATACAGTATGTGTCACCAACGGTGATCCCCCTCAGAAACAGTATGGGAAATCTGTAACAAGTCCTAACAGCTATTTACTAGCTATTGTCCTCCCTGAGGCTAACAACTTAAATCCCATCATGTGGGAATATGTTACCCATTTGTAGTTTTTTTTTCTATAAACTTTAATAAGTTTTAAAATCCCACTCAAATTAAAAAGGAACAAGCCTGAAAAGGCAGCTTCAAATAATTTCCAAGAGAAAAAAAGCCAGAATGAAATAAGCAATTACATCATTATATTTCAATAGTCTATTAATGCACAGTATCATTAGCATACCTTGGAGCATAGCACAGTAAGTGTTGTAGTAAATGAGGGTTTATTGAATCAGGTCTTTGGCAATGAATGCAGCCCATATCCAGTTAGCTGTAGCTCTTTAACTTTGGAACATCACCACCTCCAGAACAGTTGTATGAAACATTGCTACCTTAGTATGGCATCATCCAGAGATTTAAATTCACTCTGTCTGTGATAGAGTAAAGTACGGGCTTAAACTAAAGTCCTTCGAATTCAATGGAGAGACTCCCATTGACTTCAATGAGCTTTGGATCAGTCCCTATCTTCATTACATGGGTGTATTTCTGAATATATATGCACCAGTGTTATGTTAGAAGTGAAATCAAGCAGTATAATCTGAGACCCAAGAACATGGATCTGAAGAGGACACTTTCAGAGAAAATCTGTGTTCAGTAAATGGAAAAGAAAAAACACACAAGTAGTTTAACTGAGCTATTCCTATCCATTACAGAGATTTGTTTTAAAGTGCATTCATTCCTTTGTATTTTAGGAGGATTTTCCATGTGTCTCTAATCATACAACTCAGTTAATATACAGACTTCAGTTTCAAGACAGAAACTTTTTAATGTTTTAAGAGAGTGGTGATACAGATACCTCAGGATTTTTGAAAGGTTTGCCCATTTTACATATGGCACAGGGTTTTCCTCTGCACAGAGGAAAGTCGTTTGTTTATAGTATTACATTTCCTGATCTCTGACACAAATGTGATTGTCATCAAGTGCCTTGTTCAGGATAAGATAAGTTTAAAATTAGATATCAGTGAGAAGAAAATAAAGGTTGATGTTAATCACATTAAGGTCAGCCAATGGAATAACAGGTCTAGGACAATTCTGAAGGTCCCAGAATGTTGACATTTGTTCCTTTGTGAAAGGGAATAGATACATTTAAATAGACTCTGTAGCTGCAGTTCAAGGGCTTTTGGTTGTCTGTTTAGAAAGAACAGATTGTATGTTTTGCACCCTTTCAAATATTAATGTAAAGGCAAATGTTTGAGTAATTTGGGACATATGTTTAGACATTTATGGTATGTTGGGAGTTCCAACATTTAATAGGTTTTATTATTAAAGCTGGCACACACCCTAGTATCTGATCTGTGTAGTAACACAATGTCCTTTGTGACTCAATAAACCTCTCTATTGTTTAGAAAATCTGGGATTTGTGTATTGCATAACACTACTGTTTGCTTACAAAGTGGGCTATACCATAGATGAATCTTGAAGCCATAAAGGGAGAATTTCGCTTATCTCCTCTCATCAGCAGTGCAGTGTCTTGCAGAGGGTGTCAGAGGCAGTTAGGTACAAAAGTTCTGCTTGATGCCCGAGTAGCTTTTCAGGCTTTCACTGTTACAGGTATTAGTAGTTCCTTCATATTTTCCTCACTTCAATGTGTGTGGAGCCCTTTTTCCATAATGAAAGGAAGTTTCCAGTGAGAGAATGTTGGCCTGTGAGGTTTTATCAATTCCAAGGTATGGTCTTTTTATATTATTGGGGTGTGTGTGTGTGTCTGTCTGTCTGTCTGTCTAACCATCAACTTTCACACATTGAGTTCCATTATCCATAGAACAGGTACAGAACGTGTTGCAGTAGTGCAAGCTTCCTCATAGCACTCCAACAGAGTGCTTCAGATTCTTCCAGAGGGACCACTTCCAGGGCTGGGAGGGTAATTGAGTCTCTGTTCACAATTAAGTCCTTAGCCTTACTTTTAGGACTTTGTGAAATGATGCCAATTAACTTGTCAAATTTGGTGCTGGTTTTGTGATGTGGATATTTACCTACCAGGAAGTTGACATAGGGCTCTGTCCTGCAGCGTGTTGGATGCCAGAACGTCGTTATGGGTAAAAATTTTCATAAATGCCTAAGTCCCATTTTCAAAAGTGAGGAGGGAGCCTAGCTGCCTACAGCTCATTGAAGTCAGTAGGATTTAGGCTTTTAAGTCAGGAAGGTGCTTTTGAAAATTTTATCCCAGACCCTTGTAAGATCAGGCCTTTTGATCGACAGCTTTTTTCACATTGCCCATTAAGCACTCATTAGTTGCCTATGAACTTCTGTTGTGGGCAGGATTAGGTCCAAGTGGCCCAGAGGGCAAGACTTTGTGACATATTAATAGACATCTGAGCCACGGCAGGATACATTTTCTTCAAACTAAAACTGTAGTGTATCCTCTATTAGTTATCTTAGAGACTTTTTATGACAGTAGGTTTGGTGGAGAAAAGAATTCTCTTATGTCAATTCAGTTCAAAATAGAAAAATATCAATGGGAATAAATTAAATTAAAAACCTCTTGCTTTATTTGATAGAACATCAAAACAAATGATAAAATGGCAATATACCTAAACATTTCAATAGTGTCTCTCTCAGAAGATTAGAAACTTTTTGTTCTTCATTTGTCATTCTGTAGTTAGCAGCTTAGGTATTTTGGTTTGTATATATTCAATTCTCTAGTTTATTTTTTCTATTAGTTATAATTTTTATTCCCTTTTGAAATAAATCGTTAGGGTTTTCATTTTTATATAACATCTGTTCAGATTTGCATTACTGTGTATTCATTGTTTAAACAGTACAGAGCCTCGAGTGGAATAACATTGGGAATTCTGAAGATTTCTGAATAACAGGAATATTTGATTCATACCAGTCATATACTGTTTGCTATATAATGGTAACTTTTTTTTTTCAACCTGTACATTTATAACCTGGTGAAAGGATTTAATTGCAATGTTTTTTGGTGCTAGAGTCACTGCCAAGAAAAGTGGCCAAAAAGAAAAAAGGGATATTGTGGTCTTTTCTGAGATTTATTTGTGGAATATAGTGAATTTCCATCTGGGACAAAAATCACACACATTCATGATGTTGGGTAATTCTGTGGTTTGACCGTTGGAAACCAAATTTATTGGCAAAAAATGAGATCTTTTTGGAGGAAATGTGTAAATACTTAAGAAACTCAAATATATAAATTGAAAGATGTTGAACATGACTAATCAGAAGCAAACTGATTAAATACATTTTATGGCTAAGAAATTAAACCATTGAATTCTTTTATATTGTGTATAGCAAGCTGCCTTTGTTTATTTTAGACATTGATGGTAGAACTGTAGTGTCTTCAGTTGGTGTATGGAATTCTACTTTCATTCTTATGAATGATGTAGTGTTTAGTAAGGGGTGTGTGGTGGGGTTGTGTAGTTCATTAGGCACAAAAGTACTCTACTCTAGAATTAAGATAGTTTACAAAGTTTTAACCTGGATGCACATTTTAAAATCACAATAATAAACATTTAATATCAGTTGTAATATGTGTAATATCAGTGTTAAGTGCTGTTGTATTAATGTAGATGGAATAAATGGGTCAAAAGTGTTAACGTAACCCCATCATTGTCCGACATTAACAGTGGTAAACAAGGTACAGAGACCCCAGCCTGCTTAGTATCGTGGCAAATACGTCATTAAAAATTCTTTAAACCTTTTATTAAAGATAGAGAAAAGAAGGAAAATATCTAAAGCATTTAAAACAACTAGTATTAAGTAAGGCTGTTATTTTAACATCTCTTGTTCCCTGTGCCTTTAGCTGGAGAGAGTTTTTAGAAGGAAAAACACTTGTTTGACATTAGAGGGTATTAAAGATGGCAATAACCACCATTTTGGGGAAAAGAGAAGCTAGTTGAGCTAGGCTGGGGCTGGCGTTGTTGTTAAAGTCTGATCTCATTTCCTGTGATCCTGTTTCCTGGAAGAAAAAAAACAACCCCACCCTCCAGTAAAGATAGAAAATGCAGCTTCTGTCCCTCTCGTGTTGACTTTCATTTCAACCGCGCTGTTGGAGAAACATGGGCACAGCACATTGTCTGATCAGCTCCTCCATGACCTGGGAAACTCTTACCAGAGTTGGGCTCTTTAGGGCATTGCTTTTAGCTGCCTGTCTGGTCAGAGGCTTACAGCATTGTCACGAGATATGCGGTGTTGGCTGACTAAGTCAGACTATTATGAGACAAGGCAAAAGGAGAGATTGGAAAGAGAAGAAATAAGGTAGGGAAGGAAAAGGACACATTTGGGGATGATTGGGGGGAGCGGATCTACATCTTGGAACGGGGTGGATATACCGGAGAACCTCAGAGTTACAAACACCTTGGGACCGGAGGTTGTTTGTAACTCTGAAATGTTCATAACTCTGAACAAAATGTTATGGTTGTTCTTTCAAAAGTTTACAACTGAACATTGACTTAACACAGCTTTACATTACTGTGCAGAAGAAAAATGCTGCTTTTAACCATCTTAATTTAAATGAGACAAGTACAAAAACAGCTTCCTTAATTTGTCAAATCTTTTTTTAAACCTTCCCTTTATTTTTTTTACTAGTTTACATTTAACACTGTACTGTACTGGCTGGTTTTGGGTCTCTCCTGCTGCCTTCCGGTTCCAAATGAGGTGTGCGGTTGACCGGTCAGTTCGTAACTCTGATGTTCTACCGTAATGCCTGCCACTTACACTGCTGTCGTGGGAGCTCTTCAACTCAGATTGCCCTTGGGGAGCTCCCAACATCTGGAGACTCATAGATGGCTGTAATGTACTTCCTTCCACATCCCTCAAACACTCTGTCCCTTTTCTACAGATATTTGAATGTCATGACCTCTTTCTTTCTTCTTCTGGCTGGCCTCTGAAATTTAAAGTAATAAGTGAGGGATTGCTCAGTAATTTCAGAACAATGCTCTTTTAAAATGCCTTTTGTCAGCCGAGGAAGAAACTGACTGTGTTAGCCTGTCCAGGATCTCTGGGCAGTCCTCATTGACTCTACCTTTCAGAAAGAGATGATAGCGGGGCTTGATATGGTTGTTGTAGTAGCGGTTCTTCCTCTTCAGCATAGGGGGAGCAGCTGTGAGAGCTGCAGTGTCCGTGGAGGTCCCATCTTAGCTGAATCAATGATATGCTATGGTCATGACACAGTCACCTTGCGCTGTGTTTCTTGTCTTCGATTATAGTTCCCTATCTTTTGAGAAACACTTATTTGCAGAGTTTGAATGGAAGGAAACTAGGGAGATATAGCTCCATTAGCTTATATAAATTAGTTTTACATCTCAGCAAAGACCAAAAGGAAAGGGAAGTTTCTTTTGTTTGTTCACCAAAATGAGCTGTGCTTGAATGGAGAATGGATTAAATAAAACCATTTAGCATCTAGCTGTATTTTGCCTAAAGTAAGGCCTCTGAAGCACATCAAGTTGAATAATTTAATATTTTTGGGACTATTTGTTGTACTTAGGTATATCACTGGGGAGATTTATCATTAGTTCGCATAGAGCCTTTTTGTAATTTGGAATGGAATATATACAAATATGCTAGAGCAGATAAATAATGTATGCCTGATGAAAATAATCTATCCAAGCACTAGTTGCTTAGTCTAAATAACAGAAGCCAAATCTTATACTCAATTTGTGTTTCAATGAAAGTAGTGGGCCCAATCAGTAGCTCTTATAAGGGCACTTTACACTTCTCTGACAGTGTAGAGTGCCCATAAACTAGCTGAATTCAATCCCCAAGGAATACTCATGGTGGAAGTGAATTCCCTGCACAACATACAGCAAAACGACTCTTTACTGCTCCCTCTTGCAGCCCCCAGCACAAGGGGTTATGACAGGGGCAATGGAAATGGGGCAAACACTTTTGTGCTCCAGCTATTTTTGACTTCTAGAAAGCCCTTTGGGGCTGAGAGCAGCCAAGCACCAGTTAGATCAGCCCTGTAAGTGCACTAACCTGTACTGGGGATGAACTAGCCCCCAAATGGCCCTAAAATATGGGGAGCGCAAAGATGACCTAAAGCCACCTTGGCCTCAACCCACCTTGGGGCCTGTGATGAGCATAGCTTGGCCAAACTGGAGAATCATGAGCTATAACTTTAAGTGGCTTGTGTGTAAGTTTACCAAATTATTTTAAAGCTGTGTTGATTCTTGTTTTGCCTTTTTGAAAAGTATTCTATTAAATAGGCCTATTTTATATTTGCCTGCAGGTAAATGACATTTTTTGTGTAGCTGCCTTTATAAAAAGAGACTTCTATATTCTACATAATGATCCTAAACTGCTGCCTACAATAGTGCTACTAAAGGGTTTTTAATTGAGCAGGGAAGGGTTTAGCATTTTTTAAGGGTAGGGTTGAGAGATCAATTTTCATTTATTGATGTACCTCTGAATATCACAGGTGAAGTACTAACTGAAAATGCCCACAGTAAACCAGCCAGGAAGAATTTATTTTCCATTCTTTAATTGCCTGGGGAAAATTAATTAGATCACACTTCTGGTCTGTATCAGTCACAAAGGTAAATTGCCATCTGGAGTTGTTTCTCCCTTTGACCTTTCTATGTCCTTTTCTGAAATGTACTCTGACAATGACCTTAAAACAGCTTTATGCGCATTGCACCTTTGATGCAGTTGAGTGTCTTCTATATAATTTAATATTCTAATTAATACTAGTACTTGTAAGAACATAACAGTACTGTGGTTCCACAAGTGGTACATATATGAAACTTATAGTGTTACTGAAATATCTAAGATGGAAATGCACAGAAGGAATCAACAGCTACACCTAGCTCAGTACTTTTTTGAATACTTTTTTGAATCCAGTGCTCTCTTGCTCTCTTTTGTTTAATATTGAGGGCTACTGAGTGGTAGTGGCATTCCATCAGTCTTGCAGATTAGGTAGAAACAGGGTAACCGAGTTGCCCAACCGTTAGAACCACAAGAACAAGTGTGCTTGGAGTTCAGTTCAGCCTCTCAGGTTAGGCCAGGCTGGCGGGAAGCTGGGAAGTACACTTGGGGAGTACCAGTGTCAGGAGGAACTTTCAATGCCTCCACTGGTGCTCCGGGGGGTGAGAGAGGCACCCCTTTCTACAACTGCTAAACAGGTATATGGAGCACATTTGTACACCAGACCCTCTATGAGGACGAGCTAACCTGCCTCCATTTCCTCTTTGGACAATCTGTTGTCCAACCTTAGCCAGTCCTCATCACACCTTGTAATATGTTTCTAGACATTTATTTTCTGGTTTTGTAAGGAGATCCCTCTCACCTGTTGTACTGGCTTCCATACGAGGAGAGACTAAAAAGAGTAGGGCTGTTCAGCTTAGAAAAGAGATGAGAAAGAGAGGGATATGACAGAGGTCTATAAAATCATGAATGGCATGGAAAAAGTAAATAGAGAAGTGTATTTACCCTTCCACACAATACAAAAACTAGGGATCACCTGGAGAAATTAATAGGCAGCAGATTTAATACAAAAAAGAGGAAGTACTTTTTTCACACAGCGCACAACTAACCTGTGTCAATTCTTGCCATGGTTTGTTGTGATGGCCAAAAGTATAACTGGCTTCTAATAAAAATGGGATAAGTTCATGGAGGATAGGTCCATCAATGGCTATTAACCAGATGGTCAGGGACTCCGCCCCATGCTTGGGACAACCCTAAACCTCTGACTACCAGAAGGCAGAAGTAGAAGATGGGGTAGATCACTCCATAACTGTTCACTCCCCCTAAAGAAATAGTACAGGCCATGATCAGAAACAGGGTACTGAGTAAGATGAACCAGGGTCTGACCCAGTATGGCAGCTCTTATAGTCTTATCTAGCCCTTATCAGCATAGTTTTTGAATGTCTGTCAAAGTAACAGAATCTCCACTTCTACTATATTGTGCACACCTCAGTGTGCAACATCTGCAAATTATAGCTGGCAAATGAGAATGTATATAAATGTAGGCATGGCTGATATGGTGCAAATCTTTTACTCAACTGAGTATATTACATACTAATACAATGGTCCCCAAACTTTTAAAGTTGTGACCCCCTTAACCTTAATATAATCTGCCTGCGTGCTGCCCCTCTTTCCCCCCAGGAGCCATGGTCAGGAGGTGGGGCTGGGAGCGAGGCTGTGGTCGGCAATGGGGCTACAGACAGGGACCAGAGCTGCAGGGCTGGGCCATGGACAATGGCCAGAGCTGGGGGCAGGGCTGCGGCTGAGGCTGGGGGCAGGTGGTCTGCTGGGGGCGGGGTCAGAGCGGGACTGGGTGGCACTCACTTCCTGCCCTCCGTGGGGGCTGGTCCAGGCCCTGGCTTTAAGCCGATTCCGCCGATTCCCCAGAATCAGGCCCCGTGCCCGAGGGGCCCCGGCTCTGTGGGGCCCCGGCTCTGTGGGGCCCCGCTCCGGCATTTTTTTTGTTTTGTTTTGTTTTTTTGCTCCGCCGATCGGCGGTGGCGCCCCGCTGCCGTTATTCACGTGGGGCCCCGCACCCGCTAAAGCCGGCCCTGCCTGCTGCACCCCCAAACGTTCCTCTGCACCGCCCTGGAGGGGTGAGCCCCACAATTTGAGGACCACTGTACTAAGAAAATCCCTTTCTTTAATCTCCATTAAATCCACATATTTTGTTAATAAATGGAAAACAATTATGTACTTTTTGGCAAACGGCTGACAAAGCTAATAGTCAAAGGCAATAAATAGTCTAGAATGGAAGCTTGGGGTATGAATGTTACCTGTATAATCTTATTTGTTCCTGTTTTATTGAACAAACACTCTAATGTGGAAATATTATTTCACTTTAAAAAGGTTTTTTTGTGTGTGTTTGCATCTAGTTACCATTCTTCTGCTCAAGAGTGGAATTTATAATTTTCGATAAAGTAATGATGGGGTCTAAATTAGCTGTTACCACTCAAGAAAGAGATCTTGGAATCATTGTGGATAGTTCTCTGAAAACATCCACTCAATGTGTAGTGGCAGTCACAGCTAACAGAATGTTGGGAATCATTAGGAAAGGGATATATGAGAAGACAGAAAATATACTGCTTCTATATAAATCCATGGTACACCCACATCTTGAAGACTGCATGCAGATGTGGTCGCCCCATCTCAAAAAAGATACTTTGGAATGGGAAAAGGTTCAGAAAAGGGCAACAAAAATGATTAGGGGTATGGAACGGCTTCCGTATGAGGAGAGATTAAAAAGTCTGAAACTTTTCAGCTTGGAAAAGAGACGACTAAGGGGGAATATGATAGAGGTCTATAAAATCATGACTGGTGTGAAGAAAGTAAATAAGGAAGTGCTATTTACTCCTTCTCATAACACAAGAACTAGGGGTCACTAAATTAAATTAATAGGCAGCAGGTTTAAAACAAACAAAAGGAAGTATTTCTTCACACAACGCACAGTCAACCTGTGGAACTCTTTGCCAGAGGATGATGTGAAGGCCAAGGCTATAACAGGGTTCAAAAAAGAACTGGATAAATTCACTGAGGATAGGTCCATCAATGGCTATTAGCCAGGATGGGCAGGGAGGGTGTCCCTAGCCTTGGTTTGCCAGAAGCTGGGAATGGGCGACAGGATGGATCACTTGATGATTACCTGTTCTGTTCATTCCCTCTGGTGCACCTAGCATTGGCCACTGTTGGAAGACAGGATACTGGGCTAGATGGACCTTTGGTCTGACCCAGTATGGTCATTCCTATATTTTGATGTTTATATAAATGACCATGGAGTTCTGTTAGATTGACATATAGGGAGACTATAAACATTTCTTCAAGTGCCCATAAATTGCTTTGAACAAAACTTCCAGATTCTTTATCCCAGAGTAGATGTTACTTGGAATGAGAAACAGGAGAGAATATACTAGATAAGAAATAGAAAATTTCTAGTGGGGAAAAAAAAAGCATATTCAATGTGTAGGGATTTATCACTGTGTGTGTTAAATATAAGTTTCTAAGAAGATGGTATTGGATGGCATTCCAACAGTGCTGATGCACTTCAAATTTATGCTTGTATGGATGTAAGCAGGAAGCTACTTTTATTTCCTATTAAATAGATTTTGTCTGCTTTTGATATTGCTTTGGGTGGACCTCTTTGAATTGACTATGGCTTTCAGATTCCGGAAACTGCGAAATATTTAATCTTTTTGGATACTTTGATGACTCACCTGTACTAAGAGATGTGCCTTGTTAACTGAACTGATAGTGCAGATCATACTCTAAAAACAGTGCACTGGAAATACACATGACAGAGCGTTGCCTTGTTGCTGTGTGTTTGATTACGGAAGGTTCCTGAATCTATTTGTGTGCTTCACAATTCGATGATAGCTCTGTACAAAGAAATGGGTCATGCTGTCCACACCAATAACAGAAAATGGTAAAGTAATAATCAAGTTGGCTTGTTGCGTTCTGCGTTCTGAAAAGATCTGGGAAGTCTGTAAATCTTAGAAGCTTTGGGATCCTTTCATAAATTCTTTAAATACTTGGCAGTCATTTTAATTAATATCTCCTAAGGCGCAGAGGAACACCTATAGAGGAACATCTAGTGTCTCCCTTCTGAGACCCTAGGAGGCAGGGAACTTTGAAAGACAGAGCTTGCGGGGATGTACGAGACAATATATGGAGAAGTGCAGAGGACAGTGAGGCAACTGGAGAGTGTTTGTATAGAAGAGCACTAAGCTCCTCTGGCTGGCACCTAGTTCAGCTGCTGACTTACGAAGGAGTACTAGAGTTGGAAATCCCATTCTTGCTCACATTAGTAGTTCTGCAGTTACCCAGATATGCTTCATTAACCCCTTGGGCATCCATAGTGATTTGTTCCAAGACGCAGCCCTCTTTCATTGCTCCCACTGCTCTCTTGCCTGTAAAGGCAACAATACATTGCAGGCTGCAGATTAGGCTGCTTTTCAATAGGATACAACAAGAGACACTGATGTGCCTGTGCCTCAGCCTATTTGAATCTAACAGAGTGTGCAGCAGTTGAGAGAGGGATCCTGTGCCCTTCCTAAGGCATGCAGGGAGAGTTCTGCTCTGATGTGCATCACCTGTATTACGTTGTGTTAGCTGAGAAACAGCATGTGATGGTGGAATTGAAGACTGTACCATAATGTATAAACACAAGAGCCAGTTAGGGATGTACAGGCAACTTTAACTTTGAAACTTGCAGACTTCTTTTAACCATTCAATCTTAATATTCCTTTATCATTGTTTACATCACCATTCAGCGTGTGTGCCTGGAATAACATTGGGGCATATTCCTGCATTATATTAAATTACATACACTAAACTAAAGACCTTGTTAATGGAAAAAATGGTTTGCCTTGCTTATTTTGAGTTTAACAAAAATGACAATATTACTTATGCCATGTGGAGCTAGTGAGTTTGGGTTGAATTTATTTTTGGCATTGTATATTAATATACTAAAATACTTATTTTTCTGATGGATTAATTTCTATATTAAGAAATTTAGTTCTCCTCTTCCTTTTTTTAATACCATAGGCTGGTTAATATATATTAAGGGTTTGTCACACACAAAGAGGATGTTGGGATTGTAGAGCTTCCTGTTCTTATTTTTGAGATTTTGAATGCCTGGTGTCTGAGGCAGACTTCTCCAGAGTGCTTAAAATAATGAAAGTATCCTCGTTGGTCACAATTTTAATCCGAGGGAGCTATCTAAAATTCAGTTTTAATTGTGCCCAGTCAATCAAAAACATACAAGCTATTTACCAGATAGGCAAATGTGAGTGGGGCATCTGTACTAGGGACAAAGCTGGAGGAGATTTCAAACCATCAGGATATCTTATATCAGTGAGATTGGGAGGCCTAAACATAGGGACCAGGCTTGAACTAGATTTGCTTGGTAGACTTGAGTCTTTGTACCACACATGAACATTAAATAGGCTAATGGACAGTAGTAAATGAAGTGACAGTGCAGAGATACTACTGTAGATGGGTTCTGTGCTGGGGCCAGAGAGACATGGAGATGCTTCAACTAATTATTGACCTTCCTGGCAATGAAAAAAAGGCAAATTTAGCAATATAAATGCTTAATTATATTTACACAAATATCCGGTATACAGAATTTTAATATAAACTGTGTCATTTCAATACATGATAAACAGTCTACTAATGAGGTTAAAATTGGGTTTAATCAATACATTAGATATTTCTCAATTTTTATGTATAGTAAATTAAAAACATTTCTAAAACTATATTTGGCAAACATCTTGTTATAGAGGATAGAGTTACTTTTGTATGTATTGGAACATTACAAAAAAGGATTATGATTGCTCATTGCAAGAGACAGCAGTGCAGTGACTCATCCTTTCTACGGGCATCATATTCTGCATCTACACTGTACTTTGAAAATAACATTACAATAAGAAATTTGAATGGGATTCTGAAAGAACCTGACCATAAACCAGGAGTTAATGAAATATGTGGTTGGTAAAATATTTGTATAATTGAATTCTTCCCAGCAAATAAGAATGACCGTCTCCTAAAAAATAATCTGATAAATATCTAATACTCAATTTTTGGCTCATAACAAAATTTATTTGGGTGGGAAGCTCACAAATATGTGTAACAGTGTAGTTGCACAAAAATAGAACAAGGTTTTTAAACCAGTTTAATTGTTTTCTGGAACCCTGCAGGGGCAGGCATTGAAGCATGAAATGAGAATCCCAAGGCCTCACATGGTTTATAAGAATTGACAAATGCATTTAATTCAATTCAATTTATCATATTCTTTAACAACTACAAATGTGCTGAGATCTGCAGGGTGCACAAGCAAGAGAGAGGATGCTGAGGATAGCTAGGAAAATTCAGTTAATCAAAACACACAAATACACTTTCACCGATCGTGATCAACTAGAAGTTTTCCCCCTGGAGAATGGAGAGAGAGAAATGTAACTTAAACTGTAATTGTTAAAATAAACAACCCTGGTATACATTTTAAATTTAAAATAATATTCCTCCCAAACCTACTTGGTTAGTTGAGTCTCCCAAGTGACTGCATAACCCTCATCCTTGTCTTTTCCAAACCCAGTGTTCTCATTTTTCACCCCAATGTAGGTCCCAGACTTTCAGTTGGGTCCATGCCTGTGAAATCCATGGCTTGTGAAATTCACACAGGCACTGAGGCCTATCCATGTATTTCTGACTGTAGGGCCAGGGCCTTAAACTGTCAGCAGGTTAGGGCAAGGAATCAGACTTGATTTGCAGTGTAAAGCACCATGCGCATAGGGGATAAGTGATAAACATTAAATAAAAAGTATAGCCTGTATATTTTCCCATATTCCAATGCCAGGTAAACTAAATTACAGGACCTCAGTGCACTTTAAACTGAGGTTTTGTTATCTGTGTTGTTTTAGAATTAAGCTGGGGTCAAACCTTAGCAGTTTAAAAGGGAGTTTCAATAAATTCACATGTTGAGAGATCAAATTAAGGGCTTTCTCTTTCTGGCAGCTGAATTTCATTACTGTATAATTGACAATGTTAATTTATTTCTCCTTGTGACTGGGCTCCCTCACTGCTCATGGCACCACCTCCTGGCCATCCTTGGTATTAGCTCTGCCAGGTGCTGTTGTGCCCTCCTCAGTGGTCTTTCTACCTGTCTTCTTCTTCTCAGTCTGCAACCTCTCTCTCTCTTGGAGCAGCAGCTTCCGGTCTCTGGGTTGTCCCTCTGGCCAGGTCTCTAAGTTTCTCCCCTTCTGGGGAAATTGCAGTCCTTATGGACTAGCAGTCCAGCTGACCTCTCCAACACCTTGCACAACTACCCAGTGGCTGGAGAGGTACCCAGGCCTGCCCTGTACACTGGCTTCCAGCCCAGGGATCATATAACATGTAGCCAAAGCCTGTACTATCCTAGTCCTTGCTGCTGTTTCCCTGGGCTTCTTCCTACATAACCGGCTTGGCTCAGCTCCCCTTTGGTTTGCCAGCCCATGCTCCCTCCTCTCAGGGAGTGACTGTAGACTTCTTTCCTGCAGCCCCCCTTTGCTAGTAGTAGCTCCTGGGCTTTATACATGCCCCTCACCTTCCCGCCCAGCTGAGCCTGCTTCTAATTAGTGGCCTCCTTGATGCCTACATCGCTCCCCTACTTGTTGCAAAATTGGCTAATTAGGCCTGCCTGGCCTAATTTACCCTCTCAGGGCCAGTGTGAGGAATACAGCCCATCACACTCCTGGTGACATCACAGCTTCTCCAGTAGCTGCTGGTGACTGTGTGGATGGACATTTCTCTCAACAACCCTGAAAAGGACTAGTGGACAATTTGTCAAGGGAGTTGAAATTAAACAGATTTTTCCAGAGATAATGACCTGAGAACAGGTTCTATTATTCCAAAGGACAAGTTTGTCCTGCTTCAGGCTAGCTAAGCTTAGCTGCATGACACCCTCTGACCCTGGTACTATCTTATCAGGCTGTACTTAAGAAGGAAATTCTAAGTGATTTACTATGTAGTCCAGTGCAGGCTCTTTCAAACAAGGGGGCCACACTGATGGGGGCCTGGACAGTGTCTGCCTGGGCTCTGAAAGTTGTCATCTTATTGTAATTACAATATTAAAATTAAGAAAATGCGACTCATTGGAAGGCATTTTCCGTTAATTTCTCTGTGTGGTTACTCCAGCTCCAGTTCCAGCCTCCTCATAGGCTTCCATCACAGCAAGGGACCAATCAGCGTTTCCTTCTAATGACAAAACGTGGCCTGCTGGAGTTCTGGCACTGAGGGCAGGAATGCCATCACTCCCATGCTCCCCCGGCTGCTGCCGAGCCAGTGTATGTCTCTGTTGAGTGGATGAACAAGCAGCAATGAATTGCCAGCAGCAAGGTGAGAGGGACAGAACAGAGAGACTGTGGCTTACAGGCAAATGGGCTGAGGACAGCCTGAGGGAACTGGAGCTCAAAGGGAAATGGGCTCTCCTTGAGCTTTTGTTCCATTTCCACTGTGTCCCACAGAGGTCACCCTCAGTCGCCGTTTGGGCAGCCTTTCTGCATCGGGATACGCTTTGCACAGTGAAACAAGCTTCTCCGTCTCACTGAAATACGTCCAGGTAAAGCTATTAGAGCTGTATTACATTTTTGAAAACCACATTAAAGAACATTATTTATGTGGCAAAGTCTAGCACTGCAAACGTTAGGAAATGCCAGAATTCAGGTTGCCTGTGCAACCTGAATTCTGCTCCCTATTGCATATGCATTCTGGTACAGTCTTAATTACATAATCACACATGCGGTGCACCCAGGTGGGATGGAGGAAGTGGGTCCATATACTGATTCCAGAGTGAGCGAGGGGGTTTGCGGGAGAACCTGGCTCAGTCCTTTGCCCCGCTTCAGTTACGCTGCAGCAATTGATTAGAATGTTTGTGTTCAGTTATTGTTTTGATGTGCTGCCAAAATGTTGTTGACACAAGTAACAGAAGGGAAATGGCAATTTTCAATGGTTTATAACTTGGCTAAATCTGACTGAAATTTTCAAAGGAAAAAGCACTGCTTTAACCCTAGGGTTGCCAATTTTGGTTGGACTTATTCCTGGAGGTTTCATCACATGACATAATCTTTAATTAAAGATTAACCTTTAATTCTTGGAGACTCCAGGACAATCCTGGAGGGTTGGCAACCCTGACCTGAGGGCTTTCTTCCTATTGAATTTCAGAGGTCTGCTGTAAACAACTGAGGTGTTAGAGATGATCATAAAAAGACCGTAAGAATCTTTTATAATGAAAAATGTTAAGCAACCTAAATATAAGGGACACTATGAGCTCTGCGCATAGTACTTTCATATCCAAGTATTTTGTTGAAAGTTGGTTATGTATGTGTATTATCTCCTGCATTTGTAAAGATGTGGCTGAGATCGACTGTTTGATAAAAGTTGGCCTGATGTTAAAAACTTTGAGAAGTCCCGGTCCATTGAACAGAGTATTGGACTGGGGATCAAGAGACTTGAGTTCTCTTCCCTGTTTTACCATTTACCTTCTGCTTGACCTTGGGCAAGTGACTTCATCTTTTTGTGTCTAAATTTCCTTCCTTGTAAAATGAAGATAATAATAATTAGGGTTATTTGCCTATTCTCCAGCCAGTGTTTCTAGTTTTACAAACTTGTAAATAGTGGATTTATTTTATTGGTGTATTTATGTACTCAGCTCCAAACAGAGTATACTCACAATGTATGAAGACCAAACTCACACCCCTTCCATGGGTTCGATATTAAAGGGAAATTAAATAATAGCACAACACACATTACTGCTTAAACTTTCTCCCCAAGCTTAGCCGTTCCTAAGAGTTGCCTGTGCCAGACATTTAGCCTCTGGGAGAGGATCCAATTGCTGTTATATTTTGCTTGAAAGTAACTAAGCCAAACTACTATGGTGACTCAGCAGTGATTTACACTGTACCTTTGTGCAGGGTTCAGGCACCTGATAATGGGGTGACTCATGAAAGTAGTCCTACATCCAGGAGTCTGCTATCCTGGTTACACTTGTCTTTTACTCTTAGTTAAGAATTAAAGGGTTTAGTGGGAATCGTTTTATGAATTAATCATAAAGGCATTTAACTAATACTTATTGTCCATTTTATCTGTTTACTTTTAAAACTTTAAATATATAATGTGCTACACTTCTGCTTTGCTAATCCTGCATAAATTGTGGAGTAAACGGAGAGTCGGAGAGGACAAACAAAATAGATCTCAATTTAAAAGCTGACTTTTAAAAGAAAGCTATTAACCTGTTTAAGTCCCAGCTTTGAGTCACTTTTACTGAGTCATACATTTTCACTACTTTTTGGTAGCTATAGAGAAGAAGGCTTTTTATTTTGTTGGCACATGCAGTTATGAATAATGTTCTATCAAGAACTATTGGTCCAGCTCTACTTTGCATTGAAAATATTTTCTCCACTATCTAGGATGCATTATCTGAAAACATTTCCAAGATGAGGCAATTAGCAAATGTCGCTATTTGGTCCCTTCTTTCAAAATATCGAACAATTAATGGCATAAAACAGTAGCAGTAAGAGATGTGCTAAGTCTTACCGTCTCTGGGTAGAGGAGAAAGACAACTGAGTTAGGGTGAAATTCATGTCTGTGCAGAGAACCCCCACAAAACCTGGTCACCATCTGCAGAGGGATGAGTACCAGGTATTAATGCCAGCAGTGATTTACTCTTGCTTTCTTTATCCAGCCACAGGGAAGGAACAGCTGGTGGGAGAGGAGTTTGAGGGGACAGTGAGGAGGGAAGTGGTTTGTGTGGCGCAGTGCATAGAGATGGGATAGAGACTCCACTCCGGGCTCTGCAAGCCCCACTTCTTCCCTCTTCAGGCTAGCAAATTACACCCCCACACACACCTTGTTACACTTGAGTGCTCAGTCCCCTATCTTCTGGGCACCTGCGATATACACTGACCTGCTGCTTCCGTGGAAATGGTGCACTCCAGTTCACTGGTTTCACTTTCCTTAGCACAAGGCACTTAGGTTTCTAATAGAACCAAACTGAAGTGTATTTAACAGAGCTTGAGATAAAGATTCAAACAAAAGCAAGTGTAAGGATTTGGAAGCATTAGATTATAGCTACAAATGTAAATGCCATATATAGCTTATCCTTATTAACAAGTTACTTTCCTGTCTAATAAGGTATGTTTCACCCATTGATGTGTTCTTGTAGCATTTGTCCAATTCAGAGGGACCCACTTTTCATGAGATTCCCCCTGCTGATAGTCTCCTCCTGCAATGGATCACTGCTTGGGACATTTCTTCTGCTCTTATAAAATCACAAGTTGTTGTCACTTAGCCTAGCCCCCTCTTTCCCCTTCTGAGACCTCTTCAGGAGTTTATTTATCAATGTAAATCTCCAGCCTGCATCTAGTCCAGTCTAGTAAACATCTGTGTCTAGTCTAGTGAACACAGGCTGTCTCCATGGATGTCCACAAACATCTTGTAATAACAACAGTTAGCTAGTTCTTAGCTTTCAGCAGAGACCACACACAACCCTCCTTTTGTGAAATATTGAGAAGATGGTCAGACAGAGGGGTGATATACCTGCCTGGGTCTGTCTGTTACCCTAGCTCCTGGGATCAATAGATTAAATGAGAATCTCAACTCTCATTTTTTATTTTGAAGTGGTTTTCTAGCCCTTCTAGTTGCAGAGGAAAGCTTGGAAATGTGACCTGAGTACACCCTAAAGCAGGGCCGGCCCACAAATTTTGGCACCTGAGGCGGGGAGCTCAAATGATGCTCCCATGCCCCCTTGCTTGGGCCAAAACTTTGAAAGGTCTCAATTCTGCCTTCTTCCTGTTCTACTCCTCTCATGGTACTGCTCTGCTACCTACCCCAATAAAGGAGAACTAGCAACTTAAAATGGCTTGTTTGAAAGTTAAGTGTTACTTAAAATTTTTGAACGCTTGAACAGCAAATGTAACTTTTCTTGTCTGCATAGTAAACACTGGCATTTTTATCTGTTTGAATAATCAAAGTGGTGCTTTCCATGCCTTCTTGGTTGCAAAGATTTGAACTGCTTCCTGAAGGTCCACAGTCTGGGCCAGCTCATGCTCTGTTGAGGTGGTTGCAAGGCCGACCAGCCTCTCCTATGTCATTGTGGAGCGTTGATGTGTTTTTATTAACTTCAGCTTGGAGAAGCTGCGTTCTCCACTGGCAACTGTTACAGGAAGTGTTAGAAGTAGGCGCAGAGCAACAAAAGCATTTGGAAAGAGGGTGATCATCTTATTTGTGCACATATATTCCAGAACAGCCTTTGGAGTTGATCCTGCTGAAATGTATCTTGAAAGGGCTTTCAGTTCATCACCTAAATCACTTGCATCAATATCACACATGTCATCATGTGTCAACACTCTCTCTAGTGTCCTGCATTGCTGATGTAGGTCTTCTTCAGCTGTAGTGAGGAGTTTTGGAATATCATACAACATCCCCCATATACTGCTGTGTTCCTTGAGCTGCATGAAACGTTCTTCAACTGACTGTATTTCACAATCTAGCACTTGGTTAAAGAATTCAATTTTGAATTGTTGTTTGGGGTGTCTTATGGGATTATCCTGTGCCTCGTAATCAAAATGTCGTCTTCTTCGGTGACTCTTGTATTCTTGAATGGGTGGGAAAATAGCTTCAGTGTGAAGTTCCTCTACCAACTTCTGTGCACTCTTCAGAATGTTTTGAAATCCCTCATCTGACCAGTAAAACTGTAGGTATGACTTTGCTTTGTCCAGTTGTTCCATTGCTCCAGATATATCAAGGTCAACACCTTGGAGTCTCTTGCTTACAACATGTATTTCAAACAGTATGTCATGCCACAACACTAAGCCACGCAGAAATTTGAAGTTATGTATGTTTCTGGTGATTCCATTTCCCTCCGCCACTGTTCTCCCACGAACAGTTCCTATCATAGCATTATCCTCCATAATGGCAACTATGGCATCATCTATCTTCCCAATTTGGTGTTTGATAGACTTTATTGCCTCCACTCGACTTTCCCATCATGTGGCACTCAGTGGTTTCAGTGTCAGAGAGGATGTTCCCAGATGATGCTTTGAATTACATTTAAAAATTCAGCAGCCTCACTAGAAGCTGATGCTGCATCACTGACCACCAAGTTCAATGAATGAGAACTGCATGGGACAAAAAAAGCTCAAGGGTTTAACTTTCAGATCCGTTTCTGCATTCCTCTGTTCTTTCCTCTCATGTTGGCACCATAATCGTAGCCCTGACCTCTCATGTCAGCTATCGCAATTTCCGTATCTTCCAGCTTTTCAAGAAGCACATTTGTCATACCAGCTCCTATAGTATCATCAATGTCAATACATTCTATAAAATGCTCTCTGACCAACACCATTGCAGGGACATTTTCAATAGGTTCTGTTGTTGTTACAAAACGCACCATTAAAGTCGTTTGTTCCATATGGCTGATGTCAGGTGTGCAGTCCAGAATAACATAGTAATATCTTGCTGACTTCAGATCTGCCACAATCTTCTGTTTGACTTTTGTTGCCAGTAACTGTATGATCTCATTTTGAATTGTTTTTCCAAGGTAGTGGTGTGTGTACCTTTCCTGGGTGGTGACTCTTTTTGGATGCTCCTGGAGTACAGCATCAAACTCAGCCATCAGCTCCACAGTTTTAAGGAAGTTTCCATTGTTTGGCACATACGGCTGATCTGAAGTGCCACACAGTGCTAGCTTTTGGGTAGTAAGCATTCTCACAATGGCAATGAGCCTTTTCAGAACATTTTGCAGGTAAAGAGACTCTGATGCAATCGTCTCTTGATGCTGATCATCAATGGTGGCCTTTAACCTTAGTCTCATATCAAGCTCTTTCCACCTATGGAATGCTCTCTGGTGATTTGCTGCCTTCTCATGGCATGCCAGATTTCTAGCCAGATTTTTCCAGTCCTTTGTTCCTGTAGAACCCAATGTGGCTGGAACATTAGACTTGAAGAGTTTGCAACAAAAACAGTATTCGGCATTCTGGGGTTTTGAGTACATAAGCCATGGGCTCTCCACTTTGTCACCATTGGGGATTTCATGCCAGTAATGTGTTGGATAGAAACTTCTATTTTCATTGTCTTTGGGGAACATGAAGTTTTTCACTTGCTGTGGCCCATGCAGTACAAGGAAGTCCCTCAGGCTACTGCTCAAGTGGGTCCACAGTCCTGGATCATCTAGACTTAAGGAACTAAAATCAGCAGTAGCTGTTTCTTGTGCCTCCACCACACTCTTCTCTGATCTACACTTTTCTTCAGGAATGTGCATGGCTACATCCATTTGAGATGGAGATATGGATGCTGCAGTAGCTTCCAGGTCACCTGCACTCTGACTACCTGGAAGATCAGGCATCTCCTCACCACTCGCATCCTCACTGGGGCCTGAAGACTCACTGTGAACATTTGTGTATGTATCTCAGGAGAGCTCCTTCCTGCTTAGATAGAAAAGCTTCCTTTGCTTGCTTTCTTTTTCTGAATGCTGCCCCAGAGGGGCGTTTTCTTCTTTCTCTCATGACTGCTGTTCTGTGCCAGCTATAGCGGCTCTTAACACTCAGTTGAAGGGGACAATAAGCAGCTGGTAGCAGAGCCTGAGTGAGGGAAAATATCAGCGTCTTAAGGGCCTAATGGATCCTACTACTTCAGTTGACTGCCTGTTCTCCTCAAGTGGGTTCAGGGAAGCAGCAGGAAACAGGAAGCTCCGTGAGAAGTTGGTGTTAATCAGTCCAGGCTCCTGGGGGTGCTAGAGAGGTACATAAGAGGCTCCTCCTCCTCCTCTCTCCCTGCAGCTCCTGCTGCTTTCTGTTTTTCCCTCTCACCTTTTTGCCTGCCTGCCTATTATGTCTCTTGTGCCCTCCTTCCTCCCGCACAGCACTCCACCATCTCTGTGCATCTAGAGCAGAGAGAATACATATGCACCAGCAGCAGACACAATTTTCTACACTCTGGGTCCTAGTGGTGCCCCCACAGTCAACTGCCTCAGTTCACCTCATGGTAAGGCCAACCCTGCCCTAAAGGCTCAAACACCAGAAGGCAAAGGAAACTTAAAAAATCCTCCTGATTTTTAAGCCAATCTCATGATTTTGCTGCCCTGGCTCATGATATGTAGATGCTTGGGTAATGGGGAAATAGCAGAGGGTACAAGTGGAGAGGGGTGTCAGGTACCTGTTGTGCAAAGGAACAGGAATTGGATCAGGTATGGCTTGGAGGGTGATACTGGTGGCAGACAGGGGGAACAATTGCAGGGAGAGTGCTGTTCTGAGCAGCTGCCAGTTGGCAGACTTGGAAGGGGAGTCAGTCCCCATTGTGAATGCCTGCTTTGTTCATTCCTTTCTGTTCTATTTTTGTAGCAGATAGAAGCTTAGGCATAACTGTAGTATGTCTCAGGCAGAGCACCACTGGCTAAAAACTATAATTACAGCTCCAGTTATGACCAAATAAAAAATATTGGAACACATGGGATAAAATTTTCAAATTTGGATGTTTTAAAATCTATGGATTTAGCTTCTTAACTTTAGGCACCCAGATCTGATAATGTTGGCCATTGCTCTTTAAATACTAGAGGACAGAAAAGTGTTCCTCTAGTTCTGAACCTTTCTGCACATTCCTACTTTTAGATTCCAATATTCAGTACCAGTTTCTAAAATGGATTGGTAGTATCTCCAGAGGAACACACAAAAAAAACCCCACCCAATCCTCCTTTCCCTCCAATTTGTATAAAAGAAATAGGCACCATCCTTGCAACCTTGGCTGTAATTTATTGTTTTTCATTGGCTCTGTTATCACTGTCTGAGTGTTACTGAATATTGTGACTGTACCCAAAATTAAAAAGCCCTCCTAAAAATTAAATAAGACCATCCGTAAGGAATGATCTTTGGCTGGTTGGTTGCAATACTGGGAGATGAAAGTCATTTTATAAATTAAGAGCAAAACTTCCTTCAGTTTACTTCCACACATCATGATATAAAACTGAAAACGAATTTCACAGCACAGCGGAGAGATTGGAGGGTCACGGGATCAGCAGGCACTGAGTCAGAAAATACAGTGTCACAAACACCAGACAGCATGATTCACAGCAAATAGTTCAGTTGTTCAGAAAAGGAAAAGTGATTTTCATATCGCTCCTGACCCAAAGTTAGGAGAACTGATGATAAAGTGGCTCTGCCACTTCCAGCACAAATATCTTTCCCATATGCTCCTGCTTCACTTCAAGCAGATCTACACAGGAAACAGCTGAGTCACAAATAGTTTTCATGAGACACAAGGATTTGTGAGAAGAAATAATTTGCCCCAAATCATCAGTGGTTATGAAGCAATACTAGGTCATGGATGAGAAAATTCTTATATTTCTTCATTGTTGTATGCAGTGTTTTTGTAGCTCCAAGATATTAGAGAGACAAGATGGTTGAGGTAGGGCCCGACGAAATCTGCATTAACAAGAACGTGGATGGAATCGCAGAATCAAAACAATAACATGGAATTCAGAGCTTTAAAAAACAATAACAAACCAACCCAGCACTATACAAAAATAAACATGTCTCCTTGCTGCAGTCCCGGTGCCAGAGGAGCTCTCTCTCCCCAGCCACAGTCCCAGGACCAGAGGAGCTCTCTCTCCCCAGCCACAGTCCCAGGACCAGAGGAGCTCTCTCTCCCCGGCCACGGTCCTGGGACCAAAGGAGATGGAATAATATTTTTTTTAATGGAAAAAACAAAATCAGAAAATAATAAATCCAAAAATCCACAATAATGTACTCAGAGAGAGAAATGTACTTAGAGTGTCACAGCTAAGTACAAGGTGGAACAGATGTTTAGCATAAGTACAGGAACTCCTCACGTAAAGTCGTCCCGGTTAACGTTGTTTCATTGTTACGTTGCTGATCAATTAGGGAACATGCTCGTTTAAAGTTGTGCAATGCTCCCTTCTAACGTCGTTTGGCAGCCGCCTGCTTTGTCCACTGCTTGCAGGAAGAGCAGCCCATTGCAGCTAGCTGGTGGGGGCTTGGAACCAGGATGGACTGGCAGCTCCCCCTATCAGTTCCCTGCTCCCCTAAGTTCCCTGTGAAGCAGCTGCCCAGCAGGCTATCAATTGCTGGCAGTTCAGCTGTTCCTCCCCCACTGCCATGTGCTGCTCCTGCCCTCTGCCTTGGAGCTGCTCCCCAAGCCTCCTGCTTGCTGTGCAAGGGGGGCGGGGAGGTGTGGTGGGGAAGAGGGGAACTAATGTCAGGGTGTCCCCCTCTCTCCTGCACCCCGCTTACCCCATAGAGCAGGGGGGACACACAACAATCCTGGAGAGAGCTTCCTGGTCTCACCTTGCTGATCTAATTAACAAGGCAGTGTACTTAAAGGGGAAACACACACACACACACACTCTGTCTCTGTCTCTGTCTCTGTCTGCCCTCCCTCCTTTCCTGCTGCCTTGTAGAGTGTGAGAGTTAACCCTTGAGGGCTCAGGCAATTGCTAGTTCATCATTTAGCAGTAAGGCATTCCCTGGGAAATATCCCACCCTCTGACTTCACCACCTCAACCAAGCTTCACAATCATCATTGCTGTGTACCAGTATTCAATTGTTTATGTAGTCTTTTGTCTGGTGAAAATTTTTTTCCTGGAACCTAACCTCCCCATTTACATTAATTCTTATGGGGAAATTGGATTTGCTTAACATCGTTTTGCTTAAAGTCGCATTTTTCAGGAACATAACTACAACATTAAGTGAGGAGTTCCTGTAGTTAAAACATATTTCAAGGGACCGGGTCTGAGAGGTCAGATATAGAGTGATCACTTCATGAAAAGTGTTCACCTGCAGGTGGTGTGGTGTGTTTTGTCTTTTATCATTTTTCTGTCTGAGTTCATTTGAGAACATGTCATGTTCCTGTTCCAGCTATGGACTGGCTAGAGCTTGCTTATACACACCAGATGTGTTTATCATAAGATTTTGTAATGGTCTTCCAGGTATGGCTGAGGTTCATTTAAAAAAAGTGATTTTATAGACTGTGCTTCTTAGTGTCTGAACAGTATAATAGTTTAGCATTCCATTACATCTCCCCCTTTAAGTTCTACATTCCTAACATTTACAATACTTACACTATCAGGCTGTCTTTGAGGTTCACTAGAGATCAGTCTAAGTGTCTCTAAACAGTACTGATTTTCTAATTACATGACCCAAAAGCATAACAGCTTGATCATTTGGCCATCCATTAGTTGCAATGACCAGCTGTGGTTGGTTTGAAATCTTTGAGTCTTCTTCTGCATCTGCCATGCGTAGTTTGCTCTGTTTCTGAGGAACAAACTGTAGATGTCAACGGTTTCTGTTGAACTCTCCATGTTGGTGTAGCAGGGCCATCACCCCGCTCCAGCTCAGAAAGGGTTAAAAGCCAGCCCTTGGAGAGGGCTGGGGCAGAGAGCCAATAAGAAAAGGCTGGGAGGCAGCCAATCAGGGCCAGGCTGGGCCCTATAAACGCGCTGCAGGGCCAGAAGGCAGTTAGTCTCTCTCTAGCTTTGGAGAGAGATGGACCTGGCTGCCTGAAGGTGCAAAGAGTACCTTGGACAGAGCAGTGCTGGGGAATGGGCAGGCTGAGCTGGGGAGCTCAGACCTAGCAGCCTCCCAGGTTGAAACCTGACAGAAAGGCCTAAGAAGGTACTGGGGCTGCAGAGGTGCAGCCTGGGGATAGGCAGAGGCAACTGGTCCAACCCCCTTGCCAATGATGAGTGGCCATTACAGACTGCAGTTTGCCCCAGAGAAAGGGGGCTAGATGATGACTGGCAGTAGCCACTGAGGCTAGGTGGGCATAGGGGGAGGTGGTTCCCCTGGGAAGGGAGACCCAGAGTGTGGGGGTGCTGCTGTGGGGCAGCACCCCAAGATAAGAGGGCACCGGGGTCTGAGAGGGACACAGGGGCCTGAGGCAGGAGAGACACTGGCCAGCAGGAGGTGTTCCGAGTGCTGGAATTGAGCTAATGCCCGGACGACCAGCAGGAGGCGCCACGGTGGTGAGTGCTCGACCTGCTACAGTTGGTCTTGGTCACAAGTGCTTTGGGTGTGAAATTCTTTTCCTTTACAACAGTTGGAGTTGTCCATCCATTTTCTCCATCCAGTTTGACATGAACATGGTCACCAGGTTCTAGACCTGGCGGCTCTTTAACTGAGTGATGTCTGAAGTAAAATTCTTCATAAGCTTGTTTAGCCCTTTTATTCAATTTGTCTAATCGCTTCCTGTCTGGCCACTTTGGACATATGTTCTTTTCCAAGCTGGAACAGTAGTTGAGTTGTGCTGGACTATATCCAGTAGCCATTATTCGTGTTGATCTGTAACTCAGAAGAGCAAGGAATAGATCTTCCTGCTGCAGAGGCAGCGCTAGGGGTGGGGGGCTTGCGAGGGCTATGGCCACCCCAAAATTTGCCTTAGCCCCCCCATAACCACCACCCCCATAGTATAGCAGAGAGAGCAGTGGCTGCTGGCCAGGCTTCCAGCTCCAGCAGCAGCACAGGAATAAGCCCGCAAATGTTCCTATAGATATCACTGAAACAGACACACTAGAAAGGCCGCAAAACAGAGAAGGCCCAATTCTGCACTCTGTTATGCCCATGTACCCCTTGAAGCACAATGACCAAAGTTAAATAGGCCAGATTCTCCAGTCCTCTAAGACCAATTTGCATCACGTAAGCATAAGCTGTACTATGTGACTTTAAATCAGCTGGAGAAGGCCTGTGAACTCCACCACCTCCTACACCAGCAGCTTCTTCAATCCCACCCAGTGTAATGGGCAAAAGAGAACGTGTCAATGGCCTGCTGGGAGTGGGTCATGGGCAAATCAAAACCAGTGGATTTGCACAGATGTAGCTGAGGGCAGCATTACCTCAGTTTATTTCCTACATGGAAATGGAAACGAGCTAACTGGCTAGGATATAAACATCTATTTTCAAGCTTCTAAAAGGGGTACTCCATACAAGGCAGTGGTGGAGGGGAATTAAAATAAAGAACAATACATAGTTACCATGAGTGCCTTTTAAAATGTAAATAATTGAAATGAGTTAATCCCCTGTGTTCCAGTGCACATGATTACTCTACATTGGGTGGGCCTCTCCAAAATAACTATCTCACAAAGGAAAATGTTCTTATGTAATCAGGAGGCTAGTTCAAACATACCTAGATAAGAGATCGCCACACTATTTACTTACACTGTCTATAGATTCCCTTTTTTGTGCTACAAAGATGGAATATTGTGTGAAAGGACTGTGTGCAAAGTTATTTTATTTCTATAATGTGTTGTCTCTTGTCCTAGTTATTTTAGATTCTCTTTATAAGTGCCTGTAGGAGTGTAGGACATACCCTGCTAAGAACCTGCCTTTGGGTGAACTGGAATTTCCTTTTAAAAAAAGTATTAGTTGTTTTTTTTTAAAAATAGTGGGTTAGACACATTTTCAGGCTTTTCTGAAGAGCTTACTGATGATCAGTGCTAAACTGAAATGTATCTTCTTACTGAGAAACTGGATGATTAAGTGGTTTTAAAAAAACTAAAGAGGCAGTAAAAATAGGGATAAATAGAAATAGGAGAGAAATAAAGAAGGGCAATTTATCATAAAGAAAATAAACTATTGATAGGATCATGGAAAAAAAAGTATTTCAGAAAAAATATTTGAAGACTTGCGTAAAATACACACCAACATGCTTGATTAAAAAAATATGGACATTTGTGTAGCCAGGGCTAAACCGTGAGTCTGGGTCTTAATTGAGTTTTATTCTTTACACAGAGTGAGGTCAATTAGAATAGATCTGAATAAAAACAGTATAAGGGCCTCAGGAATTGTTGCTCTTATTAACACTTTTATAAAATACTTTAAGGATTATCACCCTCAAAATACTGAAATACAAATATCTCCAATATGAATCACGACTACCAGATTCAATTTCTGATGACACCATGAAATATGTGAACAATCAAAAGCAGAAAATCTGACATGCTAATGAGAATTAAATAGTCATAGAATCCATATTTTACATAAGCAGGGTGTGATAAATTCGCCATTCCCGAATAATAACTTATTTGCTTGTAAAAAAAAAAAACTTTTAGTGAAGGCACCTCAACAATTGATGGAAAAAGTTCCACCACTGAAATGATTAAAATGAATTATGGAAAGTCAGACAAGATAAAACAGATTTAGCAGGACATTAAACAAAGCAGTAAATAATTTGTGAACTCTGTGGTTCAAAGCATGTAAGCTGTAACAGTGCCTTGGAGCTTCAAAAAATGTATTAACTAGAATGGAAACATTTCATTTTGCTAATACTTAGTAAGCAGGTGGAGTTCCCAGCTATCCTGTACAGAATCTGTACGCATGTTTGTAGTCCAAAGCTATGCCCTTTTCTAGGGTTTGGTTTTATTAGTAACTAAAATAATAATAGAAAAACGTCCGCTTAAGCCTTTTACGCGAGTGTTCCCTGCAGGACCTCCTGTGTCCCAGTCTTTAGTTGCCTCTGCATGAAAGAAAGCGAGAGAGAGAGAGATTCTGACCCAATCAAAGCCTTTTTGGAGTTAACAAAATATACTTACCACTCTAACTGAATCCTGCACTTTTATGTAGGGTTCAAGCACCTGGCCTCGAGACACAAAATGTTCCTGCATCCCTTGGCTGGGTTTTAGAACCTGTTTCAAATTTGCTTTACTAAAAGAAAACCTGAGAGATCTTTTGACACTGGAACTGAGACAGATCTCTTATGCTCATTTTATTGGAACTACTGACTGTAGTAACTGAAACTGCATAATACTTCTACAGAATGGAGAAAGTAAATCCCATGAAGGTATGAGCAGAGTAATAGCTGACCACTACCCATTGCTAAAGATTAGTGCATCATTCAGATACAAATGCAAAATCAAATGTGATAACTAATTGAATTTTTATTTCATGAGATGGGTCATGATATGGAAAATTTGATAAACTGATTTAGACCCATGAACTCCAAATACTATTTGAACCATACATGATATAAGTTCGGTAAAAGCAATTGAGGATAAGAATTGTGGCACTCATGAAATGTCTCTGCTATTATTGTGTCCTGTTTAGGGTGGGAGTAAGATACTCCTCATATCAGGTATGGCCCAGCAGAGGGGCTTTTCTTTCTTCCAAGACCATGTCAATAGGAGCAACAGTCTGTAGTTTACTTTAATTCATGAACAGGAAGGAGATTGTTACAGTATTGTAGTAACATATTGTAATCTAGCATTAAATATATAGTCTCCAATTGGATTACATACTGAGACTCTTAAGGTTTATCTTCACCAGCTATTATTGCTTTGCATCAAAGAGCTCTTGGGAGGAAGAGAGAAATGGGATAGTGAAGGGAGAAACTCTCAAAGTGTTGGAGGATCAGTCTGACTTGCTGCTCTAAACTGTGAATGCGAATCAGATGGCTGGGTTCAGCTAACTTGGGTTACGAATGTGAGCCAGATCCTCAACTGGTGTAATCTGGCATAGCTCCACATGGAGCTACACTGATTTACACCATCTTAAAATCTGGCCCTGAGAGAATAGTCTTTCTCAGTATTTTGACTCCTCAGTTTCTGGTCACCATCAGAACCAGGAAGGCAAGAGGTAAGTGAATATGAACATCAATGGAAAAAAGTAAACATCCACAATTTTTCTGAGCTAGAAAAAGGTTTGGGTTGAATTTTGGGTGAAGGTCTGCATCTGTCTGTACTTTATCTGAACTAGAATCCTAGAAAAAATCCAAGGCTGGAATGAGAGGGACAGTGGGGAGCAGAGGAGAAAGTCAAGTGCCCTTTGAAAATACACAAATCACTGGTACAGAACCACTAGCACATCAAAGAGGTTCTGTTTACATGTCACTACAAATAAACTGACATTAAGCAGCAATTGTGCTAAGTACATGTTGCTGTTCTGTGCATAAGTTCTTCTAACATCATTCTTGCAGTTGACAGGATTTATTGGATTGTTCTCCTTAGAGTTCCTTTTATTGTGGCAGTTTGTCATGTACACTTTTGAGGTAAGTGAAACTATTGGTTGAGCAGCATCTTATTGTTCGTTGTTTTCAATAGTGGCTTGAGGCCCCAGTTGGGTATCGGGGAGGTCCTACAAAAATGCCTGATCCCAAATAGGTCTTACCCTTACCTACTATGAAGAAAGGAAAATGTCCACATGCATTTTGATGTTTTTTCAAGTAAACAGTTTATCCATCAGTTCAGATTTTCAGATAACTAACGATTTAAGATCTCCAATGAGGCACCCAAAAGCAAAGTCTACAATTTAAGTAGCATGGATTGTGTTGTTTTTTCTTCATAGAGAAAATAAAAGAAGATCTGTCAGCACGACCTTTATTTTAGATAAAGAGAACAGCAAAACATGAAACAACAAAAGAGCCAAGAGAGAGCACATAGTGTATATGCCTCCTCTGTGCTGGTCTGCACTGAAATGAACACAAAATGGGTGCATGGCTCTGTAGAGATTTAAAGGTGCAATGCACTGAAAACAAAGGTATTAAAGTTGTAATTATAATATACCAAGATCTACTTACTCTCTTTCTTGCTCTCCACCCTTCAATTTTTGAGAGCTTGAGTTACTAAGAGTTATCAGTCTCACTATTACTTTCAATTTCGCATTTGAAAATATTGGAAAAATCTGAAGCATTCTGGGCACATCACACAGGACTTTTACCATGTGTAAAGCTCTGATAGAGTCAGAAAAGTTGTTGGGCTTGAGTCACCATGGCATTAATCCAGTTTGAAATTGCAAAAAGAACAGGAGTACTTGTGGCACCTTAAAAACTAACAAATTCATTTAAGCATAAGCTTTTGTGGGCTACAGCCCACTTCATCGGATGCATAGAATGGAACATATAGTAGGAAGATATATACATACACATACAGAGAAAATGTGAAATGGTGAAAGTAGCCTCTTAGAGTTGGTATGGCAAATTAATTATGATAAGCTATTATCAGCAGGAGAAAAATAACTTGTCGTGATAATCAAGATGGCCCATATTAGATAGTTGACAAGAAGGTGGGAGGATACGTAACATGGGGAAATAGATTCAATTTGTGTAATGACCCAGACACTCCCAGTCTCTGTTCAAACCTAAGTTGATGGTATCTAATTTGCAAATTAATTCTAGTTCAGCAGCTTCTCGTTGGAGTCTGTTTTTGAAATTTTTCTGTTGCAAAATTGCCTCCTTTAAATCTGTTATCAAGTGACCAGAGAGGTTGAAGTGTTCTCCTACTGGCTTTTGAATGTTATGATTCCTGATGTCAGATATGTGTCCATTTATTCTTTTGCGTAGAGACTGTCTGGTTTGGCCAATGTACATGACAGAGGGGCATTGCTGGCACATGATGGCATATATCACATTGGTAGATGTGCAGGTGAAAGAACCCCTGATGGCATGGCTGATGTGATTAGGTCCTATGATGGTGTCACTTGAATAGATATGTGGACAGAGTTGGCATTGGGCTTTGTTTCAAGGATAGGTTCCTGGATTAGTGTTTTTGGTGTGTGGTGTGTGGTTACTGGTGAATACTATATGTTCCATTCTATGCATCCGATGAAGTGGGCTTCTTAGAGGACACGTTTTCAGCTACAGACTCTAAGTGCACAAAATGTTATATAAAATGTATATGCAGTCCAAAACTCCGCAAACTGCTTACGCAAACTTCAGGCTGTAAATGTCCAAAGAGCAACTATGTCTGCTTCAAAATGTGAAATGCTTAGCAAGGTGCACATCAAAAGACATTATATGTAAATATACTGGCCCAGATGGTAAACCTTAGAGTTACACACGGAGGTGACGTTTCATCCCTCCTGTATGGCAGAGTTGGGCGGCTGACTCTATACCACCCTCCCCAGTTTCTGGAGCCATTTCAAAAAATTATATTTTCAATTCTTCCAAACCAGATTTTTTTTTTCAAAAAAATAGCCTTTATGTGGAATATGATGCGTATCTGGCTTCTTGTTCCATTTGGAATGAAAGTGGTTTTTTTTTTGGAAATGGAAAATTTTCCACAGAATGGGAATTCTAATTCTTGCACAGCTCTAAATCCAATACTTTCATACAGGCAGGTGTTAGATTATAAAAATATGTGTGCAGATGTTGGGGAGCTGGCAGATGGAAAGTTCAGTTTTAAGTATGTGCCTATATAATTTTTCATGTTCACTAAGGAAGACAGTAAAACACCCCGAGAAAATGTGCCCCTACATTTTTATGGGATTATTTCTGGATTATTTACTATAGCAACTATACATGTAGGTTACACAGAAAGCTTGACTCTTATCTTTTTTGAAGCGAGACATCAAAAGCATCTGAACACTGTCTTCCACTGCCATTCACATGATGTGCTAATTAGGTCACTGATAGAATCAAAGATACAGAAAACTGGAGTCACTGCTCAAAACTGGCTTCCTTGTATAATCACTGTGTTTTGGTTTAATTTGTCTAAAAAATGTTCTCATGTCTCTGCTAACATTATCCCTGCAAAGCCAGGCTGCACATCGAGAAAGCAGAGCAGTGCACATATGAACATTTTGTGCAGCTGGGCAGTGTTCAGTGTTTATCACTGCAGAAAAATGGCGTGTGATTGCTTGCTCACATGGCTTTTGCTTGGTTTATACCTTGCTCATTGGAAAATGGCATAAAAATCATATGGGCTCCAGTTTTAGGAAAGGATAGAACACCCGCCCCTTATGATTTTAATCAGTGTTGTGCTGCCAATACTTGCACAGAAATCCTCCCCACTTTTGTCCTGTGAGAAACCCCCATAGGTCAGAAGTGCCTGTGTTTGCAATGCCTAGAAATGAGTGACTGGGGAATCTATCAAATGTATTTTCTGTTGAAACAAATATATTCTGTCATAACCATGACTAAAGAAGAAGGTAGCACCCCTTGACAAACAAACTGATATTAAATCTGCACTACTGACTCCACAAAAAGTATACTGTGTAGTACAGAACAGTGCCCCACCAGTGTGATTCAAGGGGCATACGAGTAGAAGTAAAGACTTTGCAGGAGCATGTTGGGTTGGAAGCTACTATTTGGCAAAACCTTGTGCATCCCAAAGGCAATTATTTGCTTTTTGGTATTTTTATGAGGTTCAGGGATAAATTAACTCTGGCAGGGATTATTTGAATCCAGAGGAGAAGGGGAGGGGATCCATCAAAGGCAGGGAAATTATTCCAATTTTCCCTTTTGTTTGATAATGGGATTTTAATAAGGTCCTCCCAGAAGCCCCAGGGAGTTGCCTTCAGTGCATCATTACATACATCCTGTTAGTGACCATTTGAAGTGTTCTGCATTCTTTTTAACTTCAGTTCAGTTGCATGTTATAAAATAGAGTGCTAAATGTAATTGCCACTTATGCAGCATTTCAGTACGAGTAATTTTGGGCTGTGAGGAAAATCAGATACAAAAAAAGACTGCAATCACTGCTAATCACACTCTATAGGACTGTGCCGTACTTTGCATCATCTGACGACAAATCACCAAATGGAGAAATACTAACTCCCCCAGTGCACCAGGGAATTCAGATTTCCCTGTAAATATGTACGTCTCCTTCAAATGTTCCTGAACAAAGAGTTTAATTCCCCCCAGGACAAAATTGTCGTTATTACAGACTTAAAGTTGAAATATTTCATCATTTACTTCAGGCAAAAATCTGTGATGAGAACATGGTAGTTTTTCTCAAAACACAAAATCATATCCTGGAAATTCCAAGATAAGGTTCCACTTTGTAGAAGAAACCAAACCATTAGAAAATCTGTGGATGCATGGTTAGTTACTTAGATAACCACAGCCTTGCAAACCAAGCAAAAAGGAAATACTTCCTTTCCTTCTCCTCACAACCTGTAGTTTCCATATGTCTCTTCCCTCCCATTTCAGCGTATGTGACCTCCATTGGCTTTCCCTGTTCTGCTCTTCTTAGATTGAACCCAGTTTACCCTCCCCCGCTGGCTACGCTACTGCCGGAGATGGGGCACAAGATAGGAAGGGCTCTGAGTTACTAAAGAGGATTCCTTCCCAGGTATCAGGCTTCTGGGTCTCACCCACACACTCAGGGTCTAACTAATCACTGTATATAGGGTCAGGAAGAAATTTCCCCCCAGATTGGAAGGGACCCTGGTGGTTTTTCACCTGCTTCTGCAACATGGGGCACAGGTCACTTGTTGGTATGAACTAGAGTAAATGGTGGATTCTCTGTAACTCAAAGTCTTTAAATCATGATTTGAGGACTTCAGTAACTCAGCCAGAGGTAAGGGGTCTTTTACAGGAATGGGTGTTTGAGATTCTGTTGCCTATGATGTGTAGGAGGCCAGACTATATGATCACAATGGTTCCTTCTGGCCTTAAAGTTTGTCTATAAAACAATATGCGTTGGGTGAATGAGCTCGGAAGAGACAAGCAGAAGAGACAATGTCAATATTGTTTAAGGGAAGGGGAATTCTAGCTGCCTTGTCCTGGTGTGGCTTTGGATCCTCATTCATGCTAAAGATGATTGTGAACTGTGCTCACACATCATGCTGGCACAGGCTGCTTCAGTGAGTAGGAAGCCCCGCCTCTGAATCTCTGCTTGGTTTCTTGCTGTAGTCTGTTCAGTGCCATTGTCACACATCAAGAATGCTCGTAATACTCCATTATTTGGAAAAACATGTGGCAGTAAGAATATATTTTTTTACTGTAGGATGATCTAGCAGTATATTTACCAGATTTTTAAGATGCAAGTAGACAGGAAGCTCAAGGTTATCTCAGAATCAGCACATTTAACTGTATCCTGATTTGACTTTTATAGATTTATAAAACGAGGTTTGCAGACACTTTACTACAGGGTTAGTTTGGATTTTGCTATCCATTCCTCTTTTGCAGAAGCAGTTTCCATTCCGCTCATTTAAAAATCCTTTGTTAGTTTAGAATCCCTTCCTTCCAACTAAGATTAATTTTTTTCACAGCTTCCCTTGGAGTTTGGCTATCAGCAGAATTTGTAAGAGACAACTGAAGAAAAATCTCATGAGAACCTTAATTGGCCATCCCTATTTGAAGTAATAAACACAACATAGTGTATAATGAGCAGACTGCTAGTAAATGTTTAAAGAATCAGAATACCAAACACTTGTATCAATGTGCTAGAAATCCCAGTTGCTATTTAACAGCATAGTTGTAACTGCAAAGTGCCTGATCCTTTTTTGAGAATCTCCTGGCAACCTGTGTTCATATATTCAAAGCACTGCTGGATGGGCTTTGTGGTTTGTGAGTATTGCAGGGCTAATCCCTATGGTTCTTTGATTATGAGCATGTGCAGAGCAGCCCAGCGTATGGTATGTGCATGTAGAGCTAACACTGAGACTTGCCTTGCAATGCCATGTTTCTGTATGTGTTCCAGCAACTGAAAAACATTTGTGGAGGCTGCCTGCTTTATTGACTATCTGATGTTTTCTTGTTTCTGTTTCAGCCTTCAGGATCATTCCTTCAACAATACAGCTTTTGCAGAGTAAGTGAATAAATATATACCTGTACCATTAAATAAGAATGATATGTTAAGCAGGGCAGAGAATAATTTTAAATACTATTTCAAAAGCGAAAAAGCTTTTTGTAACATTTTATGATGCACAGTCTTCTGTGATTGTAATATTTTATTGAAAATATGCTGAATATGATATAAAACAACAATATTTACATATGGTTAACTATCCATTAGCAATGGGGTAGCATTATGAAAGAATATCTTTATGTTGCTGTTTTCTGCCTTTATTTATGTATATATAATCTCTTACATGTGTTTGAATATATGATTGTATATATACTGTACATCTGATGAAAAAATATTGCTAATTCTTGTTACTGATGATCACGACAAGTAAAAGTGTCAGTTTTCTAAGAGCACATGGGCTATGCTTACTGTCAGCGTTGGCAGAAAATATTCTTTAAGAATGTTTTGAGCAAAACACTACATTATTTAGACAGGTTCAGTATCTGAATGCAGTTTCCCTTTGCAATTAATGCAGTAAACTTTTTACATGCACTTCCCCCACTTTGGTTTTAAAGAAATATGTTTTGCCTTTTTATCTTAAGAAGGTGGACAGACAGCAGAACAGTAGAAAACATCGTAAAGTTGCAAACACTGAGATGCCATTAACAATTTACAAATTAAATATACTTCTGGTTTTCCTTAAAGGAACATGCTTTAATTTCATATGTGACTATTCTGCATTATTCACTGACATTACTAGAGCGCTTTTTGGCTCTGAAAAATATGTATTGTGACCCTGTTTGTGTTTCATAGGTATTGTATCCCCAAATTTCACACACTTGATTATATTTCAGAAAACACCTCAGCTGAACTGTGGCCAGCAGTTTGTCAGAAGGGAGGTAATTTATAGTACATTTCACATTGCTGAAATGCTAGGAATAAAAAGCCTAAGTTGATTGTGAGCTGTTTGCTAAAATGTTGCAGGGGAAATTATATATTTTGAAAGCAGTCTAGGTTGTAACTTAGTTTGAGCAATCCATACATGCTGTCAAACTGACTAGAGAAGAACGGATGTAACGTTTTTCTAGGGATTCCAAACACCTTTAACCTCCTATATACCTCTCTCACTTTGCTTCATGTATTAATTTTATCCCAATTTTTGGAGTGCTACAGTAATCAGCATGAAATGAAATGGCATAAAAATGGTTTTTAATATTATTTTAAATCAGTTTTGCCACTATACATTTCCACTGTTAAATGCTGTTCTGTGGGACAGTGGGGTCTAAAATGAAGGACAACATGTGTGTCTTTCCAATTGAGGGACGAATTAGGGCATCACATTTTTAATACTTTCCTCACCCCTTCTCAACCTCAGTCCTTCAACGGCTCCTTTCTCTTCCTCAGAATGTGCACATCTTTGCCTTTCCCCTGGTCATGCCACTAGGGCCAGTGGTGCAAGTCTTTCCCTGCCAGGCTTCCTGTCACCGTAAAGACCGGAGGAAGTATTGCAGAGAGGCCTGCTTTGTAGTGCTAGTGTAACCCACACATCTCCTGGGTGTGGTGTTCTGTCCCATCTAGTGGCACTGAGACCAGTTAGAGAGTTTGCACTACAGCCTTAGCTAATAGCTGGTTGGCTTTTAGCTCACGTAGTAGAGGCTCATGCACTAAGCTCCAGAGGCCTCAGGTTCAACCCCGCCCACCGACAACTGGGGTCTGTTGGCGTTACACTATCACTGCCAATAGGGAAGAGGAGGAAGGATATGTGCACAGCAGCCACTACTGCAGTGGGACCTGGTGGCAGCAGGGTGGAATAGCAGGTCCTTGGGTCCAAAGGCATCTGAGAAATGGGATATTCCACATAGGGCAGGTCTGCACTACAGCAGAGATCAACGCTGTGAGCTCGATCTCTCGGGGGTCGATTTATCGCATCTAGTCTAGACGTGATAAATCGATCCCCAAGCGCTCTCCCGTTGACTCCGGTACTCCACCGCTATGAGAGGCGCAGGCGGAGTCAATGGGGGAGCGGCAGCAGTTGACTCACCACCATGAAGACGCCACGGTAAATTGATCTAAGTGCGTCGACTTCAGCTACGCTATTCTCATAGCTGAAGTTGCGTATCTTAGATCGATTCCCGCCCCCCGCCCCAGTGTAGACCAGGGCATAGTGTTGGGCACTGGAGAAGTTTGCTAGGAGCGCAGTAGAAACAGAACCCTGTTTTCCATTGAATTTGTCTTTATCTTTATTTTTAGCAAGTTTATAAACCCTGGGAGCTTGAAACGTACTTTAAAAAAACCTGCTTGGGCCAGAATTGTCAAACGTGGGTGCTAAAGTTAGACTCTTTTATCCCTACTTAGGCATTGAAATAAAATATGCCAGATTTTCAGAGGTGCTGAGAACACACAGCTCCCATTGACTTCAGTACAAATTGTTCATGCTGCGCACTTCTGAAAATGAGGTCACTTCTATTTAGCAGTGTAAATGAGGATCTAGATACTTAATTTGGGGCATCCAATCTTGGCCTTACATTCTGAAGCACAATTCTGTTGCAAGGGGCAGATGCTGAAGAATCACACAACACACAGGACCTTGATATAAAACAGGGATCTCAAACTCAAATTGCCACGAGGGCCACATGAGAACTAGTAAATTGACCCGAGGGCTGCATCACTGAAACCTTTTCATACAATGATACAAAAGTATAGTCAAAAATGAAAAAAATGAAGAGTAATAGAGTATTCTATTAAAAGTCAATGTATTAACTTTTTAAAAACTGTAATGCAAAGAGGGGTTTTAATAAAATATAAACACTCAGTAATGTTTGGAGCTTGGCTGCCAGTGGAGTCGGCGCCTATGGCGGGCCGCAGGAAATAACTGCGCAGGCCGCATGTTTCAGACCCCTGATATAAAACATCAAATTTCACTTTTTTCCAGGGACCTTTCTCCAGATAAGCCAAAAGTCCAGAGCTGCCAGGCTCCTAGTGGGCTTTATGTGCATCTGGTGAATGAGAAGTTATTGTTTATATGCATGTCTTAAATGTCATAGCCTCAAAATAGATGCAGCTTTCCAGGTTCTCGGAAAGGTTTCCTCTCTAGTCAGACAAAGAAGGAACAAATCGCAATACATCCACTAAATCCCACATTCTCTGGAAAAACAGTACATAGGAATTGCCATATTGGATCAGATCTGTCCATCTAGTTGCTCTGCTGTCTCTGATCATCCAGTGCCAAATGCTTCAGATGAAGGTCATTAATGGAATAACCTACCACTAAGGGACATCTCCCTATTCTTTTTTTTTTTAAATCCTATATAGTGTAACAGTGGGTATTTTCACTATCCATGTAGTACAATGCACTAATCCTTTTTAAAATCCGGCTAGGGTCTTAGCCTCAAGCAATATCTTGTGGCAGTGCATTTCACAATAACTTGGTATTATGTTTAAAAAAAAAATTCTCAGTTTTAAATTTGATACCTTTTAATTTCATTGTCCCCTTGTTCTCATGAGCTGAGTAAATAGTAACACCCAATTTTCTTCTCTATGCTATTCATTATTTTGTATACTTCTATACTGTCTCCCTTGATTAACAGTCCCCATCGTATAATGTTCACATACGTATCTTATAATTCTGTTTTTATGTATTATTTCAACCAATTACGGGTACTGAAGTAAGGTTCAGTGCTCTGTAGTTCACAGGATCACCCCTGAGCAAACTCAGTGGAACCAAAACACACGGGATTTGCTCAGTTGAGGAGAGAATCCCCACGCAGCATTCAGTTGGTGTATGTATGCTGCATCCCTCACAGTCCCTTCATGTAGGTGATGTTCCTGCTGAAGAGAGCCATGGCCAGGAGCCCCTATATGCTCTGACTATGCTTGGCTGTCAGAGTGGTCCCAGAGAGCCAGGTACAAGTAAGAGCAACTCAAATTTGGCTACCAGAACAGGAGAAGTGTACATGCGTTATAAAGCTACCTTGTCCTCTGGCTCTCTGTTCCCGTGACGAGTTTAGCTTGGAATGGAGAAACTGGGCCAGTGTGGAGCTTCTATTCAAAGCATGGTGGAAACCCTATCTACTGGCATTCTTAATTGATTCAGATAGGCCCCAGCCAAGCCATACTCTCCAGGCTCTCACTTATTTTAGTCTCCTGTGGGGAGCCTTGATGGCATTCTGCTCCCTTCTGGTGTCTTTACTGGGATGATTAGCAGGGCCATTCCACCTCTGTCAAGGAACATTATTCCTCTCTATCACTTCTCTTTGTGTTCTCTCATCTCTCTTTCCTCTCCCTGAAAGTTTCCGTGATTTTCCCCCTTTCAGTTCTCAACTCCTATCCCCGAATTTTCCAACTGATTTTTCCCTCCCCAATTTTAGATGAAGATTTCTTCTGGCAAGTGGCTTTCTCCCTTTAACACTAGTTAGCTAGAGAGTGGATCTCAGGGCCACTCCCCTACCAGTATTAAACCATAGGAGAATAGAGGAGGCAATACTTCACCGGCAACAGGAGTTCTATGGAGAGGCTTGCCATCGAAACTGTTTCTGCAACTGCAATGTATTACTCAGTATACATTGCTTCTCTTCCTTGTCTGCAGTTCTGTAGGCAGAATCCCAGCATGGGGATCATACTCATGCCCAAACAAAAGTCACATTAACATACTTGCAAAAATTAGCACAACTGTATTACCTAAACACTGAGGCTCTCAGAAATTTTAAAGAGAGAAATTATTTTTTCCTTTTAAAAGAAATGCATTCAAGGCATCCTCAGTGGATGACATCAAGTATAGATTAACTTTACAATGCTCAGTGCAAGACGATCTGCAGATCCAAATTGCAATGCACAGTGGAGGCTTATTAACCCTTCCTCCACCCGCCCCCCAACCAAATAGGTAGGTCAATGCAGGAAGTGTAAACAGTTTGAGAGAGTATCCCTTTAAATAATTTCATCAGCAGCTTGCCTGTTGATAATGATACCAGCAGAAGACTGGCAGGGAAGAGGAGCATATTAAAATCTTACCATCAAATTGCCATGCAGGGATACACGTTTATCATTTAACGTGTTCTTTCCAGAGCCAGGCAGCTTTCGTCAATAATTAATGAATCAATTGAATTACAGGTTGCTTTCCACATAATGAATAGATTCTTCTGCCAGCTAGCATCAAGTAATCCAGGCCTGTTCAGTGTTTGTGCAGTGTGAGTATGAACAGAGGGTGAGGAGAAGAAAGTGGGGGGAGGGGCAAACATTTGTTCAGAATTAATAGAGTAGAAGGTAGAATCTTCTTTATATCTGGGTCTAGATGGCAAGAGAAGCCTCCACTGTGCATTGCAATTTGGATCTGCAGATCGTCTTGCACTGAGCATTGTAAAGTTAATCTATACTTGATGTCATTCTGAATCTCTGGTCAACACTGGGGTATTTAACGTGTTTTTTTGGCGTTTTCTCCTTATAATTATGCTAGTTTTTCCTTTAGGAACACTTAATTCTATTGAGATTTGATCACAATGTTTTGGGTTATTTTTCACCTCAGTAATTTAACTTATATTGGGATTTTTTTTCCAGTAGCATTACAAAGGCCAACTGCTTTACAACTTAATTTCTTTAATAGGTCTTGGAGGAAAAATGCACTGTGTGTTAAGTTAATTACTGTTTATAATACTTTGAGCAAAGTAGGCTATTAGCAACTAAAAAGAAGGATGTCTCCTTTATTTTCTACAATTTTTACAGTAGAAGCTGCATTTTATTTGTCACGGGATTTCCAGTAAGACAAAGGAGAGAATGCAAATGAAGTATCTAATTCTTCAGAAAATCAGATTTTAAAATATCACAACAAACTTTGCAAACAGAGAAACTATGCCATGAATTGACTTCAGTTAAAGCTTGAGAAAGAGAAATGTTTAAAGAATTCTACGTATCACTTCAAACTGAGCAGTTTTATTACTGAAAAGATAAAGTGTGCAACTGGCAGAAAGTCAATAATGATTGTATATCCATTTTTAAGGTGTGAAGAGGATACAGAGTCTGTACATGAAGACCAAGCAGCAAACTCCATCCACAGGTATTAACTCTATATCTTATCTGAAAACCCATGGCAAGGGATCTGACTTTTCTCTTTCATCCCTATCTATCAGAGATCATCTGTTAATGGTACCCAAAAACTCAAGGAACATCATCACTGCAAATAAAAATTCTTCTAAATTACAGAATAGTTTAGTTTAAGTATTTTTGTGATGAAAATCACCCATGGTATGTTTTGTATTTCTACTTTTGGACAACACAGCTTAACATTCCAGACAATTTAAAATTTAGACAATTTAAAACCAACTGTATTTCAGTATATTTATAAAACTGCCCATACAAGAGAGAGCAACCCACCCAGTAACAATAACAGCTACCCCGAACCAAACTTTCTATCCACAACCCAATTCCCTGGGGGAAAAGTTGGTTTGCACAGTACCTACAACGTTAACACATCTGGGCTCTGGTGAGCCAAGCAGGGAAAAGCAAGTTCTGTAGCTGTGTCAACAGACTGCTCTCTATCAGGGGTGGCTCCAGGCACCAGTGCAGGAAGCACGTGCCTGGGGCGGCAAGCCGTGGGGGCGACGTGACGGTTGCTGTGAGGGTGGCAGTCAGGCAGCCTTCAGCGGCAATTCGGCGGTGGGCACGCCGATGGTGCGGGACCAGCGGATCACCTGCAGAAACGCCTCCGATTCTGCGTGGCCAGCGGACTGCCCGCAGGCATGCCGCCGAAGGCTGACTGACTGCCGTGCTTGGGGCGGCAAAAAACATAGAGCCACCCCTGCTCTCTATTAAACCCCTGAGAGGCTCCAGCTCAAACATCTCTGATAATCTCAGCTGTGGGAGTTCAGATAGGGAGCGAGGTGATATCTCAGGTAGTCAGATCACAGATCCTAGGGCTTTAATGGTTAAAACCGACATCCTGGCTTCCATGTGAAAACTGGCAGCCAGTGTAGAGTACAGAGCACGGCCGGTAACCTATTCTCTCATGATGCACTGCTTAATAAGTTGGCAGCCCCCTCTCTCACTAGCTAAAATTTCTCAATGGTTTTGATGTGTAGTTCTATACAGAGTGTATTACAGGAGTCTAACCTCGAAATAACAAAGGCATGGATAACTGCAGCAAGGCCTGCATCTGGGTAGAAAGGCTGTACTCTGCTTGCCAGACAAAGATGGAAGACTTCTGTCCTAGCCACAGCTTTTACCTGAGCTCTCAAGAGTGTTCCAGGGTCTTATTAAACCACCTAGACTGTCATTTGCTGTTCTGCATGGTGACCCTTTCGTGCAATCAGGATTCTGATATAATTTTCACCAACTTGTCCAGCTGCCTCCCACAAAGTACCAACCTTATCTCGTTTTTTTTTCTGGACTAATATATGGGGGCGGGGGAGGAGTGTGAGTAGTGGATGCCTTCCTCTAGGGAAGGGCAGTGGTGTGACTAGAATGCATCCTAGGAAAGATGAAGCGGGAACATGTCTAGAAGCCCATGAGGTAGGAAAACAGGAGACAGGCATGCTTTCCCTCCTCTCAGCCTAAAACCTGCCCTACTCTGGCTGTCCAAATCCTACTTCATATGCCCTTCTGTGTCCCTTATTCCAACAGACATGGAGGGGATATAGTAGCCCATAGGAAAGGTGAAAAACTGAGTGGCAAGAGCAAGGATATATGACAGGATGGGGAAGGGAGTTTGCAGAATGAGGTCATGGATGTAGGAAGCAATGTTTGTGTGAGGGGAAAGACCACAATACTAGTAGGGCTATGGCCCTGCTAAACCAATGACTCCCGAAGCCTGTGGCATTGGGTGATGATATGGGAAAAGATGCTTTTGACTTTTAGTATAGGAAGGCAAAAAGTAGCAACTCTAAGACCATGTCTATGCTACAAACATTGGTTGATGCAAGTTACATTGGCATAAAGCTGCCACAGTTAGTATATCACTCATGCCTGTGCACTTGGCTCCTTGTGTTGGCACTGCATGTACTCATCAGGAGTGCTTGGGTCAATGTGCTGTGCACATTGGATAGGTATCTTAGTGTGCAACTCACCACCATCTGGAGCACTGTCTCTTGGGAAACTTTGGCACTGCATAGTAGGGCAGAAGTGAGTTGCATAGGGGTGACTGGGAGCAAGGGGGCAAGTTCACATCAAGCAGCTTTCTCCATCCTATAATGCCATTCCCTACCCCATAATTTTCATGCCTCTTTTAAAAATCCCACAAAACCCAGCAGCACTTCTGTCTGTCTGCCATCTCTGACAGATGCATGGAGCCTGAGCTCCCAAGAGTGTCTCAGGATCTAATTAAACCACTCTTCACTATTGCACTGTTGTCATGAGAACTGCAAACACAGGACGAACGATCTCCGGTATTTGCAGAGCCATAGGAAGAACCTCAGCAGTGGGGGGACATGACAATTTTGTGGAGGATAGATTGCTGTGGGACGTAGCAAGAACCAATTCAAGGTTGTTGGTGGCATTCATGGGGAAGCTGCAGACAGTAGAGAGCTGCTTCTGGGCCTGAGAAACGATCTGTGACTGGTGAGAATGCATTGTAATGCAGGTTTGGGATGATAAGCAGTAGCTGCAGAACATTTAGATGTGAAAGGCCACGTTCCTGGATCTGAATGCTGAGCTCTTCCCAGATCTAATGCAGGGACACCAGAATAAGAGATGCACTGACAGTTGACAAGCGAGTGGCGATCGCCCTGTGGAAACTTGCAACTTCAGATTGCTGCTGGTCAGTAGGAAACTATTTTGGAGTTGAAAAATCCACAGTGGGGGCCATTGTCATGCAAGTATGTGGGGCCATTAATTGTGTCCTGCTACGCAAGACTGTGACTCTCAGTAATGTATGTGACGTAGTGGGGCTTCCGAACTGTGAGAGCAATGGGGCTCCCGAACTGCGGTGGAGCAATAGATATCACGTGTATCCCTATTTTGGCAACAGACCACATTGCCCCAGAGTACTTCAACAGAAAGGGCTACTTTTCTATGGTTATGCAACCCTGATGGATTACCAGGGATGCTTCACTGACATCAGTGTGGACTGGTCATGGAAGGTTCATGACACTCACATCTTTGAGAACACAGGACTGTTTAGAAAGTTGCAAGCAGGGACATTTTTTCATGACCAGCAGATTACCATTGGTGATGATAAATGCCAATAGTGATCCTGGAGGACCCAGTCTATCCCTTGCTTCTCTGGCTCATGAAGTCAGACACCAGCCACCTCAACAACAGCAAGGAAAGATTCAGCTACCAGCTCAGCAGGGGCAGAATGGCAGTTGAATGTCTTTTGGTGGTTGAAGGGATGCTGGTGGTGTTTACGCATAAGAATGGATCTCTGCGAGAGAAAGAAAACAGTGGTTATAGCTACCTGTTGTGTCCTGCATAATATCTGTGAAACAAAGGAGGAAAAATTGCCACCACAGTGGAGATGGAGCATCTGTCTCCTGAGTTTGCATAGCCAGCCACAAGGGCTATTAGAAGAGCTCAATGTGGAGCTGTACACTCTAGGGAGGCCTTGAAAGAGCACTTTAACAGTCAGCCTCATCAATGCAGTGTGTGGACTGTGCTCTACGTGTCCCTGAAGTTTTGGGGGCTGTTAGGAACTGTATGGTGCTTGGTGTACATTTATTAATATAACACTGTCTGGTAATGTGCCTATTAATTATATGGTGCTTGTTATGAATTTATAATTATTACACTGTGTTTGTCACTGATCCTATGAGTTTTGTTGACCTCTACAATAACAGGAAGTGGGAGCTCTCAGTAGTGCTATGCATTCTCCAGCATATGTTATGAAGTAATAAAGATCAATTATTTACCAATAATAGATTTTTATTTCATAACAAAGCCAGTGCAAAAAAAGTGCAATTAAAAAGGGCATTCAATAAAAATGTCTAAAATAAATTAATGGAACAGAACTTAATAAGGGGACAGAACATTCATGTCCATTTCAGTCCATTTTGGCTATCCATACAGCAACAGTGACTCTCACAAGCCAGTGTATGTAAAGCTGTGGTTTTCCTACTGTCCCTTCATGTGCTCCCTGTCCTTTTTCTGCTGGGACTCCTGGGCCTTTCTTCTATCAGCTTTTTCTTTCTCCAGACAGTCTGCAATGTTCACCCTCCAAGTACTCTGTTCACGGTCCAATGCAGCACTGGTTTGCAGGTTCTTGATGAACATATCCTCCTGTGTCCTCTTCTTTCTCCTCCTTATCATGGTCAGACAATCTGCGGGTATGGAGGAATGCACTGGCAGCATCTATGGATAAAACACACAGAGGTGTCATTGTATGTATAGTGACAGCAGAAAGCGCAAGTTAAGTTTCAGAACTTCCTTCCCTTTCTCCCCCTAACATTTTAAGCAAGACATGCTTATTGCTATTTCTGCCTTGGAGCAGCTGTGCACAACACGGCTATTCAGTCCCAGCCATGGTGAGTATGGCCAAGGGCGGGTGTAGGGAAGGGGGGGTACAAGGAGGGAATTGTTTGGTGGCATGAAACCGTAAAATTTTGGCCCCTATTTCCATGTGTATGAGTGCAAGTTAATGGTACTGAGCACAAGTGCTGTTTTTCCCAGGCGATGGTGATTTTAGCTGATATCTCACTCCTGAGGGTAATGAAGGCACAGAGAGCACAGCAGCTACTTGTATCCCTAAGCCACTTGGAGCCATACTCTGCTAGCCTGTTTACTGCAGTGGTGCCTGACGAAGTCAACGAAGACCGGTGTGGGAATGTGTCCTATCATGGAGCAATAAGGCTGCCAATACTAGAAACCTTCAGAAGAAGATTGCAGAAAGTTGCAACAAGATCTCTCAGGAGAATTCAAGGCACATACCTGTGTCTATAAACCAAGTACTGCTCATGGGCAGCCCAGCTAACTCTGCAGGGAATGAAAAGCAGATAACAGTACTGTTACCTCTTCTAGTATAAGTCAACACCTGTGTCCTGCTACGCTGAGGTCAGGCACCATCTTGACATTTCAACATTACAATGGGAAATGCCTTCACACACTCACCTGAAGTTCCTTCCCCTGAATGGGGCTCACCCGTAGGGAATTACTGGACTGTGTGGAATCTGCCCGAGACTCTGGCTCACAGCATAGCTGGACCCTGCAGTTGCATGTTCCCCGTTTTCCTCTTCCTTGCCGTTCACAACAAGGGGTCTGTGTCTTGGGCTCATTGGAGGGATTCACATCACGCAGTGGGGTGCTGGTGGGGTCTCTGCCAAGAATGGCATGCAGCTCGTTGTAAAAACAGCAGGTCTGTGGCTTGGCACCAAGTCGACTGTTGAGCTCCCTGGCCTTCTGGCATGCCTGCTGCAGTTCCTTTGCTTTTACGCGGCATTGCTGCTGATCCCTGATGTGCCCCTTCACTGTCTGTCGATGTCCATGTTTCTACAACTACTCCGTAGCTGTGCTTGCACAGCCTCTTCTCCCCATAGGCCTAGATGTGCATCTAAAGTGTGGCATCAGCATGGTCGGTTGGGCAGTTGCACACAAGAAGGAAGAGCTGCTAGGTGTGCATGTCAAGTTGGGTAATCGGGAAAAGGCATTTCAAAAATATGCAGGGTTATAAAGGGAGGGGGGATGGCTTCTGCTCCCCAGGACCACGGGGGTATAGCGGTAAGTGTCAGGCATTGGGGCACAGTTTCCGGACGACTGTTAGGGTCGATGTAGGTCACATGGTGTCTGCACTCACGCAGTGTCGAATACAGTTGATCGTCCATGGCTCAAAGCCATTTGGGGAGCTGGTGTTACTGTGTCACCATAACAGGATGCTTACATCAGCGAGAGACAAATCTGAATATAGACGTATGCACAACTAGGTCAATGAAAGACAGCTTATGTCCACCTACCTTTGTAGTGTAGCTCAGGCCTCACTGAGGCCACACAGTTTACAGGCACCTAAATTACAGTCGCTTAAATTACTCTATATACAAATATGTACTCATTCTTTTAGCATATGGTCTGATAATAAACTGCAGACTATAACGGAGACTTGTTTTATTAACATACACACTGTTTAGCTCGTATTTGTCCTTACTCTGGCAATGCTAACATATCAAATAAAACTGTGATCTTGGCACCAGTCCTCCTCAATATTGTTCTGAGAGATGGCTAAAATTCTGCTTTACACCTTTTGGTTTTATTTTCTTCTAGAGATGAAAACAACAAAGAAAACTATCCCAACAACACTAACGTCTTAGAGGACAGCCAGCCAGCATTACGAGATACCCAGCAGCACGTGGAACAGACAGCCCATGACTGCACACTACGGGTTGGAATGGGCAACTTAAAATTAAGAAAGCCCAAATCCATTGCAAAACTAGAAAATGGGAAAAACCATGAAGAAAGTCAGGTAATAAAATAAAGCTTATTTAGATATTAGATATTTATGGTGCAGTGTCATAGCAGGAATATGTTTTAAATGCAAAGTGATGCAAATGATAGCATTATTAATCCCTGCTCTGACTCACCTCCACAATGATTTGGGCCATGTATCTGGTACAAGTGACACTGCAGTTGAAGTAATTATTACAGTAAGGGAATCAAGAAGAATCAGTGAGAATTCCCTGACATAGTGATAGATTGTGAATCCACAACTGCTCACTGCTGTGAGTAAGGGTGTCACAGTATGGGCCAAAGTGAGGATGTGCAAATCATTTCTCCTTCTGAGTTATCTTCTTGTATTTCCTGGATGTGCTGGAATAATGGCAAGATCTTTCTCTTGTGTGGCTTGTGCTAGAGATTTAAACTGGCATCTGCGTCAAACCACTAAATACTGTAATGTTTTATTAATTCTTAGTTATTAGAAGATATTTGGTAGAGTGGCTGGAGAATGTTACATCTCATCCCTTTATCCCGTTCAGTGGGTATGAAAAATTAGTGAAAATATACTCCGGGTATGTCTACACTGTAGCTGGGAGTGACTCTCCGAGAGAGGGTAGACAGACTCTCACTAGTGGCACAAAGGGAAGTATATCAGGAAAAGTAGCTAATCAGGAGGGCATAAAGTAAGGTGGCGAGATGATTGGTCTCTTACCCTCTTGTTAATTATTTTTCTTGCTACCCTGAGTCTGTGCCCCCTTTCAGTTCTCATGTATGTCACACCTGTATCTCAAACTCACTGAAAGCTAAAGTAGGGCAGATCACCCATTGTCAACTAATTTGCCCCATTTTTATCTCACCAGGGAGTTTGGCTCAAAGAGTTTAACTGAGAATTTTGGTTTAGTTTTTGTAGTATTTTGTGATCATGTATTTAGATCTCCATAAAATATTGATGCAACTAAAAAGTGCAGCATCTGGAGGGAAATAAATCCGAAATAAGCCATGAAGTTTTCCTGTGATAAAGTGCTTGGATTGGGAAACAAAAAAGTAATGATGAGTTCCACTCCCACCCGCTGTTCCCCAGGCCCTGTTTCCAATCAGTGTGGGTACCATTCTGCCCCCTCCTCTGAACTGAGCACTGATACAGTATCTCAGATAACAGAATTAGCACTATGAATATGGTTGGTCCCCACATAAAATAAATGTTACTTCATCACAGGAAGTTAAAGTACCCTCATCACGGATTGGGTTATATTTTGGGCTCTGATCAAGCAATGAGCTCTCCAGGGGCAGACCTCCTTGACTCATTGATTTTTAGTGGAGTCTGCCCACATGGAGCAGCTTGCTGGATTGAGGCTTTCTGGGGAAAATGTTTCCCAAGGCGCACGTTTTACAAACTCCTAGTTCACTCTCATGTAAGAGAATATGCATTCACCTAAGCCCCATCTGCAGGCCCAATGTGGCTGCATGCACCTCTAGGTTTGTTTTGTTGTTTTCTTGAACCAAGTGCACATCTGGCACCCAGGCTGTTGTTTAAAGTGCTTATGAACAGTAAGGGCTCTGCTTGTAGAAGTGTTCAGGGGCAGTTTTTCAAGTCAAAAGCTCCAATATACTATAACCTTCAAACTCTAAAGCGCTTTGTCTGTTTTAGTAACTGATTTTATCTAATCTGCTTCTTTCCATTCTGACTCTCTGCTTTACTTGAAACTGTAAACAAAGTGTTGTTATTTTTCTAATAGCTGCTGATTACATGGAAAGTTGTCATTATCTTGAAAAAGGGAAAGAGACTGATGATTTGAAACAGCATGCTACTGTTCACACCTGGGCTCCTTCTAAAAATATTGCCGTCACTAAGCCTCTCAGCAAGCTCACAACTGTACACATAAGGCAGCCAATATGCATCTGACTGGCTCTGCTGCCTAATTATGTTCATTTGAAAATGAAAACGAGAGTGCCCTCCAAATAGTGATTAAGCCATTCTAGCTCAAGTGATTCCCTATTTTATTGACATAGAATGTTCCTTTAATGACGTCCTCTCCAATTTCACTCCTACAATGAGTAAAGAAGCATTTATTCAAATCATGACAATATCTAATTACAGATTTTGCTTTGACATACCAGAGATTTGATCATTATTCACATCTCTGTGTTAGTAGCTACTATGTTCTTAGCAGTTACAACACCTTGAGCTGCTCCTGACAGAATTAAGCTCTTTAATAACAGAACAAGTACTGAGCTATTGAGAGGTAGAGACAGAATTGGTGCACTTATTTGATACACAGCAATCTGTGTGTATAGGGTCAGATTCTATAAGTTTCCACCAGTGGAAACCCAGATGCATGGCTATGGTAGTGGAAAGGCTCTGGAGAGGGAGCGGTATCTCTGTATCCATAAAAGAATAGGGCATAAATTACAGATGAACTGGTGCTGGGACAGGTTGCAATGGCAGAGGTAAATCCTAGAAAAGTAACAGGATGTCAGACTAAAGAGCAAAATAAAAATAGCACATGGCCAAAAATAAATCTATAAATGTCTATATGCCAGCGCAAGAAGCTTACAAGAATGGGAATAGGGGGGAAGGCAAACTAGAATACCTGGCAATGGAGCTTGATACGTGATCATATTTTCAAAAGACCTCAGCACTCAGTTCCTGTTCTTGCCAGTGGGAGCTGTTTAGCATTGCACACTACTGAAAATCTGGCCACTCATTAAGATGTCCAAAAGTGAGCCTGAATTCTTTTGAACATATAGCCCATAATGGGCATTGATGAAACTGAAACAAATTTCAGAGATCAGTAGGGCACTGGGATATGTGTCTATGAACTGAACAGGAAGGACTGATGTAAGTCGGAAGTGGGAGAGAAGCATGAAACCTAAAAGATGCCATAGAGCTAGGGCTGGTCAATTTTGATGAAATATTTTCTAGGAAAAAAATGGAAACAAAGCATGTCAAAGTGGAACCCTCTGTTTTTTTATTTTGAAAGGACTCTTTGTTTTTAAAATTAATATTTTATATTGGTTTGTAGTTTGTGTATATTAATTTTTATTTTTATTTTATATTATATTTTAATTTTAAAACAATTATTATGCCCTTGTTTTAAAATAATATAAAATAAGACAATAAAATAACATACAAATAAAACGAAATAAAATAAAAATGTAAAAAAGCCAAAAACATTTTTATTAACCAAATTTTTTTTCCAGAAATTTCATTTTGTGGCAAATATCAACATTTTGATTTTTCATTCTGATAATTTTGAAATGCCAGAATTTCCTGTAGATAGAAATTTTGACCAGCACTATATAGAATCTAATGTGATAACATTAGAGTGAAGAGGACCATGTAGTACAGGGGTTGTTAAACTGGGGGCCAGGACCCCTCAGGGGGTCATGAGGTTATTACATGGAGGTTCACAAGCTGTCAGCCTCCACCCCAAACCCCACTTTGCCTCCAGCATTTATAATGGTGTTAAATATATTTAAAAGTGTTTTTAATTTATAAGGGGAGGTTGCACTCAGAGGCTTGCTATGTGAAAGGGGTCACCAGTACAAAAGTTTGAGAACCACTGAGTAGAATCTGTACAGACACAAATCCCATGTAATAAAGATACAAATATACTAGTAGGGCGTATTGTAGCCTGCTATAAAGGTGATTTAGAGACAATTTTGCACATAACTCAGGAACTAGACCATAGAATTTAAGAGAGAATAATAGCCTTTCCATGGGTGTTTTGAGCTGTACTGTAGATTTCAATAGCTGGTATATAATTCTCGATTAAATCCTATTTGACAGTTCACAACATTTATACAGAAATTATCATCTTCTGTTTAAAATCTATAGATGTTTTTCTGTAAGGGAATGAAGACCTGGCATAAACCCCACCTAACAGGAAGCCTAAGGGGTGGGCAGAGTGGCATCACAACCTATCCTCCCTTAATGCGAATCCATTCTAGGGAATATGGGCAGGGGCATCAAGCCCAGGGAGGTGAATTTACATCTCTATCAAGCAGTTTGAGTGCATCTGGGAGAAGGCTCAGGGGAGACTTGATCAGATTCTATAAGAACCTACACAGGGAGCAGAAATTTGACAATACAGGGCTCTTCAATCTCTCAGACAAGGGTATAACAAGAACCAAAGGCTGGGAGTTGAATCATGACAAATTCAGACTGGAAATAAAGTGCATTAATGAAGAGGGTAATTAACCATTGGAGAAACCTACACAGGGTTGCGGTGGATTCTTTATAACTGGAAACTTTTGAATCAAGATTGAACATTTTTCTAAAAGATATGCTCTAGCTCAAGCACAGCTATTGGATTTGAAGCAGGAATTAATACAGGGAAGTCCTATAGCCAGAGTTCAGCAGGAGGTCAGAGTAGATCATCACAATGGTCCTTCCTGGCCTTAAAATCTGTGGATCTATAAATAGTTCCTATGGTCTACATCTGTTTTGTTTACCTGAGCCACTCTAGTGATTCTGTAGTATTAATTTACTATAAATCAAATGTTATGGGCCATTGGAATACCAAAATCAAGTATGTACTGGAGTAAGTATTCTGGAGACACAACATATGAAGACACATAAGTATGTACTGTAGTAAGTATTCTGGAGACATAACGCATTCCATGCATCTGATGAAGTGGGTTCTAACCCACGAAAGCTTATGCTGAAATAAATTTGTTAGTCTCTAAGGTGCCACAAGTATTTCTGTCTTATTTTCTTTTTGCTGACACAGACTAACATGGCCACTACACTGAAACATATGAAGTGACATTTTGGAATTCAAAGTCTGCTTTTCTTGATTAATCCCCTTCCTCTGTAGCTCATCTTTGATGCACATTAACATGAAGCTGGATTATGAAATGATTCACCCTTAAATTCTTTACTGATACTGAGATATAAAATAGCACTGAGCTCACCAGCTAATAAGTAGAGCAAATAACCATCCTATTTCTCAATCTAATCACCAGGGTGAAGGACTAAGAAAAGTAAATGGTAACTGGACACAAATCACAAGAGACAGAAATGCAGATGCTACATGAAATTCAGTATTTTGGTATAAATTAAATGGAAAAAATACATTAATGCAAAAGCACCCCTATTAATTCAACATTAAAGTTGGTTTTAAACACACAAGAGTCAGAGAACTGAGTAATGGAGCTACATCAATATACACCAGCTGTGCGTGGCTTAGGTGTGAAATTCTCACCAAGGTTTTAACTCTGCATCCATGCATAGATATATTTTAATAGCATCTTTCATGACTTGATCATAGCTACTGATCAGTGAGGCAAAAAGAAAACTGGGTGCTCTGAGAAGGAGAGAGCATGTGGTTTCCGTGTCCGGCCAACCTTTTCTATGGGCAGGGCACCCTGCCTGTGGCCTTCTAGGACTTGTGTGAAGTAAAAATATTGCTGGAAGGAGTCCAGGGTGAGCCTTGCATTGTCATGCACTCCCAAAGTTTTCATTGTTTGATTTCCATATAAACCACTTGCAGCTATTTGTAACTTTTTAAAGGAAATACTATGATGATACCTATTTGTACACTACCCATTTCTTACCCTGTTTGGAGTGGTTTGCATCCCATGGGAGTTGCCAGCTTGGAGCAGTCCCATGTTCAGGACTCAGAGCCAGCACCAGCAATTGTGCCAGATCTCTGAGTGGGAGAGCCAAAGAGCCTCAGCAATCTCCTGCTTTGTGTACAGTACCTGTGCATGGGCCAGGAGTTCTTTGCTCTTTGGGCCAGGGTTTTTTTGTTGTTCTCACTTTTTAAAGAGCAAACAGTACTTTAAACAGGGTACCATGTAGGTACAATTTTGCTAGTGTTAAATTCACCACAAGAATGCAATTAAATAAGTGAATGTGGTATTCATTACTGATTCCTTAAATGAGCTGATGAGGACGAGGCAAATGAGTTGAAAGGGTCGGAAAGAACCAAGATGCACTATTTTATGCATCCATTAACCCTTTAAGGACCATCTCCAGTGCCTGGCTGTTTTTATCTTACCACCTGTGGCATTGGTCTGGGTGGGCCCCAAAATAAGAGGCCTTCTGTCATGGCCCACCTTGTAACCTTGAGTGTGTTAATGCTGTGCTGCTATGAATCAGATCCCTGACGTCAGCAGCAAAAAAGACTCACTCTGGCATATACTCTCCACATAGTTTGCACACCAGAGACCTGCTTGAGGTAAAAAAAAAAAAAACCCAAAAAGTTTATTTGAGAGGAAAAAAATCATAGATTCAAAGATGAAATAGCAGGGGAAGCAAACATACAAGTTGCACAGAAAATAAATATAAAGAGACAACCTCAGGCTTTACACATTGATATTAGGTAAAATCTCTTTTCTAATACAAGTTACCTATTGCCTTTGAACAGTTTCCCAGCGTACCCCCTAGCTTATAGAGGGGATACAGCATTTTACAGGCTCCTGTCTGACTGCCCACCACCCCACTGTGAGATGGAGCTGAATGTTTGTTACAGCACAAATTATGAGCAGCATTTATATAGTCACAAATATTTTAAATTCATAACCACAGTCTGTAAGCATATCTCATAATGACTGTCAAGTTCAGAACATTACATGCTTTCATAAAAGACCTTAGTTGACGTATTTTTATAGCACAATGACATTGTATACGATTAGTTGATTCAACTCCTTTTTGGGGATGGGAGGGTGTCAAACCACCTGTTCTCCCTTTGGGGTGTCTGGACCCTGACTGTTACTTAGCTATGACACCTTGTGCTTTGATACTGTCAGATTTCATAAGTCAAAGAAAGTGGGTCTGGTTCAAGATTTGGATGGGAGATCTGTGTTAAGTTGTACAGATGGTTCAGCAGAAGACATTCTTCCCTCCAGGTCTGTACAAAACAGCCTCAGTGTAATAGCAGGAGGGGAGACTGCACTATCACAGATGCTCTCTTTCAGGTGAAATGTAAAACCGAGATCCTGAATACATGTGGTTTATAAGTAGCCAATTGCATCTTTTTAAGAATAGTGTATATCATTTTAGGATTATCATGTAACCCTAACAGAAACAAACTTTTGATTTTTTAGGCAATTTTGTAACAAAATTGTGCTTTTGTGGTGCAACAAAATCCAACGTTTGGATGTCAAGGGCATCCAATAGTATTATATTTCAGTCATAATGTATTTGTTTCTTCTTATCTTTGGGTTAAGAATTATGATTATGTTGCATGTGGTAAATGGCATGTGAAAAAGAGAAAGCTCTGGTCACTGCTGAGAAGACATAGTGCTGTGTACTCACTACTGTGGTATTTGCTGTATACTTGACACAATATTCAGGCAGCCAGAAAATATCATTCTTCTTAAAAAACCTGAGGATAAATCAGTTTGGGATATTCCTTTTTCCTTCCATGAGCTAAAACTTCCAAAAGAGAGAGACAAAACATCCTGACATGCGGGGTCCCCCTTCTCCCAGTGCCTTTCAATTACTGGGTTAAAATGAAATACATTCTGAAAAATAAATGTGTGCATGTTCAAGTGAATTAAGTTGGGTTTCTGTTGCCTTTCAAATCAGTGTCACTTGCTCAGGCTTCATTGCCCCAGTCACAACAAACTGAAACTGATGATGGTGGTACCAGGAAGTCCAAGAGAGATTGCATGGCTGAGAGTTGCTTATGAGAGGAAGGGAAGCCTTTTACAATTACACAAGGGGACAGATTTTGCTCTCCTTTACAAAGGATCTTCCCCGTGTGCTGAACTCTGATGGTCCAAATCAGCCTTGGAAGTTTGAACTAGCTAATCTAGTGGTGGAGCATAGACAGTGGAGGACAGAGGGTTTTGTGACTTGACTGGAATGTAGGAGATGTCTGTATAAGTGCAAATTCTGCTACAGACTTACTGCATTACCTTGGGCAAGTCACTAACTCTCACCAGGCCTCAGTTCCCCATACGTAAAATGGTGATGATAATACTTCCTTTCTTCCACACTTTCTCTTGTCTATGTAGATAGTAATCTCTTTTGGGGCAGGGACTATTTCTCACTACCTGTATGTACAGCGTCTAGCACAATACAGCCCTATTCTCATCTGGGGCCTCTCACTGCTGTTGTAACACAAGTAATAGTAAAATGCCTATTCTGCCCAGGGACTACCAAACATCCCAAGGTTTGGGGGTAAATAGAGTCAGCTGAACTGGTTCAGCCTGCTTTTACCTTGAGCTTTAATTAAAACAGTTGTGTTGACCTATTCTGTCTCCAAGAGTACAGCATCATTTTATATAACCAAGGGAAAATCTTGTTTGGATAATAATGGAAAAACTGGAACAGCTGCAAAAAGTGCCAGTCACTATAATGTGGATCTGTGTTACCATTTTTGGATAAAATATTATCAGTTCAATGCTAAACTAAATTAAATAAATACAGTGGGGATCTGTGTCATAAACTCTGAAGGACATTTTTAAAAAAAAGGAAAATAACAAACAAGGTTTCTTAATAATACCATGAAAGTCAATTAGCATATTATCTTGTCCAGAACAAATGGTAGTTGACATGCACTAAAACAATCTTATACATGAATCAAAAATATTGTTAGTGTCCTAGGCTGCTGCAGTAAACATAGTAGCAGTAGATAGGGTGACCAGATGTCCTGATTTTATAGGGACAGTCCTGATATTTGGGGCTTTGTCTTATATAGGCACCTATTAGCCCCCACTCCCTGTCCCGATTTTTCACACTTGCAGTCTGGTCACCCTAGCAGTAGATCTTGCAGGTTCTGAATGATCGCTTCTTGGACTTGAGTAGAAGTCTTGGACTTGAGTACCCTGAAGTAGAAACCACAAGTATAATCTTTTCTTATTAGCAACTTGAGGCCTGATTCCTGTCCCACTTACTCCACTCTGAACCAAGAATAACTCTATTGAACTCATCCCTCAACATAAAAAACTTGAAAGGGACATCCAGTGAGAGTATCTCCTGAGCAGAGACATTTTTGAAATTCCCTTAAATTCTGTAGTTTTTGAATAGGCAGCGGTGTGAACAGAAATGTGTTCATGTAAAGATGGGTTCCCAATATAATGCTTATTTAAACAAACCTCATGGGTAGTGTGTCAGACACAGGACAGACAGAGAAGCAAATGAAAACAGGGATTTTTGCTGTTCAAGCAGTAGGGGGTCTCTGATGAGGTGTATGAACCCTGCATGGCAACCACCAAAAATAGGTTGATGACAGTGCTACATTTGTAATTATAGAGGTGCTGGGACTCAAGCAATTTTTTTAACTTTCATAACTGATGAGGCAAGCCCAGAGGTGCCAAGACTCCTGGCTCAGTCCTGGCACAAATTAAGCACTGGTTGAGGACAGAGTGTCTACCTCCACTCCTGTGATTAATTGCCTGAGTAGTAACAACTGGAATGAAAGCCTTCCACCCAGGCAGAAGGAATCAGCTGACAGAGAGGCTAAGGAATACCCTGAGGAAACTTCTCAGCAAGGGCTGGCAATGAACCACCTAAGGTACAGACCCAGCAACCCCCACAGAGGGTGGGGTGACATTGCTGGGAACAGCAGCTAAATGGATTTCTTCCTCTCCACCCTACAAGGTAGGGGAAAGGGTTGGACTTAGAGGCCTATGTAGTCAAGCCCTTGGTTTAGGACAGGGATCTAAAGAATAGCCAACATTGGCCAGAAAACTAGGAGAACAAGGTCTTAAAGGGCCAGAGTACCCTTCCATTGCCCCTGGATAGACAGGAGGGGGCTTCATTCTGCAAACCCTTCCATGAGTAGTCTCACTGAAGTCATTCGGTGGATTTCTAGGGTTGAGCCCTAAAACAGCAGCAAAATAAAATACTTTAGCAGTGGAAACAAACATGTTAATGTGCAAAGTACATTGATTTTTAGATTTCTAAATTGCTAGCATAATAATGGATAATTACAAAAATAATAATGGAGAAGAAAAAAATTATTTGCCCTTTTAAATTTTCAGAACACTATATCAATTTAGCTAATCTTTATAACACCCCTGTGTGATAGAGAGGCATTATTACCCCATTTTACAGATAACAAAACTAAGTCAGAGACTGGCTGAGTGACTAGTTCAAGTCCACAAAGCTAGTTTTTGAGAGCCTGAGCTAAAACTCAAGCCTTCCTAATTCCCAGTCCTGGATTCCAGTCACAAAACCAAACTGGCTTTCCCCCCACCCACACCATCCCCATGGCAAGGTGACTGAATCAACAGATTCCGTCCCACTCACCTTCCCTCACTCTAAAGTAAGATTTTATTAGTAAATTAATAATAATATTAACATGCCTGAAAAAATCAGTTGCAAATTTGGAAGCTGATCCTACAAGCCCTTACTCATTTGAACCAAGATTACTTTTGTGAGTCAGGGTTTTCAAGATGGGGCCCATACTAGCGATCTTTCTTGTTATTTGATTGAATGATCTTGAATCAAATATAAATATTTATAGATAAACATATTGAGCAGTAAGTGTAGGACACACATTGATGTCTGCTGTCTAAATAATGAATGAATAGAAACAGAAGATGGGTAACACATTTGTCTCATTGGTGTCTTTTTGTATACAATCTGCTTTCAGAAAACATTGTACAATGAAGAATGACAGTGCATTGGGACCTTTTATAGTTCTTGCTATCCATTTGTTATTACCATCTTTATGCATCAGGGGAATAACTCTTTAAAAAATCAGTATGGAGCATTCCCTTCCCCCCCCACTCCCCAACAAGCTGTCAGTTTCCTACAGCAGTGTTGTTTTTTTAAAGCAAAGTGTTCACATCAGCCAGGCCAGTGCTGACAGGGTGCTCTGTTGGTTTCTGCAGGAGATGGAGAATGTATTGCCAGGATTCTCAGAATGTCAGGGGCAAACAGGAATGTTCGCTAATGACAACACCCAGAATGTGGCTTTCAGATGCCAGGAAACAGTCGTGAGACTTCAACCAAGGTAGGCTTTAACTGCAAGAAATGCCAATGTGTATGCTGCCTGCTGTATAAAATATTTAAGTTCCTGACTTTCATTGGCAATTGTATTCTTTATTTCGAGTCCTAGAGCTGTTCGCAGATAGTAAAGCCGATGGAGATAACATACTTCTTTAACTTTAAATTAAGCAAGCAAGAGGCACATCTTTTCCCTCATCTTAATTCAGAACTGTCAATTCCCTTAGGCCAGTTTCAGAAACATCCTGACACTTTCCCCTCCTCTCTTGCCTCAATGATTCTCAGATCAATATTTCTACTGAGAAGTCAGGGAATGGCAAGCACAAGCATAGTTTTGATACTATGATTCACTTAGGGATAAATCAGGCCCTGAATGCAATGGAATCAGTCTAGTTCCATCAGGGAGGGGTTCCATGCAGTGCACCTATACCCCCTGTTCACCTCAGAGCTCCATGGGGATTCCCTGGGCCCTACACAAGAAGAGTTTTCAGTGCAGGAGACTACACAGATTCATGACCTAACTCACTCCCATTGAATGGGGCACAGCAGCCTGGGAGCTACTGTAGTCAAAGATGCATAGTAGCTATGAAGCAGCCTAGAGGAAGGATTCCTTTCTGTTTCAGCCTACAAAACCTCCCCAGCGTCCAATGTGTTCATGTAGGTTATGTCACAAGGAGAAGATTTGGCCCTTATTGACAGGATTGGATTCAGTGTTGAAGATTACACTGTGCTGAGCCTGCAGTTCTTGGGTCACCACTTTAAAAATCAATCTGAAACACCAGATCTCTTGCTTAGAGGATGGCTCAACAACACTAAGCTGGGTATAATCGTTCTCTAGGGTGAACGTAAGAGGGACTGTCTTGTATATTTTCTTTGTTCGCTGTCTCAAGTGGCACCCTGCCTTTAGTACTTTTAGTGCCCGTCTCAGGAGATAATACTGACCCCAGTCACTCTGAAGTCCCTTGTACCAACTGTTCATAAAAACACTCTGAGTAGTGTCCCTACTGCACATTGCTGGAGAGTATTATCTAATCTATGCAAGAGGACAAGTGGCAAGAGGAGTCAGGAAAAGAATCACTTTTTAGAGGACCTGTAGGAGCAGCTTTCTGCCCCAGAGTGTTGGATGCGTCAGGGGACAGCTCATGGAAATATATAGTGCTTTTCTCAGGCACTGGTTCAAATTGGGACTAGGTTGGTAGTGACAATTCTAGTCTGATGGCAGTTTGGTGCTTTATGTGAAATAAGCCGATTGCCTCCAGTTATGTTTTTTAGTAGGCAACCATCCCAAATGACATTAATTCACACTCTTGGGCGCAGTCTTAACGGAGTGGCTGAGAATTTAATTGGCTTTCAAAGTGAACTGCTTTCAGCCTCTACTGCTGGTACCCCCACTATAAGTTGATGTGGGCTAGATCTGTTCAGGCTTCCGCTGGTCTAATACCTGAGGGAGGGCACTGATAAATTCTCAAGGGACAGGGGTGCAAAAATGCTGCAACCTGTCTTATCTCAGGGTGGTCATAGAGGGCTAGCGCAGGCTAAAAAGTGAGTGCTGCTGGTCAGTGGGGGTATGTGATCGTGACAGAAATCAGGGATGGTGCTGATGCCAGCAGTACACCTTGGCATAGGCCTGGATCTCAAAGCTATTTAGGTGACTAACTGCCATTGATTTCAATGGGTGTTAGATAGTTAAATACATTTGAGGATCTGTGCCACAGTTCCCCTGGCAGGAAGCTGCTGCTTGCCTTCACTGTGCTACAAGGAGGAAGGTTTAGAAGATAAAATAAAAAAAGAACAAGTTAAAAATCACTTAGATAAGTTAGATGCCTGCAAGTCACCAGGACCTGATGAAATGCATCCTAGAATACTCAAGGAGCTAATAGAGGAGGTATCTGAGCCTCTAGCTATTATCTTTGGTAAATCATGGGAGACAGGAGAGATTCCAGAAGACTGGAAAAGGGCAAATATAGTGCCCATCTATAAAAAGGGAAATAAAAACAACCCAGGAAACTACAGACCAGTTAGTTTAACTTCTGTGCCAGGGAAAATAATGGAGCAATTAATTAAGGAAATCATCTGCAAACACTTGGAAGGTGGGAAGGTGATAGGGAATAACCAGCATGGATTTGTAAAGAACAAATCATGTCAAACCAATCTGATAGCTTTCTTTGATAGGATAACGAGTCTTGTGGATAAGGGAGAAGCGGTGGATGTGGTATACCTAGACTTTAGTAAGGCATTTGATACGGTCTCGCATGATATTCTTATCAATAAACTAGGGAAATACAACTTAGATGGGGCTACTATAAGGTGGGTGCGCAACTGGCTGGATAACCGTACTCAGAGAGTAGTTAGTAATGGTTCCCAATCCTGCTGGAAAGGTGTAACGAGTGGGGTTCTGCAAGGGTCTGTTTTGGGACCGGCTCTGTTCAATATCTTCATCAACGACTTGGATATTGGCATAGAAAGTACGCTTATTAAGTTTGCAGATGATACCAAACTGGGAGGGATTGCAACTGCTTTGGAGGATAGGGTCATAATTCAAAATGATCTGGACAAATTGGAGAAATGGTCAGAGGTAAACAGGATGAAGTTTAATAAGGACAAATGCAAAGTGCTCCACTTAGGTAGGAACAATCAGTTTCACACATACAGAATGGGAGGAGACTGTCTAGGAAGGAGTACGGCAGAAAGGGATCTAAGGGTTATAGTGGACCACAAGCTAAATATGAGTCAACAGTGTGATGCTGTTGCAAAAAAAGCAAACATGATTCTGGGCAGCATTAACAGGTGTGTTGTGAGCAAGACACGAGAAGTCATTCTTCCGCTCTACTCTGCACTGGTTAGGCCTCAACTGGAGTATTGTGTCCAGTTCTGGGCACCGCATTTCAAGAAAGATGTGGAGAAATTGGAGAGGGCCCAGAGAAGAGCAACAAGAATGATTAAGGGTCTAGAGAACATGACCTATGAAGGAAAGCTGAAGGAATTGGGTTTGTTTAGTTTGGAAAAGAGAAGACTGAGAGGGAACATGATAGCAGTCTTCAGGTATCTAAAAGGGTGTCATAAGGAGGAGGGAGAAAACTTGTTCATCTTAGCATCTGAGGATAGAACAAGAAGCAATGGGCTTAAACTGCAGCAAGGGAGGTTTAGGTTGGACATTAGGAAAAAGTTCCTAACTGTCAGGGTGGTTAAACACTGGAATAAACTGCCCAGGGAGGTTGTGGAATCTCCATCTCTGGAGATATTTAAGAGTAGGTTAGATAAATGTCTATCAGGGATGGTCTAGACAGTATTTGGTCCTGCCATGAGGGCAGGGGGCTGGACTCGATGACCTCTCGAGGTCCCTTCCAGCCCTAGAATCTATGAATCTATGTGGGTTCTGGGATGGCACCAGAAATGAGGGGTTCAGGGTGTGGCAGGGGGCTCTGGGATGGAGCAGGGGGTTGGGGTGTGGGGGGGTGTGTGAGGGCTCCAGCTGGGGGTGCAGGCTCTGGGGTGGGGCTGGGGATGAGGGGTTTGGGGTGCAGGAGGGTACTCTGGGCTGGGATTAAGGGATTCAGAGGGCAGGAAGGGGATCAGGGCTGGGAGGGGGTCAGGGGTGCAGGCTCCAGACGGCGCTTACCTCTGGCAGCTCCTGGAAGCAGCAGCATGTCCCCCACCCTGCTCCTACATGGAGGCGCAGCCAGGTGGATCTGTGCACTGCCCTGTCCACAGGAGCCACCCCTGCAGCTTCCTGGCCTGGCCATGGTTCCCGGACAATGGGAGCTACGGAGCTAGCGTCTGGGGTCGGGGTAGCACGCGGAGCCCCCTGGCTGCCCACGTAGGAGCTGGATGGGGAACATGCTGCTGCTTCTGGGAGCTGCACGGAGGCCACAGCAGGCAAGGAGCCTGCCTTAGCCCTGCTGCGCTGTTGACCGGACTTTTAACGGCCCAGTCGGTGGTGCTGACCAGAGCTGCCAGGGTCCCTTTTTGACCAGGCATTCTTATAGAAAACCGGACACCTGGCAACCCTACCTGTCTACTGTCCTCCACTAAATCCTTTCTCAAAAATCTTGTTTTATATAAAGCTATGTAAACATTGTGATATGTGCACTTCTTATCCAAATGACTCCATGATCTTATTGCCTTTACCCTTATCCTTCCTCCACTCCCCAGTGTATGTCATCTCTTAATTTTTGCATTAAATTAGTCCTTGATTATGCAATGGGAATCACCCAGAAGGACACTTACACTTTCGTGTTCACAGTTGCAAAACCAAGATCCTTAGTTTATAAACTCTTTGGGGGAAGGACTAGGGGTGAGATCTGTGCTGCACCTCTGAGAAACCCTGGGAAGTGGCTTTTAGTCACCTTTGCAGCTCTGCAATCATGGGCTGCTCCAGGAGCTGGAGAGGCCTCCAGTATAATTAAGATAGCCCTGGGGTCCTGTCCAAGCTACGGCAGTCTCCCTAGAATCACCTGCAGTTCTGCCTAGAATCGCCATAGCACTGTACTCTGTGGTCCCAGACTGATATGCCCCTCCCTTCCCCAGTCCCACCCCCAGCGCACCCAGGATGGTAGGGCTTGTGAGGGAGTCCTCAGAGAAGGCAACCTTATGCCTGCTTTCTTTAGCTCCTACTGGGAAGGTAGGTAAGCAAGTCCTGGGGCTTTGAGGGCCCCTTTACACTGCTCTGACTCTTTTAGGAAATGTAAAGGGGCCAGAGCAGTGGGTGAGAATATCACTCTGAGTCTTCATCTGTTTTGTTAAGCAGCATGCATATCTATGATGTTATATAAATAATATGGTCATGTAGCACAAGCGGGCTTAAAAACAATTACACTACCAACAGGAATGCTATAAACAAGTCATGGTAAGGAACAATGGTCTGGACTGACGATTGACTGATGTGATAGCCATAATAGCACTGAGAGTCAGGGAAAATATTGTTGGATTGTATTTCATTGCTTTGAGGGAATCAATTATAAATTACATTGCAGTTCTCTGAAATCCACTGCTGTGGATTAGATTGTCAGAGACAAAATTGCCAGAGTTAAATTTCCTTTCTGAGTCTTTGTTTTAGGACATTCATTTATCCATGGCTAGAGGAAGAGGCAATTCCAAGTGTCTGCAGATAGTTTGGGTGTTTGAGGGAGGTATTGTCCCTGCTCATCTGAAAATACCTGGTGCTTTCTGCTTGCAGTATTTTCATCATTGTGTTCTCATCATTAGCAGAAAAGAGGTGGAACACCTTTGCCTAGTGCAGGGTTGTCAACCTAATCAATCTGACTGAAAATATAAAAAACTGACATCAAATTTATAAATAACTAATTGAAACACATTGCAAATTCTGCCTCATAAAAATCAGCTGCATGTAATAAACACCAAACTAGGAGATATCCCCTTTCCAGCATTATTTACTCATTCTTTAGTCAAAATTCAAGAGGATTTCTGCCAGAGTGGAGAACATTATCAGTGGTTCACAGTCATGCTGGAAGGGCATAATGAGTGGGGTCCCACAGAGATCAGTTCAGGGTGTGGTTCTGTTCAATATCTTCATCAATGATTTAGATAATGGCATAGAGAGTACACTTATAAAGTTTGCAGACAATTCCAAGCTGGAAGGGGTTGCAAGTGCTTTGGAAGATAGGATTAACATTCAAAATGATCTGGAAAACTGGAGAAATGGTTTGAAGTAAATAGGATGAAATTCAATAAGGACAAATCCAAAGTACTCCACTTTGGAAGGAACAAACAGTTGCACGCATACAAAATGGGAAATGACTGCCTAGGAAGGAGTACTGAGGAAAGGGATCCAGGGGTCATAGTGGACCACAAGCTAAATATGAGTCAACGGTGTAACGCTGTTGCCAAAAAAGCAAACATCCCTCTGGGATGTATTAGCCGGAGTGTTGTAAGCAAGATGCGAGAAGTAATTCTTCTGCTCTACTCCGCGCTGATTAGGCCTCAACTGCAGTATTGTCTAGTTCTGGGCACCACATTTCAGGAAGGATGTGGACAAATTGGAGAGGGTCCAGAGAAGAGCAACAAAAATGATTAAAAGTTTAGAAAACAACCTATGAAGGAAGATTGAAAAAAATTGGGTTTGTTTAATCCGGTGAAGAGAAGACTGAGAGGGGACATAACAGTTTTCAAGTATGTAAAAGGTTGTTACAAGGAGGAGGCAGTAGCATAGCCAGGGGGGGAGCAGGGGGAGTGGCCGCTCCCCCACTGAGCAGAAGCGGCGCCTTTTTTGTGCTCCGATGCCTTTTGCTCCTACGCTGGAGCCAGTGCGGAGCATTTTTTTTTGCTCCCTGCGCCTTTTTTTGCTCCTGACGCCTTTTTTTAGCTCCGCTCCCCTTGTGCTCTAAACCTGGCTACACCACTGGGAGGAGGAAGAAAAATTGTTTTTCTTAACCTCTGAGGATAGGACAAGAAGCAGTGGGCTTAAATTGCAGCAAGAGAGGTTTAGGTTGGAAAATCAGGAAAAACTTCCTAGCTGGTTAAGCTCTGGAATAAATTGCCTAGGGAGGTTGTGGAATCTCCATCATTGAAGATCTTTAAGAGCAGGTTAGACAAACACCTGTCAGGGATGGTCTAAATAATACTTAGTTCTGCCATGAGTGCAGGGGACTGGACTAGATGACCCCTCGAGGTCCCTTCCAGTTCTATGATTCTATGTTGAACGGGACCATAAGCAAGTGAGACTTATGTGGCAGCTGTGCCAATATCCGTTCAGTGCACAGACAGATAATGAAGTCCCAAGCAATTACCAAAGATGTTGAAGGTAACACAAACCATGCATAACCACTGAAGATATAAAGAAGAGTGAAGTGTACATGATTAAGAATACCAAGCAGACCAGGGATCCCCACTAGCTAAACAATTGTACTGTTCGCTTATTAGTTCACCAACTTTTACATCCTGGGCCTGATTCACTGCTGCATTTCTTCCAGTTCTGCACTAGTGTAACTCTAAGTCAGGCCCATTGTTCATCAGTATTAAAATGTGCTAGAGCATTTGTTTAGGTTTATCATTTTCACCATTTCCAAGTACACAGTGATTCCAGCCCAGCGCTCACTTTTTAAATGAACAACAGACAGGATCTGATTTTAATAATTCCCAACTCAGTTTTTGCCAGGCTAGTGGTAAAAAGGATGAATGCTTAGGTAAAATGAAACTTCACAGACTGTCCACCTGTTGGACCAGGAGATTTTCCTGTCACCTGGAGCGTGGGCTTGGAACTTCAGACTGAGGGCACCCCTTTGCTTGCCATTGCTGGGAGGCCATTGGACAGGCTGCTGTGCAGAAACCTCGGTGCTTTCGTTCGCCTTAGTTACAAGCACAGTATGGCACAAGAGTGGATGGTGTCTTGTGCTGTCTAGTATGGCTGTGCCACTAACTGGTCCTTTTGTTTGTTGAGTTTCTTCTTTATGTTGTATCAGTTGTTTTCATTTTGAGTGGAGTTAAAAAGTCTAAACAGTTCTGAGTTGTAAATATTTTTTCTTTACATATACTACTAGTCAATGGATTGCAGATGCTCAACACCTCTCAAAAATAGGCCATTTTTATTTAGAAGCCTACATATGAATTAAAGAGCCACCCAGATTTTAAAGTTTGGACTCAGTCCCTGCTCAGTAGAGAAATCTAAATTCATCATGACACAAGTGAGGTTCATGTAAGCAGATAAGCAGTAGGAGGAATGGGAGAGGGATGATGGGGTGACAATAAGATCACCTGTTAGCCCATGTATGCATCTTGATGGTGTCTGTTCCTTTACTGGGTCCTTTCCTCCCACTCATTTCTCATAGGCAAGACAGCAGAGGGTGAGTTTTAGGAGGTATTTGAATGCAGCAAGAGAGGTGGTCTGGTGAACAGGTTTGAAGAGAGCATTCTAACTTAGAGCTTAGAGAAATGGTTTGGGTGATGGAGAAGTACTATCCTGTTGTAGCCTTTGCATATCTGCTCAGTCTTCAGAGCTGTCTGTCCAGCATATTTCATGAGCATTAAAGTCACTTTAAAATATTAAACACCAACTGCCTTGAGGAAACTGGTGCACCCCCATTAAAATTGAGTTTCTAATACTGTTGTTAGTAATTACACTGAATACTATTCTACCAGCCACAAATAATTGGATCTGGATTACTGTGCAGTACAATCTGCATCTTTGGGAGATAAAATATATAAACCCTCCCTAGCAGCAAACGTTGGGATTAGGGGATTACCTCTCCTTAACCAAAAGGATGGGAAAGCTGTTGTGTGAGCACTGATGTACAATCCCAAAGATGTGCTATTAAAAATATTCTTCACATATTAAGTGTGATTGGCAATGTTTTAAAAAATGGAAAGCAATTGTAGAGTTTTGTGCTGCATCACTCAAATATGAGGTGGCAGTTTGTTCTTCCATTGTTTATTACACCCTCTTTTTCAAGCTAAATAATATTTCACTCCTTACAGATCTACGGTACTTCTTATCCTAAAGAATGGGAAAAAAACCTGGGAAAACTCCAGGCTTGCCATGTATTTAAAAGATGTGACTAACTCGAGCAGTTTGGGGCTGTAGCTTGTGGGTTAATACTACTTTGAAATGTTTCCTTTCCAGCCAAAGATGCCTCTCTTCTCAGAAGGCAGTAGGTGTGTAATGATGGGTAGAATGTGAATAGCGTGTACATATGCCACTGCAGTTTACGAAGTAGCCACTGCTACGCAGGCTGTGCTGCTTGCACACTAGAAATGTACACAAGCAAGCTGTTTTAGGGAACACACAAAGACTAATCCGAAGCTGCAGTGGGCCCTTGAAGAAGTAGTATCAAGTATAATATTTGAGTGCAGATATGTATTTTTTAATCCATCAATCCAGAATATTTGCTTCATTAGTCCTTATGCAATTTTTCAAATTTATACAGTGTTTACAGCATCTACAATTAAAAGTCTGATTTTATTTCAAAATATGACATTTAGAATGACGTCATGCATGATCTGTAATTCACCTCTTCTGGTCTTGTTCTTGAACAACTGCTCAGAGCTGTTACAGATTGACGCCACCCTGGTGCTGGAAGGAGCTGTATTTGTTTTGATGTGTTTATCCCTTTTTTTTTTTTTTTTGGTCATGTCCACAAACTTTGAAGATATTCCATATGGCCTTATGTCATCTATACCACAGTGTAAACCCGGAGTATCTCTGCTGAAATCAGTGGAGTTACACTTCACAGGAGTGTAAGTGAGATCACCGATCAAGCCCTTCAAATATTTATTCTGCCTCTTTATAAAATATGAAAAGTAGCAATAACACAGAAAATTACATTTTTCTTTTTTCATGACCTACGTTACGTGGAAGGCAGAGTTGTCCGCAATTATTTAAAATTTCTGATACAGCTTAAAGCAATTTTAATATATCAGCCCTGATGGAAAATAAGGGTTTCATCCTGCTGCTTTTGAGGATAGTGGTTGCTTTGTAACTGATTTAAATGAGAGCAGGAACAGGCCCCGAGTTATTAAATTACGTGTACTCTGTTGCCAGGTTACCATCAGTCAATTTGCATTTACCTAGCAGAGCTATTAAGCTTAATTGTAAAAAAGGACTATGGGGTGTTTTTAGCTCAACATGCACCATGTAACTGCCATTAACATAAATGGTCTTCACAGAGTGGAAAAAAATATTTTGCTGGCTAGGGTAACTTCAGGAAACACCTAGTGTTTGTGAGGGTCTGAGGAACACAGCAGTGAGAGAGTATTATCTCCAGTATCATTTTGTACAATACAAACAGTGGAAAGCAAGACAATCACACACCTAAAATGCAGAGAATAATACCAACTGAGACCGACAGATGATGCTTTAAGGGTGCGATAAAGTTTTTTTTCCCCCATGAGCTTAAAATAACTGTGGGGCTCATTAGAGGTGGAGCCATGAGTGAGCTATGCAGGTCATCCAACACAGAGCCAATACAAACTTTAGAGAAGTCCACACCACACCAGTACCTCTCTCTCGTGCTTTTTTTCCTTTTTGAACTATGCCTGCATTTTCTGTTTGAGGCACTATGCAAGCAATGGGGTAATTGGTATGACAGTAGCTTGTTGAATTCACAAGTGTAACATTAAGTCAATAGACCAAATTAATTTGTCTTGTGGGGGTACTGCTCCACAGATGTCCAGGAAGTGGTGCTCACTTGTACCATTGGTTAACTTGCCCAATGTATCTACTGGGTTGAAATTTCTACAAGAATCTGTAAACTATAGATATTTAGAATCATACAAGTTAGAGATGAGCGAGACCTTTTACGACTTCCAGTCCATCTCTATTGTCCTGCCAATGCACAATTGCTCCTTAGACTACACGTACAAATATTTTATCCAGTCTAGTTCTAAAAGTCCCAAGCACTGGGGCTTCTCCACTTTCCTTGGAAGAGTATTCCATAGCCAAATATGTCTCACCATCAGGATACTTTCCCTGATATTCAGCTACTTTTTCCTATTCTTTGTTTCATCCCATTATGCCTAGTTATATCCATAGATACTCTATCACACTAAATAATTCTTCCTCTTTGGCACTTACCCCTTGACAGCTGCCCTTCACCCAGTTATTGATCTTCGCCAGGCCTATAGACTGTTTGGAGACTGTTTTCACTTAACGTGAAGGTGATTTAGAGCTGCATGTTGTGGGACAGCATGAACTACAGTTCAGCAGTCTCCCCTACCAGCTTCCCATAGAAGTTGAGCAGGATGAAGGAGAGTCTGGAGCCCTGAGAATTTTCATAGCTGAAGGGTCATGAAGCTCTCTGGGTATGTCTACACTGCAATTTGACACCTGCAGCTGGCCTGTGCCAGCTGATTCAGGCTCGCAGGGCTCAGGCTAAGGGGCTGTTTAATTGCAGTGTATATGTTCCAGCTTGGACTTGTATGTCCCCTGCTCTGTTTTACCCGCATTCTGCCATATATTTCATGTTATAGCAGTCTCGAATGATGACCCACCACATGTTGTTCATTTTAAGAACACTTTCACTGCAGATTTCACAAAACGCAAAGAAGGCACCAATGTGAGATTTCGAAAGATAGCTACAGCACTTGACCCAAGGTTTAAGAATCTGAAGTGCCTTCCAAAGTCTGAGAGGGATGAGCATGCTTTAAAAAATCTTAAAAGAGCAACACTTCGATGAGGAAATTACAGAACCCAAACCACCAAAAAAGAAAATCAACCTTCTACTGGTGGCATCTGACTCAGATAATGAAAATGAACATGCATCAGTCCGCACTGCTTTGGATTGTTATTGAGCAGAACCTGTCATCGGCATGTATGCATGTTCCCTGGAATGGTGGTTGAACCATGAAGGAACATATGAATCTTTAGTGCATCTGGCACATAAATACCTTGCGATTCTGGCTACAATAGTGCCATGAGAACGCCTGTTCTCATTTTCAGGTGACATTGTAAACAAAAAGCAGGCAGCATTATCTCCTGCAAATGTAAATAAACTTGTTTGTCTGAGCGATTGGCTGAACAAGCAGTAGGACTGAGTGGATTTACAGGCTCTAAACCTTTGTTGTTTTGTTTTTGAGTGCAGTTATTTTTTGTACATAATTCTACATTTGTAAGTTCAACTTTCATGATAAAGAGATTGCACTACAGTATTTGTATTAGGTGATTTGAAAAATACCATTTCTTTTGGTTTTTTACAGTGCAAGAACTTGTAATAAAAAGTAAATATAAAGTAAACACTGTACACTTTGTATTCTGTGTTGTAATTGAAATAAACATATTTGAAAATGTAAAAATCAAAAATAGTTAAATGGTATGCTATTATTGTTTAACAGTGCGATTAATTGTGCAAGCAATTAATTTTTTTAATTGCTTGACAGCCCTAATAATAATCAAGTTATTCTGGAAAGATTTATCTTTTATGGCTCTGACGCAGCGAAATACTTAAACCTTGGCCTAATTTTAAGCATATAAAATTAAGCATGTGAGTAGTCCCATTGAAATAAAGAAGGCTAATCTTATTTACAGTTAAGCATATCCATAAGTGGTTTGCTGCCTGTTGCTCACGGTTTAGTCACCAGACAGGGTTCCTGTTGTGCACCCATTCTTTGAAGGAATGATCCCAGATTTTTAGTGTTTTTTTGTTTTTTTCCTCCCAATTAGTAATTGTGAAAGTTTTTAGGACTGCATTTGTGGTATAAATGCATCACAAATGATTCCAAATAAAATCACTATTACTCTGAACAGTATTTCCCTTCATTGTGTATTTAAATGAGTTGTACAGAATCCTGAGGTAAATTTCATAGGAAATTTTATTTCTTTTCAGTACAATATTGTATGATCTTATCACAGAAACAACAGCATAACTGCTATAATGTAAATTCAGATATACAAAGTCTGAAATATTTGCAATAGAGGAAAATGGGGTGTTCAATGGAACTTTTCTATTTTTCTATTGTAGAATAGATCAGTGCGCATTTCTTTCACCAAAGGAACCTACTGAACAACTGCAGAATTTAAATGAGGTAAGTTTAACTAAAACTTTAACTACATAAATGCAGTGTTGCTAAACTCACACTTTATTTGACATTTAACATAGAATCCTCGCTCCTGGAATCATGTGATTACATAAGAATTTTAGCTTTCATTTAAAAAAAAAGTAAGTTTCTAGCTTTCATGTTGGCAGAGAAACATTTAAAAATGTCACCCAAGGGGTACCTTAAGGGCTCAAAAACCAGAAGGCAAATAAAAAGAGCCCCAATTTTTTCAAAATCTCATGATTTTAAGCCAATCTTATGGTTTCTAGTGTTTGAATCATGATTTCTCAATGATTGGTGTTAGCAATACTGAGAGAGATCTTAAGTAGCTATAGTTTTGTTTGGTCCTCACATCACAACTGAAATGCTTTAGAACAGCACTTCCATTTTGTTTAAAAAGTAAGGCTATATTAAGGCCTGAAGAATAGCTGTGGGAGGGGACAAAGTAGTCAGGAAACGCCACAAGGCAACATGAAAAAAGATTGATGCATGAGGTGCATTTATCTAGTGATCAGAGGAGCAGATTGTGGGAGAGAGAAAAGGAAGAAATGAAAACAAAAGGAATTGCACATATTTCTGACTGCTGAAATAATAGTTTTAACATGGATGTCAAAGAATATGACACAGAGAAGCTCTTTGTGTGATAGCAATCTCACACTATGTATCAAACAATGGGCAGTCTTATGCCAAACTCAAACAATTGAGTCAACGTATTGGAAGCCAAAATACAGGCTGTGCAATTGGCCTAGGAAATGGGTAACCTTACAAAGCAGCTTCAGAAATGGAGGCGATCTCATACTAGTGTAATGGCCTGTTACACTCTGAAAAGTTCTGAACAAGAGACTGTATTTTTTAAGGGGTAGAATAAGGCAGCAGAGACAAAAAAGGGGGAGGAAGATGAGGAGAGAGGATCACTGTCAGGCCATGGAAGAAGATGGTTACCACAATGAGCCAGAGAACATCCATGTCTATTAATAGAGCCTTGACATGCATTAATAGAAAACCACCATCTGTCCTTTTAAGGGAATTCAGGTGTAATCAATTCATTACTCAGTCCTTTTCTGTGTGCTGATGTCACCATAGCTCAGATCAATATTAAAATGTATAATATAAATAAGAAGACACCATGTCCAACCACGGGAAGAGAGGCATGTGGAAATGTCCTGTGGTAGTCTGGTGCCAGGATGTAAAGCGCATGAGAAATTTACCTCAATAAATGGTTAGTTCTTCTGACAGCTCAGCTGCAGAAACCAGTGAAACTTCCAGAATTAAAGTAACAGAATTTAAAATTCATGCAGAACATACTTCAAATCTTATGATAAACATGCAGTAAAGATAATAAATAAAAGCAATTAAAATATACTGTTAATATGGATCATGTTTACTTATAATGATAGAGGGATGGTCCAGGGAAACATAATCAGAATCTCTATATTTCAGGACTATTTCAGGACTAATGCAAACCCAAGTGGGCATGTGCCATACCAAGATAAATTCACTCCTTGGGTCATTGAAGGCATTCTGCCTCCTCACAGCTCACCCATGGCATTATACAAGCACAGTGCAGATCTGTATGTATCTTATTACTGCTGGTTTGTTCCACATAAAGGAAATTCTGCACTTAAAATGTCATAAGCCTCAAGACACACAAACTGCCAAAACAGATACTGCAGCTCTCTATTGTTCTTTGCTGAGAATATGTATTGAAAACATTTTAGTTTATTTTTAGCTGGAACTGTGATTTCAGATTAATAAAGTGTGGGGAGGGGATTTTTATATTGTTCTAATGCCACTTTTAATTTTCTTGCAATACAGAAATCAAACAAGTTGATACTAATTCAGTTCTTTTCTATTTAATTACTTTAAAGAATTTTTAAGGTTGAAAGAGTGACTTATCGTGCTTTTTGCCCCAGACAATTTTACAAATCTGAAAAGTCCATCAATAATTAAACACAATCTGCTATTTAAAAATAATCCAGATACAGTACAAGAGAATCCCCTATCTCCCCCACAGGCTGTATACTTGGGGAGGGGCAGAACATGGCCACTTAGGGGCTATGGGAGTAATCAGTATGTGACAGGAAGGCCTGAAATGCCCCTGTCCAGAGAATACCAATTGGAGGTTTTGGTTATTTTCCAGTCTCCCCATTTGCCTTCTAAACTGAGAAAGGACAGACCAGATGAAGGGTTCATGCTCTGTCCCAGCATTTGCCACCTCTCTTCTCTTCTTTTCCCTGTGTCTTTTCCTGCAACTTTACATTTGCCTGACTGGCCGCTTTGTGGCTCTGGAGCTATCTGGGTATCCAGTAACAATGAGGTTCACAGGGCTTCAGACTAACTTGATGATAATGGTGGAAATTAGGGCGGTAGGTAGATCTCACTCTTCAAAAACCAATATCTCTCTACTTTATTTTCCCAGGTACAGAAGGCAGGGGTCCAGAGACATAGGTGATTTCTCTATGCTTCCATGACTGCTACGTGTGTGAATGGGCCAAGTTGTGTTGTGATGGTGGTGTTTTTTCAGTTCTGTGCTTGTTCTTAGTATCCCAAGAGTCCATTCCAGATGCAAGTGATCTTCTCTGTGAAATACGATTATTCCTCACAGTGAGAATTTCTGTAGCTTATAAAAACATGTATGGTCCAGAAAGTTCTCAGGAGGGTGTGGCTTTGTGATCTCTGTGGCAGAGGAGAAGCAGGCTGTCTTTGCCTCCTTCACAGCAGTGTTTGAAGCTGTGTGTAGTTTAAGGGGTTAATACTGATCCATCAAACTCTTTATGGTTTGGGATCTGTGTCTCAGATGCAGCCTGTCTTCCATTGTCCAACCCAATGGTTTGGATCATCTGGGATGTTCAAGTGGAAAGTTCGTACATCTGTTCAACCAGATGTTGGGGGAAGGATGTTTTCAATGGGGGATTGTTGAATTTGGTCTTCAAAGGTATGGGGAAGAACTGAATCTGAGTTTCTTGAACTAGGCCATAGACCATAGCATTTTCCCAGACTTTTCCTGAAGTGGCAGTTTGAGGGAAACATTAAAGGAGTCTTTGGTGGTAGGGTTTTTTTTGGAGTGGGGAAAGTCAAGGGTGATTTATTTTTTAATTGGCATTTTAACTGAAGACTATATAGAAGAGTTTTGGTAGTGTGTACATGGCGCTAGAGGCTTTGAACACATTTTTAGAAATGGGGGAAGAGGGGAAACTAAGATGTAAATAGACATGTCATACTAGGATAAAGTTACTTTTCTGTCACTGAAGACCTTCTGCAACCTCACAGTTCCTCCATACCATGATATAATCAGAGTGCAGATCTTGTTGTGTTTGATCATTGTCAGTAGGTTCCACATAGAAAGGAAATTACTACCTAGAAATGCCATCATGTATCATTTCTATTTTCTGTCACCTTAATGCATTCTGAAAATTTCCTTGGTTTTTAAAGTTATGAACTGTAATAATCTATTTTCAGTTTGTGATACAGCATGGCCAGAAGGCAGCAGGAGAGTGATCTAGGATGAGGAGAAGCCTTATTCCCTGTAGATTAATTAAAAGCACCTGAAACCAATTAGAGCACCTGAAACCAATTAGAGCACCTGAAACCAGTCACCTGATAAAATCCCCCTGCTTCAATCAGCCAGAGGAGGAGCTGGAGCAGAGTGAGGAGGAGCTGGAGCAGAGTGAGGAGGAGCTGGAACAGAGTGATTTGGTGGTGGAGCAGAGAGCAGTTTGGAGGAGTGAAGCAGAGTGGTTTGGTGGTGGAGCAGAGAGCAGTTTGGAGGAGTGAAGCAGAGTGGATTGGTGGTGGAACAAAGAGCAGTTTGAAGGAAAGTGGAGGAGAGTTTTGAGAAGTGCTGCAGCGGGCTAAGAAGACCAAGATCCTAGGTAAAGGGACACCTGGCTTGTGCAGAGGGAAGGCAGAAAGCCCCACAAGCTGAAGGTCAGGAGAGGGAAGCAGCCCAGGGGCAAGAATCACTGGTACAAGTGGTTCACCTGCTATCATAGGGCCCCTGGGCTGGGACCCGGAGTAGAGGGTGGGCCTGGGTCCCTCCCTCTCCACTCCCCTTCCCTGGGATACTAGTAGGATAGCTGTTACCCTAGTTCAGGGGCAAGAAATGGCACCCTGAAACCCCCCCACAAGAAGAGAAAGTGCGGGACCCATCATAGTAGTGTCGGCAATTTGCCACACGTGGTGTCAGAAGTGGGATTCTCTGCACTGAGGACTTAAACCAGGGTTAGCCAAAACAATCCAGTCCTTAAGATGGACGACATAATCAAGGCCCTAATACAAGCCACCGCGGCCCAGCAGGAGGCTACCCGGGTCCAAGCAACCACCCAACAGGAGGCGACTAGGGTACAGCAAGAGACTAATCGTCTGTTGATGAGTCAGGCTGCCCAGGACCGAGGCCTGCTGCAGGAGCTGGTGAACCAGATGAAGGCCCTTATGGAGCGAAGCCAGAACGGCGATGGGACCCGGACTATACGGGCCAGCCACTGCCTACAGAAAATGACACGGGAGGATGATGTGGAGGCATACCTCCTGGCTTTTGAGAGAGCAGCCCTGTGGGAGGCCTGGCCCTGAGACCAGTGGTCCGGTATCCTTGCCCCGTTCCTGTGTGGGGAGGCCCAGAAGGTATACTACGATATGGCCGCAGAGACTGCAGCAGATTACCCTCAGCTGAAGGTAGAGATCCTGGCCAGATCTGGAGTAACTACGGCATTGCGAGCCCAGAGGTTCCATGAGTGGCAGTATACAGAGGACAAGACACCCAGAGCGTAATTGTTTGACCTGATCCACCTGACCCGGAAATGGCTGCGCCCTGAGGCCCTCAGCTCTGAGAAGATGATGGAGCTCCTGGTACTGGACCGGTATATGAGGGGGCTACCACCAGGCCTCCGGGCTTGGGTTGGCCAGAATGACCCCTCCACCTATGATGAGTTGGTCTCCCTTGTGGAAAGACAGCTAGCAGCCTGTGAACTGTTCCAGACCCCAAGGGGTGAAACATGGCAATCCAGGAAGCCAGCCCCAAACCCAAGGTCCCGGACCGCCGAGAACTACAGGAGAACTATAACTGGGAGGAAAGACATTGAGGAATGGCCAGAGTCCAAGAAGGGACCTGGGGGTTTGGGAAGAGAGGGCTGGGGGGGGGGGGCAATCAAATAGCCCCAGGCAGAGGGCGGCAACTGGGATAAGGGGTCGGTGTTACAAGTGTGGGGAATTGGGGCATATAGCAGCCCAATGCCCCAACAGGGAAGAGCCTATGCAGTGTAATCTGGGGGATCCTGGGGAACAATGTGGCCTAATTGGCCTGGTAGGGGTCGCAATGATCCCACATGGGTATACAAGGTCAGTAAAAATGAATGGTATTGTGACCACAGCATTAGTAGATTCCGGGAGTGCTGTCACGCTGGTCTCGGGGAAGTTGGTGGGGCAAGACCAACTAACCCGGGCCAAAACCACAGGGGTAACGTGTGTTCATGGCACCATAAATTTCTACCCCACAATCCCAGTACGGATTGAGATCCAGGGGAACACTACCAGGGTAACTGCAGTGGTGGTCCCTAGGCTCCCCTACCCGGTCTTAATTGGTAGGGACTTCCCTGGGTTTGAGAACTTACTCCCCCCAGTAGAGCCAAGGGAGGGTAGCAACCCCCGGGCTGAAATGGAGGCACCTACAGATAGCTTCACCCCAATTTTTGCTGAATTTGCCCCAGAGCTATTCTCATCCCCCAGGAAACCCCGAAAGTCTAGGCGGGAAAGGAGGGCAGATAAAAGGCTAGGGACCAGGATTCTAGCAGAGAACCAGAAAGCCTCCCTTGTTGGTAAGCGAACCCGTTCAGGAGGCCAGGAGACAATTCAGGCCAGTGAGGACTCAGAGTCAGTTCCTAGCCCAAGTAGGGGCAACCCAGGGGGCGGAGTGGAAATAGGCCCCCTGGAATTAGGTCAGATCGGTACCGCCCGTGAGAATTTCAGGCAGGACCAAGCCAGTGACCCGCTATATGCGAATGTGAGGGAGGAGGTAGTGGAAGTAAATGGCGTACCGGTGGAAGGAAAGACCAAAGGCCCGGGACCGTATTATGTGATCAAACGTGATCTGTTGTACCGAATAGTGCAGATCCGAGGGGAAGTAGAGCAGCTCTTAGTCCCACGGAAACACACAAGGGCAGTACTAGAGCTAGCTCACAGTCATTTATTTGGGGGACATCTAGGAATAGACAAGACACTGGATAGAGTCCTGAGAAGGTTTTATTGGCCAGGAATACGTGCGGAGGTCCAACGCTATTGTGCCTCCTGCCCAGAATGCCAGTTGCATAGCCCTCGACCTCACTTGCGGGCCCCATTAGTACCTTTGCCTATTATTGAAGTCCCGTTCGAAAGGATAGCCATGGACCTTGTGGGTCCGCTGGAAAGATCAGCACGGGGTCACTGAAACGTACTAGTCATCCTTGACTATGCCACACGGTATCCAGAAGCCATTCCTTTAAGAAACCCCACATCCAAGGCAATAGCAAAAGAACTACTCCAGGTTTTTGCCAGAGTGGGCATCCCTAAGGAGATCCTGACTGACCAAGGAACCCCTTTCATGTCAAAATTAATGAAGGACTTATGTACCCTGCTCTGCATCCATGCCATAAGGACCTCAGTCTACCATCCTCAAACAGACGGCCTGGTCAAGCGGTTTAACCGCACCCTTAAAGGTATGATCCGGAAGGTGGTAGCACAGGATGGAAAAGACTGGGATACCCTTCTACCATACCTAATGTTTGCAATACGGGAAGTCCCCCAGGCGTCCACCGGTTTCTCTCCCTTTGAGCTACTATACGGACGCCACCCACGCGGAATATTAGACATCGCCAAGGAGGATTGGGAAGAACAACCCAACCCAGGAAAGAATGTCATTGAGCACGTGACACAGATGAGAGAGCGAATAGCTTGAGTAACCCCTATAATACGGGAACATTTGGAAAAAGCACAAGAGACCCAGCGGACATATTACAACCGCCAGGCGACAGTACGGAAATTTTAGCCAGGAGAACGGGTGATGGTGCTAGTGCCGACAGCAGAAAGCAAACTCCTAGCCAGCTGGCATGGGCCGTATGAGATAGTGGAAGCCATTGGGGAAGTGGACTATAAGGTCAGACAACCAGACCGCCGAAGACCAGAGCAGATCTACCATGTAAACTTGCTGAAGCCCTGGCGTGACCGAGAGACGTGCCTGGTCATTCGGAGAGCTCCATCCCAGACGGATGACCGACGGGCAGGTGAGGATATCCCCTGAGTTAGCCCCAGAACAACGAACAGAGGTCATTGATATGATCCAACGGAACCAAGATGTGTTCTGTACACAGCCGGGCCGTACGACACTGGTCCAACATCATATCGTCACCAGGCCCGGAATAAGGGTGATGATAAGACCATACCGGATACCGGAAGCTAAAAGAGAGGAAATTAGGACAGAAGTGAAGAAGATGTTGGAACTTGGGGTTATTGAAGAATCCCACAGCCAGTGGTCCAGTCCTATCATCTTCGTACCCAAGCCTGACGGCACCTGGAGGTTTTGTAATGACTTCCGGAAGTTGAATGAAGTATCCCAGTTTGATGCCTATCCAATACCATGTGTCGACGAGCTGGTTGATCAGTTAGGCAAGGCCCGATACCTAACCACTCTGGACCTGACTAAAGGATATTGGCAAATTCCCCTGGCCAAGAACGCCAAGGAGAAGACTGCTTTCTCTACACCTGATGGCCTGTTCCAATACACTGTCCTCCCTTTCGGACTCCATGGGGCCCCAGCAACATTCCAACGACTTATGGATAAATTGTTGCGACCACATGCCAGGTATGCCGCCGCCTATTTAGACGATATAGTCATCCATAGCCCTGACTGGGAAACGCACCTAGTAAAAGTAGAAGCAGTACTAGACACCCTGAGGAAGGCTGGCCTCACTGCCAACCCTCTCAAGTGCATGATAGGACTAGCTGAAGCCAGATACCTTGGGTATGTAGTAGGGAGAGGTTTGGTAAAACCCCAATGGAACAAAGTGGAGGCAATACAAGATTGGCCTCGGCCAATCCGTAAAAAGCAGGTCAGAGCATTTCTCAGGTTAGTAGGGTACTATCGGAGATTCATCCCTCATTTTGCCACAAGAGCAGGGCCATTGACTGACCTGATAAAGGCTCGGGGCCCCGAGATAGTAAAGTGGTCAGATGCAGCAGAAGGGGCATTCACAGATTTAAGGACAGCCCTTTGCTGCCATCCTGTACTCATAGCCCCAGACTTCAAGAAAGAATTCATTTTACAAACATGCCTCGGAGGTAGGGCTAGGAGCCGTCCTTTCACAGATGGTAGGGGAGGAGGAACACCCGATACTGTACCTCAGCCGGAAGCTCCTCCCCAGGGAACAAAAGTACGCCGTCGTTGAAAAGGAATGTCTGGCGATAAAATGGGCCATGGACACTCTCCGTTACTACCTACTGGGGTGGCGATTTACCCTGGTGACAGACCATGCCCCGCTCCAGTGGATGCACAGAAACAAGGAGAAGAATGCAAGAGTGACTAGATGGTTCCTATCTTTGCAACCTTTTCATTTCCGAGTACAGCATAGGGCCGGAAGCCAACACGGCAACGCAGATGGCTTGTCACAAAAGCATTGCCTCTCGTCCCAAGTTGCCCAACCCCATGTTGTTGAGCATGGGGGGAGGATATGTGATACAGCATGGCCAGAAGGCAGCAGGAGAGTGATCTAGGATGAGGAGAAGCCTTATTCCCTGTAGATTAATTAAAAGCACCTGAAACCAATTAGAGCACCTGAAACCAATTAGAGCACCTGAAACCAGTCACCTGATAAAATCCCCCTGCTTCAATCAGCCAGAGGAGGAGCTGGAGCAGAGTGAGGAGGAGCTGGAGCAGAGTGGTTTGGTGGTGGATCAGAGAGCAGTTTGGAGGAGTGAAGCAGAGTGAATTGGTGGTGGAACAAAGAGCAGTTCGAAGGAAAGTGGAGGAGAGTTTTGAGAAGTGCTGCAGCGGGCTAAGAAGACCAAGATCCTAGGTTAAAGGACACCTGGCTTGTGCAGAGGGAAGGCAGGAAGCCCCACAAGCTGAAGGTCAGGAGAGGGAAGGAGCCCAGGGGAAAGAATCACTGGTACAAGTGGTTCACCTGCTATCATAGGGCCCCTGGGCTGGGACCCGGAGTAGAGGGCGGGCCTGGGTCCCTCCCTCTCCACTCCCCTTCCCTGGGATACTAGTAGGATAGCTGTTACCCCAGTTCAGGGGCAAGAAATGGCACCCTGAAACCCCCCACAAGAAGAGAAAGTGCGGGACCCATCATAGTAGTGTCGGCAATTTGCCACAAGTTTAATACAAGCAGTCAATAATTTTTTCTTTGATCTGGGTTAATGAAGCTTTTACTTTTTTTTTGTGACACTGAAATGGAATTAATTGGCGCTCACCCCATTCTTTTGAATTATTAATTGCTTTGAAAGGATGCTAAAGGTTGAATAAACTGCCTTCCAGAGGATATTAATTACTCCTTTCTCAAACTTGTAAAGCACAAACTCTTATTAAGGTGACCATACAGTGAGCTTTCCAGAAGATGTTTAAAATAAAGATCTATATTCATGCAGATTTTCTCATAAATATTCTTATTCTGACTTTAAGAAAGTTTTAAAATGCATAACTTTAAATGTTACCATGTGTTCTTTCAAGGAAGCTTATGTTAGAAATTCATGTCAAACTATATGGAGCCAGATTCTTATTTCATTGACATTGAAGTAAATCAGGAATAGTTGCACTAAGTCTGTGGTGTTGCACTAGCATAGAACTGTATGAGGTCAGAATCAGGTCCCAAGTATTAGGAGCCAGAGCCTCAGCTGGTGTAAATCAGTGTAGCTTAATTGTCTTAAGTGGAGGTGACTCTCAGTTTATAATCTTACCAAAATACTGTTAAGGTTAGTGAGCACACTTTGTGACTTAACTTTTCTTTATAAAACTGCGTCTAATTTTTTGTTTGCTTCTCTGACCAACCTCCTTCTCTTAGTAGCCTAAACAAAAACCTGGCAAACAGTCAGTCCTCTAGGAACTGGCCCTTTTCCTAAGGTTTACTGAAAGAGAGAATTTTAACTAACGAGCTATGCCTCCTTGTCCATGATATCATGTAGGTCTCTAATCAATGCAAATGTTGACGTCTCAGCTTCTACTTCTGAATTCTCAATGATTTCTGTAGCTTTTTGAATGTGTTCTTGAACTCTAAGGCTAGTCCACTCTTTAATGGTTAGATAACTGGGGGGGCACATCCATTTTGGTGGAGGCTATACATTTATAGGTAGAAATAAAATGTTTTTTTTGGCACATGACTCCACCCATGGGGACTTATTGGCTATGCCTAGCAGTGGCCACCTTTCACACTGGGAGAGAAAAGAAAAGGAGTGAGGGCTTGGAAGCTGGGCTCAGGAGGAGGACTCCATATCTGAATGCTGCATTGAGGATACACCCATATCTCTAGGATAGTGACCTGTAGAAGTGTGAGCAGAATGTCATGGGCTGGCCTAGTATACCTCTTCCAAGGCTCCTTTTCGACCCAGTAGACTGTCCTGCCCCGAGACAAGTGAGCTTTGATGCATAAAAGAGCTACATACACATCCCTAAAGAAAAATCCAGTCCATTCAGTTAGGACAGATCAAGAGTCTGTTTCCTTTCTGGGGCCTTGCTAGCAGAAAGATAAGGATTTGGACATTCTAAACTCTTACATTTCGTCCAGATAAAATATTGAGACCCTCGCTATATCAAGGTTATGCTATCATTTCCTCTTAGCTAACTTTTCCCAGGGTCAGGGCCAGTCACATGGGAGCCGAAACTTGATCAACAGTAGCCAACGCTGCTACATCAGCAGGACATTGGGAGATACTGGCTTATTTGCGGCTGGTGCAGAAAAAAGCGGTGTCAAAATTTCTGTGTCATGATCAGAGCACTCCCTGATGGCATATCCTGGAGGAGGAAGACTGCCTATTGATATTGGTGGAGTCCTGGAGCAGAAATAAATGTTGCCATTTATTTCACTAGAATTTGTCTGGCCTGTTATGGTATGTTTACATCAGGGCTAGCTCCAGGCACCAGCCTACCAAGCACGTACTTGAGGCAGCACCTTGGGGGTGGGGGTTGGCGCTCAAGTGTGTGTGTGTGGTTTTTTGTTTAACATACTGTGTTACGGCGCTCCGGGCTGCAGGCGGGAGAGCGGACCCCCCGCGGCGCTATGCCTGCCCCGCGGCGCTCCGGCCGGCCGGGAGAGCGGGGCCGCGGGCGGGCTGGCTGCCTGCCCTGCCCCATAGCACTCCGGCCGGCCAGTTGGGATGGCGGGGCCGCGGGTGGGCTGCCCGCCCTGCCCCGCGGCACTCCGGTCTGCCGAGCGGGTCCGTGGGCGGGCTGGCCGGGAGAGTGGGGTCGCGGGTGGGCTGGCTGCCCTGCCCCGCGGTGCTCCAGCCGGCCAGTCGGGAGAGCGGGGCTGCGGGTGGGCTGGCCGCCCTGCCCCGCGGTGCTCCGGCCGGCCAGTCAGGAGAGCGGGTCCGCAGGCGGGCTGGCCGCCCTGCCCCCAGTGCTCCGGCCGGCCAGGAGAGCGGGGTCGCCTTGCCCTGCAGCGCTGCGGCAGGGAGAGGCACTGGGGGGAGGGGTGTTGGTTTTTTTGTTTCAGTCGGGGGGGGCGGCGCTTGGGGGTTGTTGTTTTTTTGCTTGAGGCAGCAAAAAAGTTAGAGCCGGCCCTGGTTTACATACTTGAGCACCTTTTCATTACCACTTTATCAAAGGGTATGTCTACACTGCAGCTGCTACCGTGCATCCCAGCCCAGGTAGAAAGATGCTCGCTAACTCCGCTCAAGCTGGTATGCTAAAATAGCAGTGTGGGCATTGTGGTATGGGCAGTGGCATGGGCTAGCCACGTGGGCTCAGACCCACGTGGTCAGGCAGGCTTGTACACAGGCAGCTAACTACTAGCACCTGTGCTGCAAAATTATTGGTGCTATTTTTAGCACACTAGATGGAGCAGAGTGCCCAGTTTGGTGGTGGTAAGGTCAGATAGTTAGGCTGATGGGATATTTCAGTCTCTGCAGCATTCTGTTAACATCAGACTAATCAGAGTTATATATGCTGTTATCCATACAACAAGTCGTTATCCAGGGCATATTCAGAAAATTATATAAGTGTATTTGTTGTTAATTATTTTTAGCCTTTCCACAGTCAGTGAAAATCCGCCATCCACCCACCTTCCACAGATGGTGAAAAATATAGTTTATAGCAGCTGAATACAAACCAGCTGGTAAATTACAGCATAAGCATTTCTAAAATACAATGTTAGGCATTATAGTCTGTGTGAGTGATTTTATATTGGAGCTTACCATAAGTGCTATGGATAATTTTGAAAAAAAATTAATAGGACGGTTCTAAATTAAGGAGTACAATTTCCCCTTGTTATGGGAATGAGTTGTTTGCATTCCCATGGCCAACCTTATTTGCCTCTGCTCTCTCCATCAGTATTAGGCGAATTAGAGACACTAAATAGGTCTCCCTTGTATGCCTTTGTCATCAGGGAGAAGCACAAGGGGAAATTCAGTGATAGGATCAGACCCTCCACTAGCCTGCACTTTGTGCAGTCATTTACATCTGTACCAATGGTAAAACACTACCATTGTGATTTGGTATAATTTTCTATTCACCTTGTATGTGTGTATTTGTATTCACCTGTGTAACTGAGAGCATGAAGTTCAAGGGAGTGGAGAATCAGGCCCATAGCCTCTCAAAAACTCTTACCAGCTGATTGACACGTGAAATGCCCAACTAAGCCACCATGAAGAAAGGCTATTGCCCACTAAAACCCGTGATCTGCACCATTGGTTGGCTGATTTCAGCTGAAGAGGGTCCTATGGCAGAATCACTTACCAAGACAGCTGGTAGCAGATGGTTTTTAAAAAGATTTTTTTTATATAGACTGGCAGGTATTAACTAGCCACCTTGTTGTTTCCAAATATTATTCAGTGAGGGTGAAATTCAGGAGCCCTGGTGTGGAGGGTCAGTGAAATACTCTCTCCACCACCACTTAAAATTCCACACAGAGCTGAACGGGGGATGATCACACAAGGTGCATCTCCTATGCACTACAGAAAGGCTCTCCACTCTGGTGCCACATAGGCTGATGAGGTTTTGGTGAGCGATACTGAGACAACTGCAGGTAGGACCAGAAGCAGCCAAAGCAGGGACTGCAGTACTGGAGGGGTGGGTAGAGTGGGGCCCAGCTGGAGCAACTCCTCCTCCAGGCACCCCTTGAACCCAGAACTGTACATGGGAGACCCCACATACATTCACTCTGGGAGCACTAGGACCCATGTGTTACCTGCCTTTCCACCTGTCACATGGACTTGGGAGAAAGCTGCAAAGAGGCAGCAGCCAGCTGGTAGGGGCAGAAACTGCCAAAGCAAGGAACTTCCTAACACTCTGCATCACCCCACACCTGCCTCTCTTACCCTCTTCTCCCTTGTCCTGTGCCCTCACCCCCTCTTTCTTTCAGTGTCCTCCTTCCCTTCCTTTTCTTTCCAATTAGCTTAGCCCCTCCTAAGCATACCCACCTAAAGAAAAAAATGTGAAACTAACATGATGTTTGCCACCATCACATTGTTCACTCTGCTTGTGTATTCTACCCCTACCCCACCCTGTGTCTGTCTATTTAGATTATGAGTTTTTCAGGGCATGGATGGTCTTTTAGTTTTGTGTGTACAGCACCTAGCACAATGGGGTTCTGGTCACGACTGAGGCTCTTAGGTGATAGGATAATATAAATAATAAGTGGGCTGCATTTATGCAGATCCAGTAGCCCTAACACCTCATGGAAGTGGCACAGGAAGAGCTGTGTCTACTATTTCAGACCATAGAAATCATATAAAATATATACTCTTTGAATGAATACTGATGAAATTTAAGTGATTAATTCTGAATTAATGTCTTGATCTTGCAAGCACTTATTACTGGGTGCTTAACATTTGAAGTACTTATAGCAGGGGTGAAGACCAGCTGTTTGTTAGACACTGGCTCAGAAGTCACCACCAATACTGAGTCACATTTTTGAAAATATTTGAAGGATAAGGAGCCAATTATGCACAACACATATGTCTAATGTCAGATAATGGACTGGCAATCCCAGTGCTGGGATGCCTCAAACAGATATAGAGTACGTGGGTGAGACACTGCAAAGAAAATGCATCTTCATCTGGAAAGCCACAGTCTCTGAAGGAAGTCTCAGAGATGGAATCCCAGAGATTCTAGTGATGAACATCATTACTGAAGAGACGGAACCAGGAGGAATGAACCATCATGAGCCCTCTAAGAAAAATGCTGCGCTGAATAGAGTACTGGCTTGAGTGGAGAGACAGCGTGATTCCCTGGATCCTGCTGGGCAGATCTGATATGTTAAAGTGGCTGGAAGACAGAAGTGGTCATTCCTCCCTGGAATGAGAAGATCATTGATGGACACTGCTGGGTATCAGGAAATATCGATGGATATCAAGTGCTTGTAGATCCTATGTCTGGGCAAGCCTACCTATTGGGTATTGGATAGCCAATGTACTGGTTAATGCCATCAAAGGAAGAATACCAGTGAGACCTCTAAACTCAATTGTGTAGGCTGTAGAGTTGTATCTTCAAACCAGAGTTGCAGGGGTACATCAGCTTGAAGAAGTGGTCCCTTAGGTGGAGGTGACCTTTGCAGAGAATGGAGATAAGCTGCCAGTGACGAGAGAACAAGTTGCCTCTGCTAAAGAAGGATGTGGTAGGAAACTGCCCGTTCCAGTTCAGGAGCTTCAAGGGCTGACTCCAGCACAGGTGGCTGAAGCAATAGAGAAGCAATAGAAGTCATGTCTAAGGATGACCAAAACTTTGGTTATACCGCCCTGGTTATGGGTTGTATACACTATGGTCACTAACCCAATACAGCAGAAACATCAGAGAATTTTTCCACAAGTGTTTCAAGAGGTTAAAAAGCATGTCCAGAATCTGGTATTCCAAGGTGGTGGTAAAGAAAGCCACAGTCCCTGGGCATTGCTTGCAGTAATCATGATCAAAAAGGATGGCAGAGTGGTTTGGTTGTGATTTTCAGGAAACTGAATGAAGTGACATGCAAGGACATCCACGCACTGCTCTGTGCAGAGAAATCATTAGATGTGTTGGGAAATGCAAGAGTGTTCTCAACCCTTGCTCTGACTGTGGGCTATTTCCAAGTAGCAGTGGAAGCACAAGATAGGGAAAAGACTACAGTACCAACTCCTTTCTGGCTGTTTGAATGGACATGATTACCATTTGATCTGAGGAACTGTCCCCAATAGAGGAGGTTTTGGAACAAATTGATAAACTAAACAGTAATAGGTCTCCAGGACCTGATGGTATTCACCCAAGAGTTCTGAAGGAACTCAAATGTGAAATTGCAGGACTACTAAATGTCATCTGTAACCTATCATTTAAATCAGCTTCTGTACCAAATGACTGGAGGATAGCTAATGTAATGCCAATTTTTAAAAAGAGCTCCAGAGGTGACCCTGGCAACTACAAGCCAGTAAGCCTCACTTCAGTACCGGGCAAATTGGGTGAAACTATCGTAAAGAACAAAATTGTCAGACACAGAGATGAACATAATTTGTTGGGAAATAGTCAACATGGTTTTTGTAAAGGGAAATCATGCCTCACCAATCTACTAGAATTCTTTGAGGGGGTCAACAAGCATGTGGACAAAAGAGATCCATTGGAAATAGTGTATTTAGATTTTCAGAAAGCCTTTGACAAGGTCCCTCACCAAAGGCTCTTAAACAAAATGAGCAGTCATGGGATAAGAGGGAAGGTTCTCTCATGGATTAGTAACTGGTTAAAAGATAGGAAACAAAGGGTAGGAATATATGGTCAGTTTTCAGAATGGAGAGAGGTAAATAGTGGTGTCCCCCAGGGATCTGTACTGGGCCCAGTCCTATTTAACATATTCATAAACGATCTGGAAAAAGGGGTAAACAGTGAGGTGGCAACATTTGCAGATGTTAAGTCCCAGGCAGACTGCAAAGAGCAACAAATGATCTCACAAAACTGGGTGACTGGGCAACAAAATGGCAGATGAAATTTAACGTTGATAAATGCAAAGTAATGCACGTTGGAAAACATAATCCAAACTATACATATACAATGATGGGGTCTAAATTAGCTGTTACCACTGAAGAAAGAGATTTTGGAATCATTGTGGATAGTTCTCTGAAATCATCCACTCAATGTGCAGCGGCAGTCAAAAAAGTGAACAGAATGTTGGGAATCATCAAGAAAGGGATAGATAATAAGACAGAAAATATCATATTGCCTCTATATAAATCCATGGTACGCCCACAGCTTGAATACTGCGTGCAGATGCGCCCCATCTCAAAAAAAGTATATTGGAATTGGAAGAGGTTCAGAAAAGGGCAACAAATATTATTAGGGGTATAGAACGGCTTCCATATAAGGAGAGATTAATAAGACTGGCACTAAAGGGGGATATGATATAGGTCTATAAATTCATGAGTGGTATAGAGAAAGTAAATAAGGAAGTGTTATTTACTCCTTCTCATAATACAAGAACAAGGGGGCCACCAAATGAAATTAATAGGTAGCAGGTTTAAAACAAACACAAGAAAGTATTTTTTTCGCGCAATGCACTGTCAACCTCTGGAACTCCTTGCCAGGGGGTGTTGTGAAGGCCAGTACTATAATGGGGTTCAAAAGGGAGCTAGATAGATTCATGGAGGATAGGTCCATCAATGGCTATTAGCCAGGATGGGCAGGAATGGTGTCCCTAGCCTCTGTTTGCCAGAAGCTGGGATTGGGTGACAGGGCATGGAACACTTGATGATAACCTGTCTGTTCATTCACTTTGGGGCACCTCCCATTGGCCATTGTCAGAGGACAGGATACTGGGCTTGATGGACCTTTGGTTTGACCCAGTATGGCCATTCTTATGTTCCTGTTTGGCTTGTGCAACACACTTACTACATTCTAGAGGCTAACAGAGGGAGTGTTGGCAGACTACATTCTGGACACCTTGTTGATATATCTCGATGAGATTACTGTGTTCTCCAGAGACTTCAAAAGTCATATAGAGAAGCTGGATTTAATCTTCATGTGTTTGAAGGAGCATGACTTGAAACTGAAACCTAGCAAGTGTTGCCTCCTAGAAGTGGAAGTCAAATTCATGGGCCATATGATGTTGACAGATGGCATCCAGGTAGACAGAGAAGACCAAGACATTGAAAAACTGGCCTGTCTCTACTACAGTCATTTCATCCCCAAATTTCCACACATTGCTGCACCTTTACATCAGCTTGTCGGCCAACTGGGCTGAAAGAAGGGGAATGACGAAGCACTACACTTTGTGTGGGATGCTGCTTTGTCAAGAAGCCTTCAGTGAGCTAAGGTTACAGTTAATGACACCAGCTGTACTTGCATATCCTGACTTTAGTCTGCCTTTTATAGTGACCAGAGGTAAGAGCCTCCATGGCCTAGATGCAGTACTGAGTCAAAAGCAAGAGGGGCGGGCTGAACGTGTGGTTGTGTATACAAGTTTTAGGTTAAGGCATTCAGAGAAAAATGACAAGAACTACAGTGCCTTTAAGCTGGAGTTGCTTGCCCTTAAATGGGCTGTCGCAGAAAAGTTTAATATACTCAATGTTCATGGTGGTTTCAGATCACAATCCGTTCCAATACCTGCCAACCACCAACCTGGATGCTGTTGAGCATTTTTGAGGTGCATTACAAGCTGGGAAGACAAAACATCAATTCTGACTCTTTGTATTGACTGTCCCTAATGGAAGAACCAGAGGAGAGTGAGAACTTAAAAGATTTCCTAGTAATCCCTGAAGATGTCGTGTGGGTATGCCTGTGGCTGGAGGAGACAGAACCTGAGGGTTATTGATGTGTGAGGAAAACTTCCCAGAAGGCAGCGGGGAGAAATCCTTTGTCTTTCAGGAATGACCTAATGATTTCAGGGTACTCCGGGGAAGATATTCAGGTTCTGCAGCAGCAAGGTACCATCAGACTAGTCCTAGCAGCAGTTGTGAAGAGAACTAGATCTAACTGGACATTTGGAATCAAGGACCCACAATCAAAGAAATTAAGCCAGCAGTGGGAACAGCTTAAATTTCACCATGGGGTATTGTCCTGGGTTTTATATGACCCAAGAAAAGGAGAGGCAACTGGTAGTGCTGGTATCACTATGCAAGCAAGTTGATGAGGCTAACCATGACCACGGAAGGCATTTCAGAGATAGTAGCACCCTGAAGATAAGTCATTACTGGCCCACGATGGTTAGTGATGTCCAGTCCTGGGTTAAGCAATACAAGCAATATGCCCTAGCCAATGACATATTTCTTCATGTAAGCGCTCCTTTAGTTTGCATCAATGTTACAGCCCCAATGGTAGTCTTAGCAATGTACTACACCCTGCAAGAGAAGAATGAAAATGTTAGTCCTCACCGACATGTATACCTAGCAACACATCCAGGTCCAGGAAGAAGATACTGGACTTGTACATTTGTTGCAACTGTGAAATTTACTGCACTTCAGAGACTGCTGCATTGAACCTTACCCAAGCCAGTTCCTCATAATGTTTATAGCGTGCAGTGTTGTTTAATCCTAAGAAATGGCTTTGGTGTAAATGGATTGTGTGTGTGTTTAAGTGAATTGCAGTGATTAAAGGGTTACCAGTGAGTTAGGAGTATTCTGGAGTAGGGGCACCCTCATCCAGCCCAAAGGTGCCCATGGAGTACTGAGATAAATATCCGGGAACCCCTGGGCTTAGTCCTTCCTGTGTGATGTGAGTCCTATTCACTTGGAAACCAGGAGGGAAAGTAAAGATGGGCAGGCACCAGGGAGAAGTGCATTCAGGTGGGGACTCGGATCCTTTTGTCACTTGGTTCAGCCAGGGTACTGTGTACACAGAGAAATTTCCCTACTATGGTGGGACAAATCCACTGCTTCCACACAGACTGAATCGGAGGCTGTGGAAGGGAGGCCTGGACCCAGATTATGCCAGTTCTATGCCTGCTGGAGATTCCCCCTTCCTGGCTATATCCAACAAGGAGCCAATTTCCACTCCCTTGCACTGCCTGAATGCCACAAAGGGAACAGATCAGAGCTGGGAATCTTCCCTTAAATTTCTATTTTATTGCCCACAGGCCAAATGTACCTTTAACAGAAAACTCTACTGACCTGGGGTTTATAAAGTGGCTATGTCACAAGAAAGTAAAAATTGCATAGACTTATTAATTTGCATGATACATCACTGATTATGGTACACAGGGGAAGCTATAATTTGCATAGATGTTTGGGTCATCCCTGTTCAGAAAAAATCTACATCTTGATAACCCTGAGCAGATATAATTAGGGATATAAAATTAAGGTTACATAAGCATGAGGAGAAATATTTCTGGGGCAATGCTGATTTTGTCAGCAAGTGCCTTATTGTTTCACTTGGCTTGATTTTGTGTGTTTCAACTATGGGAGACAGCCCTCTGCATTTTCATGCATCTTCCGTTGCTATCTGTATTCCCCTTGAGGGAGGGTAAGTGAACATACAGAGCGTCAGGAGTGACTCATTTAATCCAGTCAGGTGGTGATTAGGCTTTCAGAGTATTTGCATCACAGCAAGATGCTTGTGTCAGATTGTACAGCTGAATATTACACTCAGCATTGAAGATTAAAATGAAAAATGGACCAAGCGTGAAACAGTAGCTGAAGGTACTGGTATAGATAAGCAGCCTTGTCCTCATTGATTTGTCTGCAGTGAGCGACAAAGATCTTTTAATTTTGCCTTTTCAGCTAATGGAAAATGATATGATAGCCCGATAGAACCAGCAACAACCTCCATACAAAAAATGTCTGTACAAGAACAAATAAAAAGCAGCCTCTTCCAAGAACCCTGAGGAAGACTGTGTAGCTCTCAGTAACTCTTTGTTCACTGTGGTATACTTCACAATATACTGTAGAGAGGTTTTGGTTTTTTAGGGTTTTTTTTTTGTGAATTGTAAACTGGGAGGGGCATAATGTCATCAGATCCTGATGTCAGCACAGTGAATGAAATGCTTGCGTAGCATATTGCTCCAAGACCAAGAAAACAGACACCACCTCAAATTGGCTTCCTAGAACAAATTGTCTTTTGCTGACGAAATCACCATTCCCACGTGTGTTGAATAATCCATATAAGTTAGGATTTAGATAAGCAGAGGACATGAAGATACACATGGAATAATGAAAATTTAATCTCTTACACATCCCTTTAAGAGCTGTTTAGTGGATCACCCCTTCTGCAGACGCTGCTAATGGGCTCAGTGAACTGAAGACCTGCCACTGTATTTTGGTTGTTTTCTATCTAGCCCAATGTTCTGCTTTTGTCTGCAGAATTCTTTGTTAAAGCTACAAGCCCTTGAAACTGACTTGTGCTCTGCATTTTTGCCAACCCAGGAAGAAACTCCTCAGCTGCAGGTTTTCAAGGATCCTCCAGCCCCTTCATCAATTCAATCCAGTGTGCAAGCTGATGGGGCCAGTTGTGGAGGTAAGCTGCTGTGTCATGATGTGTCCTCATTTGCAATTACAAGATAGTCTTATGTTCCAATATAATCTAATATTTGCAGCCCCATGGAACACAGCACAGATGAAATGTGAAGGCTGAAGCACAATGAGCTGCTGCAAATGCTAAAAAATGTAAACAAAGGGATAAGATGTATTAGTAAGGATAGAAATAAATTGCAGCAATCTTTTCTTAGGTACAGCATTTTCCTTTAGAGGCAATTTTAAGAGTCCAGATTCCTTCTTTTTCAGTTTGAGCTGTTTGTTTCTTTAAGAGAGTTACGTTCTTTATTTCTTTACTGTGTTACATATGCATTGTGTGTGTGTGTGATATTCTGCCATTTCATGTAATTCTGTTTTGCAATTTTTTTTGTCAGAGCAATGTCACTTCATTTCTCCTATTATTGATTTTAATTTAATGCATCAGCAGAGAGATAGTGAAGGTGAGTTTTACAGCACGTTGATTTTAATCATTCATGAATCTGCCTTGTCCATCTTGCATATTATGTGTTCCTTTTTCTTTTCTTAGCCCTACACACGGAAACTAATTCCTCCAAATAAATGGCCCTAACACTGTCTGTTCATAGCTTATAATCACAGGGATGACAGAATCATGATTTTAGGCAGAAGGGGAATCATTGTTTCTGAAAAATAGGTCATAGTTAATAAGACTAACATACCACACAGAGGAATGATATGTAATCTTAAATTGTGTATGGTCCACATTAAGGCAAATAGGTCAGTAATACGAGGCCTAATCCTAATTCTACAAGGTAAATTTTATGGATACAAGAAAGGTGAGTTCAGAAAAGCTTATGTCAGAAACTGTGATTTATTTTACATTATTTTTATTACTTACGCTATTCCACTTTAGACATTCTCAAATGATGTCAGTGTACTGCAAAAAATAAGGAGTAGTTACACATAACTCTAATCATTGAAAATCTAAACAATGCAAAGGATGATGCATACTGTAGCCAAAAAGAGAGTGTAACATTTTGGCATCTGAGTTGATTAGGAATAGGTTGTTTGGTTTTGTGTGTTTTTTCTGGCTGCTGCAACATAGGTGGGAAAACACCTTAACAGGTTTCAAATACAGCTGTAGGAATTCCTAACAAGCCTAGTTTCTCACCTGTCAAGAATAGAGATCATGCAAATGCTACACAGGGCAAAGGGGTCTTGTAGTTTGCACTAAGACTGCATTGGCTCTTCCATTCATTGGCAAAGTCAATTTTTTGTCTTTTTCCAATTTAACACAAATGTTTTGCTTCTGCGGTTTCATAATCAGAGAACGCTTGATATTGAATGGAAAACTCTGCAACTTTTACCTTTGGTTTGATTCTGACTGCATTTAAACTGTTAAAAATCTCCCACTTCAAATAACACTTACAGCATTAATCTGTTAATTTACACTTACCCAGCAGGATACTGGAAGATGTAGCATTTCTCTCACACAGTCCAAATAGAGCATGATCTGCCATTCAGTCGTTTCCAACCTGTGCTTTAGGGGAATCTTGGCTATGCATTGATATGCATTTGATATACATCGTTTTGCGGTAGCACCTGCTTCTTGCTGTTTTTGTTTACTGGCTTGTTATTTTAACATAAACAACACTGGTCCTTTTTCTCTCTCTCTTAAACTACTGGTGGAATTTATCAGTTCAGTCAGTTGAAACACAGTAGTCACAAAGGTCTAGATTCTGCTCTCAGTTATTTCAATGTAAATCTGGATGAAGTCAGTGGATTTATACCAGGATAACTGATATCAGTATCTGGCCTTTAGGGTATATTTAGTGCTGGGCAAATAATGGATATTTCAGTTCATTGGGAATTTGGAATATTGAAAAAAATATGTTTTGGCTCAAACCATAAATGATTTTTTTTTCAATGAATCAAAAAGTTGAAAAAATGTAGAGTTATTTTGAAATGTTTCAATTTGGGGGCATTTTGCCAGAAGCCAAGGAGGACTAGATTGCCAAAACACATGGGCTAGGGAGATGGTAAGGGAGAGGAGAGAAGGGCCTGCAGTCCCTTATAATATTTAGTAAAGTGGTGAAGGTACTCTCCAGGGGTGTGGGAGACCTGGGTTTAGTTTCTCCTTCCGCCTTATGTGGACAAGGAGCATGAAGTTAGGTCTCCCAGATTGCAAGAGAACTCAGTACAAATTCAGAAACCGTTCCAGGTCGACCAAATCTGCATTTTTTTCAGTGAATAAATAGCAATATTTAAAATTTAAAATGCATAATTTTTTAATATAAACATGATTACATAATAGATTTCACTTCTCTTATTTCGTATTCCAATTAATAAAAGTAAAGGAAATACCATTTTTATGAACTAAGGCTAACTAGAACATACTGGCAAAACAATGGGATGCTTAGGACAGCAATTTTTTCTAGGGATCCCAAAATGTTTAGTGACTCTTATTATATAAGTCCCTGAAGACTGTGTGGGGACAAGCATGTTCAAATTTACGTACGAACCCGTAACTTCTTGAACCAGTGTTTCAAGGCTATGATGAATTTCAATGATCATGTATTCAAACATATTAAAATAGAAGGAAATAAAATTAATGAATGTAAATTATTACTTAGCATAACTTTGGGGTATGTGGCTACATAGTTAACACAGAGTGTGTATCTAACTGTGAGTGGTTGAACTATAAGAAGTTTTACACATCTTTTATGAAAAATGCTAATTCTCGCAATCACTGACAGTATATATTTGAATGCATATATATATTATACCTATATATGGTGGTATTTCATATGCAACAGATGTGGATAATTTTTATTGTATTTAACTGTTTAAGAACATCATGTCAGAACACAGTCTTGAAATTGTTTCGATGATAGTTTTGATGTCCCCATTGCTCAGGCATATTGCATGTTTTGCATGTGTTACTAGCCCTTGGCTTAATGTCAGATTATGAGCTCTGGTCTAGTGCTGATATTAGACCAAATTTTTCGGATTAGGCTAGATATAGGATTGGAGCCAGTTTGCTGGTTTGAGTTAAGGATGGTTTTAGCTTTTGATTTTTCACTAAGATTAGGTCCAACTTGTGAGTGCAGGCATAGGCACAGGGTAGGGTAAATTTTGGGTCCATTCATTGGTCTAGGCTTAAGCCTGGGATCCTTTTGAGGGCCCAGGCTAGAGTATAGAGTTGATGCCAGGATTGTGGCCTGAAACTGTTAAGATTGTGGCCAGCTTGTGAAGTTGGGCTAGTGCTAGGATGTCATGAGTTTAGGACCGTGGCAATGGTTGACTTTGGGCTGTTTTATGGGCCCTATGTAAAATTGTGCTTGGGTCCTGTGACGGGGGACACTCTCACCTCTTGTAAGCACCTCTTGCTGGGTGGGTGCGAACCTGCACTCTCTCTCTGTCCCTCTCTTCACGGTGCCCTCTAACTGCTGTTGCCCTTGTCAGGTGGATCTTCAGTGGCTCAGCCCTCCAGCCAAGTCACACATAATCAATATGCATAAACGCGTAAACCCCTTCCAGGGTAAAAGGTCCAACCAGGCTTGTCCCTATGTCATTGGTAATGTCTTTAGCCGTGTCTCTGGGCTCAGTTTTCAGCCCCTTCTGGGCTAGCTTTAAGTCTCTGTCTGCCCTGATATAAAGCAGTGCCCCAAGGGCTTTCTCCCTGGAGATTCTTTAAGTCCTGCCCTTCACTTGGGCCTCTAAACAAGCCTTATCCCCTTCTCGGGGCTTAGGCCACCCTGCCAATGGCCGGTAGGGAGACCTGTACCTGCCCAGTACTCCAGGTCCCGACCCAGAAACCCTATAAATAGCAGCCACGTGCTGCTTCCTGCAATAGTTGCTGCAGCTATTCTCGGCCACTTCCCACGTAGCGCCTTCCTTTTCACCTTTACCTCAGGGCTGAAGTTCTTTCTTGCGGAATGCCAATGTCAGCAGAACCCATCTTCTGGTTCTCCCTGAAGCTCCAGCAAGAAGCATCTTTCTTGCTCCTCTGGTCCCTGCCAGGAACTGATTAGCTCAGCCCCTGTAACTCCTTTTATCTGAGCCTGCTGAGCTTTGATAGGATGCTTCCCTGGCTAAGAGGACCCACCTTTACTGCTCCTTTTCTGCGGTGGGGTGTGGTAGGACTGCAATGCCTCCAGCAGGGTCCCTCGAAGGGCCTGGTACATCCCATCACAGGTCCAATTTAGGAGCCCAGGTTACTTTTAGGGCCAGTTTGTGTGTTTAATCTAGGCTTAGAGGTATGAGTAGTGCTCTGGTTGCCTTGTGCCCAACCAAGCTGTAATAAACCCCATTGTTCAAACTTTGTCTCTCTCTCAGTCTGACCTCATAGTGCTGTGCACACTACCACTTATGCCATTGAAACTTATGTCACTCAGAGGTGTTCTTTTTCACACCTCTGAGCAACATAAGTTTTGCCATCATAAGTGATAGTGTAGACATGGCCTTAGCCTGTCTTGAGAACAGTCTTCTCCCCCTGCCCCCACACTGGGCAACAATGCAACATATAGGGGAAACTAAGACACACTCAGGACTCATAAAAATATTACAAAAAATTCCCACTTCATCCCACCTTGTATTTGGCAGAAGTACAGATTTGTGAACGGCATCCACCAAGAGCCCCAAAATTAGAGTGCAAAATATGGAAATCTTTCTGCTGCCCTTATGGAATTCAGGGACCTGCCAAAATTTTAACACTGCCATTTTTCTTTGACAGTGCAAACCCCAGTACTTAATATGGTTTCAGAATAAGAGCACTTCCTTTTAATTATGCTAATAGATGGTCAGCAGCAGAAGCTATTTCCACCCATTCCCACAATGATTCCTTATGCTTCTTAAAGTTTGAAAATTATGTGAAATTTAAAAGGAATTAATACAGTTCATTCCAGAGGACACCACAGTATTGTTTTTGAGAAAAAAAAATGTAGGTTAGATTCATGTACTGTAACTGTATTATGTCTTCTAAACCAATGAAGGGATTCACTACTAGAAGATAGCATTGTTGCTTACTTTTGCTATGTAGCATTTGTTAATCTGTGTTTATTTCACATGTGAATTGTTTGTGCAAGTCACCAACTTAGGCAGGTACAATGTCCTAGCCTACATTTCTTCAAAATTCCTTTCTGCATATTTCACTGGAGGAAGGATTTGGATCTCTCACATACTTTACAAATTCTGCAAAATATAGGTCTGGGGAAATCTCTTTCCACGTATTTTTCCATAGTGTGTTTCTAATAACTTTTTTTGGGTCAGTTGATAACCATGAACGTTATAAAAGACAGTGTAAACTTTTCATTTTATTTACATTCCATTGTAAATCACCAACCTACTCTATATTTGGTGGGTTCACAAAATGCAAAATGGTCATTTATATTGAGATACATTAAAAGGATTATATAGTGCTTACACTGTTAGCTAACAAGTGATGTTCTGTAACTCTGGAATAGAGTATTTTGTTGTTTTTAACATCATTAAATGCATGCGTAATATTTTATTTTACATTTTTATTTTACTTGTTTTCATTTTTAGGAGCAATATAAATAGTTCTGTTTGGAATATTAATCTATATAGTGAATAGAGTATTTGTTTACAGTGTACCACATTACTGATTCAGACACTATATGACATTAAAAACATGGTAGACGCATGTTATAATGGTTACAAAATGATGTGCTAAATAATTAGAATTACGGTTGCCCGTGCAGCCAGGAATGCTGGAACAATTTTTATAATGGGGGTGCTGAGCCATTGAACCAGACTGTAAACCCTGTATATAATGAAACCAATATAAGTCAGGGGGTGCTGCAACACCCCCTGCACCCCTAGTTCCAGCACCTATGTGTGCAGCTACCTGGCCAGGCCAACAGTAAGCAGTAGCATCTTCCTTGTGCACACAAAATAAACAATATAGCCATTTCTCTCACTCCACTGAAGCCCGAGGAGCTGCTAGTGTGCTGGAGAGGAGAATTTGACCAATGAAGTAGAAATTATTAAGCAAAAAGTTATTGGATAGAATTACAAACCAGATACATTGGCCTTATTTGTCACAACTAGTGGTGGTCAGGAATTTTTCAACAAAATAGATTTTCATCAGAAAGTGCCGTTTAGTTGAAACTGGAACTTTTCGCAGAAATATCTTGGCTTTGATAAAAGTTTCCCTGGGAAGGTTTCTCTGGTCCAGGATGGAATTTCTGGTCAAACAAAAGAGAGAGAGAGAGGGAGAGAGAGACCCACCCCAGAATAGGCAATAGCCCAGTGGTTATGGCACTCCCCCATCTCAGGAGAATGCTCTAACAGCTCCAAGAGGAAAGACGGAGAGAGACCCATCCCAACATGGTCAATAAGCCTGGTGGTTAGGGCATTCACCTGAGATGAAGGAGTGCCCTAGTCATTTGGCTATTGGCTATTCTGAGGTGGGGCTTAGTCTCTCTCTCATGCTCTCATTTGACCAGAAATTCCATCCTGGGCCATGAATCAAGTAGAGCAGGGACTTGAACCTGGATCTCCTGTCTTCCACATCCCAGCACTGGGCTATTGGCTATTCCCTCTCTCTGTGTGCGAGAGTTTTTTTGCATTTTTTTTTGAAAGTTCTCGGTTTCATCCCAGTGTGGACTGGGAACAATTCTGAAATCTTGAATTATTTTGCAGGACATAAAAACCATTTTCTCCCCATTTGTACTCATACCCCCTTAAATAATTCCCATGGAAAGAGGAACCAGTATGAACAGATTTATCAAAAGATGTAAAAGCCGTGCAGAGACTGTGCATGACCTGTGGTGACCCATAATTACACAATTTAGGAACATTTGGTGTTGTGTTGCCTGTAACATAGAAACAATTGGACAATGTCTGATAAAATAATATTTTAGGTCATTTAAATCTATTTATTTTGAAGTCAGTGCCCAATTTTCTGCTTTCAAGGAGGGAGGCTGCTTGGAGCCACTCTTTTCCCACTGCTAAACAAGCTCAGTGAGCTTCATTATCTATTGTGCAGATGTTAATTAAAATACAGTACAACAGTTCCATCAAAATCTTAAGGGAAATGGCCTTTTTATCTCTGAAAGTCCTACCCCCTCACCATGGGGGAAATCCACAACTTAGTGCTCTAAATTAATAGGAGTTAGAGGTATTTCTTCTGAATTTTTGTAACATCATTGATTAAAATTTCATTTTTTAATTAAAAGCAAAGGTGAAGGAACATTTTCAGATCTCCTGCTTAACTGACATCTCCTTGCTGAGCTGGGAGCAAATTAATGTTCAATTTCTCCTGCTGAAATATTTGAGAACTATATGCTATACAGAATCCCTTGTAATGTATGTATGATACACAAGTAATTCATGGTATGAACCTACAGTGAATACAAAAATAATTGATGCAGACTCCATTTTTGCATATAGATACAATTTTATGGGGAAAATAATAAAATTAACTTTTGCCTAGTTACAATATAGTATATTAGCTGTTAATATAGACGAAAATCTCTACCCATGTAGCTGAGAGAAAACACTCTCTTTTGGTATTGAGAATTCTATTCTGGCTTTTGTAACTTGTTTGTACATATATTTTCAACAGGGCTTTGTATATTGGTACAGGATTTCTCCATCATGAAGCAGAATCCTCTTAAAAGCACATCCCATTGAAAAAAAAAACCAGTTAAGGATGAAATTCTGCCCTATTTTGTGTAAGTCTATTGAGGGTGAGGAAGAAGGAGCAGGGATTCTCACCCTTCAATGCAGAGTCAGGGCATGATATGGACTAGTACTACGGAAGTCTTGTCGCCAATAGGCAAAAGGAAGGAGGTGAGGTTCATAGACAGATTTCAGACCAGAAGGGACCATTACAATCATCTAGTCTGACCTCCTCCTTAACAGAGGCTGCAGAACTTCACCTAGGCTTTGGCTACACTTGAAACTTCAAAGCGCTGCCGCGGGAGCGCTCCCGCGGCAGTGCTTTGAAGTGCGAGTGTGGTCGCACGCCAGCGCTGGGAGAGAGCTCTCCCAGCGCTACAGGTACTCCACCTCCACGAGGGGATTAGTTTACAGCGCTGGGGCACTGTTTACACTGGCACTTTACAGCGCTGTAACTTGCTGCGCTCAGGGGTGTGTTTTTTCACACCCCTGAGCGAGAAAGTTGCAGCACTGTAAAGTGCCAGTGTAGCCATAGCCCTAGTATTTCCTGCGTCGAGCTGGATCTTGTGTTTGAGCTACAGAATATATTTTAGAAACACATCCAGTCTTGATTTAAAGACTTCAAGTGATGGAGGATCCACCACATCCTTGGTGCAAGTTGTTCCAATGGTTAATTAAGCTCACTGTTGAAAATGCTCCTTTTACATTCCCTCTCTTATACACTAGGCACAATCCACTCCTTGGGAGCCTATGCACCCATTAATGCATGGGGACATTGCTAGCATACTGCCATATACCTAACACCCCAAGGCAGCAGACAGAGTGCACCACTTACATTTTACTGTTTATGCAACCAATTTCAATCTTCTGTTCATGTGCATTGATCTGAATGGGTTAGTAATACATGATGGGTTAGTAATTTTCTGCCGAGTTGCATCTTACCCTGAGAATTAAGAGCAGAATTCTACAGGATATGGGTCACCAGGCTAGAAGCACTCAATATGCTGCATGATAGGGTCCTAAATGTGTTACTTCTGCAGATGTGTCCTATCCTCCTGAGTAAAGGACCGAGCCCTAAATTAGGGAATGAGTCTTGTTTTACATGTGTCTTCATATTCTGCTGCAAAGAGTGCATTTCAGAGAAAACTGATCTATAAAAACAGAGACAATGCTTTTATTCTGAGAAACTTCCTGTAGTGGGGTGGCTGCATAGGCGCCGACTCCGTGGGTGCTCCGGGGCTGGAGCACCCATGGGGAAAAATTGGTGGGTGCAGAGCACCCACCGGCAGCTCCCCACCAACCCTGGGGCCCGCGCCTAGCTCCCCGCCAGCCCCGGGACCCACCGCAAACTCACCTCAGCACCGGGAGACATTGCGGGGCCCCGCCCCTGACGCTGGGTGACGTTGCGTCGGCGTCGGGGGCAGGGCCCCGCAATGTCACCCGGCATCGGGGGCGGGGCCCCGCAGCATCACCCAGCATTGGGGGTGGGGCCCGGCGTCGGGGGCGGGGCCCCGCCCCCGATGCCGGGTGTCAGCCCCCACCGGCACAACCGGAAGTCGGCGCCTGTGGGTGGCTGCCCCACTCCTGGAGAACAGGGGTTAAAAGCAGCCAAGCAAGGCTGATTGAGGAAGCAGCCACAGCTGTAGCCAGCTCAATTAGGGCCCATCTGGCCCTGATAAGAGGGCTGGGGGCTAGGAGCTGGAGGAGTCTCACTCTAGTCCTGGCGTGGGAAGGGCTAGCTGCCTGAAAGCAAGGTACCTGAAGTGGAGTGGTGCTGGGGAAGGGCAAAGAGAGCTGGGGAGCTCCAGCCTGGTAAACTCCCAGGCTGCAGGCCATTTTTAAGGACAAAAGGTACTGAGGCTGCAGAGAGGCAGCCCGGAGATGGGCAAAGGCAGCAGGTCCTAACCCCTTGCCAACGATGAGCGGCTATTACAGACTGCAGTCTGCCCCAGTGAGCGGGGGCATGATGACGACTGGCAGTAGCCACTGAGGCAAGGTGGGTTTAGAGGGTTGGGGGTCCCCTGGGAGGGGAGGCCCAGAGTAAGGGGGTACTGCTGGGGCAGAACCCCAAGGTAAAGGGCACCAGGGTCCGGGAGGGACACGGGGCCAGCGGCAGGTGAGACATCGGCCTGTAGCGGGTGCTCCATATGCTGGAAAAGAGCTAATTCCCAGATGACCAGCAGGAGGCATCGCACCGATGAATCGTCGCTTCGCTACACGTCCTATCTTTCTTTTAACAAAACCTTATGGTCTATTTTTACACACACATACCTGTCTATATTCCATTGTGGAACTCAGAGTATGGTGTTACACCAGTTGTTGTAACCTATGTATCCTCCTTTGTTGTGCTCTGAGTTGATACCACGTTCTACCAGTATATGCTGCATTGCTATACCATATATTATTCATTGTATCAATTGTAAAGTTTTCAAGCATCACACTTTGCTTCTATGAACATATTTGTTCACATAGGTTCTTATTTACCTTTATAACTAATGAATTAGGGTGTTTTATGAGAGACCTTCAGTCCCATATTGATTTGATCTTGTCGTTATAGAGCCTGTACCAGCCCATAGAGACTGGCAGAGTGACGCAGACAACGGCCCAGAAGACCATCGCTCCTTAGGGACCAGTAGACTACTATATCATATTACTGATGGAGATAATCCCCTTCTGTCACCACGCTGCTCAATCTTTAGTCAAAGCCAGAGATTTAATTTAGACACAGAGTCGGCCCCTTCCCCACCAAGTGCTCAACCTTTCATGATGTAAGAAAATATATTTTTAACTTTAATTTTTATTATGTTTGTACAATCTAGAACATTTGACTTCATATTTCTCAGATATGGTCATGTCATTTGCTCTAAACAGGGATGTTATATAATATAATATAATTTGGCATGATTAATTTGAAATACCATAAATATGACCTAACATTTTCCAATGAGAACAAAGTACAACATTAGCTGAAATCTCAGTTAATTATAGTTTAGTAATGACATTTTTAAAGGTTAGTTCATAATCAGCCTGAAAAGTGAACACAGGATAAAAAAGGCTATTAAAGGTCTAATTCAGAGAAGTTCAACTGCAATGGAATTACTGCATGAGTCATTCATTGGAAATGGAAGGCAGTGTCACAAAACATCTGAATAGTCCTTTTAAGTCCTTTATGGAAATTCTAAGATTAATTTCATTCTGAAACTATGTTTTCTTTAAGTCTTAAAAATAAAGTTTAGGCAAATAGAAATAATCAAGCCTATTTAAAGTCACACATGAAATATCCTATAAAATGTTTAAGCCTATTGCCAGTAAGGATAGACTTTCCATTGCAACACTAAATTCCTATAGAATAGAAGGCAGGATAATAATGAAATATTTGGTGCTTTTTCCAAGTCCTTGGCAACTTATGGTGACTAACTGTTAAATGAGCACATCAACATTTTAAAGTCCAAAGTTAAAACTTACAAATATTTTAACCTGAAATAAAACAAACTTTAAAAAATAACATTTTTCATCAAACCCATTTTTTTGGTTAATGGAAATTAGTCAGAATCATTTTCAGTGGAGCTGATTGAAAACTTTCTGACTGAACATTTTTCTGTCAAAAAATGCCATTTTCCCCAAATCTAAACTTTTTGTGAAAACATGCTGATTTTGACAAAATTCTGTTTAAAATTTTAAAAAATTAAGGATTTTTGTGTTTTGAAAATTAATTTTGTTTTGAATTTTTCTTTCATTATATTATAAATTATAATGCAATATAAAATAAGTCAAAATTGGAATGAACCATTTTAATTTTATTGAAATGAAATATTTCAATTTACTCACAACTTTTTTTTTGAATTTTTGTTCTATGGGAAATTTTAAAAAAATTGTTTTCACTCTTATTTGGAACAAAAATAAATTTTGAAATGTTAGAATTTCCTATGGATTGGAGTTGTGACCAGCTCTGATTTTCAGTACTACATTTTCACCGGTTGGTGCCAGTAATTTATTCTAATCACAGAAATCATGATAGGTTGCCCCATGGTCTGATTCAGGAAGTAGGTATCTTCCTGAAATTGGCCCTCAATGCACTTCATATAAAAGAAGTGCCATTTTCTGTTCCCCTTATTCACATTGCATCATACCTTACTCCACAAATAATTTAATTGAAGTCAGTGGGACTACTCATGGAGTAGGCACTATTATTAAGTGTGAACAAAGGTATCAAAATCTGGGCTGATAGGGTGGGATTTTCAAAATAATTTTCAAAAGTTAGGCCAATGTTGAGACCTTTTCAGAATCCCACACTTAATGATCAAAGTAAGGTAGGAAAGGTGGGTGCTGCCCATTAAACACTATGCCACCTTCAAAGAAAAACAGATATTTCACATACTTACTTCATAAACCCTAACCATTTCTCCTTGTGTCTACCTATAGGAGAAACATCTGGAGTTCTAACACAATTGACATGTGATTTAGACTAGAGATGGTTCTGTGTTGCTATAGTTCCGATTTCATGGCAGGAGGTCAGAAGTGTCAGTTGCATTAACAGAGATTTTATTACTTCCACTTTTGCAGGCCAAGAAGTTCTTCCAGGTGTAATTGTGAGGACTGCAAAGAACCGCAGACAGTAATGCAACTTACCAAACATCTTCAAAGTCTCAAGAGAAAAATCAGGAAGTTTGAAGAAAAGTTTGAACAAGAAAAAAAATATCGGGTAAGAAAATAAGATGGGGTGAATGCTCCAGGGTGAATGCTCCATGTATTACAGATATCATCCTTAAAGGGGTAGGAAGGATTGCTTCTTGCAAAATAATAGGAAAAAAATTGATATCTGAGTGATTACAGGCCATAATTGTGAAGCTCTGTTTTGAGTTACCTTGATTGGGGAGTATCCATCAATCAGGATGAGTGATGGTAACATTTAACTACTTTAAAATATCCTGAAAATCTGTAAGACAAAGGAAAGTTCTGATACTTATAAATAGCTTCTTACTTGCATTGTAGATAAAATTATTTGCTTGGCAACTTTGTTCTGCTATGTAGTTTTTCTCATTCATGCAGACTGAGTTATCTTTTCAAAGAATCAACAAAACAATAACATTCTTTAGAAGTCATTAGTCAAATAAAAAATGAAGGCTCTGGTGTGTGGCTAAGTGGTATCTGTGTCCTGAGATGTACGATATATGGTAGAGAGAGCCCCAAATATTGACTCTGGCTAAAGCAAAAGCTAAGGAGCCATTCATCTCTAGGGTATAGGATATTGTGTGGTGTGAGTGGAGGTCTGTGAGGTTTCACCCTCTTGTGCAGTTTGCCCATACACAAGTTGTGGCATCCTCCCCATTTGTGTCTCAGTAGCATCCCATCATCTATCAGAGCATTCCGCTGGTGTCTAAAAGGGAAAGCAGTTTCCTTGCAGGCCATGATGCTCCTTTGCTACTACTATGGTATATGAAAGCTACTGATATAGTATGTAAAAATAATAAGCACCTTCCAACCTTACTTTGCTGGAATCAGACCTCCTTATCTGTTTGAGATTATATTGCTTTCTAATGATTGGTCAATAAAGAGAATATAAGCCCTAATATTACTGATCGCTTATAGAGATTCTCCTTTAGCTCAAATGATGGAAGGTAGCTCTCTTTAAAGTGGATGAACCTTGCTGCATCTGTGAGATTTTGGTAGCAGCCATGGAACATAAAAAACAGATGTATTTGTCTCTTTCCATATTGAGCTGCTTATAGCGATGTAGAGATAGATATGTAAAATAAACGAAATCATCAGAATATTGTGCCACAGCCTTGACCCCACTTCCAGACCTTGGGATTCATCATCTTCATTATTGGTCATTATTCAGCAACCTTTTTCATGGCTACACTTCTGTGTAGTTTAGAGAGTGAAACAGGATCAACAGACTCCTCTCCCTCAAACTGGTGATTTCCCTGGAATTTTGTCTAAAAAGGGGAAGCCAGGGAGCTGAGTGGGGTTTACTTCCATATTTTGTATGTCATGGGGCTGGTATAAGTGATAGTCAATGAAAGGTAGTGGGCATGAACAACTTTCATTGTGGTCTATATCTATTCAGAATTATGATTTTTTTAGGCCCTGTATTGCTGCAGTCATTTTAAAAGGTATTTTAAGATCCTTCTGCCTGGTGTTTGTGTGTGTGTGTAGGTAGCTAGATGGCCAACTTTGGGACTTGAATAACACTTGTGCTTTCTAGTTGGCAAACCCAAATAAACACAGGGGCAACCCTGGAAGTAATAAAAATGAAAAGATTTTCATCCATCCCTTTTTTTATAGATACTTGAATAGGGTTGGGGAAAACCACTGATCTGGGAAGCAGAAGAGAGTGTCAAGTGTAGTACTCTTAATATTACCACAGTTAAATTAATGATCCTCTTCTGATCTTCAGGAGAGTTGAGGAAGAAAGCACAGGGAAATCACATAGATAATATTTCTGTTATAGTAATCATCAGGATCTGTCCTGAAGGGTATGGTGGTGATCACATCACTGACCTCATAGAGGCTTGGATAAGTAAGCAGTCCTTCAGGATACAGAGGGGTGTCCATCTTAGTGACCTCACAAAGATCTGGGATATGTGAGCAGTCCCACTGGATACAGTGAGTGAATCAATAAACCCCCATATCAGATACAGAGAGGGGAGCAGTGAGTGTGTGACCTCAAGACACGGTCAGGTGGAAGAAGAGTGAATGAATCGCTACTCTCACTGCCACATACAGCAAGGGAAGCAGTTAAGTCACTATATGACTTTTTTTTTAAATACAGGTGTGTGCAGATGAACTAGGCAGGTAGCAAGGCTCACAGCATTCCCCACCCCCCCACCCCCGCCCCTGCTTAACCCCCTCCTAAAGCCCTTCTCTCCTACACAATATGTTTAAATTATTGTGGGTGGTTTTAAAAAGTTTCTGTTTTGATTCTCTGCAACTGCCACTGTGCAGTAAATGCTGACAAGAATCAAAACAGGGAGGAGATGAAGGCAGTGAAAGGCTGTAGTCAGGAGCAGTTTTTTGCTTTGACATTGGAGAAAAGCTTGAACTACATACAGGAGGGAAGAGGAAGGAAAGGAAGCCAGTAGAGACTCAAGTAGGAGGAGACATGGCTGGAGTAGAAGGAGAGGAAGATTATCTTGGTAGCAGTGTTTGCACAGATTTAAAACACATTTTACAGGTTTTTCAATTAAATTGAGTGAAAAATTTGAGCTGAAATGCATAAAATATTACTTTTCAAAGATTTTAGGCACCCTGGTCTTAAGGACTGTAGTAAGGGCTCCATCAGAAAAGTGTTGAGTATTTGGACTGTCATCCTGCAAATCCTGCACATGCTAAACTTTAAGCATGTAAGTAATCTTACTGAAGTCAATGAGACTACTCTCTCTCACACACACAGTTTAGCATGTGCTTATGTGATTTGTAAGACCAGGGACAAAATGCTCAGCACTGTGTAGTATCAGGCCCCAATCCAAGAAGATAATAAACATGACAGATTATTAGCATATTTAAGACAAACATGTCAAATGGACAGTGTATATAATATAATGCTTAGCAGTGATTTGGGATCTTAACTATTTCTGGCCATATGATATGTGGAAGAATCACCATCTACATGGACCACGGTAACCTGATATGGCTCATATACAGGCTGTCACTCTAAGGCTCCTTACCACAGTTCCTCACACCTGGATAGATACCAAAGTGAATCCCATGCAGTCTCCTTCAGCTTGGAAGAATCTGGCTGTGGATGGGGGAGATCTTCCGGGTTCCGCTAGGGCATACTTTTTTGACCTAAGGTATCCGGTCACAAACTGGTATCAGGCTGTTGTGACCACCCTGCCCTTCTCATATTGTTAAATGGGAGAGGGTCCTGAATAGATCCTGATAAATAACAAGGAGGTCCTGGGAGGAGATCCTTGAATAGAAATGTTGACAACGACCACCCTATTGGGGGGAAGGGGTGTAGAAGGATTAGGTAGATACCTATTCTTTTTTGTATGAGGGAAATAAATATATCTCACAATTCATTATGATTCTCATTAATATGGAATCTTTGTTCTGAAATATTTTGTATGTTAAAGAAGCTATTTCTTTATTAGATGAGTATATTGGGAGTATCACCAGAATTCTTGCTACATCAAGCAGAAGTTTGATTTTTACAAACATAGGCCTGAATCTGCAAAGACTCACGCACATGCTGAACCTTATGCACTGTGCATTGACTCTCTTTGCAGGATCAGTCCGTAGAGAATACAAGAAAAGGAATAGTCCCATCATCAATCCTTTTCTGTTCTCTTATGTGCAGCCTTCACATGGTGACAAAACTTCCAATCCTGAAGTCCTGAAATGGATGAATGACTTGGCTAAAGGTCGTAAACAGCTCAAAGGTACATAATAGCATATAGTTTCATTTTATTGCACAGTGGAGAATTTCATAATACTGGAAACTTTGTAAAGCAATGCTAATGCAGTAGGAGCATTTTAGTATTTGTTTTCTGCTCCTTGCCCCCTACTTCTATTTCACTAAGTCTCCTTAATGACAAAAAGAAAGATGACATGGCATATGGAATGCCAATCTCTCCCAGCCATACTTGGGGAGAGTCAGTTCAACCCTAATCAATAGAACTGAAAAAGAGAGAGCTTATTTGTAACTATAAACATTCTTGTAAACAATTTTAAATATTAGCCTCAGTGTTTGTCTGACTGTTGTTTCAGCATCATTAGCATTAGCATACAGTACACAATTGCCAAGTTAATGGGTTTGTTATACTGATATTCACATTGCAGTGGTAAAGGGGGTTTGTTGAATTTACATGGCAAAACTCCATTTTAAAGCATTTATTATTTGGTCATAAAAATAGCCTCTTGCCTGAAATGAGAATTAAAACCAAAGGGCAAATTTTTCCCTTGACAGCTGTACATGGCTCCATTGACCATGATCCTTGGGGAGCAACATATGCATATCCAAGGGGAAAATGTAGCCACTATTGATTTTTTTTAATAAAAATAAAACACAAGCTATTTTTAAAGTAATGAATCATTTTTGTTTTAGATGCATTTTCACCATTAAGTGAATCATAGTATTACACTTCAATACTGTAGGGTGGGATTTTGATAAGTGCTTAAAGGGTCTAGAAACTCAACTTCCGTTGAAAGCGAGTGGGAGATGGGCACCAAACTCTCTGAACTCATTTGAAAATCCCTCTCTTAAATATCAAGTGATTAGTCTGCATTGTCACAAGATGTTTTTAAAATAAACCTTTTTTTAACTAAAGAAAAGCAAAATAGCTGTGAAATGGCCAAACTACATGCGTAACCTCCTGTAAATTGCCACTTTGAATCGATTATATTTCAAAATGATAAAACCCAGTTCTCATACATACATTTTCATACATCTTAAAGGCCCTGATCCTGCAAACACTTGAGCACATGCTTAACTTTACTACCATGAGAAGTGCCATTGATTTCAGTGGGAGTACTCGCAGTAGTAAAGCTAAATGCTTGTGTGAGTGTTTGCAGAATTGGGTGCTTTTACAAAGGAAGTAAGTATCATTAGTGCTATTTTAGAAGCAGGGAAACTAAGACAGAAAGAGTTGAAGTGACTTGCCCAAGGTCAACCAGTAGACCAATGGCAGATTCAGGAATAGAGTCCAAGATCCAAAGGCTCCAGCCAGTGCCCTGTCCACAGTTCCTCACTTCTTCCCACATCCTAGGAACTATGGGTGTCTTTAAGCCACCTTTAGACTCAATCCTAGGCTGGCCAGGGTCCAAGCTGGTCCCCGTTGTAACATCATGTTACAATGATATAATGGATGCCTTGTCTGATGCTGGACGTCATTCTGGCAGTGGAGATCAGACAGGCATAGTGGCTGCCTGGCCTACTTCCTTGTCCATGGTCACACCCGCTATGTAAGGGGCTTGGATGGGTGATGGTATGGAGTAGTGGCAGCTCTCTGCCACCTGGCAACTTCTGCTGTTTATGCTGCACCCGATTCCTGCCTGTTTGAGTGAATGCTCTCAGATGAGGGGCAGGGGAATTAAAAACTCAAGTTAAGGATTATTAATTTCCCAAATGATTGTGGTATGTTAACAAACTAACACAAGGAGCCAGGGTGTTTTTCTTATAGTGTCAGAAGAAACCTTTTGACAAATATTTATTAAAAATTTGCCAAGTAACTTGCTTTTCTGAACAGAGCTTAAACTCAAAATGTCAGAAGAGCAAAATTGTACCCATAAAGTACCCAAAAGAATTGTGCAGCATGAAAGCACTGGAATGTACAAGGAGACCAGGAAGCAAGAAGCAGCAACTACTGAACCAAATCTATCCGTCGAAGAAACCGTGGATACCGTAATGAAGCGATTAAAGGAGAAAAGACAACAGTTTAACCTCCCTGAGACTATAAAGGTATGTGTGTTTCTTTCAGAATAATCACATCTGGGGAAGAAATTAAATATTGTTTTTACCTGTCAGTACCCTGCTCGGTGTATTCTGATCTGCCATGTTGCAATGGTATCCTACAAGTCTTGCACCACAGTATCATAGAATCATAGAATCTCAGGGTTGGAAGGGACCTCAGGAGGTCATCTAGTCCAACCCCCTGCTCAAAGCAGGACCAACCCCAACTAGATCATCCCAGCCAGGGCTTTGTCAAGCCTGACCTTAAAAACCTCTAAGGAAGGAGATTCCACCACCTCCGTAGGTAACCCATTCCAGTGCTTCACCACCCTACTAGTGAAAAAGTTTTTCCTAATATCCAACCTAAACCTCCCCCTCTGTAACTTGAGACCATTACTCCTTGTTCTGTCATCTTCTACCACTGAGAACAGTCTAGATCCATCCTCTTTGGAACCCCCTTTTAGGTAGTTGAAAGCAGCTATCAAATCCCCCCTCACTCTTCTCTTCTGCAGGCTAAACAATCCCAGTTCCCTCAGCCTAACCCCAGTAGCATAACCCCAACAGCATATTTTTACACTAACAAAATCACTGACCCTAGTACACTTTTTCTGGAGTGGCGAGTCTAGGAAGAGTTGCAAAGACAAAGAAGGGCTAGATTTACAAAGAAACGTAGTGTGGTGACACTCAGCATCACCACGCCTAACTTTTAGATGCCTAGAAAATCACTGACTGGGATTCACGAAGCCCTGAGTTAGGTGCCTAGGCTTCCTACGCAATGAATGGGGGGAGAGAGGCATCTCAAAGGGGATTCATGTAAACCAGCATGCGAGGCTGCTCCCCACCTAAACTAGAGAATGGGAGTTGCCAAGTGTGTGTGATAAACCCCACCCCTCTCTCAGAGAGTAGGGTGCCCAGAGAGCAAGTGTGAAAAATCGGGACGGGGGTGGGGGGTAATAGGAGCCAATATAAGAAAAAGACCCCCAAATCAGGACTGTCCCTATAAAATTGGGACATCTGGTCACCCTAACAGAGAGAGGTGCCTAAATTGAGGCTGCAGGGAAGTGCCTCCCTCAGCTTGGGATTCCCAGCTACAAACCCTCTCTTAGGGTTAAGCACCTATGCTGTTTATGCAAGAAGTTGGAGGGAGGATGATGATGATGGGGGGAAGGGGGTACCATCTCCCTCATAACTCTTAGCCCAATGGTTAGAGTTCAAGTCCCCAATCCACCTGAGGGGAGAAGGGATATGAACTGGGATCTGCCACCTCTCTGGTGAGGACTCTAACCACTGCACTATGGGATATTCTGATATAAGCCACCCTCAGTCTCTCCTGTTGAAGCAGTTCCACTGTGGATAAATAATTAAAAAAACATCATTGGAGCAAGGGGACTGGCTCCTGGGTCTCCCACTCCCACTACTGGGCTAGTTATGAGGGAGGTCCTTTTCCTCTTATCTAGAGTTGCTACCTCTGAAGTACTAAAATTTTGGACATCTGGGATGATCCTGAGCCCATAAAACTGGACAGATGACAGAGTATGTTGAGCACCCTTACAGATGTCCCAGGATAGCTACCTCAAAAAAGAGATGATCCTAGGAAAACCTGGACAAGTGGCTACCCTATCCTCCTCCTTCCTCCCCCTCCTCCTTCCCCTGGCCGTTTTGTGTAAGCTTGCCTATAAGGGCCTGGTTTGGTAGGCGAGGTCTGAGCACACTTACTGGATCAAATCCTGCAGGCAAATTAGGCAGAGGACCGTGAATTGCTCTGGGGCTTAGCCATCTGGACGCCTGACATGAGACTGCACTGAGCATGCTTAGAGGCAGAAACATAGGTTCCTAGGGATCTTCTTCTGCAAAAATGTAGGTGCTGCTGAGCAGTTTTACATGCTTACAGGGTTTGACGTAAGCTTTGAATCGTAGTGGGCCAACAGGGTTTGCAGGTAGCACTGAGTGCACCGTGTTTGGAGGTGAATGTCAATATCTGTATTAGAATGGAATTGTAATAGCTTCGCTGTTTCAGATTACAGGTACATGAAAACCATGTTCTCCAATCTATCAAAGCTGGTGATAGAGCACAAACAATCATATCTCCAGTCCACAGAGATTGTGTGACTACGAAGAATCACTAAGGGCTTGTTTACAAGGTGTGGTAAGGCCCCCTTCAGGGGTGTGATTTATAGAGCTCTAACATGCTGCGCTCTAACTGTCCTATGTTGACCCTGTTGGTGTGAGCTAGGCACTTTTTAGTTCACGCTAGCAGGGTCTACTTGGGGCAGTTAGTGTGCAGCACATTGGAGCGCTCTACAAATCACACCCCTCTAATGTGCTTTGCTGTACTGTGAAGACAAGCCTGAAGAGGTTCAAGTGTTTATTCTGTGTCACACACTGAGGCACATGCAAAGCAGTGTCACTGAAAACCATGGGTTTTGGTGAGATACTGTGGTGTGCACTTAGTATTTATAGTCTATGGGCTCTGCATCCTGTGGGACCCCTATGAGTTGGAGAAAAGGACCATTGCAAAGCTGAAGAATTTTGTGCAACTTTTAAAAAAAATGACTTCTCCATTTTTAAAATTCACTCCAATTTAGACACTTGATGACTCTTACTCTGTTGTTAAAACCCAGAAGTGATAAAGTATATACAGCAAAGTATATAATGATGCCACCACTTATCTGGAGGTGGCACATACAAGATATATACAGCTATATAATAACACCACATTTACCATTAGGTAAAGTATACACACCAAAGGCTACTATTTCTAATTTTCATAGATTCCAAAGCTAGATCTGTGTGACCTCTGATATAACACAGGCCATGGAACTTCCCCAAAATAATTCCTAGAGCATACTGTTTAAAAAAACATCCAATATTGATTTTAAAATTGTCAGTGATGGAGATTTCACCACAATCCTTGGTTAATTGTTCCAGCATTAACTACCCTCGCTGTCAAAAATGTATGCCTTATTTCCTGTCTGAATTTGTCTAGCTTCAGCTTCCAGCCATGTTATGCCTTTTGAATGCTAGATTGAAGAGCCCATTATTAAATGTTTGTTCCCCATTAGACGGTAATTAAGTCACCTCTTTAACCTTCTCTTTGTTAAGCTAATAGATTGAGTTCTTTGAGTGTATCACTGTACCAGGTTTTCTAATCCTTTAATCATTCTCTCGGCTCTTCTCTGAACTCTCTCCAATTTATCAACATTCTTCTTGAATAGTGGGCACCAGAACTGGACACAGTATTCCCGCAGCAATCACAACAGTGCAGATACAGAGGTAAAATAACCTCTCTACTCCTACTTGAGATTTCCTTGTTTATGCATCCCAACATTGCATTAGTTCTTTTGGCCACAGTGTCACACTTGGAGTTCACATTCAGTTGATTATCCACCATGACCCCCAAATCTTTGTCAGAGTCATTGCTTCCCAGGACAGAGAACCCCATTCTGTAAGAAAGGCCTACATTTTTTGTTCCTAGCTGTATACATTTACATTTAGCTCTATTAAAAAGGTATATTTTTGTTTGCACCTGATTTACCAAGCCATCCATATTGCTCTGAATCAGTGACCTGTCCTCTTCATTATTTACCACTCCTCCAATTTTTGTGTCATCTAAAAACTTTACCAGTGATGATTTTATGTTTTCTTCCAGGTCATTGATAAAAATGTTAAATAATGTAGAGCCAAGAACTGATCCCTGTGGGACTCCACTGGAAACACACCTGCTTGATGACTATTCCCTGTTTACAGTTACTTTTTGAGACCTACCAGTTAGCCAGATTTTACCCCTTTTAATGTGTGTGATGTTAATTTTATATTCTGGTTTTTTAATCAAAATGTAGTGTGGTATCAAGTCAAATGCCTTAGAGATCTCTAAGTATATTACATCAACACTTTTACCTTTATCAGCCAAACTTGTAATCTCATCAAAAAAAGATATCAAGGTAATTTGACAGGATCTAGTCTCCTTAAAGCCATGTTGGTTCGCATCAATTACATTATACTCCTTAAATTTATCAAGTCCTGTATCAGCCATTTCATTATCTTGCTTAGGATTGATGTCAGGCTGAAAGGATGATAATTACCAGGGTCATCTTGTTTACTCTTTTCAAAACTTGGCACATTAGCTTTCTTCCATTCCTCTGGAACTTCTCCAGTGCTCCAAGACTTATTGAAAATCCACATTAATGGTCCAGCTAGTTTTTTAGCTAGCTCTTTTAAAACTTTTGGTATCTGGAACTGCTTATTTAAAACCGTCCAATTTTAGTAGCTTCTATTTAAAATCTTCCAGAAATACTAGTGGAATGGAAAGAGTGTTATCACCATATGATGAGACTATATCATCTGTTTTTCCTCCCAAATACAGAACAGAAATATTTATTGAACACGTCTGACTTTTCTGCATTATTATTGATAATTTTATCATTTCCATTGAGTGATGGACAAATATTCTCAGGACTCATTTTGTTCCCAGTATATTTTTAAAAAAAAAGATTTCTAATTATCCTTAACTCTGGCCATAGATTTCTCCTTGTGACCCTTTCCTTTCCTTATCAATTTTCTACAATTCCAAACTTCTGATTTATATTAATTCCTATGAATTTCCCTTCTTCCATTTGTTATATATTTTTTATTTTTATAGATACCTTCACTTCCCCTCTAAACCCAGGTTGTTGTTCTGCGTGCATGTTATAAATGTGATCAAGTCATGAGTACTTGTACATAAGCTATTATTACATTTTAGTTCTGTGATCAGTTCCTCTTTAAAGATAAGGGGCCAAATTCTGCTCCCTATTACATCTGTATAGCCCCATTGATTTTAAAGGGGCTTTATGGGGGTAACTGAGAGTGGAATCTAGCTCAAGGAATTCTTTTTTAGATTGTCTTTTTGCATGTAGACTACTTTATCCAGAGCTGTAAAATATTTGAGCAGAGCCAGATATATCAAAAAATAAGTGACTACTAGCTCATCAATTCAAACGTGTCTACAATAAGCTGTTTTCTTGCTGTCTCCTGCACTTATTAAACCACTGAGCAGAAAACAAGTTACTCTTTTGTATTATTTGTAGTTCCCCATGACTAGGTCACATGGCCTCTAGTATGTGGCACTGGAGGCTAAAATCAATAGTATAATTAAAGATGGGCTTGAACTAGAGAACTGGATTTTAAACTCTGAACTGGGTAAGTTTGAACCTGAATTCAAATATAATGACTTGTGCTCCAGGGGGCACACCTCAAAGGACAGTGAGCTGCTAATCATTTTGTTCCCACTGCACAACGGTTAGACCTGCACTACATGTGCTTTGAATAAACTACACCCCATCTTTTGCTCCTGACTACAAAGATGCTCGTTTTATATTTGTGAATCCATTTAGCATATTTGTCTGTCATTACACAGTTTCTTGTTTTTCTTTCTCTTCCCTCTTATTGAGTGTAACACTCCAGGGTCTTTCTCAAGTCTCAGAGCGCTTTGCAGAATTATAAAACTATATTATTGGTATCACTTCATCTATCACCAGAGTGCAGCCACTTCTGGGGTGCAAGTCCAAGTAACACCACCAGCAATTGAGAAACAGGAAGTCAAGAAGACTATTTGCTTGTTGTCTTAATTGGATGAAACATAGAATTGATCGAATGAGATCTAAAGATTTAATGAGATCACGTTCTATGCTGCAAACCATAGTTATTTTAGGCAAAACTGATTGAGGCCAAACATTAAGGGCCAATTTGTGATTCTCTTATTGATTCATAATAGTAGTTTACTCCACAAATGGCCCCATTGAAACCAAATGAGTCCCACTGAAACCAATAGACTACTCCAGAAGTAAGGTACTGCCCAACTTGAGCAAATGTATCAGAATCTGGCCCTTAATGTTTTAATCAGTTTGATTTTAGTGATATTTTATTACTAGTAATTATAAAATGGGAATAACTGAGCCACCTGGCTGACTACTAGGTGCACGTCTAGTTTGCTATATGACCAGAATGGTGAAGGAGAATAGTGGAAAATTGGATGGGCAAAACACTATGATCAAATAATGGCTCCACCCGGCATTTTATAGGACTATTCTTTTCTATGTCAAACCTGCTCTGGAATATCTAGAGCTCTCTTAGTTTATTCCACTTCCCAATGTCTGTTGTTCTTAAGAAACTTTCCCTAACAAAAGCCTAAACTTTTCCCTCCTTAGACTTGGACCATTGTTCATTCTCTTTTGAGACACTCTCTTGCTCTCGCCTTTACTTTACTGGGTTATATAAATGTTACTCTTTTAAAGCCTTTTCCTGTACAGTTCTGAGTCTCCTCAACTCCCAGTGAAGTCAGCATCTCACAGGATCAGGACCTTAGTCTCTCTTCATTCTGTTTAAATTCCAATCATTGCCTCCTACTTGTTGCCCTGCTTTGTACTGTCTCTCATTTTGCTATGCAGAGGGGTGCTAGAGGCAACATAATGACAAAAAAAATATGCAAAAATAGGGGCATCAGAACTTGAATTGTGGTGAGGTGATTTCCATGTAAAGTTTCAAATGCACTGCCTCAGGATTATGGAGCGCAATCTTCTTCCCTAGTTTCATATGTAAGCTCCCTAAGTAAATTGAACAATGTTAGCCATGTTTTTTATTTAATCAAATTCATACTGCAAACCTGTGTTCAGTTAGCAAGTTTGCTATCTCTTACCCAAGGCTTTTCTCAAACTGGCTACTTTCTAGTTATCTGTCCCCTGCTTATATTTGTGCTTTTTATTTATTCTTCTCCCTAGCTGCACAACTATGCATTTGTTTTATCAGCACTGAATCTCATGCTGTTGCATGCAGCCTACTGTTCTAAGCCATTGCAGTTTGGGCTTTTTCTTCTCATTTGCTCTCCCTCTGATTTTTAAAATTGTCAGCAAATTTGATCATGGTTGAATTTAAATCTTCTTCTAGATTGCTAATGAAAATAGTAAATAATAATCACATGATGATCTGTGCAGTATCCCTCTTGATATTGGTCCCCACGTGTAGGACTCAATATTATTGATCACACCCTGTTTACTATTAATCATCCAGCTGCCACAGGCACACTCAGAGGAGGACAGACATAATAGTTGTTGGAAGAATTAACTTGTGTTAAACTAGTGATGGGGCAGCTCACACTTTCATTAGGTGCCTGAATGCCAAATAGTGGCTATTATAGAAAAAAAAATGAATAGCATCCGATTGCAATGGATCTGTGGTAATGAACATTAGCTGAGGTTCTGGCCTTATATAATTGTTTTACAAAATTACAGCAGAAAATTAAAAGAAAATTGATTTTGTGTTGGATTGCACATTTTAGGCCCAATTATGCAGCCTGTACTCAGACAAAGCTCTCTATGGGACTCAGTTGGGATTTTCCCTGACTAAGAAGTGCAGGATTGGACCTTCACTCTGCAGCATATAGACACCAATATTAATATTTGTAGATTAGCATTTGCAAATTGTATTTTAAAAAAAATCAGCTTCCCTGCATTCTTGGGAATGACACTGGTATCAGTGATCTGCAGAGATGTCTTTGGCAGTATTGAACAGTCTCTGAAGTGAGGCTCTGTTTAGTAGAATTCCTAAGTTTGGAAAATGAATAGTGTTGGGTGTTCAATATAATCGATAGACCACAGAAACCGTGGCCCTGTGCGAGAGAATGAGAGCCCCAGATCCACTGCAACTGTTGGAAAAGTGTTGTACATTTTTGACAGGGGTGTCCCAACTATGCTACAAACTCTCATTATCCAAGCATGGTCGCCTGCTGGCTGAGTCAGTAATTATTTTTCCTCCATTTTAATTCCCTCCTACAGATATTGACAGCTCTTAATATGTTTGTTCAATTCATGTTGTGCCTACTTTGGCATCACAATGGTTGGATATACAAGTTATTTAGTGTGGATCCATCTATCATTCCACTGAATATGTTCTGGTTCTAAAGAAGTTGTCTTAACATACCCTTAATGAACATGGCAGATCTATTCCCTCAATTTTCTAACAATCATCAAAAGAGAAAAGTCTTTATTTGAACCACTGGATTCTTGCAAGCTTAACTATCGTATCTGGAATATTGTTGGTTTTCCCCACCCCCTTTCAATGATTGGGTCTTGTTTAACAGCTAATATGGACTGATCTAGCCTACACAAAAATTTAAATATAAGATAATAATGCAGAGACATTATTTTAGCAAGTTCCTTCCCAAAATGGTCAAGTGTACCACTTGTCCCTTAATGTTTGTTGTTCTGACCTTCAACATATTAGTCTGATAAGGACAACTTCACTCTGGCTGTTTAGTCTCCAGGAGTGTGCATCTATACTTAATACCTACCTACATAACATTTTTAAAGGGTTCTGGGAAAATATTGTACTAATATCGCTGGATTCTCAATAGCCCATATACTGCCTCTTGGGTATTGCTTTCCTGTTTTGCTTAGGTTAGTGCTTAAAGCAAAATTTTAAAAAAAATGTATGAACTGTGCCTCGTGCATCTGCAACATAGATTTAATACCTGAGATTCAAGCAAAGTCTTCGCTAGTTTTGTACCTCTTCCCCGCCCATATCGAGCAATTACTGCACAATTTCCCATACTTAGGCTCTGATCCAGCAAAGAACTTAAGCATGAGTGTAATTGCTTTGCTGAATCGGGGCCTTCAGAAAATTTTACGTACTGGTAAGGACATAATTGTCCCAATATACTTTTTGGAGGTTGCAAGTTACTAATCTCATTTACAAACCGGATATCTTGAAAGAAAATGAGTTAAATCAAAGGTTCAGATTTTTATAAAGTTATATGCTTATCAAAGAAACTTCTGATCATTAAATACATTTTCTGGGGTCTGCTCTTGCATTCTTTAACTTCTCATTGACGTCCATGGGGATTTTCCCTAAATAAGACTTCACTTCCCTAATGCAAAGTGAGTATAATATATTATTTCTAGTCTAAATGCCTGATTCAGAGCTCATTGCAGTCAAAGTCTGTTCATTAACTTCAGTGGGCTTTGGATCAGCCCCCAAGAGATTAATACATACGTGTGATTCCACATAAACTCAGGACCTACTCCCACTGATTTCAGTGTAAAGCTCCCATTGACTTCAATGAGGGCAGGAACAGGATCTTTTATATCAGTGTTTGGGAAAAGTACAGTTAAAACATACCTTCCTAGATCCTTGAGATGAAATCTTGACTCATAACCTTATAAATAACTCTTTTAAATAGGATATGACAAAAAAGCAAATGGCTTTGGAAAAAATCAGTCTTCAGAAATGTCTGCTATATTTTGAGAGTATTCATGGACGACCTGTAAGTATGCCATGGAAAGATAGGTAAATTTCAAATTATATTGCATAGAATTTCTTTAACAAATACTTTTGAGATTACACATTAAATATATTTAGATCACTCTTACACATTCAACATTATTGTAGTTGGTTCAAAGCAATTTTCAGATGTAAATGTTCATTGCTTGAAAATGCTAAACTGTGACCAAGTTTTTTTAGATATAAAATTACAAAGCCAGTGTTTGGTGGCATTATATTGGTCTTCAATAGCAAAATATTGCAAACATAATGGTGGTAATGCTCAGGACCCTGTTCTGATCTTCCACAATTTGCTCCATGACTTAGGTATGTCGTGGTTGAAGTAGTGTGCGGTCTGACCTGTAATTTGGTATTGAAATTTATACATTATTAGAGCATTTATCAGCATAGGAGAAAAGTTTTACAAGTCAGACCAGAATACAGAATGTGACAATGTTATGAGTTAGCACCTACATTTTCCTTTATTTATTGAAGATGTTAAGCCTATCCCTATGCCGAGAAACCTGCCAGAGTAGGCCAAGATACAGCAAAGCACTCAAGCACGTGGTTAACTTTAAAGTTCCATGGAACATGAAGTCAGTGGAATTACTTGCATGCTTAAAGTTAAGCACATGCCTAATCACTTTATTTAACCAAGGCTAATGGTGCAGGAATTTTAACAGGATGTGGGATTGATGTCTCTGATATAACTTACATTGATAAAATGTTCAGTTTCATGATTTGGCATTTCTGATGTAACTACTTTACAACAGTAAACGTGACAAGGGCATGTTTATGTGTGTTGGAGATAGATAAGCCTAAAATGATGGCAGTTGACATTTTGTGAAAATATATTATCGTATCTTTTAATTTTCTTTTCAGATATCAGGTGTTACCATCTAAAGATACTTCTACTAGATACGCAGTAGTCATCATTAGGAAGTTGTTATTGACCTAGTTGCCACAGAAAGGAATCTGAAATGTGGCACTCAATATTCTATTCTGAGACGAGCAGTAGTCTCAGAACTATATAGTCATAGTTACTGTGGTTTAATAATGCTGGGCAAAAGTTGCCTTTTTAATAGTAGCCACCATAAATGATTTTTTAGGATAACTACTAAAATATATACCTTAAGATTGTGCTGATGAGGTTTTTGCTAGACAGTTTTTTCTATATTTAGCAATTGTATATTGCTTTTAAAATAATTATACTGTACTTAAGAGGCTAAAAACCTCATACTTCTGCACATAATCCAACCACTAACTGTCTAGGATTGGAAGAAACTTCCTCTAAAAGGGGTTATTACATAAGTGCCCATTATGGAGTTTCTTGTACCTCTTTGAAGCATCAGGGAACAGTTATTGACTGAGGCAGAGTACCAGACTAGATGGGCTGCGTATTTTAACTGATATGGCAATTACATGTTCCTGCGTCTTACTTGGTATTATATATATAAAAACATTGAAAATTATTGGGCCAGATTCTTAGCTGGAGTAAATTGGTGGTGTTCTCACAACTTTATTGGAAACATGTTGTTCAGTGGTGGATCTGCCTGTTAGACAACTAATTAATATTGTTGGGGAAAATGGACTTACATACCTTAGTAGGCAAATTTCATGCTCCAGCACTGATCATAAATGCTGCTGCTACCATCAGTCCCTGAGCATGAAGAGCTGTCCTAATAAGGTGAGAATTTAGCAATCACAGTGCTGCACTTCAGAGCCAGTAATTAGAAGTATATGTAACGTTTTCTAGGGTTCCCTCTCGTTATGTTTGATTTGACAGTCAGCAGCTTGTACAAGTTTAGCTATTTTTTTTCAAATATTTCAAGTTCACCTAATTTAAGCAGTTCTTTGTTGCTGTAAGAAGGAAAATCCCACAATTTCCCTTTTAATGTGGGAGCAAGATCAAGAACAGCCTACCAAAGTGAGTCTTGAAGAAGTAGCACTAACTGATTTGTTGAAATATCAAATGGCTTTGTAAGGGCTCTGCTGGAAGAAGCACAAAGCTATATGTTCCCAGTGGGGCCTCCACTTCAGGGCACTGTGGAAGTGCACTGATGCTACCCCTCTTTAGGAGGTGCAGTATATGCCCCTGTTTGCCCCGCCTTGTCTCCACCCTCTTTAGTATGTCTATTGCCCCATGAAAAGCGTACCTGAATGTTGCACAGAAGTATAAGTAGTGGATATTTCTTGTCCTTTCCCTTCCTCCCTGTGTGTTTGTGGAGCAGATGGCTCTAAGATTTCTGGAACATCTCTAGGTTTTCAAGTACATAGTCCAAAGCCCAGCTAGGAAAAGAACCCAGGGAAACATGGATTCTTTATGCTAGAAAGACAAAAAATGAGAGAGAGTGTAGAAATCTGATACGTGAAGACTGTGGTAGCTACAACCAGTGAGGAATGGACATACAAAGATGAAAGTGTCTCCTTCAGGAAACAAGCAGTTTTTTCTTGGTATAGAAATTTATAGACCATCATAGAAAAATGTTATTTTGGTAAAAAATGGAGCTTTTTGATGGAAAACCAACATTTTCAGTAAAATTTATGTTTGGTTTTCAAAAAATATTTTTTTTTAAAAAAATTTTTTTTTCAAAACCCAACTTTTTTGAGTTTTTGTCATAAGAAGAAAAATACATTATGGGGAATTTTGAAAAAAGGAAATTAAAAAAAATCCCACACAAAATAATTTGCATTTTTCAAACAGATCCAGTTATGGGTAATAACACCATTTCCACAAAAGACAAAAATAAAACCACAGCTGAATCATTACTGGTGAAAACCGATGGTTATGAAATTGGAGCATTTTGTGCTAAAGGCACAGAAGGGCACCAAAGGAAGTGATTGTATTTATGGCCCCACTCATAACCAAGGAGAAGGAAACCAAATCCTTTTGTACAGAGTAAATGACATGTTGGCTCACAGGAAGGGATATCACTAATGGTGGCATTAGAGTTGTGGGATTTTGTATTAAAGAAAGCTGATGATGTCCATCCTGTACCCCAAATAGAGTTATTCAGTAGTCACAGACTGACCAAAATGTTCTGCTGCATGAGCTGAAAATCCACACATCTGATAGATTCTGCCTATCATGTACTATATTTGTGCTGAGAACAATGGTGCTTTGAGACATGCATGCTGGAAGCAATTCTATAAAGTGGCCTTAGATCCAACTCTTTCCCAAACAGCTGTGCCCCTTCTTGCTGTTGCAATTGCCTAGGATATTCTTACAGTATATCCCTAGCATTGAACTCCTGGCAGTGAGTGGCAATGAATTCTCAGTGGTAGACCCTCAGCTCTAGAAAGTTTGACATTTGGTGTGCCCAAACTACAGTTTGGCAACCTTTTAAAACTGTGTTTTCAGGTAAACAATCCTTTATTTGCAGTCACACATTTTTGTGACTTACACCCCTATTTACATTTACTATAAGAGTAAAAAATGTTTCAATTATAACAATGATACACTTATATAATTTGGATGTTTTGAGAGGTTGACAGAGAATGCTTGACCTTGAAGGATAAGTGTATACGGGGGCGAGTTTTTCTTTGCTGTAGATTGGAATAAATTTCTAATATCTCGCAACCCTCCCCCCGATTGCTTTAGGACATAATACAAACAGGTAACCTGTTGGAGGGGTTTGTTTTTGTCTTGATTTGGGTTGGGTTTTTTAGGAGATGGAATGGAAGGGTGGTTAATTTCAGTGGCAAGCATGCAAAATGGTTTGGTTTTGTGGCTGATGTGCTTGGCCCTTGCTAAGTATGGTTTTGTACATACATCTACTTACTGTTGTATAGGCAGAAAAATATTGTCACATACAGTAATAAATAAAACATCCTGGGCAGCAGACTCCTTGAACGACAACCCTTTTTAGTAGGATGATAATGTATGGCAATGAGATGGAAAAGTCTTAAGCAAAGATGGGCATTCTTTGCCTTTCGTAGAGACCTTAAGAGTACCTACATTTCCCAAAGCACATTGTTCTTCTTCGAGTGCTTGCTCATATGTATTCCAATTAGGTGTGCGCGCGTGGCGTGCACGATCGTCGGAAGACTTTTACCCTAGCAACACTCGGTGGGACGGCTGGCGCCCCCTGGAGTGGCGCCGTTGCGGTGCCTGATATATACCCCAGCCAGCCCAGCGCCCTCTCAGTTCCTTCTTATCGCCCGTGTCGGTCGTTGGAACTGTGGAGCACAGCTTAGCTGATCTCCACCTCCCTAGCGTAGTTAGCAACCGTCCATGCAGAGACAGCTTGGACTTGGTTTTGACGGTGCCATCGCAGGTCCTAGCCTCCCTGGACTGGTGGCTGGACCCCAAGAAAGTGCTGGAAGGGGTGCCATTCCATCCCTCACAGCCATCCCTAGCCCTAACCACAGATGCATCATCGCTTGGTTGGGGGGCCCACCTGAAGGACCTTCAGACACAGGGCCTGTGGTCGGCGCAGGAATTAGCCCTCCACATCAATGTCAGGGAACTGCGGGCAGTGCGCCTTGCCTGCCAAGCCTTCTCCTCCCAGCACCTTCAGGGTCACTGTGTCGCGGTCCTCACAGACAACACAACAGCCATGTATTACATCAACAGGCAAGGAGGGGCATGCTCGTCCCCGCTCTGCCAAGAAGCTATGCAGTTGTGGGAGTTCTGCATAGCCCACTCTATCCACCTGGTGGCCTCCTTTCTCCCAGGGGTTCAGAACACCTTGGCGGATCGCCTCAGCAGATCCTTTCAAGCGCACGAGTGGTCCATTCGCCCAGATGTTATCCACTCTGTCTTCCGGAGGTGGGGATTTCCCCACATAGACCTGTTCGCGACTCGCGAGAACCAGAAGTGCCATGCATTCTGCTCGCTCCAGGGACGCTCCCCAGGCTCCCTGACGGACGCTTTTCTCCTGCCTTGGACAGACCACCTGTCCTATGCCTTCCCACTGGTGCTGCTGGTCCACAGGGTCCTGCTCAAGTTACGCAGGAACAGGGCCCGCCTAATCCTAATCGCCCCGGCGTGGCCCAGGCAGCACTGGTACACAACTCTCCTAGAGCTCTCGGTGTCCACCCCAATCACTCTCCCGTTGTGGCCAGACCTGATTACTCAGCAGCATGGCAGGCTCCATCATCCTGACCTGCAGTCTCTCCACCTCACAGCGTGGCTGCTGCATGGTTGAACCAGTCCGAGGTAAATTGCTCCGACCCAGTGCAACAAGTTTTGCTAAGTAGCAGGAAGCCCTCTACCAGGTCCACCTACTTGGCCAAGTGGAAACGTTTTTCCTGCTGGTGCGGCCCTCGGGGTGTCAACCCTTCGCAGGTGCCAGTGCATACCATTCTGGACTATCTCCTGTCTTTAAAGGAGCAGGGTCTGGCACTTTCTTCATTAAAGGTCCACCTGGGGGCAATCTCGGCCTTTCACCCTGGCGAGAATGGACGCTCGATCTTTTCCAACCCCATGGTCAGCAGGTTCCTCAAGGGGTTAGAGCAACTGTATCAGTTGGTTCGCCGTCCGGTCCCCACTTGGGACCTCAACCTTGTCATAACCAGGCTCATGGGGGCCCCATTCGAGCCTATGGCCACCTGCTCGCTCCTGTACCTCTCCTGGAAGACAGCCTTCCTTGTAGCCATCACCTCAGCGAGGCGCGTATCTGAACTCAGAGCGCTCACTTCGGAACCCCCTTACACAGTGTTCCACAAGGACAAGGTACAGCTGTGACCACACCCGGCCTTCCTTCCCAAAGTAGTGTCGGCCTTTCATATTAACCAAGACATTTTTCTGCCGGTCTTCTACCCGAAGCCGCATGCCTCTCCAAGGGAGCAACAACTCCATTCCTTGGACATCCGTAGGGCCCTCGCCTTCTACATCGAGCGGACGAAGCCCTTTCGGAGAATGACTCAACTGTTCGTTGCCGTGGCAGACTGGATGAAGGGCCTCCCAGTCTCCTCCCAACGCATCTCGTCCTGGATCACGTCGTGCATCAGGGCGTGCTATGACTTGGCTGGTGTTCCCACCACGCACCTTACTGCCCACTCCACCCGAGCTCAAGCCTCGTCCTCCGCCTTCCTGGCGCATATACCTATACAGGAGATATGTAGGGCAGCAACCTGGTCATCGGTGCACATCTTTGCCACTCACTATGCCATAGTCCAACATTCCATGGAGGACGCTGCGTTTGGTTCAGCGGTCCTACACTCTGCAGTATCTCACTCCGACCCCACCTCCTAGGCAAGGCTTGGGAGTCACCTAATTGGAATACATATGAGCAAGCACTCGAAGAAGAAAAGACAGTTACTCACCGTAGTAACTGTTGTTCTTCGAGATGTGTTGCTCATATCTATTCCAAACCCGCCCTTCATCCCCACTGTCGGAATAGCCGGCAAGAAGGAACTGAGAAGGCGCTGGGCCGGCTGGGGTATATATCAGGCACTGCAACGGCGCCACTCGGCCCATCGAGTGTTGCTAGGGTAAAAGTCTTCCGATGATCGTGCACGCCGCGCGCGCACACCTAATTGGAATAGATATGAGCAACACATCTCGAAGAACAACAGTTACTACGGTGAGTAACCGTCTTTTCTGAAAGAGGTGAGACTGAAACTTGACTCTAGCATCAGACATGGTGCTCTTTATTGGAGGCAGATCAGATCTCTCTGGCCTTTTATCTGTGAAAGGAAGCCCCCACCCCAAAAAAATTATAAGCATGAATTGTGCTGGCCTCTTATCATCACATGGCCTAATTATCCTTCCATTTATACCAGTGTATATCAGGAATAACTGCACTGAAGTCAAGTGTCACACTGGTGAGAAGAGAATCAGGCCTTGACAGTTTAGTCTTGGGGCTAGAATATGATCTCAGTTGTACCAGTGTGAATTTGAAGTTATGCCATTCGCTTTAATGGAGATATTCTGATTTACGCTGTAATGGCTGTGTCAGGGTTTCCTCCCCACTCTGAACTCTAGGGTACAGACGTGGGGACCCGCATGAAAGACCCCCAAGCTTATTTTTACCAGCTTAGGTTAAAACCCCCAAGGTACAAAATTCCCTGCACCCTGAGAAACGCTTGTCTTGCTGCCACCATTAAGTGTTTTAAACAGGAACCAGGGAAAGGAACCACTTGAAGTTCCCCTTCCCCCCCAAAATACCCTCTCAAACCCATACATCCCCTTTCCTGGGGAGCTTGAGAATAATCTCCTAACCAGTTGGTTACACAGTGATCCAAAACCCACCCCGGAGGGGATCTTAGAACCATAGAAACCAGTTAGCTTTTTAAAAGAAGGATTTTATTAAAACAAAGAAGGCAAAAATCATTTCTGTAAAATCAGAATGGTAATTATTTTACAGGGTACTCAATTTCCAAACTTAGAGGGATTTCCCCTCTGGGAGCAGAATGTGGTCTTATGGTCCTTTCAGTTTAAAAATCTTGAAAATATTCTTACATTTGTGCTTATCTACAATATAAGTAGACTATGTAACCCTAAAATTGTGAGTAAAAGGATACAACTGACTATTGTCAAAATTGTTTTCAGTTTGTTGTTGTTATTGGAATTATTAATAATATTTGAAATTATTAATATGGGAAACCACCAAACGCCAGTTTAAGCATAAATTCTTTTATTAAGTCCCAAGACCAAATGGTATTTTATACAGTTGCACTAAACATGTCTAAAAAGCCTAAATAATAAGCAATTTATTACATCCAAACAGTAACAAAACAGTTATAAGCATTTGAGCAGGATAGTTACAAGCAGGCTAAGCCTAGGGGTGCTTAGACCCATATTGGTTGGCTCCAGCATGGTCAGGCAGGCATTAGCAATGACCCCTTTGAAAGTTTACTTTTTATACCCTTTAACAATCAAAGGATGTTATTGCCAATTACTGACTTCTGTTAAAAACCAACTGGAGACAGTTCACCCTTATTTCCAGTCTTAATCCAGAGAAGATTTACTATTTCCTTTCCTTCCCTCCTTCTTGCTGACCTACAGTTTTCCCAGTCCACCTCGATTTACACAGACTTTAACACTGGTGTGTGGGTTGGGGAAGGGGCGTGTTGGCTCATTTTAAGACAGATTCTCCGTATTTGATTTAAAGCCATTTGCAGTCACCCTTATGGTCAGAGGCCTTCTTTTTAGAAACTGCCTTTTATCTCATTAGTTATTCTTTGAACCAGACATCCTCCCTGCTTTATTCCTTCTGGCTTTACCACTTTTTATTTTCAAGGCTTTCCTTCTATTTGCTAGTCAGGGCTGTTCTTTACAACACATATGTAGACTCAAAGACTTTAAGGCCAGAAGTGACCTTCGTGATCATCTAGTTTAGTCATACATTTCCTTAACCAAACTTTAAGCTAACTTCAATTCTTTAATTTTATACTTATCCTACAGTTGTGTGTAGTAAAGCTGCACTTCACTTATGTGAAATGAGTTTGAAAATAACGTGCTTTTTGATTTTCAGTAGGGTCTCAGCCCAGCTGCTGTTCTTGGTGGTGTGATAACTGGCCAATTTTTTTCAGGTGCAATTATTAGTAGATCTCTACCAGTTTCTGTCCCCCCAAATCAGGGTGGAGAGGGAAGGGGAGAAAAAGGGGTTAGAAACTACTAACTACATCAGAACTGACTACTGATATGTGTGCCCACATGTTTTGAGGACATAAAACTGAGGGCCCAAAGTATTTAATTTAAATTGGCCTTTCTAAAATAAGAGCTGGTGGAGATCATTTAGTTAGAAAGTACCATCTATGACACAAGCAGTATCGAAGACCGTTTGAGAAATGGTACAATGGGGTGCAGAAAAGATGTTTAGTTTAGGCTAACCATGGTGAGACATGAGATAGCTGTTGCCCTACGTTCAGTTTAGCTAATTTACTATGTGTAGTGCTGCTTACTGGTACTGTCTCCCATGCCAACCTAAAATCTGCTTTACTAATATTTTCAAATACTGAAGAATTGTTTGCCTGCCATGCTAACCTAACCAATTATGAAGTCAGGTGTTTATTTCCAGCAAGAAAATAACATTGTGCTGACATTACAATATTAAATTGTCTAATAAAATACATGATTTATTTTTACAAGCTAGTCATAACTTTAATTATATCAGAAGTTGGAGAACCAAGGGTGAACTTGTAGAGACTCTGGCACAAGGCTGCAGTGTTTGGGTTGCTAACCATGCAGGAAAATGTGTTAATAGCACCATAAAATCTAGCTTCATTGACATTTTAACCAATTTAATAAAAACATGTCTAGTACTGTAGGGTTGTATCATATGCTCCTTTTAAAAATCAGCTGCTGGACCAGAATATTTGGCAGGGTCTCTTTTCAGATACTTTGCTTTGCTGAGCTGCCCCTGCTGTCCTTTCTGGGCGTTGAGCTCTTTTGAAGCTCTGGCCCATTATTTCTATAAGTATCCTTACAAGAGCCGGTAGCATATCCCCTGTGTAGTAATATGGATGTGAGGGGGTGGAATGCAGCTCTCCTTTCAGTTATTTGGTTATACCATCCATAATTAAACCCAGGTGTTTTGTATTCACTCACTTTTTACAGTATCAAAATACCATTAAGAAGAAGTTTGAACAGTATATTAGTCAACATGAGGCTATTTACAAAAGTTGTTTCAAGTAAATAATGTTACTCTTCTGTTCATGGTGATGGGTGTGTGAAATCCCCTCTCGTGCAGATTGAGGCTTAACTGGGACTTGATTAGTGTGTAGGTCATGTGCACAGGGGTAAACTTCAACCAGTATCCCCTTTACTAAGTATAGCAAATACTGCTTAAATTTAATTAGTCAAAAGGTATCATTTTAAAGATTTGCAACGGCAACCGCTATATTAACTCACTTTGCATGTTCCATGCTGACTTTTTGCAGGATGTGCACGTAACTGCACAAGAATTGATAAAGTGCACAACACAGATTGAGGAATATTTCTGTGTAATGCTAGAACCAGACCCTTGGAGACAGCACTATAATGGAATATTACTTAGTAAACATTATAGCATCATATTAGAAAATCCTGCATGCTGATTGGCTAACAAAACATTCTAAGCAGTGTTATCCCACCATACTACAGTTGCTGAAAATCTTACGCTTCATATCAGTAATAGCCAAATTGTGAAAGAGAGCAGGCCCTAGATCCTTACACAATTGTGTGATTACATCTACAGTAACTCCTCACTTAAAGTCGTCCCGGTTAATGTTGTTTCGTTCTGATGTTGCTGATCAATTAGGGAACATGCTTGTTTACAGTTGTGAAATGCTCCCTTCTAACATTATTTACAGGCTATCAATGGCAGTTCAGCTGTCCCTTGCCCCACTGCCGTGTGCTGCTCTCCAAGACACCTGCCTGCTTGCTGGCGGGGGGGTGGGGGGGGGGAGGAGGGGAAGAAGAGGGGGGTTAATGTCCCCCTGCTCCTGCACCTTGCTTACCCCATCTTCCATAGAGCGGGGGGGGCGGACAAGGGAGAGAGCTGCTGCTTTAGGCAGGAGCTGCAGGGCTTGCTGATCTAATTAACAAGGCAGTGTACTTCTGACCCCACTCTTGATACCTAATTGGAAATGTGCATCTCTATCTCTGAAACACATCTTTCCTGCTGGCTTGTAGAGTGTGAGAGTTAACCCTTGAGGGCTCAGTGGAGTGCTAATTCATTTAGTAAGGCATTCCCTGGGAAATTCCCACTGTCTGACTCCTCCACCTCAACCAAGCTTCACTATCATTATTGCTGTGTACCAGTATTCAATTGTTTAAAACTTATAGTGTGTGTGTGTGTGTGTGTGCGCGCGCGCGCAGGAACATAACTACAACGTTAAGTGAGCAGTTACTGTATATGTACAGTTAGCTCGATTGCAAGGGCAAATCAGCCTTAGTAGTTATTGTGTGTGCAGATATGCAGCCTTAGTAGTTATTGTGCCATGAATGCGCATTAGTGGCAACTGCCTATGCATATATAGATATAGAACTGTACACAAATGTAGTACGTCCCTTTCTGAAAACTTGGCCCATAGCGACCAGTACAACACATGTGTTTGTATGTATCAAACAGTTGTATCAAATGTAAGGAATATACTTCTAAGTACCTTTGAAGGCTAACTGCTTAAAAATGGAAAACACTAATTAAAAACATTCAGGGAAAAAATTCAGAAACTCAGCTTGTTACAAATAAGATTTTACCTTTATATTTTTAGCAAATACAAAAGATCAGACATAAACCAAATGTCACTGTTCTTCTACAAACTTCACTGTGGAGGCAGGAGTGCAGTGAAAGACTACACTAAAAAAAGCTGCCAAGTTGCTAATTATTATTAAAACAGCTGTTTTCAAAGCTGTTTTCAAAGCAGTGCCTCTCCTGCCAAGAGTCAGTTCCTGTAATGACCAGACACTCAGGGCTGGTCTACGCTACCCGCCGATTTGGCAGGTAGCAATTGATCTTTTGGGGATCAATTTTTCGCTCTCCTTTTGACTCCGGTAATCCACCCCGGCGAGAGGCGGAAGCGGAGTCGATGGGGGAGCGGCGGCAGTCGACGTTGCGGCATCCTCACAGCGCGGTAAGTTGAGCGAGGTACGTCGACTTCAGCTACGTTATTCATGTAGCTGAAGTTGCGTACCTTACATCGACCCCCGCCCCTAGTGTAGACCTGGCCTCACTGTGCCTGGGAGAGTCTCACAGAAATGCTTTACCTGCCACAGCTAAAACTGCAGCTTCACAGGAACTGGGAGCTGAAGTAAAAATTCCTCCGTATGAAAAAAACACTTCAGCCTGCAGCAGATTCTGGTGGGTGTTGACCCCGGATTATCCCCTTAGCCTTCACTTCAAAAGGAGTCGAGTCGTGAAAAGGAGGGAGGAGAAGAAGACAAAAAAAAACAACCCCCAAAATGATACCAGAAGACTCCCCCTGGAAAGGCTCCTCCGAGCAACTGGTCAGTCAGTGGGACTCCCCAGAGTGGCCACCTCAGTAGCACAATACCATCAGAGCCTCCTCCTGCTGTCAGCCCAGCTGCTGCTCTGGTTCAGCATGGGGGCTTCCTGCTGTCAGCCCAGCTGCAGCACACCCTGGGCAGTGAAGCTCTGGAAGCTGAAACCTGAGAAGGGGCTTCCTATTGTGGTGCCGGCACCGATGGGCACCCACGCTCTGGAAGCTGAAACCTGAGAAGGGGCTTCCTATTGTGGTGCCGGCACCGATGGGCACCAACGCTCTGGAAGCTGAAACCTGAGAAGGGGCTTCCTGCTGAGCTCTGTTTTCTGCACCCACAAAGGGCTTCCTGCTCTAAACTCTGCTCTATTCTAGGCTACTGCATGGGAAGGTGACAGTTACCGTACCATCTCTAAAAGAGTGGCACAGAAAAGTCCTGCCCTCATTTCTGCTTCAGCACCAACACATCTGGGGCTTCCACAGTCATGCTCTGAGGCAATGGTACCGCCCCCTAAGGAAAGGGGACAGTTACCGTACCGTCTCTAAAAGAGCAGCACAGAGAAACCCTTTGGTACCTGGTGCAACAAAACTCCCATCTAGGAAGTGTTCTGCACCTTCCCTATCATCGATACTGACTACAGACGCTCCTCTGTGGTTCCACATGAGCCCATGATAACACATGGGCTCTGAGACTCTGGAGACCTGTGCCCTCAGTACCCAAGGAGAGACAATTACCGTACCGTCTCTAAAGTGCCACCAACAAACGTTTTGTACTGGGCAAAACTCTCATTTAGGGAGTGCTCTGCCCAACTATTGGTACTGACAATGTACCATGGACACTCCTCTGTGGTACCAAATGAACCCTGAGTACTGCATGAGCTCTGGTACCCTGGAGACCTGATGATTCGGGAAGAACCACAATCCCCATTACTTGGTACCAGGACCCCGGTATCTAGCACATCCCAGCACCCAGAATCACTCTTAGCACTGGGCTGTATACTGCCAATACCCCACTCAGCGGCATCCTTACCCACTGATGAATCTGGCACTGGCCAGGAGGAGATCATTCCCTGGCCCCTCATGGTGGCCCATCACCACACTACAAGGGTCCCCTCTCTAGATTGCCCAAAGAGCTACAGACTTCCAGTTTGAAGGGCCAAACTCTTTGTGGAGAAGACAGATTTTCTCTCCACATTCTGAAGGATTCTCAGGCCGCACTACACTCCTTAGGAGTCTACACTATGGAACAGAAGAGACGATATATCTCTCAACCACACCGCAGATCACAATCTTCCCAAATACTCACCATCTCAGTGCAGTTATGAACCACAGTGTAAGAGGTCCAGGGCTCAAAAGTGAGAACAGTCTGCATCCCAGTCCATGACCTCTCAAACTGCCTCTTATAAGCACTATTGATGAGCTGGTCGGGGGCCTGAACAATGATACCTTACAGCGTCAGCTGCCACCTATACACCTGTCACGCCACTCAGAAGTCACCTTACCTTACTTCACAGCAATTAGGACCAGCTCTAGAGCAAAGAGATTGATTTCTAGCCCTGAACCTACATGGTGCCTACTTCCATATCTCAATACAACCATTGTACAAGAGATTTCCTACTGCTTACCTTTGGGGCAGGATCATTATCAGTACAGACTGCTCCACACACAGTATTCTCCAAGGTTCACTTCGTTGTAGTGACATACTAACCCCAGTACAGTGACTGGACTTTATCAGCACCAGCCTGATGCAGTATGAGCGAGAGCACTCCTCTCAATACCCACCTTGGGACACATGTCTCCCTAATATGCTGAGGAGCTCCCTACACAACAACAAAGTTCACGACAAATGGCCTTCCACAGAAATAACCTTCCATATCACTCTTTCAGGCTAAGGGCTGCCAGGAGTCCCTGTGCACAAACTCTCCTTTTCATCAAAAACAACACACAACGGTTATAATGGACTTTATGTGACCTGTATGTTTTGTATAAACTGCCAAGGAGCTGCCAGATCTCCCTCCCTCTACAAGACAGCATTCAAGCTTTGGAATTGATGCACCCATCACAATGTGCTTATCTCAGATGTCTCTCTACAAGAGATACAGAGAGGGACAACCAACAGTCTCAGTTGGAATTTTCTCATGATAATGAGTGTATACTGACTTCAGAGGTGCTTCAAGATATAGCCACCCTTTGGGGAACCCGGCCTATGGATCTCTTCACTACTTATCGGAACAAGAAAGGTCCTTGTTACTGCCCCAGGGCTACATTTCCTTGGGGAAACGTTCTCTGGCAGTTGCCCTCATCTTCCCATGGGACAGGGCTCACTTGTATGTCTTTCCCCGTTTCCTACTCTATCCAAGGTTCCGTTGAAAATTCAGTGAAAAAGCGAGAGTTATTCTGATTGCCCCTCTTGACTATGGCAAGTCTGGCTCCCTTACCTGATGCAGATGGCAATATGCTCTCCTGTTCCTCTGACTTCAGCCCCTTCCTCACCTGCTCTCTCAAAACAATGGGCTGATCCTTCACCCCAACCCATGGGTCCTCCGCCTCCAGGCTTGGATTTTTTGTTTGTTCCAAGGCTTAGAAGCAGAATGCTCTGACAAGCTGAAACACATGTTGCAACACAACCATAAGTTGACCACTCCACATACCTATCTACAACATGGAAACGGCTCCAAGTGTGTACCATTCCAAATGGACAGACCCAACCTCATCTTTCCTCCCTCTGATTTTCCACTACATTTAAACTCTCACTCAGCTCCCTTAAGGTACATCTCATGGCAAAAATGGCTTCCCACTTGGAGTTTGCTCAACCACTAACGCATAGATTCTTTAAGGACATTGGGACTCTCTTCCCCTACGCGACACCACCCGCTCCAGCCTGGGACTTTAACCTAGTTCTCAGGGCTTGGACTAGACCTCCCTCCAAGTCCAGAGCAACTTGTTCTCTCTTACACCTGTCCCCGACAACAGCATTTCTAATTGCCATCACCTCAGCTAGGCACATACGAGAAATAGCAGCCCTGATGGCACACCCATCATTCACGGCCTTTTTTTTCTAAAGACGAAGTAACGCTAAGCCCATATCCCAAGTTTCTCCCTACTTTTTCTGCACTTTCCATATGAATCAACAGATCCGTCTCCCTGTTTTTTCCCAAAACCACTTTGTGACAACTGGGAGACAATTGGGCATATGTTAGATATTAGAAAGACATTAACATTCTACTTGGACAGGACTAAGGATCTCAGGAAATCCCCTAAACTCTTCCTTTCATCCACAGAAAGATCCAAACGCTCCGTGATATCTCCTCAAAGACTATCCAAATGGGTCTCTCGTTGCATTAATCACTTAGCAAGGGCACAACTTGCTTCCATCCACACGCATTCCATGAGATCAGTTCCTACCTCAATCACAATCCATATGGATACCCCTACCTCCCCAATCTATAGAGGAACATTATGCGATCACTGAAGATTTGGCCGCTGACACCATCTTCGACTCCACAGTCCTCTCTGTAGTAAAAGACTCTGCTCCGAAGTACCAGCCTCCAGTGGTGGGTACTGCTCTGGAGTCACCTAAAGTGGAGCAACCATAGGGACACTACTCGAAGAAGAAGTTACTCACCTTGGGCAGTAACGATGGTTCTTCAAGATGTGTCCCCCTCTGGGTGCTTGTAACAGGGTCGGACTCACCCGGCGGCGCCTCCTGCTGGTTATCCAGGGAATTGCTCGTCCAGCCTCCGGAGCGCCCTCTTCTGGCCAGTGATCTGCCTGACCACTCTCTGGCCCCCGTGTCCCTCCCAGGACCCGGTGCCCCTTTCTCTGGGGTGCTGCCCCCACTGACAGTACCCCACAGCCTTAATCCTAGGGTCCCCCCTCCCAGGGGAACCCCCCCACCCACTATCCCCACTTCACCTCAGTGTACAGCTACTGCCAGTCCCCATCTAGCCCCATGCACTGGGGCAGACTGCAGTGTAAGCCACTCATCATAGGCAAAGGGGGTTTGAACCTGCTGCCTCTGCCTACCCATGGGCTGCCCCTGCAACCCCAGTACCTGGTCTGGCCTTACCAGGCCTGCAGCCTAGGGTTTCCCTGGCTCCCTTAGCCTTTCCCCAGCCCTGCTCCAGTTCAGTACCCTGCTTAGCGCCTGGCAGCCAGGCCCTTCTCTCTCTGGAAGCAGAGAGAGAGACTCTTTGGGCTTCTGGCTCGCAGCCTCTTATAGGGGCCAGCTGGGCTCTGTTTGGGGCATGGCCCAGCTGCAGCTACTTCCCCCAATCAGCTAAGCTTTCAGAGCTGCAGCCCTCTCCTAGGGCTGTTTCAAGCCCCTCAGGGCAGAAGCGGGGGTAGCCACCCCGCTACAGTGCTCCACAACCCGCCCTCCTCCCCTCTACTTCGGAGTCCTCTATGGGGCTCTGTGGTAGAGAAGGAAGTGAGGGGAGTTCGCCCATGAAGTGCTAAATAGCCTCGAGGCAGACCATGAGGGAGGGAGGGCATACACATCTCGAAGAATCATCATTACTGCACAAGGTGAGTAACTTCTTCTTCTCCTTAGCTACACTGATATAAATGAGATTAGAATATGGCCCATAATGCTTGTGTTTGAGAAGAATATGCTTTCTTACAAAAAGGAGTTTGAAGAACAGCCAGCCAAAAACTCAAAAGGTAGTAACAAAATGTTTTTAAGTACACCAGAAGCAGGAAGCCTGCTAAACAACCAGTGGGGCCCCTGGATGATTGAGATACAAAAGGAGCACTTAAAGACGATAGTCATTGTGGAGAAACTAAATGAATTCTTTGCTTCAGTTTTCACAGCTGAGGATGTTAGGGAAATTCCCAAACCTGAGCCATCTTTTGTAGGTGACAAATCTGAGGAATTGTCACAGATTGAAGTGTCTGAAGAGGAGGTTTTGGAATTAATTGATAAATTTAAGAGTAACAAGTCACCAGGACCAGATGGCATTCACCCAAGAGTTGTGAAAGAACTCAAATGTGAAATTGCGGAACTGTTAACTATGGTTTGTAACCTGTCCTTTAAATCAGCTTCTGTACCCAATGACTAGAAGATAGCTAATGTAACGCCAATATTTAAAAAGGGCTCTAGAGGTGATCCTGGCAATTACAGACCGGTAAGTCTAATGATAGTACTGGGCAAATTAGTTAAAACAATAGTGAAGAATAAAACTAAACTATCACTCACATAGAAGAACATAAATTGTTGGGCAAAAGTCAACATGGTTTCTGTAAAGGGAAATCATGTTTTACTAATCTATTAGAGTTCTTTGAAGGGGTCAGCAAATATGTGGACAAGGGGGATCCAGTGGACCTAGTGTACTTAGATTTCCAGAACGCCTTTGACAAGTTCTCTTACCAACGGCTCTTACATAAATTAAGTTGTCATGGGATAAGAGGGAAGATCCTTTCATGGATTGAGAATTGGTTAAAAGGCAGGGAACAAAGGGTAGGAATAAATGGTAAATTTTCAGTATGGAGAGGGGTAGGGTAACTAGTAGTGTTCCCCAAGGGTCAGTCCTAGGACCAATCCTATTCAACTTATTCATGAATGATCTAGAAAAAGGGGTAAACAGTGAGGGGGCAAAGTTTGCAGATGATACTAAACTGCTCAAGATAGTTGAGACCAAAGCAGACTGTGAAGAACTTCAAAAAGATCTCACAAAACTACGTGATTGGGCAACAAAATGACAAATAAAATTTAATGTGGATAAATGTAAAGTAATGCACATTGGAAAAAACAACCCCAACTATACATACAATATGATGGGGGCTAATTTAGCTACAATTAATCAGGAAAAAGATCTTGGGAGTCATCGTGGATAGTTCTCTGAAGACAGCCACACAGTGTGCAGTGGCAGTCAAAAAAGCAAACAGGATCTTAGGAATCATTTAAAAAGGGATAGAGAATGAGATGGAGAATATCTTATTGCCCTTATATAAATCCATGGTACTCCCACATCTTGAATACTGCATACAGGTGTGGTCTCCTCATCTCAAAAAAGATATACTGGCATTAGAAAAGTTTCAGAGAAGGGCAACTACGGGTTCCATATGAGGAGAAATTAAAGAGGCTAGGACTTTTCAGTTTGGTAAAGAGGAGACTAAGGGGGGGGATATGATAGAGGTATATAAAATCATGAGTGGTGTGGAGAAAGTGAATAAGGAAAAGTCATTTACTTGTTCCCATAATATAAGAACTAGGGGCCACCAAATGAAATTAGTGGGCAGCAGGTTTAAAACAAATTAAAAGCAGGTTCTTCACACAGCGCACAGTCAACCTGTGGAATTCCTTGCCTGAGGAGGTTGTGAAGGCTAGGACTATAACAGAGTTTAAAAGAGAACTGGATAAATTCATGGAGGTTAAGTCCATTAATGGCTATTAACCAGGATGGGTAAGGAATGGTGTCCCTAGCCTCTGTCAGAGGGTGGTGATGGATGGCAGGAGAGAGATCAATGGATCATTACCTGTTAGGTTCACTCCCTCTGGGGCACCTGGCATTGGCCACTGTCGATAGACGGGATGCTGGGCTGGATGGACCTTTGGTCTGACCCAGTACGGCCATTCTTATGTTCTTACGGTTTCTTTTTAGGTAACTAAACAAGAGAGAAAACTTATGAAGCCTCTTTATGACAGGTACAGAATTATCAAGCAACTCCTCTCGACACAATCTTTGATTACAACAATTGTAAGTTGGAAAGAATTAGTATTTATTGTAAAGAAGCTATACGAGATTCTGAATTGCGCTTTGTATGCCAGTTTAGTGACATTCTAATCACTCTTACACATGAAGGGCTTATAAAATGCATATTGATCAAATCATCCAGTTGATATTTAAAGAGGAGTAAACATCCTACATGATTCAACCCCAAAGCATGCCGGAGGTCATGATGTAAAACATCAATTTCTGAATCAATCAGTTTACATGGGTGGGGAAGGGATCAGATGAGGGAGTTCAGCTTTTAACCTTCACCATTACAAACAAATCTACATCACAAAATGAAAGCTATGTCTATCTGTATTATACTGTTAATATATCCTCCTTGATCTTTGTTGAAAATATTCATTGCTACTTTGCACATTAAGATCTTAGCATAGCATTTTGATCAATGCTATACCAGTGTGAAAGAAAGAAAAGCTTTTCATGTATGTGATTCTGATTGTTAAAAATAACATTTTTAAAAAAATATAAAAAAGTCAAAAATTGAACTGGTCCAGAACTGGTGCCTTTACTCACACTGAGTAGTGCTTTACTTTGTGAATTCCCCAATTCAGTAGCACTCCTTGAAGAATGAGGTACCACCGAATGTGAGCTGCAGTAGCCGATTCTCACCCTTTGTAAATCGCTTGTCTCATCAATATCAAATACTAATTACATAGCCTTGTTCCACATCTTGTGGTAATGTTAGCATGGAACTTCCACATGAGCTTCAGGGAGTTAGGCACCCTACTCTCATTGAATTTCAATAAGGTTAATTGATTCCTTTGAAAATCCCAGCCATAACCTTATTACTTCAGAATCTCTTTAAAGCTTCCTTCATGTTACTTCTAATCAACTTTGGTCCATGCATTTTTTTAATTCTATAAATAACAGTTTTTAAAAAGTGGAAAAATGTCATCATCATCTTGTACTGTAGTATAACTATAAAATGTGTTGCAATATGGTCGTTCTTTTTTGGTTGCTAAAACCATTTGTAACCCTAAAAATACTAGAATTATTATTTTATGCATATTATAGCTTTAATTTATGAAGACTGTTAACACTAAATGGTACACGTTTACTTTACAGAGAATTAAACAAAGGGCTCTCTCATTGCAAACCTTACTCATGTGGGGAGTTTAATTGATTTCAATGGGACTAGTTTAATGAGTAAGGGTTTCAGGATCATGCCCTAAATCCTATTTAAAAGCATGCTCTTGCAAATGTTTTGTTGTATGAGTAATCAACAGTAAGTAATTAGTAGAGCTACGTATGGAAGTAAGGGCCAGATTCTGCCACATTTAGTCATGGCAAGTAATGCCTTACAAAGCAATTTGCCCCATTAGAGATTGTAGTGAGAAATCTCAGTGTGTTTAGCTATTGGTTTTAATACCTGTAACCGCTTGTATTTTCAATAAATAACACGTAGACAGCTAATTTGATGATAATGTTACATATTACAAGCAGGAGGAAGAAGATTCAGATGAAGACCATTCTCAAAGCAGCCATGAATTATCATCCAGTCCGGCATCTAACCTTCCTGTAGATGACCATCTGTGTTGCTCAGATGAGGAGAATGAGCCTGCAATTATTTCACCACTGGATGAAAAAAAGGCAATCAAACAACCAGCCCTGTCTCTGTCCAATTTACATGAGGCCACAATGTGAGTGTTGCAGTTTTTCTTAATACACCCTTCCCCCCCAAAAAAAACCACTTACATGTTCTAGTCACAGCATGATCTGTACTTACTGTCAGAATCTTCCAAGAGTCAGGAAGCTCTAGACCTTAAGAATTGAGTTATTTCCTTTTTATGAGAGAAAGCAGAGGCAGGATATTTATTTGATCAATTTACCTGTGGTTTGCTGTACTTTGTGTAATTCAGACAGCTCTAGAGAGAACTGCCTACATCCAGAAAGAGAGAGGTAGGGAAATATACATATATAAGAGAAACAATTATATATGCAACTAGGTAGAGACCACATGATGACATAGTATAAATGATTTGTCGACTTACCTATTTTTGTCAGAAAGTTTAGACATTTATCTACTTAGTTTCTTAAAAGGCTCGTGTGGAATAACACATGTTGGATTAGAAGACTTCAGTATTAGTGGTGGCTTGACCAACCAGGCTAGTTTTTTTTCATTTATATATTGCAGTTCTATTGGTTACATTTCATATTTCACAACTGTGGTGTCGCTGGTGTGAAAGAGGACACCTTTTCAACCGAAGAATCTGAATTATATTATCACATTTCTAAAACGTACAATAGTAAACTGTAAGCATTATTGTAAATTCAGTCTGGCCTGGTATAATTGTTCATGGATTTTCACTACGTGTTAACAGAATTCTATCTATATCTTTGTCAAAGAAAATTATTGCTGTCAACAAGGGTGATCAACAAACTCCAAAAAGTGATACAAAAGTGATTTGGAATCTTGTTATGTTTTGTATTTCTGTGAAAAGGGCAGATTATGGTCAAGTTGTTCAGTTGTGGGGTTACATGTGTGCTGATGTCATTCAGCCCTGGTGCTCATTGATGAAAACACACCCTACGGATGAATATGATCTCATATCTTATACTATTCCTTATATTTCCCATGTGTTTTGATTGACACCTGAGAGTCAGAGATATCAATAAAGTCTGTTAGGTCCTACCAAGTGAGTGAAGATAAAAAGAATATATGTTGTTCTGTGGAACTCTCACTGTGTAAATGATGCAGCATGTAGAAGTGCTGCTGGGATTTCTCAGCGCATCACATTATTATGAAACAGTATCTTTTAGGACATACTCTGAAAGTGTTTTATCTTCTGCCTAAGGACCTTATCCTGCAAACACTGCCTAACCTAGTTCTTACTACAATGTGCAGTTCCATTGACTCACAATAAACAGCACTGCATTTGATGGTAAGTGTTTGCAGGATCAGGTCCTATGCTGCTAATCGTGTATCCCCTTTTTTACTTATGGGCCTGAAACTGTAAGGTGCCAAGTTCTTCCTGTGAGATGCCAAGCACCATGAACTCCACATAGAACCCAGGGTGCCCACAGGATTAGGGTCGGAGTGTTTTATTGCTTCCTTCCATAAATTCTCTGCATTGCCTTTATTAGAGGAGTGTGAATGATACCAAAAGCAAGGAAATGCTGTAGATTTATACTTGTGCTGGCGTAAGTCCATTATACTCAGACTTGGAAGAAAATTTTAGGATTCCTTGAACTTAACAGGTCTAATTCTGCACTCAGGTGAATAGATGCACCTGTCACTATGCACATATTGAAGGGCCACATCCAGCCCTAATGTTTTAACTATTTCCAAGTCCACATAGGCTTCAACTTTCTCTACCTCCTTTGTAGGCCTGTGCTACTTGAACATCTCAGAGAAACAAGAGCTGACAAGAAAAGGCTTCGCAGAGCTCTGAGAGAATTTGAGGAACAGTTCTTTAAACATACAGGAAGGTAAACAAAACCTCTTTCATGTATTTTAAGCAGATGTTTATGTTTCCATTAAAGAACATATTCTTAGGCAGCAGGGACTTATTTGTAGTAATTGGGCTCGGGGGGACTGTGTTATCTTTTGTGCTTTCAGATTCCCAAGGATAGCTACAGCCCAGGATTGGAAGGGGACTGCTGGGAGCACCGTGGAGGCATCAGGTCTCTATGGAGATGATTTTTGCTCCGACAATTCCTCCAGGATCTGTGCAGATCATTGAAATTCTTCCAGGTTTAGGGTAGCCCCCATAACATCCTGTCAGAAGGCAAAGATCCACAGGGAACTCTGCCAGAGGATCAGTCCAGAAATTTCCTTCCCTAGGCTTACTGACAGAAGGAACAATGTGACCCCTAGTCAGGGATTGGGGTAGCCCAGCAGCAGCTGTGTCTGCCACACATGTACTATTAGGATCTCCTGATTTACAGAATTCATATGTAGACAAATACAGATAGTGTTTTTTGATAAATGTAAAGCTGAAATGTCACTTTCCTGGAGACTTTTTACCATGACTGGTATGTTGGTGGCAGGCAACTCTGTCCCTCCCCTTTCTTAAACAGGCCAGAGGTGTAGGTAGTGTGGGCCTGATCCAAAGCCCATTGACATCAATAGTCTTTCCACTGAGTTCAGTGAGCTTTGGATTAGTCCCTATGAGCAGAGAGGAGCCACTTTGTTGTTGTTTTTAACACAGACCTTATTGATTAGGTTTTTCCTGTTGTTGGTTTTTTTTGGGGTGGGGGTGGGGAGAGGGTGGTGGGGGTTTATTGGTAAATTCCAGAATATACCTAAAACAAGGTGAGCTTTCATTCTAATTTTTCAAAAATTTGGCCCCCTCACATCACAATATTGCTCTTACGAGGAGCAATGGTTTGAGGGTATAATATTTAAATTGCTCAATCTGCTTAAATGCTACTGAATTCATGACATATCCTGAATGAAAACAACTTTAACTCCTTGAGTGATCTCAGGTAGGTCAGATGATTTCCTATCATGATGAAAATCAACAGAAAGAACTTGTATGGTCTCAGATTCTATGGGCTCAGTCCAATGCCCTTTGGATTAATGGGAGCTTTTCCCACAATTTCCCTGGGTATTGGAGCCGGCCTATATATGGTTCAAAAAGAAAACCATAGTGTGGTACCATGGCAGTTATATTTTCATAATACTGTACAACAACATATCTGCATATTTTGGAATGAAATAATTATTACTTACACAGCTGACAAGAAATGTGATTACCTCATATAATCTAAACCTCAGAATTCAGTATTTTAATTGCCATTCCTATAATCCTACTTCACAATAGTGTGCTCTTTTCATAGGTCTAAGGGCATCTAAAATTAGAAAAAAAATATTTAAAAAAATCAAACAGAAATCATTTTAAAGCCCATTTTTCTTGTGTGTCATAAAATGACAGCTCTGTTTGACTGTTTCAGGAGTCCGCAAAAGGAAGATCGGATACCCATGGCTGAAGAGTACTCTGAATACAAGCACACAAAAGCCAAAATCAGGCTCTTAGAGGTTCTCATCAGTAAGCATGATGTCTCTAAAACAATTTGAAGTCAATGAAATACATAGCTAGTGTTTGCTAGCAAAAACCAAAACAAACAGAATTTTACAGGTCTGTGTCTTTCTGCACAGTTATTAGACACACTGAGAATCTGATGCACTTTAATAATCTTATTAACTGAGAGTAGGAGAGGATGGCAATGTGTGTAAGAGTATGTAAACGGGAGTGAGTGAACTGTATTTTTTCCTTTTGGAAAAGCCTTGACGTGCACTATGATAATGTTAGAAGTTAAAGGGACACTGTAAACTAGTTTAGGCCCTTAGTCTAACCCGCTTTACCTTAAAATTTATAAACAGTTAAGGAATGCCCTCCAGATTCTAAAAATAATCAGAAATCCACCACTCCACCACCAACTATTCAAAAGCAGTGTAATCCACTATTTCTGTAGGCAAAACAACTTAGAACATCATATGTTAACTAAAAACCTGTAGACTAAATTCTACCCTTAGATACATAGATGCAATTCCCATTGGCTTCAAAGAGAGGTGCATATACATGGACAAAATTTGACCCTGAATTCTTTGAGGCTACTGGAGAAAAAGAAAGATGTTTTCTCATTTGCAAAAAACATGATTGCATTTGGCAGTTATTTTACCACTATTTGGCAAAGCAACAAGGACTCAGTGGGTAGAGAAGGAACGCTTGTTTCAGGTTTGCCAAAGGGAGTATAAGACAATGTAAAGGCACTAGGTGCTGGCCTGTTAAATATGATTGGCAGTACTTTTATAGTACCCTAAACAAAATTCAGTAAAATAAATTGATCATACATGCTGATTTTTAGTTCTGCATTAAACTTAGCACTTTATTTTGCCTGATGCTATAAAATTTTGCTTTTCTGACTACCAAAGCTTGTTTGGAAGCATGCACTTTGTAAAATGTTAAAGTATTTCCTGTGGTAGATATCTATATTAAAATAATGAGAATAGTTTATTGCATTCTGACAAGATATTTTGGATACATAAATTTATGCAGTATATAATTGAAAGTCATGGTTGTGAGATGAGGAACTCTGGCCTTCTTGTTTCCTAAAAACAAGACTACAAAAATATTTTTCTGTTGGAATTATGCATCCTTCAGCATTTACTTCGTAATATAAAGGGATTTTCCTCACTCTTGTGACAGATCATTTCTGTGTAAAGTGCAATATTTCACAGAATGATTGTCAGCATTTTGTATTTTTCATTACAAATCAAAGGCAGGTATAATGGGAAAATGTCTAAACCAAACATGAAGGAAGAGCTTAAAAAGGAAATGCGTTGCATCATGTTTAGTGTTTTGTTTAAATTGCCACTTTGTATTAACTGCATATAAGCCACCTGTTGTTTTCCTATCTTAAGGAAACGTTCATTTTCTGAAGTCTATTCTATACCAACCACATTTGTATTTATATTGTATGTAATGTTTCAGCATGATTTTAAGTAGTACACATTTTCAAATGGTTTGGAGGAAAAAGTGTGACCACTACACAATGTGGATTTTTTTTTTATTTCTATGAGGTTTTCTGTTTCACTGTATTTACTTGACAGTTTATAACTTTTATGAATCAGAATGATCTCCTTTCTAAATCTGTTTTAATGAAAGTAATCTAAGAGCAACAGGAACAGATACACAATTATTTGAGGTTTACAAACTACATCTTTGATAAGGGAAAATGGTTTCATGACATGTATACAATTGCTATTAAAATGTACTCTATATATTCTATATGATTGTATAATATTTTATACAACAGTACAAATAAAATATTTTTCTATTATATTTATTATGTTTAAAACACAATTTTTGTTTCCAGTTAGCTAATATAAATAACACTGTCAAACAACAAGTTGGAAGTGCTGACATTTCTAGGTTTTGAGATTTAAATCATGCTGCAATTACAACCTTTCATGCTGTTTGGAGTTATCCCAGTGTTTGTTCAGTAGATTAAAATAAATGCATATTTAAACACCATTATAAGCCATTATTTTTACTTTGCTAAAGCAGTTTATATAGGTTTTTGTTATGTTTGGCCGGGAACAAACAAACAAAATTGCAGCATCTAGGTGTAAATGTTGTCAGAAAAAAATCCAGGACTTCTGTTCCCCTAATGCTATAAACTATTGAAGGAAGGAGGGACGTTATACTAAAAATGCTATTTGAAAAACTGGTGTTTGCTTTTGGTGACAGCGGCATGTGCATGCTTCTGAAGAGAACATCTGACAATGGAAATGGACAACAGAGGTTCAAAGGCGCCTAAGTAATGGGGTAGGGATTAACGTCCAACACTGATGTTGCAGGTCTTGCAACTGGGATCTTTTTTTGCATTTGCAGTAGACGAGCTCATTAGCTGATGACCAGTAATTTCTGCAACTGTGCCGAGGGAAAGATCCACAGGATCAGTGTAAATTACTTCTAAAATAACATCCTGGGCATGGTGATAAACCATGATGCCATCTTCTTCGGTGCAGGTCAGAAATTTATTATCCTTTGAATTTAGCTGAGGAAGGCGCTGCTTACAGAATTCATCTCCTGGTGAGCCAACAGGGGCAATAACAAGAATGACATAGTGATAAGCTGTGTACATGCAGTAGAAGTCCCCAAAGTACAAGTTAGTATTTGGATTGAAAAGTTTTTCAGCTGCAATATCAAACCTGTATCTTCCATAAGGTGAATCTTGTGGTGGCTTCCCCGTGTTAAACTCAGTGTTGCAGCTAAAGAAGATGCCTTCCAACTTCCCACTGATTGGAGAGCCATGGCTACCACTGTTATCCTTGACAGAAGGCTGCATTGCATTTCCATGTTGGTCTCTAAAAATGAATGACTATTATTGTTTATTTTGCAGTGAAGAGTATAAGTTTGATTACTTATAGGACTACCACCGTGTCACAAGGGACACAAAGAGAAGCCAGTCATTTGAAAAATAAGGTTAACACCACCCCACTCTCAAGGGAAAGCAAAGACAAATAAATGAAGACATGACCAGGGCTAAGGGTGAGAAGGAAGTGCTTTTCCATCTTGTCTCTGCTTCTGGAGGTGAGTTGTGTAGATAAAGAGGCAAAAACAGTAACAGAAAACCCACCCACCATATTTTTCCTCAGCAACTGTAACAATAGTGGGATTTTAAGTTGACACTGAAAGTTACAAATGAACCCAATCATATTGCAATATTTTAACATTTTCAGTGGATGCTGTACACAAATTCACATGAGGGCTAGTTCCCTTTTTTTTTTTCAGTGACACTATGGCAGGGAATTGCCCACATGCCCCCCTAAAACCTGCGGCTTACTCTGCTCCTACTTACACGATCGGGAGTAACTTAAGCGGACACACACACAAAAAGTCTCTCTCTCTGTTTTATTTAAATATGCCTTCACAGATTTTGAATTACAGGAGTTCTTAACCCATACAACCACGGTGGAATCCTGCATATGCAGCTCTGGAACTTAGAAGTAGTGAAGATGATAATCTTAGTCTAATAAATTTGAGGAGAATTAATCAGTTTTGGCCCCACTACGACCCCATTTCATTTTCTTCTAATGAATCTGTTTCTCCACATTGCTAATACATGGCCCAATTTGGTTGCCATCGACTTCAGTGGAAGCAGACCTGGGCCCAAGATGAGATATAATTATCCTAAATCCAAAAAATACACAAATCCAATCCCTTGCATTGCAGTTCAACTGTTAGTGAAGTGCACAGACTCTGGGTATGTATGTCTACACATAAAAACATGTCCAGGGTATCTCACACTTTCAGTTTGCCTAAAAGCTTTCAAAGTGCAATGAATCTTCAGCACCCTCCAATCTAGAAAAAATATTTTATCACCACTTGGGTTAAGTCACTTTTCAAAGCTATGACTGATTTCCTTTTGTTTTCTGCTTTAGTTGTAGACTATTAAGTCTCAACCACAAGACAATTCCATCCCAGGTCTCATGTCCACCTACTCCTTTACATGTGACAGAACTCTTGCCACCTACCTGGTATGCAAAACTGCCATCATCCCTTCATGCAAAATGACCAGTCTTAAAACACTTTTCAGAAAGCTTTCTAACATTAATTCACCAGTGAAAACTGCTTGTGTTAAGAAGGCCATGCTCAATTCAGGCCATCATCTGGTAATGTGGGGCATTACATGCTGAACGACATGAGCTGTTTCTCGGGTTGGTGGTAGCAAGCCAAGCTCTAATGCCAATGTGCTATAAATATCACGTAAGGGCTTTTCAGTCACACACTAAGGACAAACAGAATGGCTGACTGACTTGATGATGTGCCTTCGACGCAGCGTATAAACGACAGTAAGCTTCCCTGGATAACAGATTTCCCCGTTTGTTCCCCCCTTCTCTACCCCAGCCCTTTTGATTTCAATAAACCAGCCTTTGTTAGGAAATTTTGTTTTTAGCCAGGCAAATGCATTTGCATGTGCACTACCTTAGACTAGAGCCCACCTGCCATAGCTAGCAGCTATTGCCCAATACGGCACATACAAAACTCCCTTTGAGTTCAATGGTAGCTATGCTCTTGTAAGAATTTAAACATCAGGCAAACCCAGCATTGGTGAAATTTCTTTGCTTGTAAAGATTAAACTAAAGATTAAGGCTAACAGATGACTCCTACCGGTTGCTCACTGCTTTGGAATAGTGTAGTTTCGGGGGTGGGGTGGATTTTTATTTTTGTGATAGTCCAAGGTAAACCCCTGCCTAGAAAATATTTTCAGCTAAACCATAACAATAGAATGTAAGGCTGCTTCATTTTGTATATGCTCATGGAAAGCAGGTTTAGTCCTTGCTCCTGCTGAAGTGAATGGGAGCTATGCTACGCACTTCAACAGAAGCAGTGTTCCTTACATAGTACATTTACCAGCATCATGGTTAACAATTGTCTTACAAAGTAACTATCTAGCGAAGATGGTTTTAAGTGGCATATGGAACAATGGCTTTATTACCTATAGTGCTAGCACCTGAGAATTCTTGCCATTTCTAACCCTACACCTTCCTACTAAAATTTTTCATATAGCTGGAAGCAAACTTCAGAAGCTTTCTGACCCTTTCAAGACTACCATCTTTATCTTTGCAGAAGTAATGCTCTGGGAAGATGAAGTTAATAAATTCCGTCCCGTCCCCCCCGCCCAAAAAGAGGCCACCTTCTCTGCAACCTGAAAAATGTGCTTGAAGCTGTATTTCTGTGACAAGATACTGACATCCAGTGGCCAATTAGGCTAATTATAGGTTAGTATTTGCTAGGGAGTTGACACACTTTGCATTCTGTCTATTTGAAGGAAGCAGTCATGATTAAAGTGAATGTTGTTAATTATATGCCACATTTAAAAAAGAATAACTAATGGTGTCACAGGATCAAGCTTTACCTAGTAAACAGGCCAAGGTCTTGCTGTGTGTTGTACAATCTCTTGAGACACCCATCAGAACCCTCCCACTCTAGTCCTAAATACACCACTTTGTGCACTGCTGTTTACTACTTAGAAGCCCATGGAGCCCATCAGAGGTCTTCTAAATCATAAGGCAAAACAACACTTTGAAGCAGGGAATGCTAGTGGAACGGTTACACATGATGGGATGATTTGTTTTTTAAAATGTTGTTGCCAGGCTTTGTTGTGCTCTAGACTAAGCTGTTGTTGACCACTTAGTACCTTTCAAGCCAGAAATTCTTTGCCAAATGTAAAAGACCCTGAATTTGCCTGTTTCTGAACATCTTTATGTATTCTATACTTCTGAGGGAATTATGCACCTAAAAATTATGAACCCAAATTCTGCAAATGTTATTTGTCAATAAATAAATGTGGCCTCAGCCTGGCAGTGGAGAGCACAGGCCACTGGCTGCATTGAGGTGGGAAATCACCCTGAAGCCCCCTATCTCCCCCAGTACAGGGACTCGGCCTTGAGGCTGCACCTGATCCTGACACAGTGCAAGGGCTGGGGCTGCCCCAGAAACACCCTGGGGCCCTGCCCTTCTGTGCCAGGTGCACCAGGTGTGGGTAGGCAGGCTCAGCCCAGCAGGATCCAAGTGTGGAGGGATCCAGGTGTGAGGTGAGGGCGTTTGGGGTGGGGCAATCGGGGTGGGGGCAGCTCAGTGGGAGATCTGGATGCACAGGGGCTCGTTGTGGCGTTCAGGGGCAATGGGACTCTGCAGGGGATCCAGGTGATGGTGGGTGGGCTCAGCCAGGGGGGATCTGGCTACCTTCAGAGCTTTCAAAGCTCTGTGAACTCAAATGCGCACTAACTGTGAGCTATGAAAGATTCACTCGTGTGACCCCACCCAGTAGGTATGAGGATCACGTAAACCTGGGCATGCCAAAAGGATGATGTGCTCTTATTACAGGCCTCAAAAGGCCTGATCCAGCACTTAGCTGCTCCAGGTTTCTGCAAGTTTTACTTCACTCAAACTGAGTTACAGCTGAGGTAATGCAGTGTTGAAACAGGACCAAAATCTTTAACATATGCTAAAGTATAAGAAATAAGCATGTTTAAATTTCTTTAAGGCAAGTAATCAGAGATTCTACCACTCTGAAAGGCAGTACAAAAACAGGGTTCTACTGCATTGCTTAGCGGATGGCAATGTACCCCCAAACCAGTTTTCTCCTAGAATACTATTCTTCCCACTGCATGGTGTCTTTTCCTACGACACTGTTTCATGCTCAGGCATAATCCTGAGCTCTAACCTCTAGTGTTGGGGGTTATGGCATCTATATTTTGACTGGAGAACTGTCTAGCTTTGCTGCCTGTGCAAAAGAATATTGTAACTTCAGCACTAACACCCAAAATAAGCAAATACATTGTGTGGGTGGAAGTTAATAAAAAAACCCACGTCAAGACACCATTAAGGTTGCACAGCAAGGCATTCAAAAGTCAGTAAGGGATAGATCCAAAAAAAGACTTAGGTGCCTGACTGCCACTGTAGGCATCTACGCCCAACTCTTAGGCACCACTGAGATCCTCAAACTCCCTGCTCAGCTGCTGCCTAACCCTGGAGGCACCTAAAATCCCTATGTGCTGGAGTTTCCACCATTAACGATCCCTAGGCACCGGGTTTCTGCCACTGAACATATGCACCGTCAACTTAGTTTAGGGAATCAGGTGCCTGCAGGACCCTCAGAGTAGGCATTCCTAGCTATCGTGCTTGCGAGGCCCGATCCAGTAGACATTTCAGCACCTACGTTTCTCTGTGGATCTGGCTTTAAATGACAATATTCAGGTTGCATATGCCTGATAATGTGCACATGCAGATACATGAGACATATGTATACATCAAGTACTTGCAGGCAAATGTATGCACAAAATTGTACACCCCCTATCTTTAGAAATCTCATTCTTAATGTCTAGTACATCAATCATCATCATTATTACTGAGTCTTTAGATTATAATGGTGCCTAGAGGCTTACTCAGTAAGGAAACTCCATTACAGCAGGTGCTGTGAAAACACAGTTTCTACTCTAAAAACCTATTTCCTATTCAGATTCAGTGCTGAATTGTACAAACTTACATAAATGAGATGCTTTGCTTCTTGAACTGGAAATGTAGTGCACAGACTGTCTGTTGTAAAATTGTGTCTTAACTTATGTATAGTTTTATGTTGCGTATAGTTTTAATATTTAGCTGGAATTACTCTCTTAATGTGGACAATTTTCCATGTGTTTGTTTCTTACCTGATGTAATCAAAGTATTCTTTGTGCTGATTCCGATAAAAAACAGAAAGCTTAAGCATACGTCCTGCAATCACTTCAGCTTTTTCCAAAAGCTGTGTTAGATGAACTTTTGAATAATCTGTAAAGAGAAGACTATCGGCTAGTAAGAAAGAAACATCATCATCTCCTAAATCACAGTCTCAACTTTTTTTGATGACCTGTACAAAACAGACAAAGGGTGTGAAGGCAAAGAGCAGCAAAGGGCCAAATTTTTGGGACTTAGGCATTAGAGCTTCAAAAATCTGCCCCAAAGTGACACCACAGGTCAGTGGAAGAGCCAGGAACAGAATCCCCATCCCCAGACTACACTACTTCTCATGACTGTGATACGGGGTAATTTTCACAAGGGGTTGTCAGCATTATCTCCTATTAATGATATTTTCCATTAGAAACTGCTCCCTAATTCCCATGTGCCTATAACCTGGTAGCACAACACACTACCACAGAGGAAGTACTAGGGCTCTGATACAGCCCAACCAACACAGGGTTAAACTCACTCCAGTGCAGTTAGCACATACAAGGACTCACTAAAATTCTTAATGAGTGCAGGGCTTTCAAACAGGCAGGCTCTGTGCACTGGGGTGAATTTCATCCCAATGAAGATGTGTTTAAGTAAATTAGGAGCCAAATGTATGCTCTCTGGAGCACAGGACAGGGTGGGGTGGAGATGGTGGTGCTCTGAGGCTTTCCACAGGCAGACTGCCTAGGGGCCCTGGGGTGCTGGGTGCAGCACACTGAACAGAAGCACTTGGAGCGCTTTCAGGAAGCTTCATAGCTGCTTGAGGCTAAAGACAGGTGCTAGGAGGGCCCTGCTTCAGTTTGGTTCACCAAGCATCCAGAGTGCCACGAAGTGCAATGTTTGGCCAACTGCTCATGGTCTGTGCACCAACTGCTTTGTATGCGGTTACACTAGGAGGACAGAGTGTGAGGGTGGGGAGTGCTGGGTGCCTCTGTCTCCCTCTCCACCTCCCAACAAGGCACCAACAAAGGAGCAGCCACAGTTTAATTATACATTTTGAACAGAAAATAAGCCGCCTAAACCAACCCTTCCATTTCCAGATGTGACAGTCAGCAAAACTGACTACTGACAATTACTCTGTGTCGCAATAGCTGATACAGACAGAAGCTAATCTCTTTCATACAGCATGTTTGCTTGCTTTCTGTCCCTGTGTGCTGTATTCTCAGGAATCTTACCTCCTGTACAAAACTCTATGATTTCACTCCACTCAGAAACAACGTAATCCCCATCAACTTGCTTTGATGCCGTCTGCACTGCTACTGTATATTCCGTTCTTGGGCTCAAGAACCAGTGTCCACGAACAGTCATAGGGAGCGGAACAGCTTTTGCAACCAGTTTAGTGGGTACATCCTAATGGGACAAAAAAGTCTGATCAGTTAGTTGAGCAAAACTAAATTCAGACAGTCATAGAAGTTAATTTTGGGGGGATGAAGTTCAATAACCTTATTTTAAGCCCCTTAGGCCCAAATTCTGCTAACTTTTCTCACAAAAGTATCACAGTGAAGTTAATAGGATGACACACAGTAGGAAAGGGAGTGAGATTTAGCCTTTAGCTAAGTGCATTCTTTTAATATTGGGTCTATGTGAATATAGACTAATATTACGTGCGGCATAGAATATACACTATAGCTCAAGGACATCAATTTGTACTTAAAAATACAAGCCTGTAGGGTGAAGACCATAATTTGAGCATGATACACTATCCTGCTAAGGAAATGTTAAGGCTGTTAAAACATAAGCTTAAAAAAGTCTCTTCTCACAGCTTTTAACTAAATGCAACTTCACTGACTTCAGTAGCATACCGCCTGATTTACACCAGCATGAGGGAAGACCAGCCTTTCACACAGCTCAGTACAAAATAAAGACAGAGATGCTTAAATATTTCAAAACCGGTGCTGCATGTGTTAAACATATCACAACAAGCCTGTTTAAAAATAGCTCATGGGAAAGGCAAATGCATGCCTTTATGCGGAATCTGGGCTGTAAGCTTTGTGTCTATCACTATAGTCTTTTGGTTTCTATTTTCCCCCCGCTGTTGTTTTGCTGTGGCAGAGCTTCAAACTACATTGTGCTGATAACAAAGATGGACGCTCTCTTTTGCAGCTAGCAAACCTCACAAGCTGCTGAAATGATTGAACTCCACAACCTCAAGGACTGCAGCTTAGATCTCACCACAAGGGAGAAGATGGTATGCAGGAAACATGGCTGATTTCTGCATCCTTCAAATACTGCAGAAGATGGTAACAGTCTTGATCTTGGGAACAAGCTGTGCGATAATAATAAAATGGACCATATCGATTAACTTAATTGTAATCTTCTGTTCCCCATTTGTGTGTAAGCAAGCTTAATGGTATGTGATATTAGAATAACAGCATGCTTGGGAAGAGGCAGATAATTTTAGAGTTAGTATTATTTGTATTACCAGAGCACCGAAAAAAAGAGCTGTGATGTATCCACAATTTTTCCATTCATCAGAATAGCAAATAGAGACCTTCAGTATTCACTGATGAAAAGCTACAAAGGCTGACTGTTATCGTGGGAGCAGAGACTCGGGTAAGAGAATCTGCATTTGAGAAGCTGCTGGGAGAGAACCGCTGCCTAAGGAAATGGTTGCTTTCACCTGAGATGGCTCTGAATGGGGGATTCATTGTAGCACGGTCAAATGGTGACCTTGAGGACTGGTTACACTGGGGTTGTGGCAGGAGGGAATCAAAGCAAGAGGCAGTGGCGATGGATTCCCTGCACTGGCGTGGTGTGGGAGGTGGAGGTGAATTGGGATGGCGTGTGGAAGGAATTTCCTGCACATGCAATGGGTGGCAGATGGAGCCACAGCATCTTAAAGTGGCTGCTGGCATATGAACAGTGGCCCTTTTAAATTAACCTAGCTTCATCCAAGCACAAATACCAGCTAGCTCAGGGAAAAAAAATCTCTCATGATTTTGCTTCTGCATGACCCATAAACATGGTCTGAAGGGATTTTTTTTAATTAAGAAAAAAGATTTATTTTCTGTTTGTTTTTATATTAGAAATAACAGGTTTTGTCTTCCCTGTTTGTGTAGGACGACCATTTGGAAATGGAAAAACTAGCAGGAATGTGACAACAAGAAAATGATAAGCTGAGAGGAGAGATTTCATTTAAAAATCTCGATTTTCCCCCTTAATACTTACTCTTAACTTGAGGGAAAAACTCTTTTTGTCAAAGACTCACTTGATCTGTCTCTTAAACTGATGGCTGAGAAAGCTCCCATTCCAGTTATTTCTATGGTTTGGGGGATGATCCCTCCACCCCCTAATGTGGGACGTTTCAATTGTAAATTAGTGTCATACTGTGAGATTTGGCACGGGCATGTAGCTACTGTAAATAGGGTGACCACCCTATTTAATAAATGGAAAACATGCAGAATCCAGGGGTGCAGTGTGATTAAGGAATCACAGCCATTGACATACAAAACAAGTCGCATATTTCAGAGTCCTTAACTCTATGAGCAAATTCTGCAAATAAAGACTTAAGATGTCCCTGGTCATCGGTTGTAAAGTTCTCCACACATCCCTCATCGTGTCACTACTCAGCATACAGCAACAAATGAGCAGGATGGGACAGTGAAGCGTTAAGGTTGTTTAGTAACCTTAGTTGTGCATTTTCATACTTGAATATTTGGGTTTATTTTTTTAACGTGCAGCCTTAAACTTTGAGTCTCCAGACTGAAATGTGTGGGTTTTGAGAAAACTACAATGTTCACTAATGGGATTTCCCCCTTAACTAAGTGAAACACAGCAAGAGGGAAGCAGAAAAACAAAGGATGAGAAAGAAAAACAAGGAAAGAATTAAAAAAATGACATTCATGTCCCCAGCACTAGACCTGAAACAAAACCACATCTTAAATAGATATTATAGGACTCCAGCCAGACTGCACTCAGCAAAGCTAATGGACTCAGCAGTCTGCTAGCGATGCAATCATTATTTAGCCTCCTTATCATATTTCCTGGGCACATACAAAAGTTGTCTTAATCTTGGATCTAGTTTCTGTGCACATATCATAGAGGTGGTTATTGCCACCATTAATTGCCACCATTAATTCTGCCTTCTTGGGCTTGCCACTGTAGGCTCTACATCTGCATACCTCTAAAATGTATATTCACAGCCATCACATTATTGTATATCAGAAAATTGTGGTGAGTAGACTCTGTCACACAGGGGCTACATGACCACCTACACAACAAGAACAAAACTTCATTCAAAAAATAAACTATTGTTTGCATATGTTGTTATGGCTTTCTGGGAGTCAAGATATTCCTCCTCACAATGAAAAGCAGGATAGATCAGTGGGCAGAGCAGATAAAGTCAAGAGATCTGAGTTGTGTTCCTAGCCCTGCTACTCACTGCTTTACTCTGAGCAAGTCACTCAGGGCATGCCCACTCTACGGGAACTACAGCAACAGCTAGGCTGATAGAAGAATTCTTCAGTCAACCTATCTGCATCTACACCAGGGATTAGGTCACCTTAATTATGGCACTCGGGTGTGAATGTTAGCTAGGTCAATCTACATTTTAAGTATAGACCAGGGCTCAGTCAACCTCTCTGTGCCTGAGCTTCTTCACCTGTAAAATGGGGATAATAAGTTACTCACCTTGGTTAAAGGCTTTGAGATACTCTGGTGAAGAGGGAGTACAAGTATAAACTATTACAAATAATAATATATGGAAGTCTTTGTATGTGTCAACATATTAAACACACTGAGTAATCCCCTATTCCTATTTAGCTGAGTACTTAAGCTTGTGCCATACTTTTCTGAAACAAACTTATTTGCAGATATGGCAGGTGGCTTAAAACTGTTCTTAGCACTAAAGACAGATTAAATGAAACACAATGTCCTTTGACATGTACTATTATTAAGCTATTAAAATAATGGTCCTTGGAGTTCTCCACTAAAACCCATCTACTGTACTTATTTCCATCCATCTGAACAGAAGAAATCTGGCTTTTACCTGTTCACTAACCAAATTAGTATCAACGTGTTTCAAGTTACATGCAGCAACACAAAACAGATCCTATTTATCCGTCATTTTAATTAAATGACACCAACACCCCTATGCTGTTTTACAAAAGCAGTTATCCATTTCCTTTTGACCAAGTAGTTTACCTCAGTGAGGAGCAAGGCAATTGCTGAGAAAAACAAAATAAAAAATAATGGCCTATCCTTATTACATTACTTGTATCTAAAAACAGTTTCTAAACTGATTTAAATGTTGAAGTAACAGGTACACTAATTTGCTATTGATCCTTCCTGGACAGTCATAGCTTTTACATCAACAAATATATATTAATTTGTGCTTAGGGAAAAAATATGAATTAAGAGAGAGATACCCAGAAGTTAAGAATCCACCTGACTAACCATTTTATTAGAAGAAAAGTATGTTTATTCTTGCAGCATAAAGTGGGAATTTAACTTCAAAGGCTGCCAATGCAAAAGCAAGATAAACAGCAAGAAATCCTCTTCTAATTTATTTGGTGCCACAACCATAAATGGGTCATATCGTCCAGTGGTGCAAATTGGCATAGCTGCATTGAAGTCTGTGAAGCTATGCCAATTTACACCATCTGAGGATTGGGACTAGATGTTTTAAAACTCACTGTTTAAAATTGCAATGATGGTTTTCAGGTACACAACACACACAAAACATTACTTCCAATCATCCTCATAAAACCAAAGGAGTATGGAAAACCAAAGGAGACAGGAAAAATGAGGGTGGGGAGAGGGGTTATAAATATAGAGATAACCATGGTCACAGTAAAAATACTTTTGAAGGTAAAAAGGTCAACATAAGTTAGTGGAAACATTTCCTGATTACCCCATTAGTTTATAAGCCCTGACTGGTACAGGTGTTAGTAACATTAAAGATATCATGCTTTGATCTTGTCCCATTGGTATTTGTGCTCTGATACCATTCATCTTTTATGGATCCTGCCGACATATTTTAAACCAGCAGGTGATTGTGCCTTTGATAAGATTGCCCTCCCTTGACTTCCATCTCAGTCCATCCCGCTACATTTCTAACAGCACTTTAAAATACTGTGAAGTCAATGGAAGTTTTGCTTGAGTTGAGGCATACAGGATCAGCCTCCGTGAGTGCAAACAAATTAAATGTACCACCATATAGAGAACTAATGGAAAGAATGGAGAGCAAGTATTCGGGTCATAGCTGCTGAAATGTGTGAGTAAGTCTGCTAAGTCACTCTGAACAAGCATTAAGAGGCGGAGAAGGACTGCTGGAAACCCTCCTAGAAGTTAATTCCAATTACTGAGTCTTGTGTCATGAAGACACGTATTGCTGGTATGAGGACATCATGGATATACAGAGGTGCACAATGCACGAACTGCGTAACAAAAAATAAGAGCTGTAGGGGAACCAGAACTTCTGTTTTACAGGAAATTCTGCTGTTTCAAAAATTGTTTTAGGTCTCAATTGGAATGAAAACAAAGAATTTCAACATTTCTGCAAAATGAAATGTTCAAATAATTATTTCTATAAAAATGAAATGTTTTTTATTGATTTGACTATTAAATTTGAATTTATAATATAAATGCAATTACATGGAATGTTCTAACATGATCAAAATGTTTCATTTCAATTTCTTTCAAACAAGTTTTCCCAAAAATATTCCATTGGAATTTTTTTAATCAGCTCTATTAAAAATCCCAGCTGTCAAGTGAATTCAGCATGTGGCTTTCCAGGGCAGTCAGGAGGATTGTCACAACATTTACATTTATTTATTCTAAGATCATGCATTTCCCTATTTGCTATTTTCAAAAAAATTACCTTATGTTTAAATTTGTTGGAATTCTTGTTCTCTTTCTTGTTTAGATCAATAAAATAGTGAGTAATACGGTCCTTGGATTTAGAATCCATGTCCCATGAAATCTTGAAAGAATCACATGTGATGTTACTTATTTTGATGTTGTTTGGGACTGGAAGTTCCTCCATCTCTGCGATCCCACTATCTTGTGATTTATTCCCTGTGTAAAAATAAACATTGACTGCATTAGACAAATATGCACTGAAGTATGACTCTTTCAACTTTTAGCACAGGCAAACATTGGTCCCTTCCAATCATTCTTTTACAAAAATACATACACACAGCTTAGGTGCAACACTAAGGCCCAATTCTGTAAGTCATACTCGGGGGTGGGGAGCACCTGCTCACATGAGCCGTCACCTTGAAGTCAGTGGAAATACTCACCTAGGTAAATGCTCATCAGCATGAGTAAGGGCTCCACAACCTGGATCATAGTAAATTATATAATAAAAATGTTGAGCCACTACCTATATGGTTCCTCAGAGATATATGAAGTATTTGGTGGCCAATACTGAAAAGTTAACAGGACCAGAAATGACTTAATTTCATAGTGCAGTTACTGACTGTCAAATGTAAGAAATATGATTAGAAATGGAATTCGTCCTAGCAGTGATTCTCAAACATCAAGTATAAAACAACGCTTTCAACATTTACAAGAGGCATGAAAATATAAAATCTGATACTGTCGTATTTGCAACAAGCATCAAATATTGACGTGATAGAACCAAGGGACAAATTGAAACTATCCGTAATGTTTGTACACTTGAACTTCACTGTAGTTTCATCAGGAAGCTTCTTCTAACTTCTACAAATGCACATATGAGAGAGAGGGAAAAATTGTCCACTGACCCCACAAGCAACACTTGAACTAAAATTAGGTATTTCCCTGCACTCCTGCCTAGAGAGTGCTTCCCTGCAGTGGTGCTGCCAGCAAGTGTTAAGGGATGAGGTGATCTTTGCCAGACTCACACTGCATAAGACTGTAGTAGAGGGATGCAAATCAACAACAGAAAAGAGCAAGAGGAAAACAGAGAAAAGGACACAGCACAGAGAGCTAAAAAGCAGCGACGCTAGATGGCTAGTATGGCGTGAAGGAAGAGAGCGAGGATAAGAAACAAGTAGATAAAGTTGGGGAGGAAGACAGAGAGATGAGGAAAAAAGGAGTGTGGGGAAATTACCACTGACAACTACATTGGGGTTAGAGGCAGTGGTACCAATTAGGGGAGGCTGGTAGGAGGGCAAAAGCCCTCCATATCCTCCTGCCAAGGTTTTTCCCCTGGCTGAAAGTTTCATAGGATCCAGCGCTTGGGAGATGGTAGGGAGGGGATGGCCTGACCATTTTAAGCTGTGGTCCCATACTGCATCAATACGACTGCTGCTGGAGCATCACTCCAGCTGCCTGATAACACCAATGAAATCTGACCCGGATGCCCTTCCATCTAGACGAAGTACATGACTTTGGACACCATGATCTAAATTTACAGAAGTGCACACCGAGTTTGTGCAGTAAAGCAGAGGTTGTTTTATGTATGCAAATCCTATATCTGTGTTATGCATCAGTACTATGCATTTACTGTTGGTCCCAGACAAAACCTGTTCACAGGCTTTTGAAAATTTGGGCCTGATTGTTCATATTAGTAAAATGATAAGCTGTTCATTAGGAATTTAAAATATAAGTGTGATATGAGCAGAATTTAGGAATCTAAGATGGAAGATGACAACCTCTGCTTTGTAAGCTGTGTTTCTCTGACAAATATTATTGATATCATCACACAATTGTAATGTTAGAGGGTGTGGCAGATGTAAGAATTAAAACCACAGTAAAAATATTTTAGCTTTCTTTGTAATTTTCAAATAAACACACATGCAGTGAACAATAGAGAAATCTAGCCTGTAAAGTGCCTAAGCGGTACGGGACGGGGGTGAAGGGTCCTGGTACACTGGAATATCTAAGCCCATGAGAAGGGAGCAGAGAGAGGAGCAAGACCAATACAGGATATTCACATGAAAGAAGGAAAAAAAGCAGGGCTCAGAAATCATGCGCAGTTTGTATCACAAATCATGCCATTTTCCAGCAAGCTGGCACTGCCAGCAATAGAAGCAGAAATACCAACCCGTATTAATAGCTTTCTTTTCCAATACAATTCAGTCTGTCCATGGGAAATGCTTCTTACCATATGAGGTTTCAGATAGCTGACTGTGACGTAACAGGTGCCACTTTCTTTTATGAACATTTTGTAGTTGAAAAGCTACTGAAAGCTCCAGCAGTTGCATTTAAAGGACTAACTGTGCCTGTGCTCACTGGAGCCATGCTCTACATTGGGGGGGGGGGGGGGGTGGGGATATGGAGAGGTGCTGGTCATACGGAGGCGCCTAGAGCTATTTGACTGGTGGGAGTAGCTAGCGTGTGCCTGGATCACAGCATTTTTGATAGTTGGTTGGGGGTCCTGACCATGCCACTAAGCGGGCAAGCCATGTTCCATGGGGATGTGGCACACTAACGTCGGCAGCTCCATGCTCCCGTGAAGGATTTCTATAGCCTATACATATTGGCTCCAACAGCTCAACAAAGTGGGGAAGCTGCTCAAGGAGAGGCACATGTAGCCCATTTTACCACAGATGCTACTTGTGTCAGAAATGGTTCTGTTTGGTGATGGAAACTAACAGAAAAGGGATTAATGCAGTCAGATACGATATATTCTTCGGGACCTCACACAAATGAAAACTAGTACAGGTTCTTATGTCCCTCCTGCCAATGGGCTGTGTCTGTACATGCCCATTTGTCTTCTCTAGAGTCCCTTGAAACAGTGTGAATGTTTCAGGTGCATGTACTCCTGGTACTTTTGCTTTCCCTACATAAACTGAATATTCATTTTATGATGTTAAATGTGCACTGAAAACACCCGGAAGTAATTTTAAATAACATTTTCTCTAAGTATACAAAACTGAACTAAATATCTCAAATAGTGATCCTAGCCTTATGCCCTTGTTCCTTACACGGAGACTCAAACCAGAACGCTACCAAGTACTCACTTGTCTTTAGGGGTTCCCTGGCTTACCTGAAAGTGTATCAGTAGATTTTTCTAACTTTGTCAGAAAGTGACATTCATTTCAAAATTATTTCTAGTGTTTGTTAAAATACGTTTTTTAAAATCTATAATCACCAACACATGATGAAAATCTAGCAGCAGAGTTGACATGTAAATAACTCCTGATAAAATGGGAAAACACATACCTCCATCATAAGTTACACTACTTCTCCTATAAAGTCCACACCAAAGGAAATAGGAGATCCAAAAGTCAGAAGTACCTATAATGTTCTATATAATAAGGTGTTCCAAAGTATACTCCTGTCTCAGTAGCCACTTCTTCCTCCCCTATGCCCCTTACCCCATGTAAATACAGATATGTTCCAATTCTTAACTATTTTAAATTAATTTTGTCTTATTAGTTTAAATACTACTGATTTTTAAACTCTGTAGCATCCCAGGATTAGTACTAGGATACAGAACCTTTCACTTTTACAGGCCTGATCTTACCAGGTATTAAACAGCTCCTGGGAGTTGCAGAGCTCTCCTTGCCCACTGTGCAACGTGGTCTCAATTGCAATCCAGTTCAGGGTGCTATTGAATTAAAGTCATTACTATCCGATGGCATTTCAGTGACCTAAGTGAAATAAGGCAGTGGTCTAGAGCCAGTTTCTAGTGAAGAGTCCACATCTCCAGAAAGCACCATCACAACTGACACTAGTCAGAACCAGCAGAGAAGCTGAGGATTGAATGGGCACAGTGACTAAATCTATCCTTTCACTCCTGTTTGTTGTCCCTCAAGATCAGGGTTGAGGCACATTGGCAGAGCAGTCTTGGTAAGCTTGTGCCATCACTGCCTAAGCTGTGTTTGTGGATGGAAGACTTCAGTCCCCAGATCTGTGCATCCAACAACTTTCATGAGCACTGCATTCATTTATGACAATGCGCACGCAAACACACACATTAAGATAAATGAATAATGTTATATATGTAACATGGCATCAAAATGCTGGAATCAAAATATTAAAAACAAATAAGTGCTACCCACAACAAGCTGCACAGGGATAGCCACTAATACCATATATGAAGAGTTAAATGAAAAGGACTGTCAGGATTGTAAAAGTAGCAGTATCCTTGACAACCTGTACCGGTGCAGCATTGAAACTGAAAGCTGAACCTTTATAATTCAAAGCCTGTTAGTTGTTTTTAGATTGATGTGACTGTAGAAATAAGTGTTTCAAAAAAAAGAACAGCATGGGGAAAAAACATTATTTTCCCTCCTCTGAGGTTCCAAAGTCAGTTACAAGAAAAAAGGCTGCTTTCCAAAAACGTTTTTTTCTAAAAATACCTTTTCTACGGAAGTTGCAAACATTCTACTCCCAGTGTCAACATTTGTGTAGTGCAAACTGCTATTTCTTTTCTTAACTCAATACTGAGTTTAATATACCTAAATTAACAACCATGCGGTTGTAAACAGAATTAACACATCTCCTGCAAACAGTAAGGTCTTGTGAGAGACTGAAAAAAAATATTCTAAACCATGACGTTCTATTGTATCATGTAATTATTTCACTCAACTCTTTTGCTGATGATGGCTCTGGAGATCTGGTCTTTCCCCCATGGCATTGCATTCCCCCATTTGAACTGCAAATGTGTATTTTATATGCTATTATCTACGTCAGAAAAAAATGAAAAGGCACAGTTTATGAACATGATAATATTTCATGTTTCACTATTGACTCACTCTTCATTAAGACCAGCCTTCCAGAATAAACACCCCTAAGTATGTAAAACACTTTAGTAACAGGAAAAGGCTACCAAGGCATCAATCAGATCTTATCCGGTTGATTTGAATGGCACCTTTCTTTTTTTTTTCAAAAATTAAACCCTTCAATTCACTCCTTCTCCAGAAGCAAACCTTGGTGTCTCTTGAAGTTTTATGAGTTAATCCTGTCAATTTTCTTAACTATTTTTCATTTTCAGTTTACTGAATGCAATGACTCTTTGAATCCATATTGACCCTTCATTTTCTAATATTTACATTAAAATCCTTAGCTATCTAAGTCATCACAAGTATGAATGATTTATCGCAATCAACTGTCAATCCATCTCTTCACTAATTTTAGTAGTTTTTATTAAGACAACTCCAAATCTCCTCTTTTCCAAAAAAAGGACAACTACGCTTTTTCCTCAAGTTAGATTACACTGGTCTACAATTTTTGAGAAGTCGTCTGCTTCAGAGATAAAATGTGCTATTTAGTATGTATTTTGATGTGCTGAATTCAAATATGACAATTAAAACAACTGATTGGCTACTGTTTCTAAGATATTTAAGTTTTTACATTTTATGTCTATGTATATTGTGTAGATAGTAGAGTTTTAATCATAAATTGTAAACCTAGGTCTTTTCATGTGTTTATGGTTGCTTTACATGATACTATTTCACCTGTCCTGTTTATGTAACACTTTAAAAATCAGGAAAGGGGTTCTATAAATAAAATTTATTATGAAACAAAAGGCAAAAAACTATTATGTACATGGTTTAGTCCTATTCATTGTCTACTCAGCGCTTCTTGGCTTGTCTCTTGTATTCATGAAATGGAGCATCTCTTGTCACTGTCCAGCAATAGTCTGCAAGCATTGATGGGCTCCATTTGCCCTGATAGCGTTTCTCCATTGTTGCAATGTCCTGGTGAAATCGCTCGCCGTGCTCGTCGCTCACTGCTCTGCAGTTCGGTGGAAAAAAATCTAGATGAGAGTGCAAAAAAATGTATCTTTAGTGACATGTTGCAACCAAGGCTTTTGTATGCCTTGAGGAGGTTTTCCACCAGCAACCTGTAGTTGTCTGCCTTGTTGTTTCCGAGAAAATTTATTGCCACTAACTGGAAGGCTTTCCATGCCTTTTTTTCCTTGCCACGCAGTGCATGGTCAAATGCATCATCTTTAAGAAGTTCACGAATCTGAGGACCAACAAAGACACCTTCCTTTATCTTAGCTTCACTTAACCTTGGAAATTTTCCACGGAGGTACTTGAAAGCTGCTTGTGTTTTGTCAATGGCCTTGACAAAGTTCTTCATCAGACCCAGCTTGATGCATAAGGGTGGTAACAAAATCTTCTTTGATTCAACAAGTGGTGGATGCTGAACACTTTTCCTCCCAGGCTCCAATGACTGTCGGAGTGGCCAATCTTTCTTGATGTAGTGGGAATCTCTTGCACGACTATCCCATTTTCAGAGAAAACAGCAGTACTTTGTGTATCCAGTCTGCAGATCAAGCAAGAGAGCAACAACCTTTCAAATGGCCACAAAGCTGCCACTGATGTTGGTCATAGTTTATGCACCTCAAAAGTTGTTTCATGTTGTCATAGGTTTCCTTCATATGGACTGCATGACCAACTGGAATTGATGGCAAAACATTGCCATTATGCAGTAAAACAGCTTTAAGACTCATCTTTGATGAATCAATGAACAGTCTCCACTCATCTGGGTCGTGAACGATGTTTAGGGCTGCCATCACACCATCGATGTTGTTGCAGGCTACAAGATCACCTTCCATGAAGAAGAATGGGACAAGATCCTTTTGACGGTCACGGAAGATGGAAACCCTAACATCACCTGCCAGGAGATTCCACTGCTGTAGTCTGGAGCCCAAAAGCTCTGCCTTACTCTTGGGTAGTTCCAAATCCCTGACAAGGTCATTCAGTTCACCTTGTGTTATGAGGTGTGGTTCAGAGGAGGAGGAGGGGAGAAAATGTGGTTCAGGACCAGAAGTTTCATCCTCTTCCTCTTCTGACTCAAGTGAGAATGATTCTGGTGCATCAGGAACCAGCAGTCCTTCTCCGTGGGGTACTGGGCGTATAGCTGATGGAATGTTTGGATAATGAAAGTCCACTTTTTCTTCTTTGCCACACCTTTCTCAACTGGAGGCACCATGCAGAAGTAACAATTGCTGGTATGATCTGTTGGCTCTCTCCAAATCATTGGCACTGCAAAAGGCATAGATTTCCTTTTCCTGTTCAACCACTGGCGAAGATTTGTTGCACAAGTGTTGCAGCATATGTGTGGGGCCCACCTATTGTCCTGATCTCCAATTTTGCAGTCAAAAGAAAGGTGATAGGCTTTCTTAACCATAGTGGTTATACTGCGCTTTTGTGATGCAAAAGTCACTTCACCACAAACATAGCAGAAGTTATCTGCACTGTTCACGGAAGTACGAGGCATCTCTGCTCACTTTGGCTAAACAGAAATGTGTCCCTTTGCAAAATCAAACACTGACAAATAAGAGAGCACGACACTGTATGATTTCTAGAGCTGATATAGGGCAATTTGTTCAGCAGAGTGATGTAAGCTTCATTATGATTGCAGCATCCATGACTTCTAGGAATAACATGATGCAATTCATATCATGTAAGACGCAATACCAGCTTCAGATTGCATCATTCATTGTTTTGCCTAAAAAGCAAGTACTGTCCAAACCCAATCATAGATTTATTCATAGATCCAGTCAAATATGTATTTCAGTCATTTCTCGTTTAAATTGAGATCCCTTCCCTTTATAACTCACTTATCCTCCGCCATTCCCAAGTCAAGGGTCGTATATACTGACCCAATAGCATGTCTTGAAAACTAGAGCCAATCAACAATTTTAAGCATCATTTTCGTTCTCAGTGACCCAGAATTAGTGCAGTTTGACTACATTTATTTCAGAAGCATTTTGGCTGTAGAGCAGTGCATCAAGAACTGGTATCATGTTTGACAGTCTATACTTCCTTCACAGCAGTCGTATTTTTTCTTTGGTACAGTGGCCAATACCACATAAGCAGCACTGCAGTTGAAATCTAAAAATATTTTGTAGTTCACAAATCTATTACCACCTATGAACTTCATGGCTGTCATGGTACTTTACACCATGACCATCCAGAACAACATTGCAACAGCAGGAATAGACTCAGATCCTCTCTTTCCAAAAGTGCCAGTCCCTGCCATTTGAACCCAAGTACTAACTCAGGCCCCAAATCCTGCAGCTGGATCTGTTCAGATGGATCCTTACATCCACAAAGATCAGATTGCAAGATGAAGGCCTCTGCAATTAGCAATATCGAGCGTGACATACAGTCGAGCAAGTTCTGATCCCATCCACGAGAGGGCAATGGTTAAATAGAATACATTCAATATACATTTCCAATTTGTATTCAAAAACTCAGCTAGTGCAAGGTGGTTGTTTCCCCATTTTATTGCAGCTGTGCACTGAGAGAATGATTTCAATGTTTCTTTTATAATATCCATCCCCACCCCCAAAATATTTTTATTTTTACTTATCTGTAAACTGGATATATTATACCAGATTAGTTAACTGGACATACTCCTGAGTTTGGTTCTTTGCACCCAGAATAATTACTTCACGTTTAGAAGACAGACATAAGGTTCAGTGCAGATGAAAGTGAAATGGAAAAGACCTTTTAGGTTAGCTTGTCCATTTTCCTGCCATTTAGTGAAGGATTGCTTCTTACAATACATTCTCTAATGCTGTTCTATCCAGTTTTACATCACGCAAGCAATGGGGCTTCAACTACTTAAACTGCAGAACAGTCTATGAGAGGAACAGACCTCACCGTTGGGAACTTGGAAGTTGTGTTTTCAATATCGTCACCCAAATTGCTTCTACACGTTTGATGAAATGTAGCCCTCTTGAGGGGTAGTATGAGGGGTATGCAAAAGCTAAGTGGGACTCAAGTGGAGCCTACACACTTAACTGGAACATAGGGCTTATGAATATCGGAGGTTCTACAACTGACCAATCACACTTGTAAATTTCCATTTAAAGCTTCCCATTGTCACTTACTCTTGAGAGATTTTTCTATCCAGTATCTAATTTACCCCTTTATTCTCATGTCAGGATGTTACTGATACATGCCCATTCACTCATGCTGAAATCTAGTAGTGAACCACTCAAATGATAGGTTAACAAAAGGAAATAAACCCTAGGGCAAACTGAAGTTGCAATTTAACCAGTAGATACTTGCTCTGAGGTAGTCCAAAATCCCAATTAAAAAGAATTTACCACTGTGGTTTGGTAGCCAGCTGTTTTCATATTTGCCTCTCTGTCAGTTCTTTATAGATGACTTGATCTTTCCTTGCTGAAACATCACTAAGCCCAGGGCTACACTAGGGGAGGGGGGTCAATCTACGATACGCAACTTCAGCTACGTGAATAGCGTAGCTGAAGTCGGCGTATCGTAATCGACTTACCTGGCCATGAGGACGGCAGCGAGTCGATCGCTGCCGCTCCCCCGTCGACTCCGCTTCCGCCTTTCGATGAGGTGGATTGCCGGAGCCGACGGGGAGCGCGATCGGGGATCGATTAATCGCGTCTTAACGAGACGCAAAAAATCGATCCCCGATAGATCGATTGCTACCCGCCGATCCGGCGGGTAGTGAAGACCTGCCCTTAGAGGCACAAATGAAAATAACCTACATAATGCTGGAATGGAGAACAGTAAATTGAAAATTAAAATGCAACAGCTTCTGTTTAAAGCTACCCCTTTCATTTTGCATTTTCCTGATGCTCCAATACTGGGAATAGCAACAGGGGAACATGAGAACAATAATGTTGTCACATGTCCTCTGGCCGAAAATTCAAAAGAAAAGACTAACAAACAAATGAATCTGATCTCCAGTGTCACATAATGGGAAATGTCTTTCCTCTAGAACTAGAGACCAGGCACTTCAGAAACACCTCTGTTTTCACAAAGTCTGAGTTTAGTTATTTAATAAGTAAACAGGCCAAGGGATTCTCGATCCTTTCACAAGAAGCCAAGGAAGCTACTTATTTGTGTACTGTTCACACTTTGAAGGACTAAAATCTTATGCTCAAAGCCACAGAATAAACACAAAATGCCAGCTTCACTGACATCAGTTGGAGAACCACAAGATTAATGTTTTATGTTCCTATTCACAAGCTTATCTCCCTCTGCAATATCCAGAGTTAAATTTCAACTTAAATTGTCTAATCAATTTTAAAGCAGTTGTGATTGTCACTGCTGCAGCTGAACCAAAATGCTGGCAATTGAGTAGAAACAAATTATATAAAATACATACTTAACTTAGTGTTTTCATTACATCCCCAAATCAGAAATTAGCTATGAGTGAAAGAAAGAAAATAGCACTGATGTTTCTGTTGACCATTCATGGCTTTCACTTGCCACTGTTGGAGACAAATGATAGAACTTGGAAGTGATAAAACCAAGCTGAAAAGACTTGAAAGATGTCTGGGATTGCTTTTGAATTTGTCTCACTACTTGGGAAACGAGCAGCTGAACCATTAGGTCCGAAGTGGTGGAAGAATGAAACAGAAAAATCTTATGGGAACCTCTTGCTGAAAAATGGTGATTGTGCATACACAGCAACTACATTTTCTGATTTTAATAATATGAGCACCCTTCACTTTTCCCTTAATACTCAAAAGACAGAAGTCCACAGCATGGAGAACTTGCCTCCTGATTTTTCATTAAACACACAAAGGCTTTTTAAGTAATCCACAAGAAGACCCTGAAGGCATTCACTTCTAATACATTTTTTTAAATATACACAGAAGAAATTTTTTACACAACTGGAAAAATAAAATAATAGTTGGTTTTGGGCTCTGATATTACCCTAACAGTCAAATTAAGCATCTAAAATGAGGCAGTGACAATGGAAAGATCCTTAACTATCGCATGACTAGCAAGCAAGTCCCTATATAATTTGCATATATATGATACCATTTCCCCACCTCTATTTTGCATATAATTCATCATTTGGACAACACATTAAAAATATAGGCTCATGCTGGAAGGCTACGCACCAGACACACTGCAGTGAGATTACTGAGCATTCAGACTTGCCACAGAGTTGATGTGATTTGTATTAGCAATCAAATCATGCTTTCACTCCCATAACTCCATCCCTAATGCAAATAGCTCAGCTTGCATGATATCAACCACCTCTCACAGCAGTAACCGTGCAGTCTGCTGTACTGTGTAAGCATGAAGAATTATCCATCAGTCAAACAAATTCATGGAAAACAGTACCTGGAAATGATTGAATACAATGAAATAATGAGCACCTATCAACAAGTAACAAACAAAACAAAAAACCCTACAGCAATAATAAGCATGACTGTATTCTCAAAGCAAAACAAACTTCTGAAACATTCATTCAACTGCAATGGCACTCTTTAAAGCAGAAGCAATTAAAAGAAGGCATAATCATCACTTAAGATGAAATCCTTCTGTGTGGTGGATTCACAAAATCCGATTTGTTGTTTATGGATTGTCATGCAGGAAAAGACTGGTGGATATCTTTTAAAATTATCCTCTGCCTGCCCCCTGGACCTAGATGTTTTGGCTCTGGTTCTAGGACTGTGGGAGGAGTTTTCATATTGATAATTCACTGGTACATGATTAGTGTTCAACCCATAGTTAGTTCTAGGATTTCTGTTGTATCTACATATGAAAAAAAACTGTAATATCAGAACAGAATTTGGAATTAAGCAGTTTTCCTGTGAAACCCCTCACCAAATTCAGAGGTAACATAAATAATGGTAATAATTATACATCTCTAAACCAGTATAAATAGGAGTGTAATTTACATACTAGCAAGCATTAAACCAGGAAAAGCAACCAACAGAAGGGTGTAAGAACGTGATAAAAGGGCCCTCCGTGTTGTTTTAAACTTTCCTGTTGGCTATTTCCCCTGCTACAATCCCATCCTCGTGCCCAAACAGTGTGTAAATTACACTTATTTAACAATGTGTAGTGTACATTACCATTTATCCTACTTCTGAATCTGGCCCACCATGTGCAGGTACAGTGCCTTATTTGACTTCTTGTTGAAGACTTAATTTGCAAGGGATAAGGGCAAGTCTTCTGGTTCTAAGGTTTTCCTGCTTAAGGGTAAATCTCTGGTAATTTTTGAGTCCTAATGTGAAAAACATGGGTGCAATTTCCTGTAATCTTCCATAAGAAATGTGAGAACAGTATTACATGTTTCCCAAGCTGCAATGCAATTTCATAGGATCTTGGAAAACATGTCATTAGGAAGCATCAACAAACGACTTGGTGTTCTGGATTACTTATTGTTCAGTTTGTGACTTTAACGTTACAGTTTAGATGTGGATATACATGTAACCATCCATGACCTTGGTGTTTGCATCTAAGGTGTCTGCAGCATATCATTTACTATGCCCAAGGGAATGGAATATCTTTTGCATTTAACATGGCCTGCATTTTGACAAACTTCAAAACAGCAGAATCTCGATTGGGGTGTTCAGTTTCGGTCCGATCACACTCCCTTGCTGAGATCCCCTGGGACCTAGGTATTCAGAAAACAGATATCCCTATTTGGAGCAGGAAAAAACTTTCCAAGTTGTAAAAGAGAAACAATGTCATGACTCCCCATCTCTGATCCACTCATGAGGATGGAATTTTGTTCATAAAGATGAAATCACATTAGTCAAATAGTCAGGTTTGTATGTAGCGTATTAAAAATGAACAAACAAAAAAACCTTAGCCCATAAATAAAACTGGCATTTAGGTGAGGTAATAAAAGTTTGATAAGGAAATCAAACTGAATGATTTTACTGTGGTTGCAGGACGATAATATGCACAATAGATGAAACACAGCCAGGTGCAGAACTTAGCTTCTAGTGTAGACTAGCCCTAATATTGCTATGCCTAACAGAACTCTTACGGGTGCAAACAGGAGCTTTGTTTTATTTCAGATTGGGAACTTTTATGTGGACTCAAAGCAAGACCATTTCTCCTGAGCACTGTCAGACTTGCACTTCAAGAAAGAGCAAGAAATGAAACAGAGATTGGACAGAAAAATACCCTTTGAAAGATTCAAATCCTGATGCCTCCACCATGAGGGGATGCTGGGCAACAATATTTATTAGTTGGTCCAAATTCTGCTTCAGCCTACAGAAGGCATGACCAAAGGGACCAGAGGATCATTTTAGACAGGGCCAATCAGTTGGGTCCCTCAGGGCCAAAAGAACTTGCCCTTGGCAGACAAGTTCCCTAAAGAGGTATCCACTGCTATTAGAAATGCTAGAAGTTTGCATTTGGTTAAATTCCCCTCCAAATAAACTGCTCTGCAGGCCACAGTTAGTACAGCATTGCCCCAGGTATATGTAATCTTGAAAGGCAACGCGCAAGTATTCTGACACTATATATCCTACACATTGGAAATCAGCCAGGACGTTAGGGGGAGAGAATATACTGGACAGAATAATCTGACTTTTTCTCAAAATTTATGAGGTAACTGTCCTGTCAGAGGTAGTGCAAAAGTGTTTAGTTTTCATATCTTTGTGATATTTTGGGATAGCTTTGGAAGTTCTTTAAGGACAAAATGCCTATCCAGTCAGCAACCTCCTCGAAGAGAGATAGTCCTTATCGATATGATAGACTCCAGTACAGACATTTTGAATGAAGAAGTAAGAGAGGGATGACAGGTGAGTTAAGGTTAGAGTTTAGTAGCTGAGAGACCTCTCTGAATGAACTCAATTGAAGAATAGTGTGACAAAAGGGGAGAACAGAAGGTTTAAATCCCCAAAAATGAGCAGTTAAATCACCTAATTGCATAAAAGTCTATTGAGCAAGGTCTTTTATAAAAGCTTGTAACTTTCAGAACTTAATGGTCACTATGAGTTATGTATGAGACTGTGGTCACTATGAGACTGTGGTTATGAATCTATGCATTTATGTATATAGAAAACTGTGCTCATAATCCGTGTTGCAATTCTAGATACACCTTAGAGCAGGGAAGGGCACCTGCCAAGCCAGGGGTTTATAAGAACACTGTCTAGCCCAGGAAAAGACAATGATGGGCCATTAGAGATAATGGAAGCATATTGAGACACCCCAGCTATCAAGTCAAGAGGAAATTACCCCTCCGCTTCACCTCCCCACTCCTCTCCCCAGAGTTGTTATGCCAGAGGGGAAAGATAAAGTCTTTTAAAATGGAGTCTTGCATCTGAGATTTATATCTAGAGACTGAGGTACAGCTTCAAGGCAGGAAGCTGTCTGTGAAACGCTGGATCCCCCTATAGGTAGGGAGTATGCTGGGAAATGGTTCAAAGGTGATAGGTAATTGTATTAGAAAAGGGATTTTATCTAATATAAAAGTGTAAAGCCTGAGGTTGTGTCTTTATGTTCATTTTCTGTGTAACTTGTATATGTTTTCTCTCCCCTTACAATTTGATCTCTGAATCTGTAGTTTTTCTATTAAATAAACCTTTAATTTAATTTTACCCCAAGCAGGTCTCTGGTTGGCAAACTGTGTGGCTACTGGGTTTAGGAACCAGATGGGAATGGTCCAAGTGTCTGGTAAGTAAGAACGCTGGGGAGACTTGGGACTGGAAAGGGCTGTTGGTGTCACCGTGAAAGGAGTAATAAGGCTGGTAAGAGTAAGACTTTGTGCTTGTGGCCTGGCTACTGGAGTCAGGCACCCTGAAATTACAAGGTAATTAAGGGCAACCAGTGACAATCCTTTACTAGTCTGGGTGATCCCCAAAATGTCATAGATGGCCCATTATTTGACTGGAGAAAGGGAAGAGGGAAGAAATATGTCTTAGAGGTGAGTTCCATTTTTAAGGTCTCACACAGGCCTATCTGGACTAGAGAATTTTATATGGTGAAACGCTGCTCTTCTCCAGCTGCAGTTGTGCTGAGAGGATTGGAGGTTTTGATACCTCGGCGATACCCGTGTGTCACGGGGTTGCGACTCACCACCGCGGCGCCCCCTGCTGGTCTGTCTGGGAATTAGCTCTCGGCAGTCCTGGAGTACCCTCCGTCGGTGGTATCCCATCCACCACTCCCTTGCTGGCGCCCGGACCCGCGTTGCTCCCTACTCGCGGCGCCCTCTTCAGGACACTGCCCTCCGGCATTGGACCCTAGTCCACGCTCACCACCTTCCGGGGGTGGGTGGGTTATCAGCAGTTCTTTTCAGTGCCCCAGCCACAGTGGCTTACCACACCCCAAAGTCTAACCCCTTCTGCCAAGGGTCTGGTGCAGTCTGTTAGCGCCACGTCCCATGGCTGGGCGCTTGTACCAAGAGGGAAGGAGCAGCCCACTCATGCAAGGGGGTGGGGCACCTGCCCCACCACATACCCTCCCCCTTAAGAATGCACATGGGGGGAGGGGGAGAATCCCTAGCGCCCCCGTGCTCCTCGCAGCAAGGCCCGCAAGGAATTCCTCTCTTGCCACAGGCTCTCCACAGCCTGGAGCAATCTGCTTCCTTCCTCGAAGGTCTGGGTGCCCAGCGTAGACCTCCCTAGTCCTACGTAGGTACTCCCCTCAGTTTGGGTCCCCATTGTAGCCCTATTGGCTCCCTTGTGGGTTCCCTGGTTAAGGTGGGACCTCTCTGCCCCAACCCCTTTCTCTCTCGGGGCCTCAGCCTGTACTAATCTGACTGAGCCATTTTGTCAGCACTCCCTCTTCTCCTAAGGGGGCAGTGCCTTTGTAAATGGCCCTTCTTGTGGCACTGGAAACACTTCTTGGGTCTTCCAGGGGCCACAGCCTTCCCACAACTTGCTTTAGGCCTAGTCCTGCCCTCAGGACCAGCCTGGGCCCTGTGAGTCCTGTGGGGGCACTCCCTTTTCATGTGCCCAGGCACCCCACAAGCCCAACAAGTTTGGGGCCTCCCTGTTATCCTCACAGGGAGCTTTTTCACTGGGCAGGGTCTCCTTACTCCCTCCCAGTAGGGGCACTCCCCTCTGAAGTGTCCCTCTCGCCCACAGGCGAAACAGTCCTTGAGTCCAGGCCCTGGCCTCTCGCCCTGGGTGCTTGGTCTCCTATAGGGTCTGGGTGCCCACCCCCACAGCAGCCAGAACAACTCCCTCTGCTGCTCGGCAAGTTGGGCCGCCCAGACCCCCCAATAAAAGTCTCTTTTCTCCACCATCTTCTTTCACTCAGTCTCTCAATGTGGCACAATGTGCCTAGTCCTCTCTCTTGCCCCTTGTATCAGGGGCAGACCGCTCATGCCCACATTCTCCACCACATGTCACGGGGTTGCGACTCACCACTGCGGCGCCCCCTGCCGGTCAGTCTGGGAATTAGCTCTCGGCAGTCCTGGAGTACCCTCCACCGGTGGTGTACCGTCCGCCGCTCCCTTGCTGGCGCCCGGACCCGCGTTGCTCCCTGCTCGCAGCATCCTCTTCAGGACACTGCCCTCTGGCAGTGGCCCCTAGTCCACGCTCACCCCCTTCTGGGGGGGTGGTGGTGTTATCAGCAGTTCCTTTCAGTGCCCCAGACACAGTGGCTCACCACACCCCAAAGTCTAACCCCTTCTGCCAAGGGTCTGGTGCAGTCTGTTAGCGCCATGTCCCATGGCTGGGCGCTTGTACCAAGGGGAAAGGGGGGGACCCAGGCCCGCCTTCTACTCTGGGTCCCGACCCAGGGACCCTCAGACAGCAGCCTTCCTGTCCCCCTTCTCTCCCCTTGTCCATCTCTCTTCCCTGGGCCGCTTGCCCTTTGGCCTCCTCTTGCACCCAGCTAGGCCCTTCCACTCCGGGCCTGCAGTCTGGCAGGCTACGGGCTGGAGCTCTCTTATGCTCCCCTGAGTCTGCCCAGCACTGCACTGCCCCAGGTGCTGGTCTCCTAAACAGGAGACGTTCCCCTCTGAAGGCCTGGGAGAGACTCCCTGCTCCTCTCCTGAGCAGCCTTTTTATAGGGCTGAGCCTGGCACTGATTGGCTGTCTCCAATCTGGGCCCTGATTGGCTCCCAATAAGCCCTCCTCGTATTAGCTACCCATCTGCGCAGGCTCACTGGCCTGCTGCAGCCCACTCATGCAAGGTGGTGGGGCACCTGCCCCACCACACCGTGCACTAAGACTTTTGGCATGACAGAGGCAGCCTCACCACAAATGAGCACACAGATTTTGTCCCTGAGCATTCTTTGGCCTCTCAGCCATTTTGATTCCCCATTAAGGGAGAAGTCTAACGAAACCGGGAAAACCACAACACTCTAGAACAGGCCTGCACAACATGCGGCCCGGGGGTGAGCCAGCGGCAGGGGGCGGGGTCAGCGGCAGAAGGTAAGAGGCCAGCAGCAGGCAGGCAGGCGAGCTGGTGGTGAGGGGAGCTGGTGAGCTGGTGGCGGGGGGAGCCGGCGGCAGGGGGGCTGAGGAGGTGAGCGGGCGGCGGGGGGGGGCTGAGGAGGCAAGCCAGGTGGGGTGGGGGATGATGAGCCGAGTGGGCAGGCAGTGGCAGGGCGGCAGGTGAGCCAGGCTTCCACACCCCAGCGCTGGGGAAGGAGGAGTTGTTTCCGCAGGGCGGGCAGTGCTGGGGGAGGTGTTTCCGCGGGGCCGCGGGGTTTCGGCCCTCAGCTGTTTTCTTCGGAGTAATATGGCCCTCGCCGCTTTATGAGTTGTGCAGGCCTGCTCTAGAAGAAAGATCAAGACTAGGATAGTTAACGGTAGCCTTGAGATAACCTGGCTGGGCTCAAAAATTCTGAGTTCTATTAACCATTCATGCCTGCTCAAGTGGGAGGTAAGCAAAAGCTCACTAGTCAGACTTACCTTGAGCACTCAGGGAAAGACAACCCTCAGTGCAGTCCGTTGTGGCAAACAATCAAGTATGTTTTCAGGGAGTAAAGGTCTGCTATTGTAAATTTCCCTAACTTGCTGTTTTCTTAAAGTGTCACTGCATATCTACTGAACAAGCAACCTGGTATCACACTAAACTGCTTTATTATGAGGTTATGCATCTTGGCATGTATGTACATAAAACAGCAATACAACAAAAATGATCTCTACTTAAACTTTTTCCTCACTCTATTCTCTGATAATTGTTGCTCTTTTCCATAAATGGTACACCAGATGCTATTAACACTGTGCATCAGCATTCAAATCACAAACCAGAAGATTGAGAATTGTTTAGGGGTAAGCTTTCCCTCTGCTATACTGGTACCTCTTAAACATAAAAATCCACTCCTGGATGACTCAGGAACACTGAAAACGGGATCAACAAAATATCCAAATATGCTGGCATGTGGCACCTTGCACTACTCTCTCTGACAAAACAAACATCAACATCACATAGTTGTTACATTGTTTTAAATTCCTAATTCTGTAAATATTTTGAAAACAGCATGTTTCTCTGCAGTTGTTTCAAAAGCAAGTGCATTCCACAAACGTACAGCAATTCAATTTACCATAGAGCCACATTTTCCTAAAGATTTAGGAGTATAATTCCTTCTATTTGAAAGAAGAAAAGTCTATCTGCTCCATACAAAGGGTAAAGGATAATTACTTACCTTACAGTAACTGTGGTTCTTCAAAATGATGTAGTCAGTGGATCCCATGAAAGGTGCGCATGCACCTCATGAGCACAAAACCAGATTCTTTTGGGTACCGTTATCCACTGGGGCCTTGCCATGTTCTTGTGTGAGGGCATAATGGGCAAGCAGCTGCGACCTTCTTCAGTTTCCTCACAATTCAAAGTCTGTGTAGCTAAGGACTCCAAAAATCCATGCTGAGTACAACATCTTAAAGAACCACAGTTATTGGAGAATGAGTAACCATTCTCTCCTTGAGTATGTGCCAGCGTGGATCCCACTCTACATGACAGGCAAGCAGTATCTTCTTCCAGATTGGGGGACTGAGCAGTCATAGCTGATCAATCAAAGATTCCAAACTTGGCATCTGCCCTGGCTGCCATGTCAAGTGCGTAATCTTTAACAGAGGTCAGTAGGTTACTCCACGTGGCTGCTTTGCAAATCTCCAAGATTGGCACATTTATGAAGCAGGCTGATGATGTTGCCTGTACTCTAGTGGGGAGTGCCTTGAGGTTTGGGAAGAAAGACTCACCACCCAGATGGTAACAGGTAGAAATGCACTGTGCAATCCACTTTGAGTGTCCCTGGGAAGAGATCACTTGATCTTTCAATACACATTATATGACCACAAAAAAAAGGGATTAAGTCCTATCTAGGTAAGAGTGTGGAGCTCTGAAGATGTCCAGACTGTGAAGTTTCTTTTCTGGTGGAGAAGAGTGAGGTTTCGGGAATAAAATTGGTAAGGTGACTGACTGATTCAGATGGAATTCTGAGACTGCTTGGGAATGTACTTTGGGTGTGGTCTTAACACCACTTTGTCCCTGTAAAATGACTAGTACAGCAGTCCATCTTGGATCTCGCTGACTCTGTGCTGACGTGATAGCCACTAAGCCTGGTCTACACTTGGGGGGGGGGGGGGGCAAGAGGTGTCAATCTAAGTTACGCAACTTCAGCTACGTGAATAAAGCTGAAGTCGACGTACTTAGACCTACTCACCACCGTGTCTTCACTGCAGTGAGTTGACTGCTGCCGCTCCCCCGTCGACTCTACCTGCGCCTCTCGCGGCGGTGGAGTACAGGAGTCAACAGGAGAGTGCTTAGGGGTTGATTTATCGTGTCCAGACTAGACGCGATAAATCAACCCCCACTGGATCAATCGCTGCCCGCCGATCCGGCAGGTAGTATAGACATACCCTAAGAAGGCTTGCTTGATGTCAAGGTGGTATAATAATCTGACAGTTCGAAACGGGGCTCCGTGAGCCACAGAAAGACCCCACTTTGGTCCCAGGTTGGAGTTGGGCCACTAACCTGGGGGCAGGTCTGAAGAAGGCCCTGCAGGTATCTCAACACTAGAACATATGCGAAAATGGAATCTGATTGAACAGGACCATGATGCACTGGGCAAAGTACAAATGGAGTCAGCTGCCATGCAGTCTGTTCCTTTTCACTCATTTTCAGTGCCGGATGAGTTTTGGAGGCTTTATCCCCCCTTTCCCTGATGCCTTTCTGCATCTCTTTATGTGAGAGGACATTGTGCTCTCTCTCCTGCCCCTGTGTTCTGGGCATCCTCTTTCTGTGCCCTGCTTTGACATCTGGGGCATCGCATTCAATGTTGATCGTCTTGATGGGTCCGGTGCCATGGTTGGTGCTGATTATTTACTCAACGTAGACTTCTCCACTACGGTCTGGGGCATCATCTGCCAGCTCAATGGAGCACTGGACAGTGCAGGTTTGACCATTAGAGTATCTTGGAGCTTCAAGTATCAGAAGTCTTCTGCAGCTGACACCACTCTCATAAATCATTCTAAGAGATGGGGCTTCAGTCTTGCATCTCTTGAATTGAGTTCAGAACGAGAGGCAAACTGAGCCCAGGATATAGGATTCATCCAGGTAAAATAGGCACCTGCTGTGCCTATCTTTAAGAAGAATTAGTCTGTTTACAGGATAGACAAGGGTTAAAGCCTGTGGGTTTTCAATCTGCCATCTCAAGGTCCTTCTTGAAGTACAGGTGGTCTGTACCAGGGTGAGAGAGGGAGGGAGGAAGAGAGGAGGGGGAGGCTGGGTGATCCAGATGAGGATTGTTCAGTCCATAATGTTGAAATTAAAGGCTGTTCTGAAGGGTTTCAGAAATATAAAATGAGAACAGCTTGTGCTAGCACTCCAGTGAGTTGGACATCACTAGGTGCCATCTCGCTGCTACAGGCAGAAGGAAAATGATTGGGGGCCACAGCCACTCGCACAGGAACATAAGGAAGCAGAGGGTGTATATGTGGCCTGTTGTGTTAATTTTGATGGAATTACTCGGCCTGAAGAGTCAAAGGCATTAACATGACGCTGTCGCTGTCCAACATCTTTAAATAAGGTTTGGGATTTGGTATAATACCAAGACAAACACATTTAAAAAATTATTTTATTAAAAATACAAAAGAGAAGGAAAAACTGGGAGGAGTTCATTGAGATGGGCTGAAGCTCTTGTTGTTAAAGTCTGATTCTAATTCCTAACTAAAACAGCAAGAGGGGAAAGAAAGAAGAAAAAACAGTTTCTGTCTCTGGTGTTGATTCTCACTTTCAATCTCACTGCTGGAACGACACAGGCATGGCCCATGGTCTTATTAACCAATTTGAGACATGGCAAATTAGTACCAGCATCAGGCTCTTCAGGGCACTGCTTTTAACTGCCTCGCTGGTCACAGACTAATAGCAGTGTTGCAAAATACACAGTCTTGGCTGACTCTTATTAGGAAAAAGAAGAGGCATAGGGAAGAGAAGAAATAAGGTGGGGAAAGGAAGAACATAAAGGGAGATGAGGGTGAGGAGGACAAAGTCTCACATCCCAGGTGGTGGTTGGGATTAGCCAGAGCCGGAGGAGATGGCAATATTATCTGGGTCCCTCTCTCTGGCCCAGTCTGGTCAGCACATCTCTCAGGATCAGGTCAATGTAGGCCAAATAGCATCATGTTGGATCATAGGGTCTCAGATAGGTGGGGGTGGCAGTCATGATGGTAAAGCTCACACTTTTCCTTTTCTCTTGTGTCTCAGTCATTGGTTGTTGGCAGACAGCTTCTTGATTCTCCCCCACAAACCTATCAAATCTTTTTGTTTAAGGACCCCAAAAGGGGAGTGATGGGCGAAACAGCAGCCAAAGAGACAACAGCTCTGATCAAATGACTAGTCTGAGACTAGTCTGAGAATAAGCCCAGAATTTTCAGAAGTGAGTATGTAAGTTTAGGCTTCCAAATAAATTGCCTGATTTTCAAAAGTACTGAGCATCTAACTACTTCCACTTACTTTAACAGGTGCTGTTAAATGCTCAGTACTCTTGAAAATTAAGCCACACATTTAGGTGCCTAAATATTGATCTAGGAGCCTAATTTAGGCACTTACTTTTTAAAAGCCTGTCCTAAAACTGAATACAGTAAATAGACTCCACTTGATCAGATTCTATTTGGATTCTATTTTGGCTGACCTGTGGATTCATCTCCAAAAGCAATAGAAAAGAAAACAGGTTTCTGCTATTTCTTTTCAATAAAAATAAAAAATAAGAGGCATTTTGACATTTATATGATGAAAAATAGCTCCACTGTGAGAAAAATGAAGAACGGAGAAGATAAGGTGATGTGAAGCTGATATTCGGGGATAAGGATAATAATAAAAGGAAAGTGAGTCATATATAACACACTGAGTCTCCTTGCCACAGTAGCAGTCTGAAGAAATATTGACTATGACTTTTCAGCTGTGGCCAAGAAGCGCTCAGTATAACTCAAAAAACGTGGGTGTGAAGGTAGCTTTTTTTATTCACCTGATCTTGGGTTGACTGTGTGCCAAGCTGGTCCCCTTGGAACAACTTAAAGCATTCTCTAGATTGCACTAACTTCTGCTGGTGTCTAACAACCCCCAAGAAGCCATTGCAGCAACAATGTCCATACCCCCACACCAGCAATAGCAGAGGAGCCTTTATGCTAGCTCTAGGCTACCAGAAGATCTTCCTATACTGGGTTTATTCTTGCACAGCTAATTGAACTGGCTTCAGGGCCACTTTCTGACACTGTTATAGTACAAGCAGAATTGATGCAGCTCAGGATTGAGGTTACTGTATTTAAAAAGAAACAGGAGTCATTAAGTAACAAGTGGCCTATAGGTTGTCTCAAGAAGTTCAAGTCCCATGGACAACTGGAGACTTGATCAAAGTAAACACTATCTAAGGCAGGGGTCTCAAACTCAAATTACCACGAGGGCCGCATGAGGCCTAGTGCATTGGCCCAAGGGCCGCATCACTGACCCCGCCCCCACTCCACCTCTTCCATTAGGTCCCACCCCTTCTCCGCTTCCTCCCCTGAGCGCACAGCTCCCCACTCCTCCCCCATCCCTCCCAGAAACCGTGAAGCCGCCAGACACCTGTTCTGGCAGCGGAACTTCAGAACGTAACTCGTGGGGGGAGGACGGGGAGATGGGAGGGGGGCGGGGCCCTGTGTTTGAGACCCCTGATCTAAGGACTTTAAGAAAGTGAGCCAGAAAATGAATAAGAGGAAATATTAACCATTTAGGGCAACATGAAAAGCTAAACCTGTATACTCAATAAATTCTGAAAGGAGATTTATAGATCAAAAGTTGAAATAAATATTTAGAGATAAGAAGTAAAGAGTGGTTCCTTGTAGAGGAAAAGCGAATATCTAAAACCCTGAAGACAAAGGCTACAGTGCACTAGGATATCAATAGCCGTTCTGAGAATCACATTAACAAGCACAAACAGAGCTATCAACAGGAGTCTTTTCTGGCAAACTTTCATCAAGAATTAATGGCATCACATTCAAATAATAAATATGCTAGCCTGAGGGAAGAAGAAAATGTTGTCTTCATTCTCAAAAGGATGAGGGACATTACCTATACTCTTTATAAGCAAAAGAGCTTGATAAGAGGAAATCCATTTCTTAAAAAGGACCATCTGTATTTTGGGATCTGTATTTTCTGATAAGCACCAAGGTTTCTCAAACACTCAAAAGACCACGTATCCAAAATGGACTTCCCAGCTTCAAGCAAAAGGTATTTTATTTTATCAGGAACATGGTCAGAGAGGACTAGAGAAATAGTACCTCTCTCAGGATATTGACTAAATAAAACTACTGTTTATAGAAGGACTGTGCCACCTTTTGTATGAAAGTTTTCTTCCTCGTGTTTGTTTTCACCATTGTTGATACATTTAAAGACCTGTTTTGAAAGATCCCCACAAATCAGACCTTTGAGAGGATAGAAAAGTGGTACGTAACAGCAAGCAAAAAGACAACAAAACAAAGGCATGATTTAGCTTTGAGGAAACTACTTACTTACTATTCCAAAAAGAATTATGATAAGAGGACTCTGAAGTTGCAAGGTCAGGCTTCTAAATGTCAGGAAATGATAGGCAAGTGTCAGGAAACTGCAAATTAAGGTTGCATGTGTTAAAGTTAAGTTAACTGCACAATACAATATGATACCTTTCCTTCTACAATCTGAAGGTGATGTAGCTCTGGGCAGGCAAACAGGCCTAGCTGCACAGAGCACCTTACAGGATTGACACCATACATCTCAAATTAGGAAAGCATTTAACTTTAAATATGTGCTTATATCCCAAATATTTCAGTGTTATACCCTAGCCCATGTATGTCAGACAAATAGAATCACATACAGGATGTATAATAACAAAGACTTAAAACTTGGTCAAACCAAAGCAAATTTTCACTGGAATACTGGTTCAAAGGTGTTTCTTCTCAAAGACAGGTGTTTCCATGTCAAACTTCAATTTTCTACCTCAAATCAGTTTAGCATCAGAGTGATTAAAAAAAAAGGTTTAAATATTTTTTAAATAATTCTCCTCCTACCAAAAATTGATGTCATTTTTGCTTAAAGACTCCCCAAATCCTGGGAAATGAGCTCCTAATAGAGATCACATACATAAAGCTTGTTTTTTGAATCAGTACCATTGTAAAGCCGATTCATACGTTAGATAAAAAAAGGATACTTACCTACCTCTATAAATCCTATTAGAAAGATAAACCTTTCTAAATCTTCTCCTGTTTTCCTCTTTATGTTTAATACTACTGTTGTATTTTTCCTAGTGTGATACGATATGTTCCCTTTTATGTTCTAAATAAAAAATTAGTCTTAATTAGCAATATGTTTAATGAATGGTCTTGGAAATCTCATACATTTTGTATTCTTCTGTTACCTTGTTTAACTAAGGGCTAAATTTTGCCCTTACCTACCATGCAACCCCAGAAACAGAATTTGGCTCTAAATACACAACTATATCCTAGTTCCAGTCTTTTTTTTTTTTTTTGCACAGTGCACAGTTCCATGCCCAAAATATGAATACACATTATGTAGCAAAAGATAAGTAAGTTTTAGCCCACAGAACACACAATCCTTGTTATTCTCATCTGACAGTCTAAGTCAGATACAAACAATGTAACTACAGTATAAATACAAGTGAGACACATGGACTGAATCTTGCAGCGTTCTATAGTTTATTCATTTGCCTACCTGGTGGATTATTGTTGAAAAGCATCAATACTAACCATTTTGGTGGATTACCACTAAGGTTTACATGTTCCCCATGATACACGTGTATTCCCAATGATGTTAGTGGAATTATGCACATACACATTTAGGGAAAATAAGGAAATTACATCAAAGTGAACTTTCCAAATAAGACATCTGAAATTGGTTTTCAAGCACATTACAAAGCAAATTTTGTCCAGGGCAAATAAAAGTCTCAATCTGATTGGTCTGATATGAGGCAAGGTGACAAACCTTTTGGACTTTGTAGTGAAGAAATTTCTTTTATTAAACACCAATCTTGTAGGGTTCAATTCTGCCACCACCCATGACTGGCTCCCATAACTCAATGGGACTAATTACAGACTGAGGCTTTGATCCTGCAATTGACAGAATATGTGTAGACTATTGTGACCATGCAGAGCCCCGTGGACTTCAGTCCTGAAGTTGCCAACATACAGGTGGACAGTGAAGTCTTGATTTCAGTAGGACTGCTCATGGAATAAGTTACTACTCCATGGGCGACCTGGTGGCAGTATTCAACCTTATATGACTAGTTTTTAATGAAAGAAATTTATTTAGTATAAAGTCTAAAAGGTATGTCACCTGGTATATGACCAACCGGATTCAAGCAGCTATTTTTCCTAAACAAAAGTGCTTGAATACTATTTTCAGAAGTCTGTTCTGCAAGTTCACTTAGATGTAATATCAGGGGTCTATTTTCCCTAAATGTGTATAAGCATAATTCCCTAACATCAATGGGAACACACTAGATAAGTAAGTGTGGAAGAATCAGGCTTGTAGTAGGAAATAAAATCAAAAGATTACACATATATTTCTTATATTTTAGAATACAATTATATCAGCAAAGCTGCAGGGCTTTGTCTTATAGTTTATGCATTTAATCAGTGCAGGGTGAAGGTAAGATTAGATTAAACAAGAAGCAAATAGTTGCTCACAGAGACAATCACTCTAATTACTCAACCAAAATCAAATAACGCAGTTAAAACATTTCTGTGAAACATAATTTTAATTTAAAAATTTAATTTACATGAGAAGATTTGTTGCTTCCAGGGCATATTTACCCCTTCCATTTAAAAGTTAAAGATGATAAAGCCATTATTTTTTTTAGGAAAGTCTGATTTTATATATTTAAAAAGTGACAATATTTAAACTAAGAAGAAAAAAGCAGGAGCAACTCATCCCTGGAGCAGCTCCACTGCTGTCAGTGGAAATACACCAGGGGTAAATGTGGTACATGAAGTACAACAGGGACATCTTCTAATACAGAAGTTCCCAAACTGTGGATTGGGACCCCAAAGTAGCTCATGACCCCATTTTAATTGGTCACCAGGGCCAGCATTAGATTTGCTGGGACCCAGGGCTAAAGGTGAAACCTAAGCTCCACCCCCAACCGCGGCAGCAGGGCTTGGGCTGCGGCCCTCCCTCCCGCACCTGGTCTGTTGGGGCTCGGGCTGCGACTCCACCATCCTGGGGTCATGTAGTAACTTTGTTGCCAAAAGGAGGTCACAGTGTAATGAAGTTTGAGAACCCCTGTTCTAATCTAAAAATGAAAAATGTTACCCAAAAGATTAATTGTATTTTTTACAGTAGGGTATAATAGTAGTATGCTGTATTACCCAATAAACCACTAATAATCCTAGACATTAAATTATGCTTGCATATTGACATGATTATTTGCAACAATTGTCTTCAATAATTTGTAGGACTCTTTGTAAACAGAAACAAGAAGAAAATCAAGAAAAAATAAGTCATTTCACAATAAAGCAAATTTCTGAATTACCATGACAAATACCATGCTATTGCTAATGAAATATCTTCAAGATTTATATTTTAAAAGCAATGAACTTTCCAAAAACACTTACTTTGAATAATAGTTTTCAAAAGGAGGCTGGCTAGCCATTGTCTTGGATGGTTTAGACACAACAAATCCTGCAGCTTGGCAAGGGATTAGACTAGATGACCCTTCCAGTCCCTTCTAACCCTGTGATTCTATGAATTTCAGCGTCAAGTACCTTCACCATCTTCCCACAGAATGTTGTTCTACGATCATAAGAGAAACACAATTCCCTCAACCCCACTCTAATTGGTAAATGTCCTTTTAAATTCACTTCATGTACAAGTTGTTTTAGTATTATTAAACTTAGTCTAGAAATAAATGTTTCTGCTGTTTTATTAACATAAATTAAATTCCGTGATGTCCCTTTCAGGGAGGGCAGAACCCACAGGTCTCACGAGATCTTATAATGCAGAACATTTGCAGAATAGCCTCTGTGTTAACAAGTACTTGTACCTTCAATTTTGCACCCGCTATTTATTAAGGCAGAAGTACTATTAGGTGTAAAAGTATCAAAATCAAAGTGACTTAGGAGCCAAAGTCACATTTTCAAAAGTGATTTAGGCATTTAGGAACCTAAGTCTCGTTGAAAGTCAATGGGTGACTTAGTCCCATATGTACATTTGTAAATTTGACTGTAGCTGTCTAACTACTAGTATTTTTGACCCACGGTGAATTGTGGGTGCAAAATTACACCCATAAAATCATAAAACCAGAGGCTGGGATAAAACCTGGTTAGCAAAATCCTGCACACAGTGACCAAGGGGGCTATAATGAACTTACTCCATTGAGAAAGAATTCCCAGTGGATACTCTGAAAGCCTTAAAAGCTTTCAGCTTTTACATTTTTATTCAATAATGCTCAAATAAGCATTTAAAATCTAAAACAAAGCTTTTAAAGCATCAAAAGCAGCTAGGAGAATTCAGTCCTCAATGGAGTGAATACTAAAATGGCACCTCAAGCAAGTCCCTGCAGCTACTTTTGAAGACTTTTAAAGCTTCTCCCTCCCGTATATATTTTGGTAGATAGAAATTCTGACAATGGGATCCCTCAGCAATTCTATTAAGTATTGTGCATCACATGAAGTCAGGTCTGTTGCATCATTATGGGTTTTTTTGTTTCCTTTTGGATTTTTATTATTATACTTTAGTTGTTTCACTTTAAAATTCAATAAAGTTGCTATGCTATACACACACGCAAATTCTTCCCTTTTGCACTATAAAAATAGGAGAGAAATTCTCAATAGAGAATTTTAAATGTGAAACAGGACATGTGAATTAGAAGCTTGAACAATTTCTGTGGGCGCACATTTTTCCACTAAGGTGCAGGAAAATCCATAATTCAATAAAAAGAATGAGTCTTGGAGATTAAGTCAATATGTTGTAATATCTATTTTTTTCCCCTGGGGCTAGGGGAGAAAGGGAGGTACTTTACATCCCTACCAGAAGTATGTGGATCTGCAGAGATTTTCCCTGCTTTATGCAAAGCCCCCCCATGTCAAGGCTAAAGAAGACTCATTGGGACTCCCTTTGTAACTCATCAGTGCCAAAGAGGAGTTTCCCTTAATTAGCCCAGCAAGTTGCAGTTGAGAGCAGCAAAGCACGCCAGCTGCAAACACAATGCTCTGTTTCCACACCACTTCCAGGTGATCTCAGAAGGAAGGGACTAGGACCAAGTCTATACTAGAATCGCTTTAGCAGTATAGGTATACTACACCAGCAATGTGCTCCTAGTATGGACACCACTTCTATCAGCAAACAAATTATACTGGTAAAAGCGCAGTTTTGCCATACAACTGCATCTACACTAGAGGCTTTTGCTGGCATAGATATGTTGGTCAGGGATCATACCTCTGCACACCCCTTCTGTCATAGCTATGTAGGCCGAAGTCTGTAGTGTAGACATAGCATGGAATCAAACCTAAGTCTACCTCATGGCAGTCCATAACACTAAGTCACCTCAATATTCACTCCTAATTAAAGTAATGCTCCTATTTTATTCAGCACGGGAAGCAGAGAGAGCACACTGTACGCAGTTCTTCTCAGCATTTATTGACTGCAAGATGTATTTTTAAGAAAGTTTTAATTATTATTGGAATTTCTGCACTGCTGAAAAATATCAAAGGTAGTAAGGAATCCCAATGTAGGAGGCTGTAAACCATCTTCTATCCTATTTTAAAAGTGATTTTAAAATGAAATGAATTATGCAGTTATTTAAAAACAGGAGAATTTCACAACTCATATTAATACTGGAAACCCCTGGTAAATACTGAATTTTGCAAATCAGCAACTAAGCCAAGAAACAATGTTTTAAAAAGTGAGAATAATGCATCACAACATACACTTTGTTCATTTATTAGCAAGTGAATGTTAATTATTTATGATAATATCTCAGAATAAACATGTAAATGTTCTGTACTATAATTTTTTTTAAAGTAAAGATGTTTTAGTAATACAAAACTTCACTGCAGCTCTCCACTATTAAATCTTGGCTGGAAAGTGAGGAGTCATGTTTATCATTATCAGCTGTGTGCATTAGTGAGGTGCAGATTGTAAAATGTGAAATGCTTGGGGCTTCTCATGACATGAGTTTTCATATTACTATGATGAATAAAATGGTACAGCTGCCCTTTAAGAATAGGTCTCAAAGATTAACAACAAAGAAAAACTGATGTAACAGACTAAGGCACTGAATATTTGATCCTGGTCAAGTCACTTAGGGCCAGATTCTTATCTCAGTTATACTGGTCTAAATCACAGAATCACAGAAATGTAGAACTGGAAGGGACCTTTTTAGGTCATCTAATCCAGTCCCTGGCACTGAAGCTGGACTAAGTATTATCTAGACCATAACTGACAGGTGTTTGTCTAACCTGTTCTTAAAAACCTCCAACCTCCCTAGCTAATTTGTTCCAGTGTTTAAACTACCCTTACAGTTAGGAAGTTTTTCCTAATGTCTAATCTAAATCTCCTTTGCTGCAATTTACATCCATTACTTCTTGCCCTCTCCTCAGTGGTTACGGAAAACAATTTATCGCCCTCTTAATAACGATTTTTCATGGACATAAAGACTGTTACGTCCCCCCTCAGCCTTCTCTTCTCCAGACTAAAAAAACAACAACAATTTTTCAACCCTTCCTCGTAGATCATGTTTTCTATGCTATTAACAATTTTTGTTGCTCACCTCTGGACTCCATAATACTCCAGATGAGGCGTTATTAGTGCAGAATATAGTGGAAGAACAACTTTTCATGTCTTACTTACTACTCTCCTGCTAGTGCATCCAAGAATGATGTTCACTTTTTTTTTGCAGCGGTATTACATTGTTGACTCATATTACTCCTGAGGGAATTCTGTGCCAAAAAAATAAAAAAATCTGAACACAATATTTTAAAATTTGGCAAAATTCTGAACCTTTTATTTGTCAATAAATAAACGTGGAAGGTCCAGCATGGCAGTGGGGAGTGCAGACCACTGGCTGCATAGAGGTGGGATATCACCCTGCGGCCCCCACCTCCTGGGACAGGGACTCGGCAGAGAGGCTGCACCAGACCCTGACAGTGCAAGATCTGGGCCTGCCCCAGAAACACCCTAGGGTCCTGTCCCTCTGCACCAGGCACATCAGGTGTGGGCAGGCAGGCTCAGCCTGACAGGATCCAAGTGTGGAGGGGCTTAGTGTGAGGGGATCCAGGTGTGGGGTGAGAGGGTTCTGTGTGTGGCAATCTGGGTGTGAGTGGCTTGGTGGGAGATCCAGGTGTGGAGGGGATTTGGATGCACAGGGGCTTGTTGGGAGGTTCTGAGTGCAAAGGCAATGGGACTCTGCAGGGGGGTCCAGATGAAGGTGGTTGAGGCTCAGTGGGGGGCAGCTGTGTGAGGGGGCTCAGCAGGGGGTCTAGATGCTGGGGGAGAAGGGCTTAGTGGGGTAGAGGGTCCAGTTGGTTGGAGCTCAGTGGGGTGGGAGTCCAGGTGCGGGGGCTCATTGGACTGGTCCAGGTATGGGGGGGGGGTGGAGGTTCGAGTGTGGGGGGAAGACTGGATGAAGGGAGGAGGGGCTCAGCAGGGTGGGGGTGCAGGGGGTGACGCTCGGCGGGGTTTGGATGCATGGGAGTTGGGCAAATGGGGGAGCAGCTTCCCGTACAGTGACTCTGTCCTCTGCAGCTGAGGAGCAATGAGGGCAGGAAGGGGCGGGGGGGCGGGAGGGGAGGGAGTGGGAGATGCAGAGCTTCCTGCAGCCAGGGGAGATTTCTGGGGGGAAACGATGTATCCGTGCTACTGGGGAGGGGCGCATGACTACTCTTGTAGTTTCCACTTGCTTCCCTGTTGTTTTCTGAGGGGAAGCAGAGAAATCTGCATGCGCACAGTGGCACAGAATTTCCCCAGGTGTATCATATTTCGTTTGTGATCCACTGCAACCCCCAGATCCTTTTCTGAAGTAATGCTTCCTCAGGAGTAATCAGAAGTAATAGCATTGTAACTCTTCATTTAGACCAGAGTATGAGATTAGAATCTGGCCCTTAATTTTCTACTGCTTGTAAAATTAACTTTAAAAAATTACATTATAGACATAATTATTCATTTAGACGTCATTTGTGTTTAATTTATTCATCACTAACATTACGTATATGCCCATACACAAAGATTTTGTCATTTCATACCTGTAAGCCATGTATTCTTTCATTTTACTTCATGTTAACATTACTACAAATGTAACACTAGTTTGCACAACTTTACCAGCCAAGTGGAAGACCCTGCCCCTTCTCTGAGCTGCGGGGGGGCAGGGGGGGAAATGGTGTTTTTAATTTGAGTTAAAACTCTAGTGAAGACATGGTAGTTGTCACTTACACATGAGTTAGCAGGTTGAGTTAAAACCTGAGCTTCCCTGTAGGCTTAAATTAACAGGCTAACTCGTGTGTAAACTACAACTGCCTTGTCTTCACTAGGATTTTAACTCGAGTTAAGAACATAACTGTTTTTCGTCAGTGAAGACAACACCAAAGTGAGAGGTGGGACTTGCCAGTTGGATACAGAAAAAGCGAGGTGGATGGAGGTGGAACTCAGCCTATGAGGACCTATTAGCTGTTCTCCTGGGAAAGAGTGGTGCACCATGTGGGTGATCTACTGCCACACACAGGATTCACTGGCATTCTGTAGCCTGGATGGAGAACATTTCTTCACTTCAATTCACCCATAATTCCTATGCCCCAGCCTGTGTACCCAGACTTGTTCCACGGAATAGGATTTGGCCCTGAGCAATGCTTTACACTGATTTGCAAGTCAACGTACTGATTAATTGTAGTTCGCATCCAAAATATTTGTGTAAAATGAAGAATACACCTTCTTTACACCAGCAGCTAAACTTCATTTTTCCTGAATGATTAAACATCTCTGTCAATCTAACTGTAACATGAAGGACGCAGTTTAAAAAAAAGAGATGTACCTCAGTTTAATGTTTTGCATAAAGAGCTTCCTTTTAGAACAGCCATCCACTCAAACTGAACTAACCCTCAACTCATATCATGCCAGCCACCAAAAAGCCATCAGATAGTAACAACTGTCTCTCATTAGTAATTTAGGCCACCAGTTCAAATCCATCCAACAGAGGAAAGGCTGCATAACCCATTACAAATTCACTGAGACATCTAGTTCCCCTTGGATAAATATGTTCCTTTAAAATTATTAATATTCAGATCCACAGTGCATGTTTTTAATTTGGGTTCTTTCAAACCATTCTAGATAATATTTTCCAGTTCACATTTCATACTATGCAAACAACAGACACTAAAATACGCTGGAAAAATAGAATGACCCCAAAGGATTTAGGTTCTCTGTATTGGCCTAACACTTTCATCTCAACCAGAACACAATGACATTGGGACTGAGAGCCTCAGTAGAAAGACTAAGCTCTTTCTTTACTTTACCTACTGTATCTCCCTGTTCCAGCGAACAACCCTGAAATAAGCTGAACACAGAATATACAAAAATAGAAAGTATACCTGATTCTCTTCCGTCCTGCATCTTGTGTAATCCATTTACATCAAATCAGAATGGCAGACTGTTACTTTGTACAGATGTAAATGGCTGCATAAGATGCAGAGAAATATATAATTAGGCCCCCGTATTCTGGAAAGTATTCTGTGTCTATATGCTCGCAAACCAAACATTAAAAACTCCAGATATTCCCTAAACGGAATGACAGAGTGAAGTAAAAAGACATATATAACACATCCAATAGATAATCAGATGGTGTCCATACAGTAGGGTGACAAAATAGCAAGTATGAAAAATTGGGAGAGGGGGTGGAGGGTAATAGGCACCTATATAAGAAAAAGCCCTGAATATCGGGACTGTCCCTATAAAATCAGGACATCTGGTCACCCTACCATACAGCCATATTGTTCTAAGAGACTAACAAACATAGGAAAGAGAAAAGAAAGACCCATAGGAAAGTGAAAAGAAAGACGAAGCAAATGAAATGTATCCAGTGTTTCAGATGTTTCCACCTACCGGTGGAACACAGAATAACCTTAAAGTATGGATATATTTTCAAAGAGAATAGAACAGCATAACAAGGTTCTTTTTGTAAAGTCCTGTTTCTACAAATATGACCCTGTATGAAAGATAAAAATTTTGTATAGTAACTAAAATCTTCTTACTAAAAATTAATATAGTATCAGAAGTGTCCTATGCCAGGAAACTATACCCTTTCGTCAAAGTAATAGATTTTGTGAATGGATAGGTTTTTCACTCTCTAACTGCCATGATCCAATGTCCTTCTTAAAATGACACTGCAAATTTAAAAGCCAAAAACTATATCAAAACCATCAGAAATCTGAAATCTCGTCACCTCCTGGTAAGTTTTATTTTAAATCACTAAAATAAACTCCATCCTAAACGCATGCATGTTGAATATTATTTACTTTATGTCTGCAGATTCATTTTAATAGTATTAAAGTATAATCTGCTTTCACACTATTTTCTGAATTTTATGCTAAAGTTGGTACAAACTCATGCATAATTTCTCTCTGTAAAAGCTACATTAATCAGGCTAAGAAAGGACCAAAAACACAGCATGCAACACTCCACAATAGGAAAAGGTGGCTGCATTAGGGCCCTGATCACGCACACTTATAGATGTGCAAAAATTTACTCATGCAAGAAGGCCAATTGAAATCAATGGGGCTGCTCAGGTGAGTAAAGTTATGCAATGCATGTTTGCAGGATTGGGGCCTGCAACTTTCACAAATTTAGTGGGGTCCATCAGAATGCAGAACCTAGTAGTTTCTCAAATCATGGTTTCCCTCCCAGAGCTACCATTTTCGTCAGTCTGAGCAAGCATAAGAGAAACAAATTCCCGATGTCGATCAATACCAAACATAAGGTGAGAGAATGCAGTTCTGGTAATACTTGCACCTGTAAAACAACACAAAAATGAAGTAAAAAAGCAAGACCAAACTAGCTTTATGGTTTCACTTCTTAATCACTAGCTAAAAGTGTCACGGTTCAGAGAAGTCTTCAGTAGTTTATATAAACAATATAGCCAATGGCTGTTTTTAAAAACATCCACACGAAACAGCTTATGTATTGAAGCATAAATAAAACAAGAACACTTTGTGATAACAATAAAATAAAATTGATTAATGATTCAGCTACAAGCACCACAATGAAAATTGATTCACTTGCAAACACTACAATGAATTTTAACCAAGTCTAACATGTTAAAAGAAAGAGTTTCAAGGTCAAATAAAAGGTGTGACAATGCACAACAATATACAGTACGAATATCTCAAAAACTGACATTGGGAAAGCTTTTTCTTTTGCTCCAATATAATTATTTTATTCATTCTTTTCTATTGCAACAGTAAAGTATTTTATGTGGTATATCGTATTGACAATGATGGCACAATTAATTCTAATATGTTCCTAAATATTAGGAAAAATCAGTCTGTGAATTATATGCTCAGAACTTATTTCAAACAGGAACATGAAAAGTAAATATATGGTTGATTCTGGTCTCTTCAGCTAGAATTAAATGTGGGTTTCTAGGTCACACAAAACACAGAAGGCCATGTATGCTGGCAGCACAATAGGCCTACCCACTGTACCGTGTAGACTGACCGAAAAAATCCAGCTGTAAGGAGTTTTGGAGAACATATCTCCCACTCACAATGGGTCCAATCCTCAGTCCTGGTTAAGTCCTCTTCACACCATTCCAGTAGCACAGAGAGGACCGAAAGCTGCCTTAATCTGACAGCTGAGGAGTCCCCCAGCACAGCAAGTCCTTGGTTGACACTGGCTACACTACTTCACATCACCCATTCCCTACCCCTTGTCCATATGCAGCATTCTGGAGTATTCTGGGGCACAGCAAGAGTGCCCAGTGACCCTTCCAGCCTGTGGCTCTAACGTTTGCTGGGGTAACCTTTGCTTAGCAGCTTTGCCTTGCCTGCTCCACATCTCACCCGCACCAAGACTGAGCACAGTGCAGCCGAGATCCAACCCTAAATACCCTTCTCCTGTGGCTGGTCCTCTTCCCTACAGTGATGCCCTGGTGTCACTCCCCATAGCTGTCCCTGGCACGAGGGGATAAGAACAGGGTCTAATACCTGTCATACAAACTGTATCCCAACATACTCTACAGAGACCATTCATACTAAGGAGGAAGGGAAATTAAGAGGAACAGGCAAATGAGAAGAGAGATCTTTCCAGATTTGAAAAAAAGATCAGATGGAAAATTAATGAGGTAGAGAAACCCCCAAAGGCCATGAGATTGTCTGAAGCAACAGAGTGGAGAGAGGAAACCAGTAGTATTATGAACAAAGAGAGAAGGGAGAGGACCAATGGAAAGTCCAGCTCAGCAAGTGTACAGAAAGAATTAAAAACAATGTATTACTTGAACTAGTTCCTAAAATGAATGGGGAGGTACTGGAGAGGACTGAAGACAAAGTGATGTAGCCACACTTCTTTGCACATGTTACATGGTAGGTAACAGTACTCTGCACATTCTGAAGTCTACAGATCAGAGACTAATAAAAATGCAGCTGCAACAGTCAAAGTGAGAGGAAAGAAGAACATGAATGAAGATTCACCAGTGGTGGAATCAAAGAAGTGTTGACATGCACATTTAGATACATTTGGGACAGAATCTGATTTAAATTACACTCGTGTAAACCAAGAATAACTCCAGTGAAGTCATTTAAGTTAGCCTAGAATATGATCTGTATGAGGTGGAAGAAGGAAGAGAGTACAGCATAAACAATTATGTTAAGTTCATGTGCAAAGGAGGCAAGCCTGAGGTCCAGCTCAAGAAGGAAGCGAGAGGAGATGAAGATGTGTTCAAAGATGCTTCTCTTGCCCAAGAAAAATACTTCTGCCTTTTAGCTATTTAAATTAAAAATGGTGAAAAGAAATCAAAAGTTTAAGTGATCAAAAAGGGACAGAGACGCTGAACAGGGAGAAGGTGATAAAAAGTATGTAGTTACATATAATCAAAGTACAAGAGATAAGTTTAAAAGTTGAGATAAGTTGACCAAGCAGCAGGAAACAGATAAAAAAGAGGAGAGAGAGGCGTATTTGTCTTTTGTTTAAAAGATTAAAAAAAACAACAACAAAACATCTAGTGATCATTCAAGATCCCTGTTATGGGATGGTTTGAGATTCTTGGTCCTCAGATGCAGAAGGCAGTAGATGCCCTCTCCCAAAAATGATTCCTTGTGAAACCATGTCTCATGAAATCTTGCTCAGTAGGAACACAGATACATGGACTGAAAATTGGCTGAGAGACAGTAAACAAAGGATAAGATAAATGGCAAAGGTCAAATGGGATCAGATGTCTAGTGGGGTACCACGGAGCTTGTGGCTAGTTCCAGTCTTAATTAACATCTTACTTAATAATCTGGAAGAGAGGGCATATTAGTGAGATTAATAGACAATATTAAATTAGGAGGAGTTGCAAATACTTGAGGAGTTTAGAAACGTGGGCAGAAAATGACAAAACATATTCCATTAGGGAAGAAGCAGAATAATACATCTGGGAAAAAATAATCTGAAACAAACATACTCAGTGGAAGGGAGAAATATGGAAAGCAGTAATTATAATTAAAAAGTCCTAAATATAAATAGTGAACAGAAATTAAACAGAAGTTTGCAGACTAACTGGGAAAAAAGACAATGCAGTTTTGAGCTGCGAACCCAAAGATATATTACAGAATAGGGAAGTGACACACCCTCTCTGTGGGTGTGTCTACACTGCAGCTGGGACAGACCCTCCTGTCTCAGGGCAGTCAAAAACAGGGCAGACACCCCAAACTGGTGGTATGGTCTATAATTAGATTTCACCAGCTCACTAACAAATCTGAACTCCTGACTACCATGGAGTCACAGAAGTGCCTTGGGCACTCCAGTCTATCTTGCCACCCAGGCAAGCTGGACTTTGTGATAAGTGGTGACTTACACCAAAAAAATCACAAAATATTCAGGTTGCTTCCAGCCCCAAGAGACCAGTCACTTACCCCAGATCAACTGGTCCCCTAGATCTTACACCAAAGGCAACACCTATAGCCAATCCTGAAATAAACGATATAATGATTTATAAACTTGGAAAAAGAAATGAGAGTAATGTATAGGTTAAAGCAAGTAAACATATACACACAAATGAGCTACCATCTATGATTCCTAAAGAGGACAGAGATGTAGTAATCTGTCCATTCAAAATGTTTGTCAGGGTAGACTCAGGTTGACCCTAGGGATCTCTGCTTTAGTTTAGTGTGTCTCTGGCCCTATGAGAATTCAAACAGCAAGGAGACATGATCATTTTACCTTGTGAGGCATTTTTATATCTTCTTTCCCCAGACATCAAGCTGATAGAAACCGTTCCCACGGAGATCCTTTCTTCATGAAAGTGGGATGGGGAGGAATTCACTTAAAATATTTTATCCTTGACCTCACACAATGGCTCATTTGCGTTTACTGGACAGGATTTAACATCTTATTACAGACCATCATCTGTATTACACAAGGCTTTTTCCCTGTTTGATGAGTTATGTAGTCACAGAGGTTTACAATGCAAATGCTAGATATCACAGTATAACATGGGGTATAGTTGAGTGAGAACAATACATACAGTATCCCACAAGCAGTTTATAAAACACTAAACTCATTCTAATCAACTTACTATCTAGTATTTATTTTAGTAATGCTCACACAGGTAAGCAAGATTGGTTTCTAGCTATGCATTTGTAAGAGTCCAGTGAGGCCTGGGCATGAGCTGGCATCTAGTCACTAGCATCACATCTCCCAGCTTGGGTAGAGACTCACACTAGCTCTGTTCAAGTTACCATGCCAAGAATAGTGGTGCGGATGTTGCAGCATGAGCAGCGGCATGGACAAGCTGCCCAAACACAAGCCCACCTGAGCAGAGTTAGCATGTCTGTCTACCTGGGCTGGGAGGCACACTCCCAGCTGCAGTGCAGACATACCCCATATGGCTTGCTGTGCTTATATGTGGAATATTTCATTCAGTTCTGGCACCTCGTTACAGACAAACTGGAAGCAGTTCAGAGACACGTAAACGAAACGAGCAGGGGAGTGAAGGGATTAATTTATGAGGAAAGATTAAAAGAGCTGAATACGTATAGTTTTGCTACAAGACAGCTAATGTGATTAATAACCAATTGACAGGCAGTCCTCGACTTTACAATGTTCGAGTTATGATGAACGGCACTTACAACGCTTCTAGGTAGACACCCTGATTCGACTTATAACTACAGGTTTCGAATTTACGACGCTCGGTCCCGCAATGGAGATTGCAGGTCTGAGTTCCAACATTCCGACTTATGACGCAATTGTAAGGAACCAATTGTGTCGTCAGAGGACTGCCTGTACACATATCTGACGTGTGTAAACAGCAACGAAGGAGATGAAAAGGAGGGAGAGGAGAGGAATATTATGGTAAAAATGATGAAACTGAATAAAGAAAAGGCATTAGAAGGGTGCAATTGCAAAAGCGCTCTAATGTGTTATGCTCTAGCTGTCCCATGTAGAACCTGCTGGCACAGGCATAGTTCTGTTTTTCTTAGGGTTTTTTCCACACATTTTTTTTTAAAAAGAGTGCCCGCTCTTTTAGCTTTACACAACTTGCATACAAAAAGGCATTTTTAAAGGATTCAAAGTCATGTTTATCTGTAAGACACTGTCTGACAAAATCCTCATTGACTTCAATGCGGGCACATTTCGCTGTGATCACCAGAAGCCTTACAAGAAGGTGCATTAAAATAAATCGAATAATATGTATACATACAAATGCACTGGTTAAATATAGGTACGAATTTAGATGCCTAAATACGTTCTTGCACTCTCAACTACACAGCTCAATGTCCCCAGGCTCATCTACTTGCTTTTGTGCTCATATTAAAGCAAGAATTTTTGGTTTTTAAGTGCCACCTGTTGGAAATACTGAAGTATGTTCAAGTACAATTCTGTGCCCAATTAGACACACAATTGCAGACTTTACATGGGTAATGCAGGTGCATCTTTTTAAAATTTAGATCTGTACTGCGTGAAGCAATGACCCAATCTTGTATTGGGGCTTAATATGCATGGGGATTAGCTTGTAAAACCAGATCTACAGAAGTGAAAGTTGTTGTTTTCCAGTGATGACAGTTTAAACAGGAAATTCTTGATTAAAAAAAAAATCAAAAAGAAAAATTAATTCTTTGGATCTGTTAGTCTGCACGAGACTCTTCCATAAAAATTGAGCACTGCTTAATTACAGTATGCTAAATCAATTAGAACACTGTAGCAATTAACATAGCAGACTTTATCAGCCTAGCCTGGGGCAGGCAAAAATGAAAGATTACGTAATTTGTTTATTTCCAATATAGGGAATCACATGTTAGGGTATTTTGTCAAACAACAGCAATCTATTCCTTCAGATTTAGGGGAAATTGTAACTGCAGAGTAAATTTTGTCACAGTATGCTACTCCATCTATCATCATACAACAAAAGCTTTATTTTATCTGTGATCCACTCACATATATATACACAATTACGTTTCCCTAACCAGTGATTTAGGTATAAATGTAGCGATGGAAGCACACATTACATCTTGCATTTAAAATATGTAAACAAAAAGAATTTCTTATGTTGCTATAGGAGTAACGGAAAGCTCTATTGAAATACCTTCTCAGTTTCTTTAACAACATTTTAAAAAATCAAGACTTTACAAATCCTCAACTTTGAGACAATCAAGTCTGGTTAAATCAAAAGTACTGAAACATTTAACAATAACATGCTTTTAACAGAATACTAAAGAAAATCAGAATGATTATTCCATAATCAATTGATACCTACAGTAATTATGCTGCAAAAATAGATCCATGTAGAGAAAAAAGTTAAATTAATCCAAGCAGAATAACTTCTTAGCATAATAACCCAAATGTTCAGTGAAGTCATTAAATAAGCCAAATTCAGTTCTGTTCTTTCACCACTTAAACTGAAAAATACTATCAAATTATGTTAAAATTATTTATGCTTTTTTATGTCAAAGCAAGGAGACAAGAATAATTCAGATAACTGAACACAAGACTAAATTTTGTTCTGCAAGATAATTCTCTCAGGTCATTTTTCTAAACACAAGTTTCTCTGTTGTTGTTTTAGTATCATGTCACTCTTGGAAGTTAGACATAACTGTACATAATTAATATTAACCTCACTTATAATTGCTAGTCTTCAGTATTTGTGCATCAGTATGTAAACTCTTCCTTCCTGGCTCCTCATTACAACCTTATAATTGATAGGGCTACTTCAACTCAGCTAATCCTTAAAATTGCTTCTGCACTGTAAAACAAAACTTCATTTGTTTAACAGTCCAGCTATTCCATTTAGCACAACTACCTACATTGTATACCAGTTTGTTCCTACTTAGCTTGCACATCTGTTTACTCCAATTCTATTGAGCATTAGACTTAGAACTCTGTGTACAGAACAAAGGTTTTAATATTAACGCACAAAATGTATAGCATCAGTCATGCATTCTACCAGATGTACCAAGCCAATTCAGTGCAGATGCTTGCTAATTTTTGAATCACTGCCCAGAATCATGAAGGTTGTATCTGTCTATGGTGCTGAAATATGTAAACCCCTCCTTCCTTCCCAATTTCGCGTTACCACTCCAAACCCCATTTTGAGGAAACAAATAGTTCATTCTCTGGGTTATTATTCAAAAAACAAACAAACAAAAAAAGGAATTGGCAACAAGTTTCTGCATTAGGCAACGACAGCTAGCAGACGCCAATGTATATGTCCAGTAAAAACACGCTACAAACGAGTTTGAGCCTGAGCCTCGATCATGGCTAACGAAAATCATTACAATCAATATCCAGTATCTAGACTCCGACTCTAGCTGCAAATACACCTAGCTCTTTAATGCCTCTCTTGGAATAAAACCCACAACGTACATTAATGTTAAGGGGCAAGACTGGGAAGCAGGCGAGCCGACAGCCCCACAGGTAAATGCACTGCATAGTAAGGGAAGATTTCAAAGAGGGGTGGGTTTCCCCCAATAAGGTGCAACCTTCTCCCTTTCTTTTGTTCTCCAACGGCAAGAGGGTGTGTATGTGTGTGTGTGTGGGGGGGGTGCTTACAGCTACAAATACATGGGGGGGGGGCGTAACAAAGGACCATACGCCACGGGGATTAATTTGTATTAGCATCCATAGGGCAGCGGGCAGCAGCATTTTGCGTCTGCGAGGATTAGCCCTATGGAGCCCGGACTTACCGTCCCTATCGCAGAGCTGAATCGCCTCCAGGCTGAGATTCTTGATCACATCCTCGCAGGGGCTGGTGGGGCTGCTCATGCTGCTGCGATCCAGGCGCGGAACCTCCATTGTCCCCTTCTCCTTCTCCTCCCTCGGCTTCTGCGGGCGGCCGCACGGTGGTCAGCGGCTCTGGCTCCCGGCGGAGAGGGGCGGGCGGGCGGGCGGCTGGAGCGGTGGGTGCAGAGCTGCGCGCTGTAGGGGGTGGAGGCAGGGCAGGAGCGAGCGGATTTGTCACTGCAGCTGAGCGGGGAGGGGGCAGCAGAGAGACGCGCACTCATCACACCCCAGGCTCTGCATTTAAAGGGGCCGCCGCCCAGGGCTGCTGAGTCAAAGCCACAGTAGGACAAACACTTCGCTGTGCAGCGGGCGGCGGCCGAAGGCCTCCCTCTCCCGCGCAACGCTATGCAATGGCTCTGGCGGAGCGACATTCCCAGCTGCGCCAGGACCAAGCCCCCCGCCCCATTCCCCGGCGCCACCGCCCCGCGGCGGGAGCGGTCCTGCAGCCTGTCCCCGCAGCCCCAGTGCAGCGGCTTCAGGCCGGGCTTGCGCCGGGCGGGGAGGGGACCCAAGTCCCGGCGGCTGCCGCTCTGGGCGCCATCTCCTCCCTTCCCCCCACCCCGCTCAGCCCCCCCCCCCCCCCTCTCCCCCCATCCCCTCACTTCTTCCCTCCTCACACCGACAGGCCCCCGCCGGCAGTGCGCGCCCCAAGCATTCCCCACTCCACACCATGTGAGCGCCCCTCCCTCACGTGGCCAGGCCCCTGCCACACGTGGGTGTAATGGCCCAGCCTGAGAAGGAAGCAAGGCAGAAATCCTAGGAAGGGAAGGGCCGGGCCGGGCCAGGCCAGACAGCAAAACAGCCTCCCAGGGACATTGAAGTGCCACCCAGCCTGAGCTAGCCTAGACAGGGCACTTGACCTGCTCCTGGTACAGCTCACCCCAGCTGACTCTGCTCCTGGGATCCCTCCTATGCCCCTGCCCTTGCAATCTTCCAGGCCTTTTGCTCCTGCTCTGGGCTCTGCAGCTTGCACATGGCTCTGTGCCCTGAGTGAAGTTCCTCTGGCCCCTCACAGCCTTCTAAGAGTAGAGGAAGGGGCAGGAACAAAATAACCCCAAAGAATGCTATGAACAATCCCCTTAGAATCATGGTTGGGGTAGAAGTTACATACCCTTGCAGGACTGTTCAGAATTTTGCATTACTTAGATTCACTTTTATTGCCAGTTCAACCAAGAGTCTTAACACTACAGCCCTTATGTGCAATAGACACACACACCCCAGGTCCCTTCCATGTGATGCTGCAGAGGTTACTGGCGATTAAAAGGACAGCTGCTGTGTTAGGATATGTTGTTTCCACATGCTGTATCTCCAACTCGAAGGTGAGAGTGGGTGCAAATTCCTTCATTTTAAGTCAGTTAAGTGCAGGCCGTGTAGCTGCTAGCCCCCCACTAGACAAAGTTTAGGTAGCCCTACATCTACATAGGAAACTCCATTCTGGTTGTGGTTTGTAGTGTCTGGCTCTCTTCCCCACAGTGTGGTTTCTTATTTCAGGGTTACTGTCACACATTTTCCATTTCTGAACAAACATGTTATTACCACCACCCCAAAATTACACACAATTACAGTGTACTACAGAAGCACTATACCAGTGGTGGGCCACTGGGGGAGGCCATGCAAATGTAAACAAACGGTCTGGCATCGCGCCAGCGGCTTACCCTGATGGGCCACTAGCGGCCTGTGGACTGCAGGTTGCCCACCACTGCACTATACGCATTCAGGCCTGGTCTACACTACATGGTTTGGTCGACACAAGGCAGCTTACCTCAACCTAGCTGTGGATGCAGCTACACTTAAATTTCACAACTGCCCTGCTACACTGACTTAATAACACCACCTCTCCAAGTGCCAAGGTCAATGTAGTTAGGTTGCTGCAATATCAGTGTAGACACAGCATTACTTACACCGAGGGTTACCGGCCTCCAGGAACTATTCCACAATGCCCAACAGTGACCGTTCTGGTCACTGCTGTGAATTCTGCTGCCCCGGGGCCAGGTTGCTATCCCTCTTCTTTAAAGTCCCGCAGATTTTTAAAATTCCTTGTCCTGGTTGCCTAGCTTGGCAAGCACATCTAGCAGCTCCCCACTGTTGTGTGCAACTGCCCAGCTGACCATGGCAGCTACACGCTGCAGACGTGTTCCTGTCTGGAGTACACAGATGTTGGATCTTCTGAGTCTGTGGGGAGAAGAGGCTGTGCAGGCACAGCTCTGATCCAGCCCTAGAAACATCGATAGCTCTGAGCAGATGGCTCGGGGTATGCAGAAGAACGGCTCCAAGAGGGACCAGCAGCAGTGCCATGTGAAAGCCAAGGAGCTGTGACAGGCGTACCAGAAGGCGAGAGAGGCCAACAATCTATCTGGTGCAGAGCTGCAGACTTGCTGCTTTTACAAAGAGCTACGTGCCACCCTCAGCAGAGACCCCACCACGATCCGCAAGAGCCCTGTGGATGCTTCGGAGGAGCCTGAATCACAGCCTCCGCCATGAACAGCGAGGAGGAAGAGGTCAACGAGTAATAAGAGGAGTATGGGGGACAGGTGATGGGGGGATCCAGCCACGCAGTGAGCCAGGATATGATTGACTCCAGCACAGTCCAGCCAGTCCTGACACTTGAGCACAGACGAGTCTAATGCAGGGGAAAGAACCTCTGGTAAGTATACAGGTTGTTTTGAAATTACAGGGATGGAACCCCACAAGTAGCAGGACACATTTGTTGATTTACCGTTTTTTTTTAAATTTGTGCTAGAAGAGGTAGTGAAACAACCGAGAAAGACAGAGTAACTATAGGCTTTTCTTTCCCCTTTGGAGTTAAGCAGAGGGAGCCTCGCAGAGCAGTTTGTTTATGTGCATTGGTATGTCCCATGAATCCTCCGTAGAGATCTCAATGAAACGTCCATGGAGGTACTCTGCAATCCTCTGCCGAAGGTTGCTGGGGAGGGCTGCCTTATTTCTTCTGCTGTGGTAGGATATTTTCCCGTCATTCGGTGATCACTTCAGCAAGCATCATTACAGTACACAGGCTAGTAGCATACGGGCCCAGGCGGCATCAGGACACCAGCAGCAGCTGTGCTCTCTTGGCCTCTGTTACCCTCAGGAGTGAGATATCAGCTGAGATCACTACCACCTGTGGAAAACTGTGCCTATATTGAGCCCCATTGTCCTATAAACATATACTCATGCCTGTGACCTAACCCCCACTCCTCTCCCCAGAGCCACACTCACCATGGCTGATGCTGTGATTGGCACTATGCTGTATCAGTCCTAAGGAGAAGTAAGAATGTAGTGCTTACAACTTTTGGGGATCAAGGGGAGTGAGTTCGGTATCCTAAGTTTAATTTCTGTCATGTACACACTGACAATAGTCCCTCTGCGGGTTGGGTTGTAGCTGTAGCTGTTGCTACTGTAGCCTTGAGGGTTTCCCCCGCCACATCCACAGAAGGCCTGAGCCAAATAAAGAGAAAAAAGAAGAGAACTTGGGTTGACACATTCCAGGAGATGCTGCAAGCCTGGGCTGCATCAGAGAATGAGACCAGGGCATGGAGGTTGACCCTTGCAGACAGCATAGAGATGGAAAGAGTGGAGAGGAAAAAGGCCTGGGAATCCAAGTAAGGAAAGGAGAGGGAGAGTCACCAGAACATAATGGGACCCCTCAGGCAGCAAACAAAGATGCTGTCATAGACCTGCAAGTCCAAGAATCCCATGCTCACCGCTTTGCAGCTCATAGACAACTCAGTGTCAGGATGTCCCTACACCTCCCTCCTCAACATTCCACGTGACATCAGGGGCCGCTGCATTACCCCTACCACTCCACCTCAGGGGACATTAAAGACAATCAAAGCTCCACATACACTGACTTGTGAAAAGGACACGGTTGGTGTATGTGTACTTGAAATGGAAATGTCTGTTCTTCTTACCCCTTCATAATAAATTAAGGCAACACAATTTAAGTTTTATAAAGTTCTAAATGTGTTTTAGTTGCCTGGTTCATGTTACAGAATTAAATTCTATTTTTTGGAACATAATTCATCTTTATTAGTTCACAACATACACTGGCTGGTGCTGAGCAGATCTGACACCCCCAAATTTCCTGTTACTTCATTTTGCCACGGAACCCGTAACATCGTTCTCAGACAATATTAATAGGTGCATTGGCAGTGTTACATTCTTATGCACACAGCACTCACTGCAAGATTCATACTGGGCTCCAAAAGAACAAGGCCGGTCGAACACACTACAGCTACACATACTACTCTGGCTCACTATTACAATGTTCCTGAGCCATACAGCTCCATGTTGAGGTCTTTTGAATGGCCAGATATAAGGGCTATAAAATTCAGCAGACAGCCACTCCACTACCACCTTCCACTTCAGCAGAAACTTTCCCCCCTTTGCAGGCAGGACACAGCAAGCAGCAATAACCATTGGGATTTTTTTCCCCACTGAGGTGCAATTTCATAAATGGACAACACCAGAGACCCTTCAGATGACCAAAGGCACATTCAACTGTCATTCTGCACCTACTGAGCCTGTATTTGAAGCGCTTCTTGGTGCTGTCAAGGTGGCTGGTGTATGGCTTCATGAGCCACAAGAGCCAGGGATTTGCTAGGTCTCCCAAGATCACTATTGGTATTTCAACATTCCCAGTGGTAATCCGTTGGTTGGGAAAAGAAATCCTCACTTGCAGATTTCTGAACAGTCCTGTGTGTTGTCAGATATGCGTGTCATGCACCTTTCCCGACCAGCCCACACTGATGTCAGTAAAGCATCCCCGGTGATCCACCAGCACTTGCATTACCATAGAAAAGTAGCCCTTTCTGTTAATGTACTCTTTGGCAAGGTGATCTGGTACTAAAATAGGGATATGGGTGCTATCTATCACCCTACTGCAGTTTGGGAACCCCAACTGGGAACCTCATTGCTGCAAAACCATCCACTATGGCCTGAACATTGCCCAGAGTCACAGTTCTGCGTAGCAGGAGGTGATTAATGGCCCTGCACACTTGCATGACAACTGCCCCTGTGGTGAATTTCCTGACTTCAAACTGATTCCTTACTGACAGTTCACAAAACAGGTGTAGCAGCAAGTTTCTACAGTTCAATCGCCACTCACTTCTCAACTGTCAGCATGGCTCTCATTTTGGTGTCACTGCACTGGAGAGCTGGGGCAAGTTCGGCACACAGATCCAGGAATGTTGCCTTGTGCATCCAAAAGTTCTGCAGCCACTACTTGTCATCCCAAACCTGCATGACAATGCGAACCCCCACTCAGAGCTTGTTTCACAGGCCCAGAACCATCACTCCACCATCTGCAGCTACTCCGTGAATGCCGCCAACAACTTTGAATTGTTTCTTCCCATGTCCCACAGAAATCTAGTCTCCAAGGAATCATGTTCCCCACAGCTCCACAAATATTGCAGGATCAGTCGCCTTGTATTTGCAATGCTCATGACTAAAGCTGCAAATCAGTCACAGAGGTCACAGAAGTCACGACTTCTGTGACTTTCTGTGACCCCCGTGAATTTTACAGCACTGGTGTGACTGACCCCAGGACCACCCTAGCAGCCTGGGGACCAGCAGCAATGGTCGCTGCTCTGGCAGCCAGTCCCTGTCACTGCCCTGGAGCAGCAGTCCAGGACCAGCAGCAGTGGCAGCGGGGCCGCAGGCCATCTCCCGCCCGGACCAGTAACGGCGATCGCATGGCCCTGCACCGCCCCCACCCGGACCGGCAGCAGTGGGGCCCCGGGCCATCCCCCACCTGAACCAGCAGTGGCAGGCTGCCCTGCCCAGACCGGCGGTGGGGGGGGGGGCAGGCTGCCCCACCTGGACCGGCGGCGGGGAGGGCTGCCCCACCCAGACCAGTGGTGGCTGGGGGCTGCCCCCCCAGCAGCAGGAGTCTTCAGGAGCACATCCCTCCCAGCAGGTAAGATTTAGTCACAGGTATTTTTAGTATAGTAAAAGTCATGGACAGGTCATGGGGCCAGGACTCTTTGTTTATTGCCCATGACCTATCCATGACTTTTACTAAAAATACCCATGACTAAAACATAGTCTTACTCATTACAATAGTGCGGAGCAGTGCAGGCTTCATGCTTCTGTCAGAGAGGGCAGACAGTGAGGAGGGACGCGTGGGTTTGCAGGCATTTTGAAAGGAGGCACCAAATATTATGGATTGCAGTTGAAATTATGGGAAGGAAAACACTGCATTATGGGAAGTGTAATCCATGGTACCAGTCATCCTTGCACAATTTGTTTTGGCTCCAAGAGGCATTGCAAAATCTTGTCAATACACCCCATGCTGGATGGTGGTGAGTTGCACAGTGGGATAACTACCACATTGCACTTCACTCTGCATTGAAGCAAATGCTCGTGATGAGGACATGCACCACCAACACAAGGAGTATAGTGTGCACATACACAAGTGATGCATACAGCCGCCACAACTTAGGTTGACATAATTTTGTTGTATAGATATGGCCTCGGTTCTTATTCCTTTAATTTTAGAACAATTCAATGGAAGTAGTATTGTCCATACCTAGCTTGGCAGAAGGGGGAGAGCAGACTGATTATTATAGATTACAGCGCAAGACACAAGGGTGAGAAATTCATTTAACATATTCCTCATTGTAGCCAGGTGGTTGTTTACCGAGCCAGGGGTTGCTTTGCAGGTACCTTACCCCGTTTGACAGGCCTCTGAACAGCTGCAAATAGGCTTTCAGGCAGGTAACAGTGCCTGCTTGGGGCTGTTTTCATAACAAAAGCCAGTTCTTAACAATACTCAGAGTTCCAAAATAAAGTCCATCACTATATAACTGTCCATACTTAGCTCTGGTGTCTTCTCTCACAGCCAGAGCTCTTCTTCTGTCCCAGTCTGTTCTCACAACCCATCCTCCTGGCTCTTCCTAGCTGGAGCTTAGCCTCCTGGTACTGGTCTCTAGGCCCCCAAACTTCTAGTCCCAAACACCATCCTTGTTTCTCAATAGGAGCCTCCTGCTCCCTGGGCTCCTCTCTGTCACAGCTCCCTTGGTTTTGGGATATTCCCTACAGTTTCCTGGCAGGGGCGGCTCTAACTTTTTTGCCGCCCCAAGCAAAAACAAAACCCCAAGCACCGCCCCGCAACAAAAAAACCACCCCCCAACATACCCCCCTCAGGGGCGCTGGCGGGGAGTGCGGCATGCCTGCGGCCTCGCCGGTGGAGAGAGGTTTGGGGGTTTTTTTAAATTAAAAAAAAATAAAAAACCCCTGAGTGCCGCCCCCCTCCTGGTGCTGCCCCAAGCACGTGCTTTGTAGGCTGGTGCCTGGAGCCGGCCCTGTTTCCTGGGCTTCTCTCCTTCACTGTAGCCTCCTGCCATTCTTTATAGGGCAATCACCCTGATTTCTCCCAGATGTGACTCATTCTGTAATTACAGTTAGCTAGCTCCAGCCCCTAAGGGGCAAGCCAGCCTGTTAAGCTCATATACTACCTCCTTGCTTTGCTGAAATATGTTTTGGGGGTAATGAGAAAAATCCTTAGGTGTGCCAAAGCTAATTTTGTGGGAAATAAGGTTTCATATTCTCAGATGAGGATGTTCTGTGAGTTAGTCTATTGACTAGTTCAGGAATAAGAAGTAGGATTGAAGGAAGTGGAAAATAGAGCCATAAAGCCATAGGGAAAGAAGTTTACTGACATTTAAACTTTTTACAGCTGTTATCTTTTTAGATTTACTGTTATCATTTTTGCTTAGAAAATTTCAGCTCCTCCCTGCCACAAAAGCCAATAAATGCAGATTAAAGAATAAAAATTCTGGAGATCTGGATGTCTCTAATAATGGGATATAGAGCTTTTCACCTCTAGGTTGCTGGTTTAAATTCAAAATCAGGTCAGTAGTGCCTGAATGTGGTTACCTACTGACTGGTAGCCTTCCTCAAATGAGTTGATATCAGTCCATTTCCTAGTACATAGGAATTCACATCATAATAACTACTTCTGGCACCTTTTTGACAGTTTCAGAAATCCTCTGAATTGTAGCAATAGGTTTTGGAATACTGTCAATTGTTCATCTGATATGGACTCAGACCACCAACTCATTTCACATAGGCCACCACACGGCATTCAGATCGTCATGTCTTTTGCCCATACCAAACTCCTCTGGATATGAAATGGTGACTAGAAGCGAATCTACTTTATCCGTCTCCCAGTCCTTCCCCAAGGTTCACCGTAAGCTGCACCCCCTGTCAGCAAGCTCCATACACAGATAGGTGCTTACCGCATGGGACTTGCTCTCCACCGGGCTCTGGGGTTACCCCATTCCTCCCAGCTGCTTCCAAGACCCACAAGTTTAGGGGCCGTGGTTCTGGGGCTCCCTCCTCAAAAAGCACTTTCAGTGGTGCTGTGAGCTGGGTCAGCCCTTCCCATGGTGGGATCTGGTACTCCCAATGCAGGATGTGGGGAAAAGGTTCTGCAGTGCTCTCCTGCTCCTATCCCTCCCTCCCACTCCTCCTCTCTCTTTCTGTCTCTCTCCTTCTCTTTTTCTTCCCCAAACCAAAAGTGAGGGATGTGTGGGATTCAGCAGCGACAGGAGGGAGAGAGTGTGAGGGGAAAAAGAGAGTGAAATGGGGAGTGAGCAGTGGAAGGGAAGCAATATTGAATATAAAATATGAAATGAATGTGGAGGGACAGCATGAGTCAATAGAGAAGGAGAAGGAAAAAGTGCATATATAGACTGAATGAGGGTGAGGGTAGAGTAAGAGAGGGAAGGAATGGGACTGTTGAAAGACTGCTCTCATTGGTTATTAATTTCAGCTCTGGCAGGCATTTACTCCACATACACAAACAAAATAGAGGGAACATTGCTCCATGCCAGGGGTGGCCAACCAGAGCCTGAGAAGGAGCCAGAATTTACCAATGTACATTGCCAAAGAACCACAGTAATATGTCAGCAGTCCCCCATCATTCCCGCCCCCCCCCTCTGGGCGGGGAGAGGGAGGAGCGAGGGCATGGCAGGCTCAGGGGAGGGGGCAGGAAGGGGTGGAGTGGGGGCAGGGCCTGTGGCAGAGCCAGGGGTTGAGCAGTGAGCACCCCACAGCACATTGGAAAGTTGGCGCCTGTAGCTCCAGCCCCGGAGTCGGGGCCTATACAAGGAGCCGCATATTAACTTCTGAAGAGCCGCATGTGGCTCTGGAGCCGCAAGTTGGCCACTCCTGCTCCATGCTATTGCAACTGTTCATATTGCACAAAACTCTCTTGATGTCAAAGCTGAGTTTTACTTACTTCAGTTTCATATAATTGCTCCAGATATTTCCATCCTGCACCACCCTGAAGAACTCCTTTCATTCCTTGAAGTTGATGCTCTTTAGTCTCTCAATCTCTCCTCCTCTATTAATTCATTTCTACAGTGATGAAAGACATTTATACAGCCCCCACAATCATATTACCTAGTTCCCAAACACAGTATTACAATTTACAGTTAATTTGAAGTATATCCTGTTCTTGAATACCTGGAGAATTCCTATTTTCTCTCACCTCATTACCCTTCCCACACAGCTCTTTTCTTCCTTCTCTCCCCGCCCCCTTTTCTGTTACCCAAGGAAAACTTTTGAGAAAAGATGGACAGTCAGCCTTGGGTGTGTTCCAATTCCCCCAAGGCCATTAGCCTCAGCTGCCTTTTAGCAAACAGCCTCCAGTTTATCTATATCCGTTTTTATACCAAAACTATTATGCCTTTTTGAAGAAAAGAATGGTTAAGCCACAAATACTGGTGGACCTCAGTGCACTATTAGGGCAGCCAAACCTACCACAGCTCTGCTATTCAGAACCATGGAGCACACACTCTTGATCTGGCTGCGGCAGCATTTTGAGGGCACTTCAAAAATACATGCCAGTGTACAGCCAATAGTCAGCCCCATAAAAGGAGGGGGCATCAAAGCATTTTTTTAAATCCAGGGGACAGTTTCATCCCCAGGGCCATTCCACTGACTTTAATGGAATCACATCAGGGAATAATTTGCCCCAAAGTGTCTTAAAGCACACAGCACTTTCCTTAATATTTCTCTTACCTGAGAAAGTACTGTGCTGTGGTTGTCTTCCTAATAAGGAGTAACACTCAAGCACATTTATGTTTGTCAAAGAAGACAAAGTCTCAGCATATAAGCAGAAAGTTTGTTCTATGACAGATTATCCCAGACAGTGTTTAGCAAAAATGTCACATATCACAAATATGGGTCAACATTACATAAGGGAACGGCTGACAGTGGCAGTACAATATTAGAGACAGTACAGCGTTGTGAATCTAGGACTGCAAGAGCTTGCAGAGATTTTGCCACAACATCAATCTAGCTAGCTTTTAGCATTTTCAGCAGCAGATTAATAGGATATTTCCAAACATTGATTTATATAGCTGAACAAGGGAGTGTACCTGTTATGCACTGGAACTTTATGCAGTAGTGGAGGCAGCATTTTGTAGCACGTGTCATGTATATCAGGGAAACGTGAGACATGTCACACACTTTTTCTGGCTATGGTAAATCATCTCCACTGCTGTTTCATAGCCTGGGGGCCATGACTTTCAAGGTGGGTCACAATGATGTTCCTGTAGGGTTTCCAGTTAAAAGAGAAATTCACACTGCCCTCCTGTTATCTGGGCACATGCCCCCAACACACATGCTTGCTAGCAGAAAAGCCAGTCCCATCCAAGGATTAGGAAGCACGGGGGAAATGGGATTGTGTACCCTATCCTCCTCATTACTATGTTCTGCTTTTCATATGCTAGGTTACCACTACCAGTATTGCCAACCTCAAATGTTCAAAAATCATGAGTCAGGCTCACCAAAAATCATGAGATTGGCTTTAAAATCATGAAATTGTGTAAAAATAATAGATTTGTTTTTCTTTTTATTTACCTTCTGCTTTTTGAAACTTTAGGGCGCACTGGGGTCACATTTTGAAGAGTTCTCCACAGCCATGAGGGCTAGAAACTTATTTTTTCTTTAAGAATGAAGGCTGAAATCATCACACACCCACTTGACTCCAGGAGCTGGGTCTTCAAGGAAAACAATAATTATCAGGAGACCCATGACAAAATCATGAGAGTTGGCACCACTGTGAGTTCAGTGGACTCAGAGACTGAGTGGGACAGAGCTCTGTGAGGCAACAGCATTTTTGTAATTTAGAAAATAATTCCTTTTCATATTTGCAAGTTTCATTTACAGTTAAAAAAATATCCCTTTCCAGGCAATGGCATGACCCCACGTTTCCAGGTCTTCCCTGCCCCCAAGTAAGAGAGGCATCTATTTATTACACAGTGGGCTGTGGAAGCAGAGACTGCAGAGAAGTCTACATTGATGGCTTGCAGGGGAGTGGAAGAAAGAGATTTTATATTTGTTTTCTGTTTAGAGTGGTATTTCTGTTTCAGCAGGATAAAAGAAAATAAGCACAGAAATGTGGAAAGCATATAGGACTGACCCTAAGAGAGAGATATTAATCAAATGTTATATTTTATTTAGCTGGAAATAAATATTTGCTATCTTATAGTCATTGTTCATCTTTAGCAGCAGTTACATTTAACAATGTGGTTTATGGGATATCATTCCCATAGGAATCCAAAGGATTGTGGGGGATGTAATCTCAAAATACTTTGAGATTAGGATAAAAGCCAGAGACTTTGACAGGTGATGGCATTACAAGAAGAAAATTTGAGACCTCTTAATATAAGCTGTGCCTGGGTTCAATTAATTTATGGCATGAGACAGTCTAGTTTTCACATCACAGTCAAAACAGCATGAACACTAGGCACTTCAAGGCTCTAGATATGCCATGACATGAGGCTCCCTATGTTTTTTACTCTCTTGCTTGGAATGGCAAGAAGCACCTATTTCCACTTAAATAGGCATGGGTCCCCCTTCTTCCTCCAGGAATGGCAGTGGGGGACCCTTTCCCCTGACGTGCAGCACTAGAGTTCCATCTCCCTCCCTCAGAGGTGACAGCAGCCCCCGCCCCCCAGTACTTAGCCCAGCAGAGTGTACCTACTTGGGTAGGTGGGCTGGTCACATATAGAGTCCTCTGCTGAAGTGGTTGTTGGCAGGGCTCTCAACTCCTATGTGTAGTTAACTCTCCATTGAGATGCACACATCTTGAAGTGTTGCTTCAGGCTGGGGGAGAGGGTCTAGTCACAAACCTATATAGTATGTATGACTTAATCTGGCCCTCTTATTCAACTACATACACAACACCTGACACAAAATACTGAACCCCTATTCTGTAATCTGGATATCCAATTTCCATCCCAGTGTGCGCACTGTAAGCAATTAAAAGAAAACTGTACCCATTCTGCTCACCTGAGATATACAGGAAGGTGCCAAATTAATTACCAGTTTATTCATGCCACTTAAATATACTTCTTTTCTTTTGACATTTTACATTTTTGATGTGAAGGACAGTTTTCCATTATAAAACATGAACAAACTTTGGAGGAAGAGGAGGTCAGTCACAGACAAAAATCCTATACTTGTATTTCCATGTAATCTATTTATTGGCTTATGAACACAGAGTCCTCAAGAGATTGTGTTGCTGTTTAGAAATCTCATTCCTCAAATTTATTATTTTGCTTTTACACAAGTTAAAGCTAATTTTATTAATCCTAGATATTTAGAGAACCTCTAGATCCTTTTATAATTTTTCTGTATTCCCTGTATTGTGTATCACTCTTCCTAGTTTAGTGTCAATTGCAAATTTAATTAGTTCATTACCCTACAGATAGTTTATGAAGATGTTGAAGAAAATAGGACCATACATCGATCTTTGTAGGACCCCACTGAAAGCTTATCCTCGGTTATTGTGGACTACCATTTATAATTAAGGCTAAGATTTTGGCATGGTTATTTTTGTAAAAGTCATAGATAGGTCACGGGTAATAAACAAAAATTCATGGAAGCTGTGACCGGTCTGTGAATTTTGCTGTTGTGGCTCCATGGTTTTCCCCACCACCATGGTGGCCGGGAGCTGTGGGGTTCCCCATCCGCCCATGGCAGCTGGGAGCTGCAGGGTGACCATATTTCCCAAAGAGAAAATGGGACACCCCAGCCGCTTGCCTGACGCATCCCCCTTCCCTCGTGAGAGGCTGTCGCCTGTCGCTGGAACCTTCACAAGGGCCCCCTCAGGAGTCTGTCACCTGTTGCTGGAACCCAGCCAGGGCCCCACTGGCTGTCAGCTCCAGAGTGCTGCAGCCCCTGGGGCTGAAGCAGAGAATGTCAGGGAGACAGAGCCATCCCTTGGGTATGGCGAGACCACTCTGGGCCCCGCGCTTTGGGGGACCCACCAGGAGGCAGGTGGGGAGGTGAGGCGAGAGGAGGGGCAAGGAGAAGACCCCCTACCACAACCTCTGCACCCCCTCAGCACCTCCTGCCTGCTGGCGGGCCCCGCCGATCAGTGCCTCCTCCTCCCTCTCAGCATCTACCACAGATCAGATGTTTCACTGTGTCAGGAGGTGCTGGGGGTGGAGGAGAGGAGAGGAGCGAGGGTGCAGCGTGCTCAGGAGAGGGGGTGGAACTGGGCAGGGAAGAGGTGAGGTGGGGGCAGGAAGAGGTGGGGGCGGGGCCAGGACCTAGGCAGAGCTGGGGGGGAGCACCCCCCCCATCAGATTAGAAACTCAACGCTTATGTCCCAGGCCCCGCACCCCCCTACGGATGGTCCTGCACGGCGGGCTCTGGAAGTTACGGATTCTGTGACTTCCATGACCTCCGTGACATAAACATAGCCTTATTTATAATTACTCACTGTCGATCCATTGAATCGTATTTCTGCCCAGGCCAACTGGATTCATTATTTCCCTTCGGCTATCCTGTAGCACTGTATCAAATGCCTCACTGAAGTCCAAATGTAACTCTATATTCTGTACATCTTCTAGCTTTGTCTATGAAAAAGAACTACCAAAAAGGCTATCTAGTTTGTCTAACTTGATTTATTCTATTATATCTGGTCCCATGATGCTATTCACCTCTATGCAAGTACTTTTTTTTCTTCAAATAGTTACTCCATTTCTTTCAGCCTGGAAGTTATGCTCATAGGACAGTGGTTTCCAGATTTACTCTTTATTCCATTTTTAAAGACCTGTGATATGCTCACACTCTACCAGTCCCCTGATGCCTCTCCAATTCTCTGATTTTTAAAAAATAATTACTAGCTGTTTAGAAAATTCTATAGATACTCTAGGGTGCACTTCACAAGGGCCTGTTCAAGTGCTTATTTTTAATTAAGTAATTCTGAGTTCCTATTTTCCACAAATTCACAATTACATCATGTATTTCTTAACCAAGTCATTATTCAAGGGTCTAATCCTGCTCTCATTAAAGTCAATGGCAAAATGGCAATGGCAAATTAAAGTCAATGACAAAATTCACTTTAGTAAGAATATGACCTGGCTCCAAATGTTATCTCCTTATTACCAAGTTTTCAAATAAAGTTTTTTTTGGTTAAACAACATTTTGTTGCATTGTCCCCTTAGGAGTTACAAAGATACTTAATATGTATCACCTTAACACCCCCATAGCAAATATCATCATCTTGCTACCCTTGTTTTTTTCTTTCAGGACCCAACTCCTGCCATATAAAAGCCTATTTTGCTCTCTCTCATTTTTCTTTTCTATTGCAATTCATTTTTATGGTTATTTTTGTGAATACCACATACTGGTCAATTATCTTCAATTTTCCTCATTTTCACTGAAGCATAGTAAATTCCTGCTGAGTTTCCCTTGTAGTACCTTCTAGAACTTTTCCTTCCCCTCTTTTCCTCCTTCCACAAAGATATTTTTAAAAGTTCTAGTCTGCCATTAATAATTCTGTGCACCAAGTTTCTTTTATAATACTGTACTTATGTAATCCCTTTCATTGGTCCTGATAATACTTATCCCTGTCATGAGTGCAGGGGACTGGACTAGATGACCTCTCGAGGTCCTTTCCTGTCCTATGATTATATCATTTGAAGATTCCAAACCACTTTACAAGACACCTGTAAGGGAGATAGGAATTATTATCCCCATTTTAATGATGGATAAATTGAAGCACAGAGAGGTTAAGTGCTTTACCTGAACTCACACTGTGGCCTTGCCTACATTCTACTTTTTCTTAATCTCTCCCACCATTGCATTAACACTAGTGCAGCTCCAATGATGACAACAAGTGGGCACTTCAGTGTAGACAAAGTGCTGTTGGCTGCCAGTGTTGTTACCATCATGCCATCTAGATTTGCTCTTAGCAGGGTTAGATGAAACAGTGGTAAAAACAGTGGTACCTTGTCCACACTAAAACTACCACCAATGCTACTGTGAGGGCAGCTGATCAGGTAGTAGTGAAATGGTAAGAGAAAACTCAATGTCGACACAGCCTTCAGAGCAAGGGATTGAACCCAGACGACCTGACTCCGACTCCTCTGCTCTAACCATTAGACATACTGTGCAACTATTTGTTCCTAACTAGGTCTTAATCAACTGATTTCAGCTAACTCACGATCATGTATTCAAAGCTCCTTCGTGATCTATGATTAGCTCATGATGAGATCCATGATTACAATTTCATTAGGAAATAAAATAGAATCAGAAAACAGAAGATGCTATCTGTACTGTACCTCAGGTGCTATAATAGGTGCTTTTTTATGATGGAAGTGTATGGCAATCCTACCACCCATACACAAGTAGGCAACTGATTAGATAGGGAAAGGTTAGGACCAGACAGTAAACCAACCATTAATTTATAATAATTTTAATTAACAATTTTCAGAGGCATTTAACCTCTGATTTAATTTGAAGTTAAATCCTATTGTTGAAAACAGAAAGGAGCATAAACTCTGGCAAGTCAAGTTTAGGCGATTATACTGCCTAAAAGTATAATTAGGCAGGCCAAAAAAGAATTTGAAGAGCAACTAGCCAAAGACTCAAAAATTAACAGCAAAAAAATTAAGTACATCAGAAGCAGGAAGCCTGCTAAGCAATCAGTGGGGCCACTGAATGATTGAAGTGCTAAAGGAGCATTCAAAGACGATAAGGCCATATCAGCTACTGTACCAGATGACTGGAGGATAGCTAACATGACACCAATTTTTTTTAAAAGGCTCCAGAGGTGATCCCAGCAATTACAGACCGGAAAACCTAATTTCAGTACCAGGCAAATTGGTTGAAATTATAGTAAAGAACAGGATACTATGTAGTGGACATCTGGCCCCATATGACAAAACCACCCCCTAACTTGGTAATAATTCAGTACTGGGAATAACTCATTTCTGCAAGGGGTGAGCTGTTAGTATCCAGAAAAGGGGTGCTCCTTTAGAGACTGGGAAATCACCTTTACCCTCCTTTTGGTTGCCATAGGCAGAGTCATACCCCGTGTTTATCATGATTTGGATTCCCTGTGCAGCAAAGAGGCATCTACATTTTGAATTAAGTGCCAAAAAGGAAATTTCAAGTTTCCTACATATGGTTAAAGAACCTGTCAGTGTATTAAGCCATCATTTCATTCTCAGAGCAATTGCTTTGCTAATATTTGTGCTTTTTCTTTCTATTCTAACATGCAATTTACATTTTGTATTTTCCTCTGATTTAAAGACAGCAATTAGACTCTGTTTTTGAAATTCTCTACCTTGTATCATCACCAGAACACAAATGCAACTCTTGATAAGTGGGGGTTCTCTGTACCCTAAAACATGGTTCTGCAACATTCAGAGTTTTGCTGTTCATTGGGATGATATTCTTTTTATGGGAAGGAAGTACACATAATCATCTAAGAAACAGATACATTATCTAGATAGTCATGAAATGTAATAATTTGGTCAAAATTCAGAAATGCAATGGTATATTCCTCAATTTGCTATACATTGATTATGCTAAAGAGGTAAATGACAAAACCTTAAAAATTATGAGACTAGATTTCCATAAAAACAGTTACCCACCTTTTCATAACTGTTGTTCTTCGAGCTGTGTTGCTCATGTCCATTCCATCCTAGGTGTGCGTGCGCCCATGTGCACGGTCATTGGAAATTTTTGCCTTTGCGGTATCCATAGGGCCGGCTGTGGTGCCCCCTTGAGTGCCATGCTCATGTGTTAGTATATCAGGTGCCGCTGGCCCTACACCCTCTTGGTTCCTTCTTGCCAACAACTCCAACAGAGGGTGGGTAATGGAATGGACATGAGCAACACATCTCAAAGAACAACAGTTACGAAAAGGTTGGTAATTGTTTTTGCTCCTTTGAGTGTTCTCATGCCAATTCCATTCTAGGTGACTCACAAGCAGTATCAAGCTGGGGTCATAGTTCAGTCTTTCAGCACTGCTCTGCCAAAGCCAGCGTTGTCTCGATCTTGCTGGGTCAGTGCATAATGAGAAGCGAACGTGTAGATGGACGACCAGGTAGTGGCCCAACAGATCTCTTGGATCGGTACCTGTGCGAGGAAGGCTGCCAATAATGCCTGTACCCTAGTCGAGTGTACCATCACAATCGCCGGCAGAGGCGCCTTTGCCAGCTCATAGCAATAGCGGATACAGGCCGTGATCCAGGACGAGATCCTCTGAGCAGACACTGGGCAACCTTTCATCCTGTCTGCCACCGCAATGAACAACTGCGTTGACTTACGAAACGGCGTCCTTCCATCTATGTAGAAGGCCAGTGCCCTCCGGATGTCCAGGGTGGTGTAGTCCACATTCCTCATCTGACGCATGAGGCTTTGGAAAGAAGACTGTTAAGTATGTGTCTTGGTCAGTATGAAACTAGGAAACGACCTAAGGCAGAAACGCCGGGTGTGGGCACAGCTGGACCTTGTCCTTGTAGAAGACCGTATAGGGAAGCTCCGAGGTGAGCGCCCTGATATTGGACATCCTGCAGGCCAATGTTATCATGACCAGGAACGAAACATTCCATGAGAGAAGCAGGAGAGAGCAGGAAGCCAAAGGTTCAAAGGGAGATCCCATGGGCCTTGACAGCACAAGATTCAGGTCCTGGGGGGGGGAACTGGGTTTTGGACGTGCAGATAGAGACGCTCCAGACCCTTCAAAAACCATGCCATCATATGGTGGGTGAAGATAGAACTGCCTTGGTAAGGAGTATGGAACACCAAAATGGCGGCCAGGTGGACCTTGGTCGAAGAGAGGGACAAGTTTTGGAGCTTGAGGTGCAGCAAATAATCCAGGATGTCCTGCAGCTAGGCCTCCGAGGCCTGAATACACCGCTCCGAGGCCCAACACGAACCTCTCTCACTTCGCCAGGTAGGTCACCCTGGTGTAGAGTTTCCTGCTGCCCAGAAAGACCTGCTGAACATGGGGTCGAGCATGTTCATTTGTTCGCGCTTAGCCATGCAGTAGCCAGACCATCAAGTGCAGTGCCACCAGGTTCAGGTGCAACAGACTGCCATAGTTCTGGGATAGCAGATCCGGCCGAAGAAGCAGCTGTAGCGGGGCAGCTGCCGAAAGACTCAGCAACATGCCAAACCAGTGCTGGCGAGGCCATGCGGGGGCTACCAGGATAATCTTTGCTCTGTCTTGCTTGACTTTCACAAGGACCCTGTGAATCAACAGCACTGTCAGGAAGGCATACATCAGCGCTCCCGACCATGGAACTACTTAACACTAACTACTAAAGAATTAATTATATACAAGATCCTAAGGCACGAAGACCAAAGATGAAAACCGCTAGCCCTTGCTAAGCAAGGAAAAGTGCTCTAACTAACTACCATGGGCGTTAAGAAAGAACTGAGAGGGCATAGGGCCGGCGGCACCTGATATACCAGCGCTGGCCCTATGGATACCGTTAAGGCAAAAATCTCCGACGACCGCGCATGTGGATGCACGCACACCTAGAATGGAATCGACATGAGCAAGCACTGAAAGAAGAACCAGTGCAGGAGTTATTTATTTATGAGCAGAACAATTGACCCACAGGGAACTGGCAAGATCATGAAAAAGCTAAAAACTGGCAACTACTATATAATCAGAAATAAACAAACAGATACAGACCAATTCAGTCAAATTAAATCTGTTATGAAAACTTACACAAATGAAGATGTCAATGTAATAAATAATGTAAAAGACGCAATTTATATGGCATTTTTGGTAGATGCTGGGAATAAAAACAGAGGAGGAGGATGCGCAGGCTGTTTACATTCAACTAATGAGCTATCTCCTGAGAATGATGACACATTGCTAGAGTTTTGTTCATAGACAGTATTACAGAACATATTGCATGCATTTATTTTTCCTTTGAAAGAATTTGAGTATGATTAAATATCAGCCAATAAAAATATCTGAAAACCAAGGAGCATCAAAGTTAGGTCAATCTAAGCCGCTTTGCATCAACTTAGTTGTGCATGTGTTTACACTTAAATTTGTCTCCCACCAATGTAAGCTTTCCATTACACCGATATAGTAACCACCTCCCAAGCAGTGTTGATCCATGTATTGAGGTCAATGCAGCACAAATGTCAACATTGTTATGTCGATCTTGACAGACCTCCAGCAGCTGTCCCACAATGCCCAACACTGACCACTCTGGTCACAATTGTGAATTTCACTGCCCATTGGTCATGGAGACTGGAAGCCCCTCTCCCTTCCTCTGCAAAGTCCTGAAAATGTTTGCAATTCCTTTTCCTGATTGCCCAGTTTGGCGAGCACACCTACCAGCTCTCCATTGTTGTGAACAACTGCCCACCAGACCACACACACACTCTGAAGTAGACAGGAGATACTGGATCTCCTGGGCATGTGGGAAGAAAAGGCTGTGCAAGCACAGCTATGGACCAGCCATAGAAATGTGGACATTGACAAGCAAATTGTATGTAGGATGCAGAAGAAGGGGTATGACAGGGATCAGCAGCAGTGCTCTGTGAAAGAGAAGGAACTGAGGCAGGCATATCAGAAGGCCAGGGAAGCCAACAGTTGATCCGATGCTGAGCTGCAGACCTGTCACTTTTACAATGAGCTGCTTGCCATATTTGATGGAGGCTCCATCACCCTGCAAGACCACTGTGGCTACTTTTGAGGACTCAGAGTCACAGACCCCTGCCATGAACAGTGAGGAAGAGGATGATGATGGGGGACATGTGACTATGGGGTCCAGCTATGCTACAAGTCAGGACCCATTTGAGACTCCACAATCTAGTCAGTCCTGGCAGCTGAGCATGGATGAGCCCGATGCAGGGGAAGGCACTTCAGGTAAGTGTATAAATGTATTTCCCATTACAATAATAACACCCCCAACTTAGCAGGACACAGCTATAGACATTTCATGAATTTGTTGTACCACTACCTCTTCTAGTACGAGTAAAGAGAGGTAAAGTTATCAGCTTTTCATTCCCCTATAGAGTTAGGCTGGGTGGTGGGGGGGTAGGAAATGAGTGAGGGGGGAGATGGGCAGAGCAGTTTGTTTATGAACAAAGTGACATCTTGATGAAACTTCCAAGGAGGCACTCTGCAATCCTCTCCTGAAGGCTCCTAGGGATGGCAGCCTTATTTCTTCCTCTGTGGTAAGACACTTTCCCACACCAGTTGGTGATAACTTCAGCAGGCACCATTGCAGTACACAGGCTAGCAGTATATGGGCCAGAATGCCTTTGGGATGCCAACAACAGCTGTGCTCTCTGTGACTTTGTTACCCTCAGGAGTGAGATACCAGCTAAAATCACCCTCACCCTGTGGAAAATGATGCCAGTGTTAAAGGCCATCACCCTATACTCAATAGCTGTTTTTGTGGACCTAGGTTCAACAATCCTGGACTTGTTTCCCTTTGAAGTCCATGGAGAACTCAATTTCAGCACCTCCCTGCACATTAATAGGTTCACCGGCACAGTTACATTCTTAGATGTGCACCAAGCATCACTCGGTTCCTAACAGGACCTCTAACTGCAGAGCTCAATAAAGCATATAGTACACCACAATGCATTGCTGGGGCTAGCTGTTAATGTCCTCTTTCAAAGCCTCGCTGAGCTGCATAGCTCCACATTAAGCTCTTCTGATAGCCCTTGTATCTGATGTTCAAACTCAGCAGACAGCCGCTCCACCTCCAGCCTGGTGGCAACTTTTCCCCCTTTGCTTCACAGGTGTTATGCAGTACACAGCAGACAGCTATAACCATTTGGATAATTTTCTCACTGGGATCCAAGCTTGTGGTAAACATGCCAGCATCCCTTCCGCCTCCCAAAAGCATATTCAACTGTCATCCTCCATCTGCTGAGCCTACCCCGTACTCCCCTGGCTCATGATACCGTATACCAGCCTATTGCAACAGCACCAGTAATTGAATCTTTCCTTGGTGCTGTTGCACCGAGCAGGCTGGGTCCCTCAGGATCACTATTGGCATTTCACCACCACTGGTAATCTGCCTGTTGGGAAAAAAAATCCCTGCTTGTAGATTTCTGAACAGTCCTATGCTCTTAAAGATGCCAGTGTCATGCACCTTCCCTGACCAGACAATACTGATGTTGGTGAAATGTCCCCAGAGATCCACCAGCACTTGCATAACCTTAAAAATAGCCTTTTCTGTTGATGTACTCTGTGGTAAGGCAGTCTGGTGCCAAAATAGGGACATGTGTGCCATCTATCACTCCACTGCAGTTTGGGACCCACATTGCTGCAAATCCATCATGTCCTGCACATTGCCAAGACTCGCAGTCCTGCATAACAGGAGATGATTAATGGTCCTGCATGCTTGCATGACAATGGCCCCCACAGTTGGATTTTCCAACTCCAAAATTATTTCCCGCTGACCAGTAGCAATCTGGCACTGCAAGTCCACAGCGTGATCACCACTTGCTTCTCCACTGTCAGTGCAACTCTTATTCTAGTGTGTCTGTACTGGAAGTCTGGGGCGAGCTCTGCACACACATCCATGAATGTGGCCTAGCGCATACGACAGTTTTGCAGCCACTGCTCGTCATTCAAAGCCTGCATTACAATGCAATCTCACCAGTCAGTGTTCATTTTTCAGGCCCACAAATGGCACTCAACCATTTGCAGCTGCTCAAAGAATGCCACCAACAATCTTGAACTATGTCCCCAGCAATCAGACTCCAGGAAACTGTCATGTTTCCAGTGGCTCTTCTTACGACGCTACAGATACCAGAGGATCATTGCATTCTTGCCCACAATGTTTTTGACAATAATGTAGAGCTGTGAAACTTCCATGTTTCCGTCAGAGGTGGCAGACAGCAACAAATCACACATGGGTTCTTAGGATTTTCAAAATAGGTGCAAAAATGTATGGGATAGAGATAGCATTATGGGGTGAATATGTTGCATGATGGGAACATGACCCTGGAGTCCCAGTCACCCCTGAATGATTCAATTCTTCCCCACCATGCATTGCCAAAAAACTTCCCAAAAGACAGTGTGCTGGATGGTGATGAATTGCACACTGGGATACCTACCCATGGTGCACGCACCGTGCAACAAAAACACCTTGTGATACATGCAGTGCTGATGCAAGGAGCCAAGTATGCACAAGTGATGTACTAACTGCGTTAGCAAACGTCTGTAGTGTAGACATGCCCAGAGAAGAGATTCATCTTAAGAAAAGCTCCACCCAAACAGATGAAACTACCTTCCTCAAATGAACACAATGTATGGCCCATGAGAAACCATTTTACTTGATGGGCAAATCTCAGAAATGCAGTTGCTAAAGAGGGTCAATATGCATGTGAAAGGCAGGTATTAAAAGCCACTGTATACTCAAGGGATCATCTTTTAGGTAGTGAATAGACAAAGAAGAAAATGAAAAACCTTGACGGTACGGTAGGTAATAGGGGAAAATCTGTTTGGAGAATGGGCATGGCTGCTCTAGATGATGGATGACTGCTGTCTGGAAAGGAAAGAGACCCAGAGTAAGGGAAGGACAGGAGAAAAAAAGAGAGAGCTCTGAACTTTGTGACAGAGGAGGACCTCTCTTTAGGGACTGCTAGAAGTCCAACACTGGGGCCAGAATCACAGATTGATTTTTGGAATGCGCAAGCATTTGCATTTCTTTTCCATCAACTAAAACTGACTTGCCTAGTTTAGTTTAAGTGAAGTGTAAATCCAGGTATGCTACATCAACTATTTTTTTGTTTTTACTCCATTTTCTGTTTTCAGTAAACCTTGTTATTCATAAATCTGCTGTTGTGGGGGAGAAGTTTTTCTCAGTGCATCCTCAAGACAAAAAAGACACCCTGCATCCTCAAACAAGAGGGGTACAGGAGGCTAGAGAGGTTCTGGAGCCTAATCTTTCACCCCTCAACTTTCATCTCTGTAAACAAGTTATGGGCAAAAGCAGCAGGTAAACACCTAGGGAGATGCTAACAGGACCAAGGAAAAGATGAGAGCTGGTGGTCGGGTTAAGTTATAATAGGGCTCGAGGTTCTCAGTGCTCCTTAAAATTAGGAACGTAGTACATCTAGAAGGAAGTATTATGCAAGTTTTCCACAGAGCTGTGAATGCAACTCAGTAGAAACCCCCCATTGAAAACAAATTATGGACAACTGTATTGTGGTTGTGACTGTGATTAAATCCGAGGTCACCATTTCAGACAATATTTGGACTTTTCCCTTACTCTTTAGGTCCAACTCTGCGCTCCCTAGTCACACAAAAAACTTAGTGACTTCAGCAGGAGATTTGCCTCAGGAAAGGGTACCCTATTAGGCCTATTCCCATGGAGTTTCATGAAGTGATTTTTTTCCCCCTCTGGATTTGTAGGATTGGCTAGGTCAGTACTGGTAATTGAAACAGTCAGGCTTTCTGAGCAGACAGCCTTCTCCTTAAGCCTTTGTACTATGTCCTAGCTCCACAGACCCTGGAAGTCTTGCTGCAATGACATATCCACATTCAATCATTATAAAAATTGTGGTTTTGTATTTTTCCCACTTTTACCAGCTGCAGAGTTCTCATACTACTTGATCTATCGGAACCCTATGGCAAAACTGTCAGCATTGGGCATGCTCCCGCAGAGAGATTTTCCTATGAACTATAAAGCCAAGCTTTTCAAATATCACATCAATTCCCCCTTGCCTCAGGCTGTCTTCCTGAATGCTTATTCATCTTGAAATGGTGATACACTATGAAGTCATTTAGCTCTTTCAACTTTATAACCGATCTCATGCCCCAGCTTCTCAAGGAGAATGAGCAAAAGCTAGCAAAATTAAACACAAACAAACAAACACCCCGTGTCACAAAATTTCCATTACACCATTGCCTTTAAGTGAAAAGATTACTTCTTAGATAGATAAAACATGTTTTATAAGCTCAGGTAATAACCAATGCAGCCCATCATTCTGGTTTTCAAAAGATTATTATGGCATAGCATTATAGACTCATAGACTTTAAGGTCAGAAGGGACCATTATGATCATCTAGTCTGACCTCCTGCACAATGCAGGCCACAGAATCTCACCCACCCACTCCTGGAATAATCCTCTCACCTATGTCTCAGCTATTGAAGTCCTCAAATCATGGTTTAAAGACTTCAAGATGCAGAGAATCCTCCAGTAAGTGACCCGTGCCCCATGCTGCAGAGGAAGGCAAAAAACCTCCAGGGCCTCTGCCAATCTACCCTGGAGGAAAATTCCTTCCTGACCCCAAATATGGCGATCAGCTGAACCCCGGGCAAGACTCACCAGCCAGACACCCAGGAAAAAGTTCTCTGTAGTAACTTCTAACATCCCATCATTGACCATTGGTCCTATTTACCACTGATGGCAATTAATTGACCTTTGACTAAGATCATGTTATCCCATCAAACCAGCTCCTCCATAAACGTATCTAGCTTAATCTTGAAGCCAGATAGGTCTTTTGCCCCCACTGCTTCCCTTGGAAGGCTGTTCCAGAACTTCACTCCTCTGATGATTAGAAACCTTCGTCTAATTTCAAGTCTAAACTTCCTGATGGCCAGTTTATATCCATTTGTTCTTGTGTCCACATTGGTACTGAGCTGAAATAATTCCTCTCCCTCCCTGGTATTTATCCCTCTGATATATTTAAAGAGAGCAATCATATCTCCCCTCAGCCTTCTTTTGGTTAAGGTAAACAAACCAAGCTCCTTGAGTCTCCTTTCATACGACAGGTTTTCCATTCCTCGGATCATCCTAGTGGCCCTTCTTTGTACCTGTTCCAGTTTGAATTCATCCTTCTTAAACATGGGAGACCAGAACTGCACACAGTATTCCAAATGAGGTCTCACCAATGCCTTGTATAACGGTACTAACACCTCCTTATCTCTACTAGAAATACCTCGCCTAATGCATCCCAAGACCGCATTAGCTTTTTTCCCAGCCACATCACATTGGTGACTCATAGTCATCCTGTGATCAACAAGGACACCGAGGTCCTTCTCCTCTTCCGTTACTTCCAACTGATGCGTCCCCAGCTTATAACTAAAATTCTTGTTATTAATCCCTAAATGCATAACCTTACACTTTTCACTATTAAATTTCATCCTATTACTATTACTCCAGTTTACAAGGTCATCCAGATCTTCCTGTAGGATATCCCGATCCTTTTCTGAATTGGCAATACCTCCCAACTTTGTGTCATCTGCAAACTTTATTAGCACACTCCCACTTTTGGTTCCGAGGTCAGTAATAAAAAGATTAAATAAAACTGGTCCCAAAACTGAACCTTGAGGAACTCCACTAGTAACCTCCCTCCAATCTGACAGTTCACCTTTCAGTATGACCCGCTGTAGTCTCCCCATTAACCAGTTCCTTATCCACCTCTCAGTTTTCATATTGATCCCCATCTTTTCCAATTTAACCAATAATTCCTCATGTGGTACTGTATCAAATAATCCCTATTTGTGTAGTGGTTGAGGGAAGTGGGGAGAGAGTACACGCAGAGAATGTACCGTTAGATGGTGTCCCACAGCCATCTGTCTCAGAGAAGTCTTTCACAGAATCAGAGTGGGAGATGGGGTAGGGGGAGGTTATGCAGACCCTCTTCTGCCACTCCAGGGCTGGGAGCTATCACAACATTTACTAATGCATATTTTTTGACAAATATAATACAATTCTCAAAGAGAAATCTCTTTAACAAAATAAAATAGATCCCATCAACAACTATGATGACCTCTGCGGTATAGTCTTGTATTTCAGTAACATCACAACTTCACTAAATACTGCACCTCCAGGAGGCCCGAGAAAGACATTTGGGGTGGGCAGGGGGTACCTGTGTGCACTAATCACAGCTGTAAGCAGAGTAGCTGCACTATGGGGGGAGGGGCCTGCAGAAGTGAGATGGCTAAGTAGAAGCCACTTGTCGCTTTTGGCTTATTAAGCAGAGATACAGACAAAATGCTCTAGGGGTGCATGGAAGCTGGGGCAAGTGTGATCTCACAGTGCTTACTTTTTTTAAAAAGGGTATAACCAGTCATCCCCTTTGTCTACACCTTATGGCTGGTGTCAGATACCAGCAGGTGACTAGCAATGTGGATTCAAGGCACTGACTATGATTCCAACTCAGGTGGACACTGTTTGAGGCTTAGTGTGTTACAAGTGGTGCTAGCCAGCCCCTCCTTATATGCAAGGAGCACTAACACTCTGAGTCCTGTACAAATTCAGAGGCTCTCTATCCTGTCACCCTTTCCTGTGCACATGCAGGAAGAGCCACATTTGGGTCAACACTTGACCCTTGAACCATAGCAGGTAGTTGTCTTCTACTAGAAACAGCAGTCAAAACAGTGTTCAGAGTCAGAGCGGTGAGTTCTTCTTTTTCAATAGGCTAGCAAGAACTGTGGGTCAGGTTCAAGACACAGAAGACACTTTGTACTCTGGAACTTTTCAGAGGCTGTGCTGCCTCTTTTCTTCCCTCCCACAGCAGAGAACAACAGCTGAAAAAGAGGGAGGCTGCAGTGAGCTCCCTCTGAGCTCTGCCTCTCTTGGTACCTTAAAAAAAAAAAAGAGGACTCTGCTCTCCCCTTGAGTTTCTTTGTTCTCTCTCACTCACCACTGCTTCACCTGCGGAAACAGGGAGGAACATCAGGGAGAAACTGTTTCCACTTTCAGGGAAAATGTTGCCCTAGTCAGCAGGAGCGGCTCTCACCATTTTGCCGCTCCAAGCAGTTGCCGCGGCCCCGCCCCCAACACCTGCTTGCATCAGGGGCGGGGCCCCGCTATATCTGCCTGCATCAGGGGCAGGGCCCCGCTACGTCTGCCTGCATCAGGGGCAGGGCCCCGCCCCCAACGCAGGCAGTCCCAGTCCACAGCGGCAAGGGAAGAGCGGCAGACCTGCCGCCCCATTGCCGCCGTGGCAGGTGAGAATGGGGCGGCAGTCCGAGTCCCGCGGTGGCAATTTGGTGGTGGGAAGAGTGGACCTGCTGCCGAATTGCCGCCGCAGGACTCGGACTGCCGCCCCATTCTCGATGCCGCCCCAAGCACCAGCTTGGAAAGCTGGTGCCTGGAGCTGGCCCTGCTAGTCAGAGAACTTAGTTCCTCAATTGTACACAGACTCTAATGCCTCTCACAGAGGCAAGTCACAATGTAGGCTACAATGAAACACAAGTGTTAATGTCACAATGGCCAAACCCTACAATCCTCACTCAATGAACAGCACATACATTCACTGATTTCAATGCAGCACTCATGCAAGTGATCATTTCTTACCACAAGAACGCAGAAACAGGCCCCAACTGAGGCAATAACAAAAAATAGATTGCAAGTGGTTATGCAGTTTAGATGTAATATACTGACTATTTAAGGAATTGCCTGTCTCATTTGATTCTATTTTCAGAGGTGTTTGAAGACATTTGACAAAAATCAACCATTTATCCTCAATGTTACTCATGAATCACGAGCAAACAATCAGTTTCCAGCACATACATGCACCCCTTCTAACTCCAGGCATTTGATAACGATTCACCAGTTGTAGCTACCGTATAACATGGTTAATGATTATGTAAATTACAGTTTTCCATTATGTAATCTCACATTATATAACAAGGAAAAGGCATGTGTAAAGTGCAAAGTCTGAACTGCAAAACGAGGGATCGATGCCTCAATACAGCTTGGATATTGCCTTTCCCAATGTCCTCTCTGCTGTGCATCCAAAGCTAATAAATCCATAAATAAAATTAAAATGACCCATCTCCTTACCTATATATCAAGAGATGCAATTAAAAAAGGATTGTATCTTGCCACAGAATCCTTTAATACAGACAGAGAGAATTCACAGGCTGTTTTTTAGTTAACCAAATCTGATTCATAGGAAATTATAATGTACACCCTAATTTTAAAAAAAAAATCTGCATGCTGGAAATTGAAAAGGGTTGTTTTAGGATTGGATTCAGGTGGGAGGAGGATTAATGAGAAATGTCCCTCCAGCTCAACCCTAATGGCACACACTGACAGTTCCTTAGTATGCTGGTGATAAAGTTATGCCATAGTACTAAGTCCATAGGTCTTCCCATGCGCTGAATCAGCATCTTGTACTGCCAGCTTCTGTCTGCCACCAAGAAGCAGCATTGCATCCAGGACTGCTTATTCACCCTCATTCAGGCTCAAAGGGAAAATGAGGGCAGAGTGGGTGACTTCAAAATAAGTCAAACATCTTAGTGGAGGGGAGGAGGAAGAGGAGAACATGAAATAAGTGAAATGGAAAAATGGAATGAAGAGACTATCAGGGAAGGGATTAGAGGAACAAAGGGAAAATGACAAGAAACCTTTTCTCCCTTCTCTTCCATATTTATCACTTTCCCCACTCAATTCCTTTTTCCCCTTATCTTTCCTTCCACTCCCTTTTGTCACTATAGGCAACGGCTGGCTGGTGTGCAGATAATCTGGCAACAAGCCAGTACATGTGTAGCTGCTGAACAGCTCAGAGATTAAGCAGTATTCAGGGATAGGGATGGTAGATAGTGATTGGAGGAGAGTTGTTTTTCCAGGAGGAAGATTCAGAAGAAAAACATTGATCTTAATATTTTGTAAGCTTCAGACATGTAGCTTGAATCGGAACCATAAAGGAATCTTCCTCATGACGACTGTTATTACTAGGCATAAAGCTGGACTTTTAACCTTGTTTGCAAAAGTCAGTTTAAGATGACTGCTAGTACTAGGAGTGTTTCCATTGACTTCAATTGATTTTGGATCAGGCCTTAATAGAGGTGAGCAAACACTGCAACAAAAATTCAACTGATTTTTGTCCAAGCTTTGTGAATTAACTTCAGCTGTGTTCAGGCCCCATTTTGTATTTGCTCTTCATATACATTCTAGTGACTTTGCTGGCAAGAATGTTTGCAGAAACAGAAGGCATTATGCAAATTATTCTCTGAATAATGAGCAGGTTAAGACAGAAGATTCCCAAAGGAAAGAATAAATTGGGAAATTTCACCCCTGTCCTGTGCCTTCCTGAATTATAGACTGAAGGACTATTAGAAGAATTCTGAGATGTGTTTCATGACTGATTTTATTGGTTGCTCAATTGAAAAAACTTACACGTGCGCGCTTTCAAATTGTAACAAACTTGTCTATGCTTTTCTGTTTGTATTCATTTTTAATGAAAATTTAAAACTCTGGAAGATTTCATTTAATTTTTGTAAGGTCAAGGCAAGGATCAAGGAGAATAGAAGCTCCCAAACTCAGCTACATTTAAAAGTTACTCCAAATCCACATATCATAATTCTACAAATATGCTCTCTGTCCTCTCAGATTAGCTCTGAAGCTAAAAGATTTGGAGAATGGCCAGAGAGAAAGAAGAAATTAAGGGGAAAGAGTATAAAAATGGATAAACCTCTTGAAATTTCTCCTTGTTCTTATCTCGCAGATAAAAAAATTAACTATGAACTGTACTGATGACCAAAGCAGAATCAGTCAATTAAGAAATATATAATGCTGGTTTGGCACATTTGCCATTGTACTGATTATCCAATATCATCACACAGTCTATGGTAGTGACCAATCAAATTAACATTAGTACTATTGGCTCACACAATACTATTGGGAGTTTCCTATTTGCCCTCACATGTCTAATAAGAACACAGAGTGCAGAGCAAACATGCTCATGAGGTTCCATGGTGCCATGCGTAAAAAGTGCAAGTGAGTTCAACATGATTTATTTAAAAAGTGTAAGGCTATGGTTACACTTGCAGCTGTAGAGTGCTATAGGTTAAAACAACCTTCGGAGAGCACACTAGGGAAAGCGCTCCAGTCTGTCCACGCTGACAGCTGCAAGCGCACTGGCATGGCCACATTTGCAGTACTTGCAGCGGCATTGGGAGCGGGCGTTCGAGTGGCTGCAACGTGCTTTTCAAATGAGTGGGATGAGGTGGAGTGTGTTGTGTGTATGTGGGGGGAGAGAGAGTGGGTTTTGGAGTGCTGAGAGTGTGTCAGCACGCTGTCTTGTAAGTTCAGCCTCCCCGAGCCCTCCTGCCTCTCACTCACGCAAAGCAAACAGTAAATGTTTGTCGGATCAGATAAGCAGCCGCTGTCTGAAACGGAGCTTAGAAAAGGCACTTCCGCATTCATGCAATGATTTCACAACAAAGGAAAGAGTGACCACTTGGCTTAAGAGGATTATGGGATGTTTCCAGAGGTCAATCAGAGCGCAGTAACTTAACTCCTTGTTCACACTGACCCTGGCGCATCTCAGCCAATATGCAACAGCTGTTATCCCTCTCGTGGAGGTGGAGTACCAGGAGAGCTCCAGCCAGGGAGTCAGAGCGCTCTACGTGCCTTGCCAGTGTGGATGGGGAATGAGGTAGTGTGCTCTGGGAGGCTTTACTGCAGTATAACGTGCAAGTGTAGCCAAGGCCTAAGTCAGAGCTTACGAAAGAGTAACCCATGGCATAGGAATGTCTATTCTAATCTTATTCCTAACACAAACATTTTTTGTTTATGTTGCTGACAAATAGATGTCGTTTAGAAAATCTCTAGACTTTCAAGCATTTCTTCTCAAATTTGACATTGAACAGGAGAAATGAAGGGACATGAACAACGTTAGTGAGATGGCTTTATGCTCAAAGAAAACTTTCATATTAAAAATTACTCAAACCATACTATGCTTACTGAGAATATCACTTCAGTGTTCCATTTCCACTTGCTGAATTGTTTTCCTTTATGAGCAATAAGTTGGCTGTCCAAATATCTTTATTCTTTGTGACATTCAGGTACTTAAGCCCAAGGTGCCAACATCCTTAGAAAGCTTACACAGAGTGGTAATGCTTCAGATCTGAAAAATTGCATTGAGGCACTGAATTCTGAACCTCAATTATTTCATGACCTATGCTGACAATTGGCAATATTGTTGCATTACCCACACCCTTCCTTCTAGCAGCATGACATTGTTATCCAAATATTTCCTTTGGCTGAAAATGCAGCTTGGTTGAGGAAATAACTGAATTTATATGAATGGGAGCTCTTATTTATCATGGTTCTGTTTGCTAGATGATTCATTGCCTCCAATACGAATATTTGAATGTGTTGAGCTATTTGTATTGAAGGCACCATCTGTAGAGCAATATCATTTGGCGGTCACTGGATGGCTGATTTTGTTTGGTACTCCTCAATATATACCCCTGTAGACTTTATTACCTTGTTAAGAATCAAAGATGCTGCTTTGCTGGATGCTGAATTAATAGCTTTTTTCTGCTTTTTTAATCTCTTGCTTTTCCTTCTACACCAGTGAATCATAGTCTCTCGCCCTTCATTGTTTGGTGGAGGTTGTTTCTTTTACCTTTTTGTTCATTTAACGGAATGTAAAACTTGATAAATGATTTCTGGGAAGATGTACATAATGCAACAAAAAGTAAGAGTATATATTTGAAAAAATGGAGGAGGGATACACGGGGCCAAATTCTGCTCTGTCTTACTAGAGTGTTAACCTGGAGTAAGTCAGTTGACTTCGGTTGATTTACACAGTTGAAACTCAGAAGAATTTGGCCCATATGACATTCTTGTAAGCAAATTTGGGAAATGTGGTCTAGAGGAAAAGTACTATAAGGTGGGTGCACAACTAGTTGAAAGACTGTACTCAAAAGGAATAGTTATCAAGGGTTCGCTTTCAAACTGGGAGGGTGTATCTAGTGGGGTCCCTCAGGCATCGGTCCTGGGTTCAATATTTTCATGAATGACTTGGATTATGGAGTGGAGAGTATGCTTGTAAAATCTGCAGATGACACCAAGCTGGGAGAGGTTGCAAACACATTGGAGGACAGGATCAAAATTCAAAAGGACCTTGACAAATTGGAGAATTGGTCTGTAATAACAAGATGAAATTCAATAAAGATAAGTGCAAAATACTTCACTTAGGAAGGAAAAATCAAATACACAACTACAAAATGGGGAACAACGGGCTAGGTGGTAGTACTGCTGAAAAAGATCTGCTACCTTGACTGGAATTAAACCATCACTTCTATTCACTCAAAGTACTTGGCTTGTTTAGATGAAAAGTAAAACAAGTTTATTTAACCAAAATATTAGTGAGTTCAAGTATAAGGGATAAAGACAGAAAAGGTTACAAACAAAAGTAAAAATGGTTTTCTAATGGCTAAGACCAAATTTAACAAGCTACTGTCTTTGTTCAAGGTGGTTTCCTCACCAATCTTCCTTTTGCACAGTAGCGTAGCCGGGGGGGAGCAGGGGGAGCGGCCGCTCCCCCACTGAGCAGAAGCGGCACCTTTTTTGTGCTCCGACGCCTTTTGCTCCTACGTGGCAGCCAGCGCGGAGCATTTTGTTTTGCTCCCGACGCTTTTTTTTTGCTCCCGGTGCCTTTTTTTTTTAGCTCCGCTCCCCTTGTGCTCTAAACCTGGCTACGCCACTGCTTTTACAGCAATGGCGGAGTAGACCTTTAGTCAGGATCCCCACAGAGTTTAAGGCTCTGGGTTTCCTTGTCTCCTCAGGTGAAGGAGAACTCAGCAGCTCTCTGCGTCTCTCTTTATAGTCCAGTGAACCTTTGAAAATTCTCTCTCAAAGTTCATCGACCCTACTTCAAGATGAGGGAAGGATTCCTGGGGCTGCAGTCTTCATTCCCCACTGAGATTGTTAAGTTATCACTTTCTCCCTACTTGCTGACCTGATGGCTTTGTTTGCTTCGCATGTAATTGTGATTTTCTTTAGTCACACCTTCAAGCAGGCGGAAACACATTCCTCTGTCTGGAAAAAATTGTTTATCTACTCCCCTTGACATGCGTGTTTTAAAAACACATTTTAGTCATAATTCCAGCACCTCTGTATAATCCTTTGTGGGCTGACTGTACATATGTCATGCAAGAATACAGTTACTCCTCACTTAACGTTGTAGTTATGTTCCTGAAAAATGCGACTTTAAGTGAAATGATGTTAAACTAATCCAATTTCCCCATAAAAATTAATGTAAATGAGGTGGTTAGGTTCCAGGGAAATTTTTTTCACCAGACAAAAGACGATATACACATATATATACACATACACACACACAATAAGTTTTAAACAAACAATTGAATACTGGTACACAGCGATGATGATAGTGAAGCTTGGTTGAGGTGGAGGAGTCAGGGGGTGTGATATTTCCCAGGGAATGCCTTACTGCTAAATGAACTAGCAGTTGGCTGAGCCCTCAAGGGTTAACTCTCACACTCTACAAGCCAGCAGGAAAGGAGGGAGGTAGACAGAGATAGATGTGTTTCAGAGATAGAGATGCGCATTTCTCTTTTAAGTATCAAGAGTGGGGTTAGAAGTACATTGCCTTGTTAATTAGATCAGCAAGCCCCGCAGCTACAGCTTCTGCCCAAGGCAGCAGCTCCCTCCCTCATATGTCCCCTCTGCTCTATGGAAGATGGGGTAAGCAAGATGCAGGAGCAGAGGGACATTAGCCCCCCTCTTCTTCCCCTCCCCCCCACACCGCAAGCAGGCAGGAGTCTCGGGGAGCAGCACATGGCAGTGAGGGAAGGGACAGCTGAACTGCCGGCAATTGACAGCCTGCAAATGACGTTAGAAGGGACACCTTTAAGTGAGGAGTTACTGTATTATGATGTGTGAATTATTAGTTTTCCAATGACATATTACAGGCCACCTTTTCAGAATATATTGTGACAACAACGTGTTAGATGTAGTGAGTAGGCCAGCCCTGACAAGAGTTGCTGACAGTAGTGAACCACCAATGAGCATCTGTGTCACAGATGTTCAACAGACTTAGGCCATTTTGGACCAGGGAGGAAGCTAGTTTCAGAGTTGAGAGGCTACCATAGACAGAAAAACACACTCACTTTCCCATCCAGGGGAATGCAGCTTCAGTGACTGCTGATTTCAGTGTGGTAGTATGGCCTGAAGAGAGGTGGTCTCTCAAGTTGGTCCTAAGCCATTTTGATCTTTATAGATCACACCCAACATGTTAAATTCAATCCACAAACTGAAGCAGATCTTGGAGCACAAGTGACATGTGCTGTCATTGAGAAGCACAATTTCACAGGGAGGTTGCTGCATTCTGCACCAGCTTAAGTTTCCAGATTGGTCCAAAGTGTACCCTCAAGACTGGGTTTCTGCAAAGAGTATATGTGCAGATATGGGATTGCATGGATGTAACTAAAGACAGACATTCCCCCCACCCACCAATGCAGTTGTACATGTGCAACAAAGCAAAGAATTCACTACAAGCAAAGAGGGAAAAATGCTAAAAAGAAACCAGGAATTTCCAAGATGTCCTTGTGGTTAAGGCCCTGCACTGGGACTCTAGAGTTTTGAGTTCTTTCCCTGCTTGGCCTGTTGTCTTAAGCAAGTCACTTAGGGCTTGATTCTGCTCCTGCTATAGTCAAAGGCAAAACTCCCATTGACTTCAACAGTGCGGGATCAAGCCCTTAATTAAACTCTGCAGCAGTTGCCCATAATTTTAGTAGTAATTCCCTATCTCACAGTGTAGCAAGCATAACTCCATTAATGTTGTGAGGTGTTCAGAGACTAGAGTGATGAGAACCATAAGAAGCCTTTAGAAATAAAAAGGGTCTAATAGATCCATCTTGCCATCACACCAATAGTCACTCTGGTAAATTACCCCAATCCTACAAACTAGTTAGTGAAAGAACAATTTTTAGGAAAAATATAAGCAAGGGGAGAGACTCAATTTACTATGACTGGATATTTTAATTAAGATTAAACTACCTATAGTGAGACGAGTTCCTCTGGACACAAGAGTGGGCGGAGCCAGGGAGCTCTGAGCCCGCCCCCCAGAGAATCAGATGTTGCCCCGGAAGTATAAAGGCCCGACCTCAGAGCTCACTGAGAGAGCAGCCGCCAGGGAGGCCAGATGCCTCCGGCCTAGTTCGCGATTGGGAAACCCCAGCAGCCTGCGGTAACCCGAGGACTGGCCCGACCTGCCCCGTGCCAGCTATCCAGAGGAGTTACCAAGCCTGCCCCTTGCCAGCTATCCTGAGGAACCCATGGTGCTGGACCCCCCTGAGGACACCACCCCGACCCAGGTACCATAAGAGGGGGAGTCTGGAAGTAGCCCGGGGCAGCCAACCCTAGTCTGGCTGCAGCACTGCCAGAACCCATGTCAGTGTCTTGTGGCCAGGATCCCCACTGATGCAGCAGCGGTTCTTCTGCCGCTGCTAGGACCCCGGGCTGGGACGCAGTGGAGTGGGTGGGCCTGTGTCCCCCCTGCCACCCAACTCACGGGTAGCAGTCTCCCCCTCTCCCAGGCCCTTGGAACCTAGGGTCTGGGCCTACTGTTTATATACTGCTGTTGTTACTCAGCCCCTGCTTGAGGGCCTGAGCGCCTGACTCACCCTTGCTCCACCCTAACCTAGGGCCTGGGCTTAACTGTGTTTGTTTCTGCCCTCACAAAGGCCGCTGAGGAAGACTCCCGCGGCTGAACTAATTCCCCACAGGACATCTTCCCGAGTTTAGTGAGGCGGTGCGGTTCCCCGCCACCCCGAAGAGAGACGAGCCCAGGCTAACCTCTCTACACTACCCCAATGTTTGTGCTCATCATATTTGATGGGAATATTTTTAGCGACCACTTCATGCTTGTTTAAAATCTGAAAATCCTGACTTACTTGATTTGTCTATTTTAACAATACTTTTTATCTTTTTCTTATTAAGAAAACCAGCTCACTTCTGTTAAATAAACCAAAGACATAAAAGTAACTGTACTTGAGGGTTAACTGGATTAGAATGATAATTGCAGATGTAAGGAAGAACAAAGGTGCCACTAGAGTGTATCTGTGGACAGCTGGTATGGCAGATTTTGCCAATATTAGTGTTAATGTGGGAATACAGCAATATGGTAGCTGCTAACATTTGACTCGATAAATCTCAGTCCATTTTCTAAGTCTGGCTAGCCTTTTGGAGAACCAAGCTCAGTATTTCATTGTGCCGATGGCAGGATTTTATGTGAATGCCACACAAATGGCAATAGACATTCATATGAGTTTTTAAAGTTTTTTTCCCTCAAAATCTAGCACACAGCAAAAGATAATTCATGCACAAAATATTTACAGCAAAATGGTGTAATGCTCGCTATGGTGTTTTTTCTCAGATGATTCAAGCCCCAAGAGAAAACGTGCCTGAGCTGTCACATTCATTTGACAATGTTTTGTTAATATTATATTTAGTTTGTATGTATTTTTTTCTTTGAAATTGAGCTCTAAAGTTGCTTAGTACATTTTCTTTTTAAAGAACACTAGACAGTAAAAGTAAGAACCACATAAATAGTCACAGTAACTGATTATATCAGTGGGCAACCTTCAGAAGTTATCAATTCCACACAAATCTGGTACTTTTCACAACTTACAAAGTTATCCAATACAATTTCCTAGATAGAAAATTACAAAGAATGCAATTGGAATGTGTTTCTAAAACTACTTCTTGCAATGAGCTCTCCTAGAGAGGGGTCCTTAGGTAACATGTTTTGGACCAGGAGCTCTCTGTTCTGATCAAGTTCTCTCTTTGAGAACTGTCTGTCTAAGATACTTCCTCCTCCATCTTCTTCAGACACCCTTCCCTATTTCTGTGACTATCCTCCAGTGCTGAATTTGTAATGAAAGAAGTGCTGGGGCTCAAGCTCTTTTTTTAAGCTTCATAACTGATGCAGCAAGCTCAGAAGTACCAGGGCTATGAACGCATTTTGGCGGGGCGGCGTTTTTTTTGGGGGGGGGGGGTGTTTTGGCTGGCGTTGGGGGGGGCGGCACTTGTGGGTTTTGTTTTTTTTTTGCTTGGGGCGGCCGAAAAGCTAGGGCCGGCCCTGTTGATGAGCATTTCTCCCTCCCTTTTTCTTTCCCCTGCTGACGGCGCTCAGCTCATCTAGTCCTGGGCTCCTCCCTTAGCTTTCTCTGAGACTATGCTTAGAGAACAGGGGAGTTGCTGAAGCCAGGAATGCAGCCTGACTGGCTGAGAAGGAAAATCACCAGGTCCACCCATCTTGGCAAGAAGCCAAAAGCCAGACCTGCATTGGGGGGCAGGGACAGAAAACAGACTGAAAAGCCATTGTTTCCAGCAAAAAACTAGGCAGATCTGGGTCTGGGATTTTCATTATTGGGATAATGTGCACCCCTGACTCTTCATAGAACTTTGTGCTTCTGATGTCTTTCTCCTCTGCAGAGGGCCTTACAGTCTCCCTACTACCAGTCATGGTGGGCTGTGGGTGGAGGAGGAGGTCTCTCTGTACCCAAACTGCACACTTTCCAGCTGTCATGATTTTCTCATGACATAAAAAGTATTTGTTGGCCTTTGTTATGACACTTTGGCACATGCCCAACTGACTCCCTGTGTCACTGCACACACTGTACTGCAGGAATGTAAGCATTGACTTGTCCAGGGCTTTTGCTATAATTCTGGAGGAAATCCATGGCCATCCAGTGTTAAAGAGGATGGAACACGCCAATGTCAATGAGCCAGCAATTCTCCTTGTCTTTATTCTTTAGCTTCTGTAGGACCATGGAAGTCCTTTAGGCCCAGAAAAGGAGGTACTATTGGATTTCGTGTTTTTGGGACACATTTTCTAACTTGGTTCTTGATGCTACAAGGGACTGAGCACACTCCATTGCCACTGAAGTCAGTGGGAGTGGAGGGAGCTTAGTATCTCAATGGCGCATGTCCTTGCCCCAACATTGTGGGGAGGGATAAGCTGGGAGAAAAAGGAAGGGACCAGAGAAAAGAGGAAGAGAAGGGGGAGAAAAAAAATTCAGGCAAAGGAATTAAAAATAAATACATGGGGGAATGCAAATTAAAAGAGCTAACGTAAAATCACTGAATACATAAAAGTGTTGGAAAGTGTTATAGAAATGAAAAACTAAGGAGAAAAGGTTGATAGTCACAGGAGAAAAAGATAATAGAAAGCAGATGATACAAATAGAGCAAAGAAAGTAAATAGCAAATTCTAAATAGGTTTTAGAAAACAAATAGGAAAATATATAGAAGAAAAGAAAAAAGGAGGGGAAAAGAGGGAACTGAAAAAGACACATGGTAAATGATTCTGTTGAACATAAGTGGTTGGGTTTTATTAAGTCAACATAATTAAAGTAAAAATATCCCAGGGGAACCAGTCCTGCTTTTTAATGATCAGTACTGCACACAATATAGGAATGATTGGGGCGGGGGGGGGGGGAATTAAAGCATCTAAATGCCTTCAGAGCCTACCCCCATTCATACAATTCACAGGTGACTCACCTGCAAATGACCAAACTCCACCACAAACTGCAAGATGTAATTGACCACTACAACCAGGGAAGTAAGCGGGTTAAGTGCATTGCAGTAGTGAGTCATTTTTGCACATGCAGCTATTTGAACAAGTTAACTATTGTTTGCTCATGCACATTGAGCAAGTTAGCAACATAACTATCGTTTGCATGCTTAAATGGAGGTGTCTGGTCAGGGCACAAGCCCCTTTGAAAACACAGCCCTTCAGCTGTAACCATTGCACATTTTATTTTTACTTGCAAAAATCCATTATTGGAAAGTCAGTCTTGCATTGCATACTTTTTAACACTTTCCAAACTCTGAGCACAAGACTTGCAGGTGCCTTTTGGGGGAGCTTTTTTTGGCAGTGAGCAAAATCACCTGAGGTTATGCAATTTCTTCCCCTTTCCACTCTCTTAAAAGAGGGGTCCTACCAAAACACATTTCCTCCAGAGAAGAGGAATGGACTTAATTCTCTCCAGACCCAATTACTGTTGCTCCTTCATTCGTTTAGAAGGGCTCACTAGAGAGCAATTCAGAGTCTTCCCCTCTCCCTCGGGGGCCGAATACTGTTTCCTCACCTGCTATCTGAGCAGATTGATGATGCCAGAGCAGCAGTTGCATCCCCTGAAGCTAGAGCTATAATGCTTCAGGGGTTACCTTGCCAGGGGGAAAGCATACTCGTACATCAAGGTCTTGAGACATTTAAAAACCATCTCTTACTGGCATTGAACAATCGCCTAGACAGAGGTTAGCACAATTAGTGTGATTTTTCTGAGTTTCACAGATGTGTATGCTACATGGTTTGAAGGTTTCTAGCCATACAAAGGAATTTTATTCCCCAGGAACCTTCACAAATAGATTAAAGCTACAGAAGTTCCAGTCAGAAGGCTCACAGGATTGTTCTTCATGCAGTACATTCTGGTTACCTATTTCTTTTCAGTGACAAATGAGAACAATACCTTCTGGCTTCCTATATTTTGTTCTCTTTTTGTCACCTAGATTTCATGGCATCTGTATGTCCTTTCCCCTGACAGACCCAAGAAGAGCATCATGCACCGAGACCTTGGCTTTAGTGAGACAAGCATTTGTCAATACAGAACCCTCAATTATCATAGTGGCTTTGGGCTATGTAACTGCCCATTCAACTTGTAAGTTGCACTTCCATATAAGGTTACCTAGATGTGGTTTTTGACAGTGCATGTTTCACTGTTTTTACTGTACATGCATAAACATGTCAGACCATTGTGGTAGATTTTCACCCTATATGGTGAATTTGCACAAGTAGATCATAGTATTTTACACAACATTCTTCCACATAAGATCATGAAACATTTTTAGAACAGAAAATAGCCATTTGGCCCAATATACCTATTCTCAATTGGCTGATTATAACCTCATCTTTCTGCGTATTCATCATACACTATTTCCTCCTCCAGAAACACATCTACTGTACATTTCTCTTGAAAGCAAAAATATATTGTTTAATTTATTCCATATGTTAATTACTCTCTTTGAGAGATAACAGGAACATAAGAACAGCCATAGTGGGTCAGATCAATGGTCCATCTAGCCCAGTATCTTGTCTGACAGTCGCCCATACCAGACCTTCAGTGGAAGTATACAGAACAAGGCAGCTGGAGTGATCTACCACGGTCTTCCCCTCCTACCTTCTGGCAGTCAGAGGTTTAGGGCTGTCCTAAATTTAGACTGAGGTCGCTATTTACTATTGTTTCCTAATTTTTGAATTATATCCCTTAATTTTTAACCTTGCAGTAGTGAGAATGTTTCTATTTTAAATCAATATAAAAGGCCAAACAATCCTCTTCTATACAAATGTTCCTAAAGGGAAAATTACATCTACGTTCCCATGGCTCAGAAACCACTAATGCCAATCTCCTCTTAGCCGGAAGGACGAGTGTTAGCACGGAAAGGATAAAAACAAAGTCTCATCCACACAAAAGGACTAATACTCTACTGCCTTGCACCTGGTGTAGCCATCAACACATTGTACTCACCTTACACAGCATTAAGTGACTATGCAAGGTGCAAGGAAGTGGAGAATCAGGCCCAGGCAATCGGAAGGAATACAAGGGATAGCCATCACCAAACTTGAAGATCTCTGGACTGGTCAGGAAGCTCTTCACAGTTTTGAAATTTTCCTACTCTTAACTGCATGGACTAAAACCCTTCCTTGGCCTTCCTTTCTACTGCCTGGCTCTGTGACCACACTGCCATTGGTTTCTCCATCACACTTCCAATGGGGCTCACAGATCATAGAGCAGAAATTAATGTTGCTTCCATGGCACTCACTGGAGAAAATCCACTAGTTTTAGAGGGAAACTTTGGCTTATTCCACTTCTGGCCTGACATATCTCACAAAATCACAATTGCATTGTCCACATTGAAGGCCTTACATGAGTATATGTGTCATTTACATGTTGTACATGGCATTCACACATTCTGCAATTTAATCAGGGTGGATAAAAATCAATGTGTTTTTTTAAATTAAAAATTGATTTTTTTAAAATTAAATTAAATACAGGTTTATTTAAAAAAACATTTACAATTAAATTTGAAATTGACAAGTTATTTTAAGGCCTAAATTTATGATGTTCTAGTCAAATAACTTAAATTAAATTCAAGAAAATAGTAAGCAGTACGTCTTTGCTGTCACATTTTAAAGAAAGTCATATTACTGAACTGGTGGAAGTCATCTGGAACCAGAGTTTGTTGAAGTGCTAAGCCAGCTTTTGACAGCAGTAGCATCTGCTGCAGGTGCAGATAAATATCTTTATTTCAGTATATTCAACTAATTATTCCAAGTTAAGAAACTAATTGGAAGTTGAAAAATCAGAAAAAATTGTTTTCCTCTTCCAATCTAGTAATAAAAACTCGATGTGAGTGGATGAGATCTGCTAGTTCTAAAATTCTAAAGGATGTGGTGACCAGAATCATTTCAATTAACTACAGATAATTGCTTTGTTTAACAAATCAATTTTAAAGACAAAACATGTTTTGGTAAACTTTTTTTTTTCTTATGTATCCAACACATTTAAGGTAGTTTTATGTAATAAAAAATTTAAAATGGTGTTTTTGTGCATTTTAATTGAATTTCCATTCAAATAGACAATCAGAAGTAAAACATTAATCATCTAGGTGCAGATTTTTAAAGTTATTTAGGCATTGCTTGTGCTCAGCAAAGCAACACCTATGTGATTTAAGAGTCCAAATCTCATTTTCAAAAAGAAATGTAGGCACTTAAGAGTCTAAACAGTCCATCAACTTTAGAATTTAGACTTCTAAGTAACTAAATTCCTTTAGAAAATGACATTTGGGCTCCTTGATCAGTTAGGCATTGTGATGCACAGCATAGCAATGCCTAACTCTTTTTTAAAATCTGGGCCCCAGTAAATAAGAAATGCGTCATTCACCATTTTCTAACAATAAAAAGGTAAACATTAAGAATCTGAAGAAATATAGGTTGTGCTATATAATTTCTTAAATGTGTATAGATCTAGTGTATCCTCCTGGTTAGAAAAAAAGTATCGTAAGGCTATATTTAACTGCAAATCACCATGTTTTAATGTATCTCATCCAGTGAGAATAAACCTTGCGTTAATTTCCTAAAAAGTACAAATGCAAACCATTTATTTAAATCAAAGGTCCTGCTTGCTGATTTAAATCATAATTAAAATTGGTGATTAAAATCTCTTTGATTTACATCAATCCACCCTAGATTTAGCGCAACTTTCTGGAGCAAGTGCCATTTCTTTCCACTCCTTGGTGCAAAATGGAGTGAAACATGGGATTAAGTATCCTATGACCCATATGCACCAGCAGTTTCGTGAATACACTTACACTTGTGGGCCAAATAAGAGGATTCCAATTTCTAACATCCTGATCATAAGAGTGCTCAGTCAAACATTTCAGGGTAGGTCCGCCGCTAGTATAAATTGTTATAACTCCATTAGCTTCAATAAAGCCATAAACATTTACACCAGCTGTGGATCTCTCCCCTCAAAACTATTGTTTTTGCCCCACAAACGATTATACTTGTAAAAACTGCAAGTACAAATGTATAGTCTAAGTTGAGACCTCTTTGAAACGTTGACTTATAGCCTTATGGCCCTGCACAAATCACCTTCTTGCACTTTAAGCAGGCAGGGGTTTGTCTGTCTGGCTGGGAGAAGAGGGCAATGCTTTCTGGCTTGGGGGAGGAGGGGAGACGTAAACCTGCTGGAAGAGCAGTCAGCATGGCGGATGACTCACCATCTAGCAATGAGGGATTTAAAAAGGTCAGCATGGGCCTGGCCATTCCGCTCATTCATTCAGAACAGACTGGGCTGCAGACTCCAGTGCATGGCTTGCTGCAGGACCATGTGCAGTCAAACGGTGAGCAGGGATAGGAAGAGGGATAGCTTAGTGGTTTGAGCATTGGCATGCTAAACCCAGGGTTGTGAGGATAGCGGGGGGAGGGGGGGTTCACGACATAAAAACAGGCAGCAATTGCACACCGTGGCAGGGGGGAGTGGGCATAGGTTCCCTGCTCCATAGACCCCCCCACGTGGAAGCAGTCCAGTCGATCAGCGGGGCATGGGGTGAGGAAACAACACCTTCCCCCACTGCAGGGTATAAAAGCAGGCAGCAGTTTGGAACACAGCAGCGGGGTGGGGAGAGCAGGCACTCAGTCCAGACGGTGAACAGGAACAGCAATGGGGAAGCAGCCCCTTCCCCAGTTCAGGCCATATAAACAGGGTTCAGTTGGGACACGGTGGCAAGGGGCAGCAGAAACCCCATGTGAGGCATCAGGGAAGGGGCAAAATAGTGCTCAATCCACTCCCACATAGAGCCACACAGTGTCAGGTAGGGAAAGGCAGGAACCGCATATAGCCCATACAGTGGGAGAAACCTCCCACTCTCTGGGAAAGCAGTGGTTTGGCTGCACCGGGAAATAGGAAGTGCACAGGGGGCTACAAGCCATTCCCTGTTTAAGTCAAGGAGGTGGAAGGGGCAAAAGCTGGTAAGCAGTCTCAGCATGGCTCCAGGGGAACACAAAAAGGGGGAAAGAAGGGGTGCACAAAAGGGAAGGCTTAATTCTCCTTTTCCTCTGGCACCAGTGGAGCAGGGTAGCAATAGGAGAACAGATTCACAAAGGGAAGTAGAGTTCTTTACAGGGGGTATAGGTACAGGAAGGAAAAGTAGGGGGGCAGTGGGCCCCTCCCATAGAAGTTGCAGGATACATGAATGTTCAGGGAATCATGATGCAGTTTTTCCCTGCTGTAGCCAGAACACAACGGGATGGGGGGGAATTTGCATCACGCCCCCCCCCCCCCCATTAGTTTTGTTACCACAGGAACCCAAAAAGCAATCAAATCACACACAGGGCAGACCCAGTACAGTTGGTTGGCCCCACAGCAAGCCAGGGGAAGAGTCCATACTGCAAGTGGCTGGGGGAGCCAGGGATAGGGCACTGGCGTGTCAAAGCCAGCCTATCAGGCTTGGAGAAATGGGGGCACCAGGTGCAGCATTTGCTCACCTGAGTGCATTGGATTGTCACAGACAGCCTATCGGGCTTGGGGAAGTGAGGGCTCTGGTGCAGCTCTCGCTCACCCAACTGATCTAGCGGCAGGTAGCATTGAGCTGATGCGAGTAATTAAAGGTATTGTGTATGAGGTTGTTTCTACAGCACTACATGCTGTACAAAGCGGAACAGGTTACGCAGATCCAGGCCATCCCGTTCAGGTGGTTTCAGGAGCAACGGTAGACGCCTGGGGCAGGGATCGCCACCCACGAACCCAGACAAATGCTGTTCATGGTAGGGAACCTTGGCGTAGGACAGTTGTCAGTGTGGTCCAGAGATCAGTGGCACCACGTACATGGCATAGCTATGAGAAAAGTTGTAATGAATTCATACAGTTTCAGGAGCAGGAAGGCCAGTCAGCAATGTGACCCATTACAGAGGAACAGGTGCTGCAGTACATGCTGTCACTGGCAACCCGTCAACGGGCATCCGCCACAATTTTGAATTGCGTTTCGGCCATTACATGTGTCAGTAGGCTAAGTGGCTACCCAGATCCTTGCGGGCGTTTCTTAGTTCAAAGGTTTTTGGCAGGATGGTCATATAGCAGTGGACCCAGGGAGGATTCCCGTCATCCCATCAGGGTTTCCACACTCAGGGACCTCCTTCACATCCGCGGTGTCATATGTAATAGCGCACAGGAGGTGTCCCTGTTCAGGGCAGCATTCTTAATAGCATTTTTTGGTGCTTTCAGGATCAGTAAGCTAGTGCCTGGGTCCATCAGGGATTTTACAGGAAAGGCTTTGCAATTTCATGACATAAGCTGGCACAAGCATGCAGTGATATTACACTTGTGAAGTTGAAAGACTGATCAAGTCAGCCGGGGTGCATTCATTACCCTATGGGAGGGTGGCAAGCCTGGGGTCTGCCCTGTTCGGGCATTGAGGGCCTACATGGTAATACAGTGGAAGGGAGAAGGCCCCCTTTTTGTACATGGAGACGGGAGTCCCCTCATGGTATATCAATTGATTACCATGTTAAGATGGGGGCTAACAAGGTTGGGGCCGCCAGCCCATGAATTTGGTTCCCACTCATTCAGAATAGGGCAGCTACGACAGCAGCGCAGGTAGGTATGGAAGCAGAGGCTATTCAGGCAATCGGGCACTGGCAGCCCAAACATATGTAAGACTGCAGGTGGAAAATCAACATTAATTGGTTGTGTTCTCATTTCAGATACGGGACAGCAGGTGTGGATCTGTGGGCACAGTATTGTGTTTTGGAGGCATAGGCACGCATCCAGGTTGCCAGAGGGCTCCCAGCTGGGATTCGGTGGTGAAACATTACTCAGCTGGCACGCACGGAGGGGCACGTTATGGGATCAACTGATACCACTGTTGCATGCTGTGCGGGCGCGTCAGCGGCCACCGGATATATTGGTGATACACCTGGGAGAAAATGATCTGGGAACACTTAAAGGGGTGGAGTTAATGCTTTGAACTAGGAGGGACCTGATGCAGATCCTGGCAATTTTTCTGGGCGTTAACCTTGTCTGGTTGAATATGCTTCAGCGCAGGGTCTGGCAGAGAGCCATGAACCCCGCCAGGATGGACAAAACCAGGAAGTATGTAAACAGGAAAATAGCTGAATTATTGTTGCCCTTGCAGGGGACAGTAATTTCACATTCTGGCATATTCTATGGGGCAACGGAGTTATTTTGGGAGGATGGGATGCACCTATCAGATGCCGGTGCTGCCATAGTTTTGGCTGATATAAAAAAGGGCATAGGGAGATGTCTGGGAACCCGGGGGGGGGATAGCTCAGTGGTTTGAGCATTGGCCTGCTAAACCCAGGGTTGTGAGTTCAATCCTTGAGGGGGCCATTTAGGGATCTGGGGCAAAAAAAAAAATCTGTCAGGAGACAGTACTTGGTCTTGCTAGTGAAGGCAGGGGACTTGACTCGATGACCTTTCAAGGTCCTTCCAGTTCTAGAAGATTGGCATATCTCCATTTATTTTTAATGGCTGGTGCCTCCTTGTGGCGGATGTTCAGTGCAGGTACTCCATATATTAAGGCACAAGAGAATGGAAAAATGGCTTGGAAAAGGAATTAAGGAGAGGTGCTTGGTAAATGAGCAAGCCAGGGGCAGTTGGGGACTCCTATGATTGGTACAGCAGGGAGCCAACCCTCCCATCATTATAGTCCACCTTAACCCCTCCTACGAGGGGTGGTGGTCAGTAAGGTCCCAGCAAGGGAATTGCTGGAGGGACCTGGATGAAAAGGGGGAGGGAGAGCTGGTGGAATCCCTCCCCCCCACAATTGGCTGGAATTGGTAAAGTCCTGGCAAGGGAATTGCTGGAGAGACCTGGATGAAAAGGGGGAAGCTGGTGGAAGTCTCCCCCTTCCCCTCCCCCCAATTGGCTGGAATTGGAGGTTCCTGGCAGTGGATCTGCTGGAGGGACATACATTTTGCACCTGCACTGCACATTTTATCCGCCGGGTTAGTCCCAGACATCTAATAATAAAGTTGTGGCCTGATTAAACCCATATTTAATGTCTCCTGTCATTCTTTTGGTATAGCCAGGCAATCTACAACCTGTGGCAGCTTTTAGGAAAAGGACAGCTTCTTATTTGCTTTAGTTACTCACACCATGAAGTTGCCATGGGTTAGGGACAAGTCAAACTTTTCAGATTTCTTTCCCCCACCTCCCAGCATTCAATTTGTAATAATGCATTAAAAATGTTCTCTCAAAGACTGCATTTCCGTTTCAGTTACTCAAACATTAAAACCTAATTCCTGCCGTAAAGCTATACCGCTCTAAGGAACAGAACTGTCTGCATAAATCTTTATGATAATGGTGCTCTTCTTTCCAAACATTTCCTTGATGTAGAATACAAACTGAGCTCCAGTGTTAAGTCAACTAGGATTTCAGCTTGGCCTTTGTACGTTGTCATTAATTAATTCAGTCCAAGAGGTTCAGACAAAGATACAAACAAAAAAGTTCTCTAAATATATTACATAAGGCATTCACAATATTCTAATTCATTCCTCTCCAGGAGCCCAGCAGAGTCAAAGAATAGTGTACAAAGCATGTTTAGACACTATAAAAAGCACTAGAAAGTGCAAGAATAGTTTTTAAAAACACCATTTAAAGGCTTGCATTTTGAGGGCCATTGTGAAGTATTTCCTAATCAATTTACGCTTCAGAGTTCTAAGCAATTGCAAGCTTAATGAAGTGTAGATTTCTTCACTTTAGGAAACAGGACAAAGGGTTTCCTATTAACAATGAGGAAAAGAAAGCAGAAGATAGAAGACCTCATCCAAAAATTACTTGAGCTTTTCAGTATTTTAAATATTAAACACGAAGTCAGCAATTCCTGCCTGGGTTCCACTATTTGCACCAGCTAGAAAAAAAGAAAAGAAAAGAAAAGAAAAGAAAACCAGAGAAACCCAACGTTCTCTCTCCCCAACAATTTGTGCAATCCGTGTAAAGCCAAGTACAATAAAATATGGTATGTAATACAATGACAAACCCAGGCTACCAAGGAAAGCTCATAAATTCATCTCCAAAAAGTTTATCATCACATTTATGTAGCTATTGCAAGGAAACTAAAACAAATGCTGGGAATTGGCCCAATGCACAGTCAACTTACATACTTCAAGCCAACTAATGTACATTGTATTTTGCTTAGGAATAAGATTACAGTATATAAAAGTCTACTTTTTTATCATGGACTTGTGCAGGAATTTAAATTTGACCACTTTTGCAGAGGCACATTTTGTACCCCCGCCACGGCCCCATGGCAGTCCTGGGACTGAAGGAGTTCTGTGCCTGTGCCAACTATTGGCGGATGGGGGGCTGTGTCTCTGCTTGCCCCTCTCCCCCCTTGTGCATGCCCCATCAGAGAAAACCAATAATTTTCTTTTGAACTAGTCACTAAAACCTATAAGTATAAAAACACAGGGGGGAAACTTACCCCAAAATGTCTTCGCCTTCCACTGAGACAAAAGGGATGAGGCAATATCTTTTATTGCAATGGTTCTCAACCAGGGTTACATGTACTCCTGGGAGTACTCACAGGTCCTTTCAGAGGTTACATCAACTCCGTATACTATACACTGAAATGTAAGTACAATATTTATACTCCAATTGATTTAGTTTATAATTATATGGTAAAAAATTTCAGTAACAGTGTGCTGTGACACTTTTGTATTTTTACATCTGATTTTGTAGGCAAGTAGTTTTTAAGTGAGGTGAAACTTGGGGGTACACAAGACAAATCAGACCCCTGAAAGGTACAGTAGTCTGTAAAGGTAGAGCGCCACCGTTTTACTGGGCCAACTTCTGTCAGTCAGAGAGAGACAATCTTTTGAGCTTACACAGAGTTCTTCTTCAGGACTGTGAAATGTACTCAAATATCATAGCTAAATACAAGGTGAAACAGATTGTTTAACATAAATAGTTAACACATTTCAAGGGACCCTTCAAGATGAAGTGGCCAGTTAACACTTCTCCGGTCACAGGGGGCAAAGGTAGGGGGAAAAGCAGCGGGGGAGGGGGTTAGAGATTGTTGTAATAAACTATAAATCCAGCGTCTCTATTCAGTTGATGATATTTAGTATCTAGTAAAGTTAAGAATTTAAGCTCCCTAGCTCATCGTTTGAAGGTGTTATGCAGGTTTCCTTTGAGGAGGAGGACTGAATGGTCAGATATAGAACGATAACTTCGTGAAAAAAGTGTTCACCCACAGGTGAGAGGGGTTTTTTATTTTATAATTTTTCTCTGTGAGTTCAGTCCTAACCAAGAAAAGACCCATTATTTCATTCTTCTGTCTCTAAAGAGAAGTCTTACTCCCCACAATCAATCTCCAATCATCCCCATGCGCTGGGTGTCCCTAAACCTCTGACTGACAGAAGTTGGGAGTGGACAACAGGGGATGGGTCTCTCTATAATTTCCCTGTTCTGTTCATTCCATCTCAAGCATCTGGCACCAGCCCTGGTGGAAGACAGGATACTGGGCTAGATAGACCACTGGACTGACCCTGAATGGCCATTCTTGTGTTCTAAATTCAAAGTAGATTTTGATATAAACTTGGGAGTGGTAGGAGATGGACACTCAGTTTGTTCAAAGAAACAAGTTCCATGCAAATATTGACTGCAATGTACAACTGAATATTGGTACAGAAAAAGAAAATCAAGCCATTTGTCCAGGAAAAGACATTCCTTAGTGACATCTGTGTCTACACTGTGGTTCCTATGTGAACACAACCTCGGAATTCCAGTCTGTATAAGAGACTTTACCTCAGAGGTATTGAGGGATACATCATGAGGAGTGTCTCCAACCAGGGTGGTTGCTTCCTATGCTTATACCAGTGCAGGGAAGGTTTCCATGGCAGTGTTCTTCTGTATCACAGTTATTTTTAAGACAAAGGTCCTTTCTGCTCCCTAACTTTTGTGGGGGTGTTGTTGGAGATGATATTGGTGAAATAAACTGTGGAACCATGTGCTAAACAGTAGTATTATATGATAAATGTATTTATTATGCACCTTTGAGCACATCACCTGTTTTCCAGCAACTGACCCATTTGCCCAGGGACTTACTCTAAAATTTCATACCAGTGAGTAGCTTCAGACTGCTGACATTTCTGCCCTCCTTTTTCTCTAAATGTAGCGCTTCTCTCATAAAGTTACCCTACCCCAAAGCTCAGCACAGGCTGTATTCAATCTTGGGCCAGTAATAGCTTTTCTATACATAAAAATGTTACAACTTTAAAGCACAATATCTCGCTGCACTTCAGGGCTAGAAATGGGTGTTTAATACCATGAGAAAGGGGAGAGTCCTGAGATACAGGACTTTTAAAATCATATAATTTTAAGGTTTATCAAGCTTTTTTGGTAATTTTAAAGATTTTTACATCTTCCTCTGGGCTTCCTGTTTTTAGACTTTTGGGCAGGGATTTTCAAAGGGGCCTAAGGGAATTAGGCACCCAACAGAATTTCAGTGGCATTTGGGCACCTACCTCTCAGACTCCTTTTGTTTCCCAACCTTAGCAACTAAGGCAGAAGGCTATTGCATGTGGAAGGATACACAATATAGTCCAAATACATGTATTTTTAAACTCTCTAAAACATTCATAAAATATTTTTAAACATACATGGAATATACAGTGGTGCTGGGCTTTATAAAGATTTTATTGGCATTAGGAAGCATCTCCCAAATGAACTCCCTTCACGACGAGTGAGTGAGTAAGAGGAGTTCTCACACTCATTCCAATCAAACCATTACATTGAAGCATGTCATCATGTTCTCCCCGTGTGTGTGTGTGCCTTTGAGCGTACACACCATTTACATACAATAAAATATCTCACTAGTTGTAATCGGTTTAAGGAGCTTTTGTCTTAATCTATCTGAATTTCAAAGCCTAGATCTAATTGCAGGAGGATTTTAATTGTATACAAGATTTGAGTTTGGCTAAATGCTCCTTAAGGATTCCTAATCTTTTGTGGGCAGCCGATGTTCATAATCAGTTTAAAATGAATTTTAATTTATAGACACAGAGAACTACATTAAAGAAACCAAAGCTTTTACAGTACCTGCTATTCAGATACACAGCACAGATAATCCACACTGATTAAAGGAAGAGAGGCCTATTGCTTTTTCAATTCCTCTTCTTTCTAACTTTGGTCTATCAAGTTGCCTACCTTTCTCAGAGAATAATTTGAAAATCATAAGATATCGCTTAAACAAAATCAAAGAGAACTTATAGAAAAAGATGTGATGAGAACAACACGAGTAGTCCACCTGGACTACAGGCAGGGATGGATGGATGGGTAATAATGCAATAACAAGACACTTCAGCGAGTGTGTTCTCTCCAAATATAGATCAATAATCTTACATAGTTGGAAAGCAATCCATCACCCTACAAGATAGGGACTGTTGTGTCATGAAACAATCTTCTCTTTTATGATTCCATTAATTTAATTATCAAAAACACTTTTATAAAATGTGGCCACATGTCCAGTAGTAATAAATATAGCATTACATTTGAATTAGAGCCTCATTCAGAATCTACATGAGCATAAAAACGGGATGTAGTATCTACGTCCTAACTATACATGAACAACTTCCAAGAGAAGAGCATTAGGTACATGCTTTTCATAGTGCTATGGTTTGGTCTAATAACTATGGTATTAGTAAGTTCTCAGCATGGATGAACATGGGCTAAGGGGGAGTCCATGTATCTGTAGTACTGCCCAGTTGTCACATCAGGTATGAAAGTTAAAAAAAAAAAAAATTTCTTGAGCCCCAGCACCTCTTTCATTACAAATTAAGCACTGAGTGTACCAAAGAACAGCGGATCCCTGCCCTGAGGTGCTGCCACCCGCAGGCACAGTAATCCACAACAGGGTGGCATCTGCCTTGGGACCCTCAGCAGATCTAGAGATGCCAAATGTGATGCTATTGGACTATTTCTTTAAAGCTGTAGCTGGAAGCCAGAGAGGAGCGGGCTGGGAAATGTTCTAAGTGACAGTTCTCCAGTGAAGCAGAGAGACAGGAGAAGTGTTTCCTTTATTTTAATAAAATTCCTTGTTCAGCATTAAAAGAAAAACTCTTTATGTGATTCTTTGCCACCGTTGTAAGACATCAGGGAGCACTGAAAGGAGATACTTTGTGGCAAATGCAGCATTCAAATTTGCACCTTTTGTTAAGTGAGGTTTTGTCTTGTAAAGAGCAGATATTTGTGCTGGCTTCTGGACTGACAACAGAGCACTATATCATTCCCCTATGATAAAAACTGGGGGGAGGGAGACAGTTTCCCCTTGTTTCACTTTCAAGCCTCATCTCACAGAGTTTCGTTCACATTAATTCCTAAAGGAAGCTCGTCTTTGGGAAGCCATAGCAAGTCAGGAGGTATGGCCTCCAGCCTCTCAGGGTAAGTCTACACTGCAATAAAAGACCCGCATCAGCGAATCTCAGAGCCCACGTCAACAGATTAGGGCTTGTGGGGCTAGGGCTACAGGACTTAAAAATAGCAGTGTAGACATTCAGGCTTGGGCTGGACCTGGGAGGGGAGAGTCTCAGAGTCCAGGCTCAGTCCAAGCCCAAAATGTCTATAGTGCTATTTTTAGCCCCACTGCCTAAGTCATTTGACCTAGGCAGGCCATTTGTCCAGTTTTAAACTGGTCAGTCCTGCTATTGTAATGTCTCTCCCCCTTCTGGTACTGAGATAAATCTGGACATAGTTTTGTCTGGTATCAGACGGGGAACACCATAACACAGTGGTTCTCAACCAGGGGTCCGAGGCCCCCTAGCAGGTTTCAGGAGGGACGCCAGGCAGGGCCAGCATTAGACTCACTGGGGCCCAGGGCAGAAAGCCAAAGCCCTGCAACATGGGGTTGAAGCCTGGGCCCTGAGCCCCGCCAGCTGAGGCTGAAGCCAAAGCCTGAGCAATGTAGCTTTGTGGGGCCTCCTGTGGCATGGGCCCCCAGGCAACACCCTGCTTGCTACCCCCTAATGCCGGCCCTGGCTTTTATATGCAGAAAACCTGCTATTGTGACACTGGTGGGCCTTGAAGTTTTTATAGCATGTCGGGGGGGGGGGGGGGGGGAGGGGGCTCAAAAAGAAAAAGGTTGAGAAGCCCTGACCTAAGCAAGGGGGGTACCAGAGGAGAATAGGACACGGTCCACTGCCTTTCTGCGGTGCTACAAAAACGGCCCTTTCTGTCCTTGGTCACAGTCTTACTCATCTCTCTATATATCCCCAGGTGCAGTTATGGTGCTGGCACACCATTAATTCCCATGTGTAATCACACTGTTAAGAGGAGAATGCGTTAGGAGGATGATACCAGGGAGCCACTGTCTCCCATCCCCACTGCCCCCTCTGTCCTCATCTGGTATTCTTTTACTCTCTAAAAGTGTTTCTTAGAGTTTTCTCTCCATCTTAAATAGAACTTCACCATTTTGTGACGGAAATCCAAGTGGGCATGTTGATGCTGTTCATGACACATCAAACAGCAGACTTGCACTGTTGAGCAAAACACTCAGCCCCCCAAAAGAGAATTTGTACTTTCTACTGCAGCCACAGCTGTCTAATCACCAGTGCCAGAAAGCTTCTTCCTGTAGCTGGCAATGATCTTCTGTCTGTTCCACAGTCATCATTTTAAAATCATTTCTGAATATTTCATCTTGGAAAAACCATGGGAAGATAATCAAATAGAGGTCTGCAGTCAAAGGCAAAATAAAACTCAGTGTCAATAAGCTTATGCTGATAAAGTGAGACATGTTGGTTGTATTCCAAACCAAGAAAAACTGAGCATTTCCTATGCTCAATCCAAGCAAGTAGTCACAAATGAAAAGGAAATATTAATGTGCTGCAAAGGAAGATACAGAAAACATACCAGCGACACATGGTTATTATCTGCCAGTCATGAAATGCTGACAGATAGCCTGGTTTTGAACTAGACTAGTTCACCTTACTTGAACAGCTTGTGCTCCGACTATTAATTTGTGGTCTGATTTTCAGATACTACAAAGTTTTAAGGAAGAAAGGATGAATGTGCTGAGCTCCGAAAACCAATCAGAGCTGCACGTCTCAGCACCTTTGAAAATTAGTTCCACTGAAATGAGTACTGAGCCAGGGGAAATATTTACATTTAAAAAAAAATTCTGACTATTACAGGAAGGTGGAGGTTGCTGTTATTTTAGATCAATTTTACTTCCTCTATGGGAATGTCAGTGACCTAAATCAGATTACAGCAGATTTAGCATGTTTTCATTAAAAAACAACAAACAACAAAAACCCACTCAGTTGAAATGCAAAGTCACCATAGTATTCCATCTGCTCATGTAGGTCTTCCAACTACCATTTATGTTTTGGCTATTTGTTTCCTGCAAATGAAGAGTGTGGCAAACGTGCTTTTTGAAACTTGCACTCTAAACTCAGTTTTTCACTGACACAATTCTATAGAAATTTGTGAAATCCCATAGGATCCTACATATCATGTGTCTGACTCATTAATTTTGTTATACACTACAGTGTAAGCTACACATACAATATCTGCAGTCCATAACTCTCTCATCAACAGCTCATTTGCCCTTTTCAAGGGAACATACCATGCATTTCTAATCCCTGTCAGCCAAGATCAATGGGAGTCTTTTCCTTCATTATGTTTAAAGGACCATATGATTTATTGATTTGTGTGTCAAATTTTGGCACATTTCTTTTTCTTCTTTGTAATCTGTTTCCTGAAGCAGTGAATCAGTGAGTCCAGCTATCAGTCAGTGAAGGAGTTGGGTAATAAGGGGAGGATAAATTAGGCAACAAAGAAAAATACTTGTCAAGTACACATTTATTTTTGTATGTGTTCTTTTCAAGTTTGCACCAATGTGAAAGTTCTCATTTAAACATAATGAGGCAAGTTAATGCCCCAGCAAAAACATTAAATCCAAATGTCCTTGCTTTTATGGGTTTAGCAGCATAGCCCTTTATAGGATGCAGTCATGATGCAGCATCTCTAGGTATTTAAAAATCATGTAAAAATGAAAAAGTTAATGCATAATGGAGTTGTGCCAGCAGAGAATGGGGCCTGTTGATTTTCACTGGTTATTAGCTAATTTAAACTAATTATTAACTCTACAGGATGAATTACGTTTAGATGTTTAACGATGGGTGGTGTTCCTGATGTCATGGGCCAAAGGGTTCCACAGAAACAGAACAATGAAGATAAAAAAAACAACCACCACATTTTGGCAAATGTTTATCATTTAACCTGAACTGGCAACCAATAGAAGTTCCTAAGTGCCCATTTAAATGAACAAAAGATCTATCCACCTTATAGGGCACTGGATTGGGTCCTCATGCCTTGATTCGGCAAAGCATTAAGCATGGGCCTAACTTCAACTACACAAGTAGTGCCATTGACTGAGTTACATGATTAAAGTTAGAGCTTGTCTACACTTAAAAACACAGCAGTGGCACAGCTGTAGAGCTTCAGTCAAGACATTACCTATGCCAACAGGAGGGATTCTCCCTTCATCACAGGTACTCCACATCCCCAAGAGTCAGTAGCTGGAATTCTCCTGTTGACACTGCTGAAAGTGGAACAGCTGACACTGGAACTAGAATTCTCCTGTTGACAGTGCTGTCTACACTGGGGGGTAGGGTCAGTTTAACTACCTTGTTCAGGGGTGTGGATTTTTCACACCCAAGCAACATAGTTATACCACCCTAATTTCCTAGTGAAGACCAGGCCTTAGGCAAGTGCTTAAATACCTTACTGAATCTATGCTGCTGTGGTGTTTCAGGGACAGTGCAGACACTTACTACAGCAACAGAAGGGGTTCTCCCATCACTGTAGGTAATACACCTCCACGAGAACGGGTTATTACGTCAACAGAAGAATTCTTCCATCGACCTAAGGCTAAGGCTACACTTGCAGCTGTACAGTGCTGTGAGTTAAACCCGCCTTCGTACAGCTGAGTAGGGAAAGCGCTGCAGTCTGTCCACACTGGCAGCTGCCAGCACACTGTCGTGGCCACATTTGCAGCTGTATTGGGAGCGGTGCATTATGGGCAGCTATCCCAGCGGTCAAGTGGCTGCAACGTGCTTTTCAAATGGGGGGGGGGGTGAGGTGGAGTATGACAGGGAACGTGTGGGGAGAGTGGGTTTTTGGGGTATCCACAGAGTGTCAGCTCATTATCTCCTAAATTTACACACCCCCACCTCCCCCGCCTCTCTCTCACTCATTGAAAGCAAACAGCAGGGGGTTTTTTGTTTTGTTTTTTTTGTGTTTTTTTAGAGCAGATAAGCAGCCGCTCCCCAAAACGGACCCCAAACCCTCCGCCTCTCTCTTCAAGCTACCGTTTGCTGCCGGCACTCCCCTGCCGGCCTCTCACTCATTCAAAGTAAACACTAGCTGTGTTTGTTTTTTTGATAAGCAGCCCCCAGAACAGAGCTCTGAACTCCAACCCAGAAGTGCCGTTTCAAAACAAAGGGAGCTTCCGGAGGTCAGTCAGTGTGTACTCCAATGACTACATTTCAACAGCAGCGTCTCAGCCGCTATGCAACAGCTGTTATTCCTCTCGGGGAGGTGGAGTATCGGCAGCGCTGTAGCCACGGAGATACAGCACTGTACGTGCTTTGCCAGTGTAGACAGTGAGTGAGGTACAGCGCTCTGGGAGGCTTTATTGTGCTGTAACTCGCAAGTGTAGCCAAGGCCTAACACTGTCAACACCAGGAGTTAGATGGGCTTAAATAAGTTTCCTAGGAGGGTGGATTTTTCCACACCCTTCAGAGACGTAGCTATACTGATGTAACTTTTCAGTATGGACCAGCCCTAAATCAGGAAGGTAGCCAGATGCCCATTTGTCAAGAACTGTATAACTCAGATGCCTTATCTTATCCTAAAGAGGATTCATTAATATAGTGTTAAGAAGAAAGAGAAAGCCAACTGCTACAGTACTTTTCACAACTGTGCTTTCAACTTCATCAACCATTCACATTCCTGGCAGAGGTGAGTGAATGCAGAATTCTTTCTAGTCACTAGGAAGGAAAAGCAGAGAAAATATCCATTGAGGCTATGTTTACACTACACCCTATGTAGGCAAAAATCTATGTCGATCAGGGCTGTGAATATTCCACCCCCAAGTCACATAGTTTCACTGACATAAGCGTTCACGTGCACAGCACTACGTCCACAGGAGAGCTTATCCTCTCGACAGCTTCTGCTGCTCAAGGAGGTGGTGATTTTTTTTATGCCAATGGGACTGCTGCAGGAAGCGCTGTATGTATAGACACGGCCTTAGAATTGGTAAAGGAATTAACCAAAGTGTGGTTTCCAACAACTATTGGCCAGATACTGGAGATACTTTCACCAATTGGTGAAAGTACCTTTTCCAGTGGATGGACTGAATTCATTTTATCTATTCTGCCCATTAGTGAAACTGGAATTAGAAAGCATAGTCTGCAGCTTCACTAAATAAACCTAAAAGGAGGCCCTCTGTGGCCAATCCAGGATTTGTTGAATTAAGTTGAATCTATGCTTTTTTCACCTAAGAAATGAGGGCATAACTTGTCTTTTCGGTTTTCCTTTTAAAAGCTGTAATATCTCATCAAATGTGGACATCATTCTGAAGAAGGCATGCAAGGAATTCTGGGCTATGTTTAGATCAAATGAGAAGAAATCCATCAAAAATCTGTTTATAAAAGTAAACTATTAGATTAGAATTCCTCATGCATTCATCTTAATATGATAATAAGTAGGGCCCTACCAAATTCACAGTCCATTTTAGTCAATTTCACAGTCATAGGATTTTAAACATAGTAAATTTCATGATTTCTGAAATTTCATGCTTTTGTAATTATAGGGATCCTGACCCAAAAAGGAGTTGTGAGGGCGGGGGCAGGGGGGGGGGGGTCGCAAGGTTATTGTAGGACGTGTTGTGGTACTGCTACCCTTACTTCTACACTACTGCTAGCAATAGTGCTGCCTTCAGAGCTGGGCAGCTGGAAAGCGGTGGCTGCTGGCCGGGAGCCCAGCTCCGAAGGCAGAGCCACTGCCAGGAGCAGCACAGAAGTAAGGATGGCATAGTATGTTATTGCCACCCTTACTTCTGCGTTGCTGCCTGCAGAGCTGGGCCCTCAGTCAGCAGCCACCACTCTCTGGCCACCCAGCTCTGAAGGCAGCAGTGTAGAAGTAAGGGTGGCATGGTATAGTATTGCCACCATTACTTCTGTGCTGCTGCTGGTGGGGCGGTGCCTTCAGAACTGGGCACGTGGCCAAGAGCCGCCTCTCTCTGGCTGAAGGCAGCGTAGAAGCAATATGGTGACTTCCCTCCCCCTCCAACTCCCTTTTGGGTCAGGACCCCCAATTTGTATAGCATAGGGTAAAAGCACACAACAGACCAGATTTCACAGGGGAGACCAGATTTCACGGTCCGAGATGTGTTTTTCATGGCTGTGAATTTGGTAGGGCCTAATAATAGGATGAGCTTGGACTAAGATTTGATTAAATTTTTCCTGTCTGCTGCATTCTAGTAGCACAGCATTCTGAGGTCAGACTATCAGTCTGACCTAATTTTATGGAGGTTATGGCTGACATATTTTAAATATAATATGTCCTTTTATTATATATTTTAGTACAAATAATAAATAATAATAAGTCAGCAAATAACCAATCATTTTAGGAAATCTGCCTATTTTCAGGCTTGGATAAAGAACAAACATTACTGTACAAATTAAATATTTTGTCGCTTTTCCCCAACAAACTCCAAAAGCCTAATTCAGCCTGCTACCTTTCAGTTTCATACAGACTATTATAGACTTTGTAGCATGAGTGACTCATCAGAAATGGGCTAGATCATCAGAATCTTATAACAGTTAGTTTAGGCAATGGTTTAAGCTCTATATCCTGAGGGTCAGTCTTTTAATGGAATACCTGGCAGACATTATTACACAGTTTTCACAAGTCAAAATAAAATAGAAAAAATACTGGCAACAGACAAGAAACTTATATACAAAGTCATGCATAACTGAGACAACGAGGAAGAGAGTAGAAGCTTGAGAGAAAAGGCTCTTTTTTTTGCCATCAGCTCTTTATCCAACCAGGACAGTGTTTCTCTGTTGGTTTTGTTTCCCTAGACAACTATAGCAAAGCTGTAGCACTTTTTAAAAAAAATGCAGCACAAATGCTCGTTTCCTTTTTGTATGCTCATAAGATTCTGTTTGCTTCAGTAGTTCAAAAGTTCAACAATTAAGAGTTCCAGCAGGGAAGGGAGAGGAGAGCAGCCTGGCAAAACAGGCACTTACACAGAAAAACAGCACATGTCTGCTCGCATGCACACAAAATGCAGGCTGCTAAAATCATTTTAGGGAAAGAGTGCCTGACTGAGCAAAACAACGTTATGTACTCCCAAGCCATAAAGAGGGCAATATAACACATGATCTAGAATAACAGATTTTCTATTCACCACTGAATAGTTATTTAGGACTTGGTAACATTTTAAACACAAACTAATGAAATCAGTGAGGAAAAACTTTGTACTGTTGGAGTGACATGACAAAAAAAGAAAGGACACAATCACAGCTAAAAAAAGGAAAGGGATGAAAGCTGTTAGTAAAAAAACCCAACTATTTAAGGAAAGTCACAGAAGGTGACTGACAGTCTGTAACCCTATGTTCACCCTTTTTTTCAAAACTATGATACCTTACAAGGCATAATTTGTACAAAAAGTATCATTTGAAAACTCAATTTGCTGATCATTATTGTCCCGGTAAAATGTGTGTGGCAACATTGTATATGTAAAGTTATAAAACTCTACTGTATGTTACTAAGAGTTGTAAAATCAGTTAGCAGATGCCTAGTTATCAGTGCTGAATAACAAATGATTGCGTGGAAGGTCTCTTCTTGCCCAGAATTGCATTTGAATTGTGTCAGTACAATGTAAGGGCTGGTCCACACTGGGGCAGGGGATCGATCTAGGAAACGCAACTTCAGCTACGAGAATAGCGTAGCTGAAGTCGACGTTTCCTAGGTCGAACTACGTTTACTTACTGTGGGTCCACGCGGCGCAGGCAGGCTCCCCTGTCGACAGTGCTTCCGCCTCTCGACGAGCAGGAGTTCCGCAGTCGACAGGGGAGCACTTCTGGGATCAATTTATCGCGTCCAGATGAGACGCGATAAATCGATCCCAGAAGATCGATCTCTACCCCCCGAATCGGGCGGGTAGTGTGGACCTACCCTAAGACATATTCCAAGTCTAGGGAAGCAGCCACACACCAGTTCCTTAGAGACAAAAGGCAAACTGATGCCTCTGCCAGGTGCTACTGATATCAAATGAACCATCACCTGGCTAAGAGGCCATTCTTTGGCAGGAAAAAGGGTGAGAGCAAGAAATTTGTGTCTTGGCAAAGAAACAGCTAGAGGTTCTTGTCCCCACAACTGAATATGATTCTCAAAGACAAGGAAAAGTATAATAATGGGGTTCAGATACCCCAAGTTCTCCCCCCCCTCTACTCATGACAGTGACAACACTTGAAGAATAAAGGAAGCATAATTGGATGGGGGGGAGGGAATCTGGATTGAAAGATTCAGCCAGTAAGACTGCTAAAAATATGTGATGAGAGAGACTTTTGCTTTGAATCCACTTAGCTTGTTAATTTAGGTATTAGTTGAATTTTACTTGTTTTCTTGTAACCAATTCTGACTTTTATGCCTCATTACTTGTAACCACTTACAATCTTTCTTACTGTAGTTAATAAACTTGTTTTTATTTAAACCAGTGTGCTTGGATTGAAATGTTTGGGAAACTCCATTTGAGATAAGTCTTTGTGCATACTATTTTATATTAATAAAATGACATTATGACACTGCACCTCATATTCTTCAGTTATATTAGGATATGATTATGACACTTATGATGTATTTTATACAACATAGGTCATGTGAGATATCATCGAAAAGGTTATGATTTGCTGAATATGATTTTCCTATTTATATGCATGTATAATTTTTGTATCTGAAGTTAGGAATATTGACTATGTATCTGTATTTACACCTCGGGAACACCCACTAGGCAAAAGGCTCTCAGTCTAGATGGCTGGCTGGGAAGGGCCCATTCAGGTTAAAGGGCCATTAGAGAAAACAACAGGCCTTAGAAGAAGCTTATCTTCCACCTGTGGAGCCTTTCTGAGAACACTACAAACAGCCTCCGAGTAATGGCTGCTGTGACACTACAGGGATATGTGGCCAGGTCACCCGATGCTGGACTCTATCTTGGGATATCAGTATTTTTCCACTGACTGGCGTGGGAACCAAGCTTTGAAACAAAGGGTTCCCGCCCTACACAAAAGCTATATAAGGCAGGGGAGTAACAGCATGTTGGTTCTTCACTGACTCCCCACCCAAAGAGACTCCTGGAAACACCCGAGGAACAAAGACTGAACTGGGGGAAGTGATGGACCCAAGCTAAAGGGATTTTTAACCTGTGAATGGAACACCTGGGGATTCTAAGCTATAAGCAAGTGCAGCTTGCCCCTTAAGAATCTGCAGCCTGATTGTATCATTAATAAACTTGTTTTTGCTTTGTCTAAGGCCAATGTGGGGGAGTCATAACTCATGGCAGAAAGCAGTTGTGTATTCCTCTCCACATTGAGGGAGGGGGCGAATTTCATGAGCTTATGCTGTACAGTTCCCTGTCCAGCACAAGACGATATAATTTTGAGTTTACACTCCAGAGGGGGTGCGTGCCTGAGTAGCTGGGAAGTTCCGTAGCTGGAGCCTTCCCAGACAGGGCTGATCACAGTCTCTGCATGCAACTGCGGCTGGGTGTGTCCCTGCCTGTATGGGTGCCGGTGAAAGTGCAGTCTGGAGAGAGCTTGTCACAGCAGTACAATGTAAAAAGCAGCCCAGGCTGCTGGATCTGGGAGGTTCAGTGGCATCCCAGGGGAAACCTGTCACAGATGGACAACAGAAGCTCACGTAAAGTCTAAGAGAGGGCTGGGTAGAACAAGATGCACATTGCTGGGGGAAAGTCTGGGACTGGAAATTTATTGGTGTTGCTCTGCCGTGTAATTCAAGCATGGCTGGCCATAGCACTCATACAATTTATCCGGGAGTAATTTAAATGCTGGAGACTGTGTGTGGGTAGACCAGAAATGGTTGTTCTCACAGCAAAAGCAGTGTAAAAGGCACCCTAGGTTGGAGAATTGAGGAGTCAAAGCTAACAGTTCCAGATTGTACCGTGGGTAACGTGACCGTGAGTCCAAAAGGAATTGTTCCATATTGAATTCCATGTTTAAAACAAAGATTAGGAAAAAGAAGGTGACCCCACGGAAGGCTGTTAACATGCTGAGGTTTCAGTTATTATGATTTGCCAATGTCAAGCAAAGATGATTTCAGGACAGATCAAGTAAAAACTAAACAGTTGCCGTATTCTTTACTGTAGGTCCAGCAATGAATGCAGCAATGTTACTTTGATGGTTGTATTTACTTGAGAGCTATATCCACTTCATGAATAAAAGCCTTCCATTAACAAAACTCTCATTGACATTAGAGAGAGCAGAACAGGACCCACAAGGCAGGAAGATCTGAATTCACCTATATTAATCTCTGGTCCAGGATGCGGAACATCCAAGCATTGCCATGAATGACTATGTGCTAGAGGTGGTCAGTCAGTTCACCTACCTCAGATCTACCATCACGGACAACCTCTCACTGGACCCTGAGATCAACCGTAGAATCGGCAAGGCCTTCACAATTTTGGCCAGTTTGTCACAGAGAGTGTGGAACAACAACATGCTGACCATCAACACAAAGGTCGCTGTGTACCGCACATGTGTGCTAAACACTCTTCTCTACGCCAGCGAAACTTTGACCCCCTACGCTTCGCAAGAAAAGAGACTGAATGCCTTCCACATGTGCTGCCTCCGTCGCATACTCGGGATCACTTGGAGTGATCGAATAACAAACAACGAGGTGCTGGAATGTGCCAAGATCTCCAGCATGTTCACTCTCCTCCGTCAACGCCGCCTCAGATGGCTTGGCCATCTAAGTCGCATAGAAGATGGACGGATCCCCAAAGACCTGTTGTATGCTGAACTTGCCTCCGGAAACAGAGCTACAGGACGGCCCCACCTTCGCTTCAAGGATGTCTGTAAGAGGGACCTGAAGACTGTTCAATTCGACATCAACAGCTGGGAAGAGCTCGCCCAGGACAGATGCAGATGGAGACACGCTCTGACTGCTGGATTGAAAACTGGTGAAGACAAGCTGCGGCAGCTTGCCGAGGAAAAGCGGGTTCAACGAAAAAGGAAGCAGCGGCTCCAACCCACAGCTGACACCGCCTTCAAATGCAGCAAATGCAATCGAGACTGCCACTCTCGTGTGGGGCTCTACAGCCACAACAGACGCTGCACAACCATCAACTAAATATTCCCCATGGGCACATATCCATCGTCTCTCGAGACTAACGGACGCCAACCATCTCTGGTATTTATATAGCATCTTCTATCCGGAGGGATTAGAATCTTCTCTAGACTGCCTCATCTCTCATCTAAAAGCACCACCTTTATGATTAGGAGGGTGATTCAGTGCCAACTGGGATGGCAAATTACTAAGAAGAGGATTGGGATCGATCTACAAGCTTCTCTAAAACATTTATCATTATACATGTATTACAGAGGTCAGTAGGATCTACTGCCAGTCTTACTCTTCAGCATGACCACCATTTCATTTTACATAGAACATGAACACTTTCTGCCCCTATCCACCCTGACTGAATTCAAAAAAATGCCTTAAAAGTGCAAATATCTGTAGCCCCTTATCAACCCTCTGAGCTACCTATTTAAAATCTTTTCAGTGTCCTGTTATGTTTTTCACATTCTATGGAACAGTGTGACTGATTAAAACGGATGTTGGTACAGAATGAATGAAGTCAAGACATTTTACAAATTGTGGTTTTAAAAAATGTTGTTAGAGAATTCTGAGGTTTACATAAAGTGCTTGTAATGTTATTTTTTAAAGGAATACTACTCAAAACTTTCAAGTTGGGTGGTCAATATGTTTGTTTGACTCTTAAGTAATCAGTGGAAAATAGGAGTGTACACAAGCCAAGATTTGTTTGAGTATCTGGCTGGCAGTCAACACAAAGTCTGTAAATGGCGCAGTGATGCACGGGGAAGCTAAACAATAACTGGTTAAAGGATTCAAGCTGTATAATTAAACGAAGGCTGAGTTCCCCACCATGGTGCACCATTCCGGGGCAGCCCGGCTTCCCCAGGCAGCAATTTAAAGGGCCTGAGGCTCCCAGCAGTGGCTGGAGCCCCAGGCCCTTTAAATTGCCGCCAGAGCCCCGCTTCTGGAGCCCTGGGGTAGCAGCGGGGCTCCGGGAGTTATTTAAAGGGCCCAGGGCTCCCGCTGCTTCTACTGACCTGGCCCTTTAAATAGCCTCCGGAGCCCTGCTGCCACTACCCCAGGGCTCCGGGGGCTATTTAAAGGGCCCAGGGTGGTAGAAGCAGGGGAGCCCTGGGCCCTTTAAATAGCCCCTGGAGCCCCCCAGCTGCCACTGCTACACCAGTGGGGGGGGGCAAGGCAGGGGAAGGGGGGGCACTTACCCATATAGGGCAGGCTGGGGCTGGCTCTGACCCCCATCAGCTCCACCCCTTCCAGGGACCAGAGGTGGCCCTCAGCCCAGCCCCCTACCGGTAAGTCACTAGACTTACTTTCACCCCTAGACTCAGGAAACCTGGGTTCTATTCATGGCTCGCTCAATGATGTGCTGAGTGACCTTGGCCAAATCAATTTATAGCTTGGTGCCTCAGTTTCCCCATCTGTAAAATGGGGACAATGAAACTGACCTTGCCTTGTGATTTATGGCTAAGAGCTAATGTAGTGGGGCACACTCACCCCACACTGCACAGGTAAGTGTTAACCCTACATTGTGGGCTGAGGAAGCCACACCGCCTCAACTCTACTGGGCATACTCCAAATGCACTAGTATAAGAGGGAGTAGCTCAGTTCAGTGGGCTGATCTCCAGAGAGAAAGGATGCATGCTGCAGGCTCCAGCTGAGGATCAGCCAAAGCCTGAGACCATGGGAGCTGGAGATGGTGCAACCCAGGCAGACACCAGGGTATCCACGGAGGCCCCACAGATTCTGGAGTCTCTGGGGACAGCACAGACCGGAGACAGCAGAGATGCCCAGACTGCAACAGTGGTAACCACGGTAGGAAGCAGCCCAGAAGAATTAGATAAAGTTCCAGTTCACTAACCGGGCCACTGAGTCAGTGTTTCGGATGGACCCCCCTGCTGACTCAGTGGCAAGCACTCTCGGGCACTACGCTGGTGCCTGGTGGAGAGGGAGGGCTCAGGCTGCTGGGCCTGGGCTGCCATACCTCTCTCCTCCCCCCCATTGTTGTGCATGGTGCCCCCACTCCATGACTGAGACCACTAGGCCTTATTGCCCTGCTAACAGGGGCAGAGCCAGGGGGTTTGGACAATAGGCTTTGCTGCCCTAATGACTGGGTGAAACAGTTGACTGTGACCACTAGGCCCTACTGCCCAGCTAACAGGGGCAAAGCTATTGACTTTGGCAACTGGGCCTTACTGCCCTGCTGACAGGGGTAAATCTGTGCACTTTGGCCACTAGGCCTTGTTTCCCTGTTAAAAGGGGCAAGTATATTGACTTTGGCCACAGAGACATAAACGCAGGGTACTTACACCCCACCCCTACAGGGGATGGAGCACACCCTCCCCACATCAGATGGGGTTACCCCTATCCTGTCACAGCTAGGTCTTGCTGTAGCAAAGGAGCCAGCTTCAAGCTATCACCATGCAGCCAATGTCAGCAGTCTCACATTTTTTAGGCAGTCACAACAATACTATATATCACGTCATGTGGTTTAATATTCATTGTGCATTATCAGCTCGAGTGATTTGGTTTGTGTTAGTTTAGAATGAAGCCAGACCCTACCCTTGGCTCAGGTTTCCTATCTCTGCCTTTAAACTAACTAGCTGAGAGACTACTGGTGAAGAGGTTTAAAAGTATGAAATACCTGTGGCTTGATACTTCTATGCCCCAAATTCAACAACTATATACACATGAATATTAAAAAGGAACACCTGTATCAAATGGCCAGCTTTGGCTACTTTATCTGCATCAGCTTTCAGCTTTTTATCTATTTTAATACAGAATTTCAACTTCAAAACACCCAGAAAATGGACAAATCTGCAGTTATTTTAAATAGATGCAGTGGCTCTTAAATTAGATGAGGATATTTAGAACCAATATTAGAGCAGATGAATACAATGACCTAGAATGATGCTAACCACACAGATTTCACGAATGGATGAGTAACTTTTTTGCAACTTTTGCTACCTGCTCTCTCTCTCGCTCATTATTCCCAAATTACTATACATTCCAGATAAACGTCTTTACACTGATCAGCAACAACTCTGTTCAGGCTTGATTTTCCTTTTATCACCATTGTAAAAAGACATTAAAGCTTGTCCTCCAAAAATGCTTCACTTATTTTATAATTAAAGTTTGAGATCTTCAACAGCACCTTCTAATGGCTTTATATTATTGTCATCAAGAAATGCAGGCAAGACTATCACTGGTAAGCGTTTGGTGGTGTAGCAAATCTGCTGTACAATATACTGTGATAAATTCAACCCTGGTGTAACTATTGAAATAAAAAGAAGTCTGTCCCAGTGTCTGGGTGAAGGATAGAAGAACATCTCAATTGTTTTTACAATTATTTGCTAATTGTCTGTGTGCTATGTTTTAATATATTTGTGGTGGTGTCCCCTTAAGACGTTATGGGGAGATGCTTATGAATGTATATATGATGTAACTGGAATATGTTTTATGCTACATATGCCATGTAACGTATCTCTGTAAAAGTTATGATCTACTGAATCTATTCCTCCTGGTTGTATGCATGTATCATTGTTGTAGTTGAAGTTATGAACATTGGTTGTATATTTGCTGGTTTTATACATAGCCTTTGTAAGAGCCTGGGATCATGTCTTGAGAAAGGAATGTGCAGGTAAAGAGCCCAATCAAGAAGCGCTTGACAAAAAGAAATTGCAGACACCAATCCACATCTGAGCTTGGCCAGGAATGTCACGGGACTGGTTGTGCTGAGTTGTGCATGGACATGTGACTTGCCTATGTGATCCCAAAACTCCAGGGTAACATGATGCTACAGAGGGAGTAGGGAGGAGCATCCATCCAGGGAAGAAAGTTTATTTAAACCCCCAGGAGGCCCCTCCACCCTGTCTTGAGCTGGCTAAAGAGAGTGACTCTCCACCCCCCAAGGACACAGCTGAAAGAGACTGGAAAAAGACAATAGGGGGTGTGAGCAATTGCTGGACCCAGGCTAGGAGGACTATAGCCTGTAAAGGGAAGTTTGCTGAACTGGTGGTTTTTATCTATATACAGTGTGATTAGACAGACTTGCGTGTTTTATTTTATTTTACTTAGTAATTCACTTTGTTCTGTCTGTTACTACTTGGAATCACTTAAATCCTACTTTCTGTACTTAATAAGTAAAAAGTGATTTTAATAAGTTACCTGGAGGGGGCAAACAGCTATGCATATCTTTCTGTGAAATAGAGGGCGAACTATTTATGAGTTTACCCTCTATAAGCTTTATACAGGATAAAACGGATTTATTCAGGGTTTGAACCCCATTGGGAGTTGGGCACCTGGGTGTCAAAGGCAAGAGCACTTCCTGAGCTGCTTCCAGGCAGGCCTACAGCTGTTAGCAGACGTGGTTCAGACCTGGGTATGGGTTTGCAGCAGACCAGCGGGTCTGGCACAAAACAGACAGGATTCTGGAGTCCCAAGCTGGAAAAGGCAGGGAAGCAGGGGCAGAAATAGTCTTGGCACACCAGGTGGCAGGTCCAAGGGGGTTTCTGTGATACCAACCCATCACAGTGGCGTAGTCGGCAGGATCTGTACACAGCTGATTGCTTTGAGATACTGGTAGTGATTTTAAGCGAGTTTTAAGTGTGGTGGCTGGAAAAACAACAAAGTAAAATAAAATAAAACACGCAAGTCTATGTCTAATCACACTGTATACAGATAAAAACCTCACCAGTGTGTGTGGGTGTGTGTATATACACACACCCACACACCATATATACATTCATAAGCATCTCCCCATAAAGTCTTATGGGGACACAGTCACAATATTTTCCATCCCAAATCGTTGAGTAATAACACTGAGAACATAAAGAGTGATATACAGTCAGACTCCAACAAATTGAGGTCTTATAATGCCCATCCTATATTTCCTGACGTTCTTCTATTCCACTTCTAGCCACTACTGCTTCATGTCCATATTTTCCAGGAACACATACTGGATCAGAAAAATAGGTATAATATTTCCCTTTTGAAATATAACATCTTGAGAGACAGTGTTGTTTAGTGGCTAGAACACTGGATTGGGCTTTAGGAGACCTGGTTTCTTTCTCTGCTCTACTCCCAAGTGACCTTAGGAAAGTTTCTTCACTTCTCCACATCTATTTCCCATCCCACCCTTTGATGCTTTGCTGTATTTAGACTATAAGCTCATCAGGGCAGGGATTGTCTCTTGCTATATATTTGCACAGTGCCTACCACTTGCCTACCCTTGATTTCAGTCAGGGTCTTGAGGCCTTGTTGCACAAATAAATAATCAATCATCATTTGCTTCTCTGTCTACTGTTGAATGTTGAGCAGATACTTTAACTGAGTTGTTCACAATAATGCACCAGCTTTTTCCTGAATTACAATTCATTTAGAATCCATTAACGTAGATGAGAAGTTCAAATTGTTCCTTCCAATATGCATTACATTGCACTTGTCTACATAACATCTGCGACTATGTTGTCCAGCTGCCTTGCCTTGTTTCGGTTTTCTGAAACTGTTTGTTAGGAATTATATTTAAACCTATCACCATGGGTAGCCTAGTTAACTGCGTGAGTCATCTGCAGGCTTTGCCACCTTGCTGTGTGCTTCCTTCTGAAGAGGAGGTAATATATTTTATTGAACCAACTTCTGCTGGGGAGAGACAAGCTGTCTGTCATGCTTGGAGTACCTTTCCCAGACCTGAAGAAGAGCTCTGTATAAACTCACCCACCTTGTATCTCTAACATCCTGGAACCACCATGCTACAGCTACACTGAATCCTTCTGAGAATGTCATGTGCAAATTACGGCTTCATATTTACCACTGCATTGAACCTTGCTTGTTCCCCATTACCACCATTTTTCCTGTACCCATTCCTCACATTCAAACTGACTGGCCAGAGGAAAGGTTAGTCAAATATCAGGCTGCTTCCCACCATCCACCTTTAAGGAGACAGTAATTAATATTAAAGCTATAATTCAAACACATCAAGGGTCCAGGGCCCAATCCAACTCCTCCTGAAGTCAATGGGAGTTTGTGGACTTCAGTGTGAGCGGGATTAAGCCCTAATTTAGTTTAAAATTCAACACTTCTGATGAGTGGGGAGGAAATGCTAGTTTCATTTAAATGTTGATATTTAATCTCATAAATAGGAGTTCTAATCTACTTGAATAGCATCTGCTCCTCTTGCTTTTTATGTTCTGTTGACATCACCCAATTTCCTTATTCCTCCTTTCTTTACATCTTCTCAGCCAACTCTTGTCTTCAGTTGTTTTTAAGCCAATTTTTCCTCCCAGTGAAGCATATTATCAGATGTTTTAAGTCAGTGTAGTTCCACTGACCCAACAGAGGTATGTGGATATTTAACACCTATGGCCCTGGCCTATTATCTCCAATTTTTCATGTGCACATGACACTAATTTTACTCTCAAGTGCTTCATCTGCTTATTATCTGGAAGGTTCCTTCTTTTCTAAATTATGCACTCCAAAATATGCAGGAGCCAGATGACCAGAAATTACATCAACGTATGCCAGCCATACAATCTAACTTTTTGTCTCATAGTACTCCAGTAGACTAAGGTTAGAAGGGAGCATCATGATCATCAAGGCCGGCTCCAGGCACCAGCTTTCCAAGCTGGTGCTTTGGGAGGCATCAAGAATGGGGCGGCAGTCTGAGTCCCGCGGCAGCAATTCGGTGGCAGGTCCGCTCTTCCCGCCGCTGAATTGCTGCCGCGGGACTCAGACTGCTGCCCCATTCTCGCCTTCCGTGGCAGCAATGGGGCGGCAGGTCCACCGCTCTTCCCTCGCCGCCGCGGACTGGGACTACCTGTGTCGGAGGCGGGGCCCCGCCCCCAATGCGGGCAGACGTAGCAGGGCCCCGCCCCCAGTGCAAGCAGGCGTCGGGGCCGTGGCCCTGCTACGCCTGCCTGCATCGGGGGTGGGGCTGCTTGGGGCAGCAAAATTGTTAGAGCCACCCCTGATGATCATATAGTCTGCACATTGCCACAGAACCTCACCCACCTACTCCTGTAATAGACTCCTAACCTCTGGTTGAGTTACTGAAGTTCTCAAATCATGATTTAGAGACTTCAAGTTACAGAGAATCCACCATTTGCACTAGTTTAAACTTGCAAGTGACCCATGCCCCCCTACTGCAGAGGAAGGTGAATTTGTGAGCCTGTGTACACCAAGCCAAAAATTGTGGCAGTGGCCTATGTTAGGGGCAGTGCTGTTGAGCATTCATGTCCCACGAGGTGCTCAGAGAGGGACTGGGCTTCAGGAACCGACTACAATAGTGGCTGGCTCTTGGGCAGGCTGTGCATGCCTTGTGGCCTTTTCTTCCCCCTGCCTTCATGAAAGCACAGCCCATAATCTGATTCGCTGTCTGGGCAGAGTAAGCTTGTTATCCATACATGAAGTTGGCCTGCTGTTATTTTTCTTACTACAAATGAAAAAAAATATGTACTTTATATATAGTTTGTAGATCAGAAATGAAAACTGTAGTGGCCAACACCCTCCGAAAGGGATGTTTTCTACCGATGGTTCTCTCAGGAGTCACAGACAATAGCCACCTAGCATCATCTTTTAATCAACCAGCAATAGCACTTTATTTCCCAACTGCACTTCAAAGTAATTAGTCAACTACATTTTTGTTGCCAAGTGGATTATAAACCTAGGGATTTCTGAATATAAAGAGAAACGACTGAGGGATTTGGGTGCTGACTGAATAACTACATCAGAAGAAATTATGCAGTATTATTGACAGACAGTTCTTTTTTCAAACAAATTGTAACTTTTTTTTTTAGATCTGCAGAACAGTAAGGACTCTCCAGTCTAATTCATGCAGAGGTCAGAAACATAACTAATAAGACTTGTCCAGGTTGCATTTAAGAGCATTAACATGTCACATGCGACAGTGCATTAGACTCCAGCATTTGGCTGGTAGCCAGGTACGTTCACAAGTGTTTCTTTCACCAGAATGCTTAACTCTATTTAGCAGTCTTTCCTGCTTAGAATTATAGGGCTACAAGGAAGATTTAAAAGAAAAAAAAAAGATTCAAACGTCACTTCTCAAATATTAAGGGTTTTTTTGGTTCAACCAGGTTTGCTAAGAAAATCCCTTTTACTGCTTTTCTGTTAGGGTAGTCATACTGTTATAGTTACATAGCACTGATTCATCTCCACAGATTGCATTCAGAGTTCTTAGGGCATGGCTACACTTGCAGATGTAGAGCGCTTTGAGTTAAACCAGTCTTCGGAGAGTGCAGTAGGGAAAGCGCTGCAGTCTGTCCACACTGACAGCTGCAAGCACCCTGGCATGGCCACATTTGCAGCACTTGCAGTGGCATTGGGAGCAGTGCATTATGGGCAGCTATCCCACAGAGCACCATCTCCCCATTCTGGCACTGTGCCTTCTGGGAAGGGAGCAGAGGGTGCGGGTGCATTCTGGGTCCTGTCCCAATGCCCCGTGATGCATCAGTTTGCATCCCAGCAATCCCTGTGCTTCAGTCCACATTTGGTGCCATCTTTCAATATTTTTGGTACTGCGTGCTCGGTCTTCCCTTTCGGTCTGCGGGAATGGAGCCCGAACTGCTGAGGAATATGTTAACGAGTCTTGCCAGCATGTCACATCTGGCAGTTGAGTTACTCCTTAAGATCCAAACTGACAGTGAGGACTCAGATGATGATATCGACTTGAGTAACGACACAAGATTGCTTGTGGCATTCACGGACATGCTCACCACCGTGGAACGCCACTTTTGGGCTTGGAAAACAAGTACTGAGTGGTGGGATCACATCATCATGCAAGTCTGGGATGACGAGCAGTGGCTGCAGAACTTTCGGATGAGAAAAGCCACATTCATGGGACTGTGTGATGAGCTCGCCCCAACCCTGCGGCACAAGGACACGAGAATAAGAGCTGCCCTGACGGTGGAGAAGCAGGTGGCTATTGCAATCTGGAAGCTGGCAACTCCAGACAGTTACCAATCGGTCGCGAACCAGTTTGGAGTGGGAAAGTTGACTGCTGGAATCGTGTTGATGGAAGTTTGCAGGGCCATTAATCGCATCCTGCTCAGAAGAACCGTGACTCTGGGTAACGTGCATGACATTGTGGCTGGCTTTGCACAAATGGGTTTCCCTAACTGCGGAGGGGCGACAGATGGGACGCATATTCCAATTCTGGCACCAGCCCACCTAGCCTCCGAGTACATTAAATCAGAAGGGGTATTTCTCTATGGTTCTCCAGGCGCTTGTGGATCACTGTGGGCGTTTCAATGACATTAACGCAGGCTGGCCCAGAAAGGTCCATGACGCACACATCTTTCAGAACACTGGCCTGTTCAGGAAGCTGTAAGCCGGGATCTTTCTCCCCCCACCCCAGACCACAAGATCACTGTAGGGGAAGTCAAAAGGCCCATTGTGATCCCTGGAGACCCCGCTTACCCTTTAATGCCTTGGCTCATGAAACCCTGCGCAGGGAGCCTTGACAGCAGCAAGGAGCGATTCAGCCACAGGCTGAGCCGGTGCAGAATGACTGTGGAATATGCTTTTGACCGCTTAAAGGGCCATTGGCACTCTGTTTGGGAAGCTGGACCTGGTCCATGACAACATCCCCGCTGTTATATCCATGTGCTGTACCCTCCCTCACATTTATGAAGGGAAGGGGGGGGTGGAGAGAAACCTCAGAGGTTCAACACCTGGAGGCTGAATTTGAACAGCCAGAGAGCAGGGCTATTAGAGGGGCCCAGCGTGCAGCTGCAAGGATTAGGGATGCCTTCAGGGAGCAATTTGAGGCTGAAAGCCACCAGTAATATTTGGTGACCTGCATGGGAGTGAAGTGCAGTGGTTCCAATGTGAGTAGGAATCTGTGTTTGCTACACTGACTTGCAGTGCCTGTTGCTTTCCTGGGCTAAGGTATCTTTTACTTCATGCAATAATAAAGAATGTTTTCAATAAATGGATTTTTGGGCTTTGAAAATAAACAACTGCTTGGGAAACAGAAAGGGCATGACATCTGTGCTGTGTGGGATGAGGGAAGGGGGTGGATTTGCATATATCCTGTTATCACACTCAGCCTTCCTGTCTGGAGTGCTGTGCAATGAGTGCTGCACTTCAGGATGGTTATAATGCATGGTGATGGGGGCTGAATGCAGTGGGTAAGGGTTGCAGTTTGCAGGGCTCGGTGGTGAAGCTACAGGTGTTGGAGGCAGCTGGTGGCGATAAGAACCAGGATGTTGGGGAAAGTGGGTTGGAGGTGACATGGGGGCACGAGAGTGAGTTTTGGGACAAGGGCTGCAGGAGGGGCGGGCGTGGTAGTGCTCCGCCTGCATGGCTATGAGTGCCTGTATCGAGTCCACTTGGCACTCCATGATGCTTATCAGCCAATCTGTGCTTTACTACCGGAGCTCTGTGCTTTTGTGCCAGTGCTCTGCATTCTGCTGCCGGATCCTCCTTTCACTCCCTCTCCACTCCCGCGCTTTTAGATTCTCGTTAAGGGACTGCTGCATTACTTTATGCAGCATGTCTTCTTTGCTTGTACATGGCCTCCCTAATTCTTTGGAGTCTTTCGGCCGGTGTTAACATGGACGGCTGAGATCTCAAGGTTGCATCTATAAATGCAAAATGCAACACTTAACAGAAGCAGCATTGTTCACACCAGACAGAGCAATGATTCCCCCATACTAAGGGCAAGCACAGTCTACACAATAGCATAATTTGCCTGTCCCAAAGCGAGTGCACATAACCCACAGGAGCCCCAAAATGGTGAGTAAACACAGGGACAAGGGGGACTGATTGTTTCATGGCCGTACTGTCCTCTGGGTTTCTGTGCCTTGGGGAGAGCCAACAGCTGCAGGGGGCCCCTATACTGAACACTATCCCCACATTTTCCACAAGAGTTCGTCCTGGAAGATCTCGCTGCTGAGGGTGACCTGGGAAGCAAGGGGGAGGGTCTTCTACTACAATGCGGCTTCCACCCTGGCCCATATGCAGCTTACCTGTGTGCAGCAATGGTGCCCCTGCCCCTCACTGCACAGTGGTGCGGACACGTTAGCCTGAATGGGAGAAGGACCACAGTGGCTCTCCCAACAAACCTGCACAAGCGCATTGCCCAAGTTCTGGATGAAACCTTTGAGGAGATCACGGAGGCCGATTACCGCGATGTGAGAGAGCACATCAACGCCCTTTCCGCATCTAGGCATGCATGCAGCCCTAACCCTCCTCGCCCCAAGAGCCCGCACCCAGTAACTTCCTTCCCATAATAAAAGCCGCTTACCGGGCACCTCCTCTGATGCTTGTCCTTCCCCAAGCACCGGCCGCCGCAACGGACTACCTTCCTCCTGGCTTGACAGCAGCTCCTGGCTGTATTCATCTAGTGATGCCGGGGTGTCTTTGTCGTCCTCCTCAGCACCCTCACCCCTGCTTTCCTCCTCCTGCTGCCTTGTTGAACTGGCCTCTGAAGTGTCCATGGTGGTCCTCAGAGTGGAGGTGGGGTCGCCCCCAAGTATGTCCAGATCTTCGTAGAAATGGCAGTTTGTGGGGGCACCGCCAGAGCGGCTGTTTGCCTTCTGGGCTTTGCGGTAGGCATTCCGCAGCTCCTTCACTTTTATCCTGCACTGCAGTGTGTCTCGTTTATGGCCTATTTCCATCATGCCCCTTGATATCTGCCCAAAGTTATCGTAATTCCTACGGCTGGAGCGCAGCTGGGACTGGACAGCTTTCTCCCCACAAAACACTGATGAGGTCCAGCAACTCGCCATTGCTCCACACTAGGGATCACCTGGTGTGTGGAGGCATGGTCACCTGTAAAGATTTACTGAGAGTACTCCACGCCTGGCTGAGCAAACAGGAAGGGGATTTTCAAAATTCCCAAAGAACTGGGTCACCTGAGGGCAGGGCAGTAGAGTTCAAAGTGATGATCAGAGTGGCTAGAACAGGCATTGTCGGACACTTCTGGAGGCTGATCAGAACTCATTAACAGACCAGGGTGACCACACTGGTGCCATGGTGCTTCAGTGGGGGTGGGGGGAGGCGGCATCAAACATTAATCCACTTGCCAAGGTGGAGTACCAGGAGTGCTCTAGCCGCGGACTCAAAGCGCTCTGTGCCCTGCCAGTGGGGACACGTCATGAGTTAGAGTGCACGGGCTGCTTTAATGTGCTTTAACTCGCAAGTGTAGCCAGGCCCTTAGTTTAAGAAAATTCAAGAAGATTGTATGTGAGAAGAGCAATAAAACGCTACCTTTCTTCGTATCTTTTATCTTAAGACTGGCTTGCATATCATTGGCACCTAATGCTTATAAGTGTTGGTTCTCTGCGCCCCTGCACCCAACTATAGCTGTTTTGTTTGGTTTCTAGTTGCTATAATACTACAAATGCATCAGGCTCATAGTGATAATTGTGGATTTTCTGCCCTTGCCTCCAAAGTGCAAATTCCCCATCCAACACCTCGATTTTAAGTGTTGTGATGTTTTTCAAGTGTTTCACATTATTTAGTGTTTTGAAAACAGGTTGTCCCTCCAAGCATAAATCCTTGGCACTATTACACCTTCTGGGATTTTATACAGTAGATTGATTGGATCATTTTTGCTTCAACCAAACTATTGTTCCTGATGCAATTAGACTATACCTAGTTTTTGGATTTTGTTTATTTTGGCCTCCATGCAGCTGAAATTTTGACTTTAATCCTTAGTAAATATTTGCCCTGGTGGAGGTTGATTTTGACTTTAGTCATATTCACAATCATACTGTTTGTTTCTTAGAGGAGCACAATGTTTATACATCAAATTAAATGTATCATTTTGGTTACAGTTATAACATTCATCTCTGTAGAGATTCTTTAGACCATCTTTATACATTTGCTTTGCCAAATAATCCCCACAAGCTCTATATCAGTCATAATTAACTTTACATATATTTTCATATGCTAATGAACTATTTTCCATTAGTTATACTGTAACTTTTTGCTAATAAAACGATCAAACATCAAACATGTATACTCATTTCCAGTCATTTAAACGTCCAATCCAATGCTACATTTTAAAAAATGGATAACCTTCCACCTATCAGAGGGATTCTTTCAATTAAACAGTCTGAATATTTCATGGATGGACCAGAACCATTCTCCATGCCAATTTCTGCCCTTAGATATGTGCATGCAACTCACTTTGATTAAATGGGAATTGTAGGGGTTGGGTGGGGAGCAGATTTTGGCTGTAAATTTGGATTGGATGAATAGTTGGCAAATTATTGCACATCTGGTTTATATAAGAGGAGCTCATTTTTCTGAACGGAAACAAAAGCCTTTTATGGATTGCATTTAGATATGATTGCCAATGCTACCCAGCCCTAATCTAAATGTGTGCTTCAGTGAACATGCATTTCATAGGGAACTAGATGATTTGAGGTAACAATATGGAGCCTTTCAATTCAACACTGCTGGTGTGAATCCAGCCCATGTTGGAGTTATTAAAGGTTGCTAGTGTCTGATGTCTGTTAGTGTTGTGTATTTTGCTCTTTACATGCCATATGCAATATGAAGGAACTATACAGTCTCAATGAGGCCCATATAATGGTTTACACAGCTATATACACTTATGTATACAGCTGCTCCAGCAAGATTCTGGTGGCTTCTGAAACATTGAAAAACTACTTAAAGGGATACTGCCCAATTCCTATACACTGCAGGTGGCTTAAATGAAATGACTTGCTTCAGCCTAGTTCCTCAGGGACAGGTGTCCACATAAAAGTACCTACCACAATTCACATTAAATTGTTAGCTTTGTTGGCAGTCTCTGCAGTGGCAATGAATGAATGGGCTGAGAAGACTAAATTACCCTCTCAATGCTAGGGGTGGTCCCTGCAGGTTAGGGTAAAGATATATTGGTATTGTGATACAGCATGGCCAGAAGGCAGCAGAAGATGATCTAGGATGAGAAGCCTTATTCCCTGTAGATTAATTAAAAGCACCTGAAACCAATTAGAGCACTGGAAGCCAGTCACCTGATAAAATCCCCCTGCTTCAATCAGCCAGAGGAGGAGCTGGAGCAGAGTGGTTTGGTGGTGGAACAGAGAGCAGTTTGGAGGAGTGAAGCAGAGTGGATTGGTGGTGGAACAAAGAGCAGTTTGAAGGAAAGTGGAGGAGAGTTTTGAGAAGTGCTGCAGCGGGCTAAGACCACCAAGATCCTAGGTAAAGGGACACCTGGCTTGTGCAGAGGGAAGTCAGGAAGCCCCACAAGCTGAAGGTCAGGAGAGAGAAGTAGTCCAGGGGAAAGAATCACTGGTACAAGTGGTTCACCTGCTATCATAGGGCCCCTGGGCTGGGACCCGGAGTAGAGGGCGGGCCTGGGTCCCTCCCTCTCCACTCCCCTTCCCTGGGATACTAGTAGGATAGCTGTTGCCCCAGTTCAGGGGCAAGAAATGGCACCCTGAAACCCCCCCACAAGAAGAGAAAGTGCGGGACCCATCATAGTAGTGCCGGCAATTTGCCACAGTATCTACTAGCTATTCTGTGAACAGATGGAGAACTTCACTATCACAACCTGAAAGCTGTCGTTCCACTGCGTTTCAGCAGGCACCAATTCCAAAATAAAAGCAAGCAATGGATTTACAAACAAATTATGGTACACAGCAAGGGCTATTGGAGATTCTCACAACTACTGCAGTAAGTCCTACTGTTAGAGTCTCAATTTTTCTGTCAAGATGTTTTCTGGAGTTTAGAAAATGGCTTTGACTAAATGAAAATGTTAATGAAAAAAAATGTCATTGTGAACTTTTGAGTTTGTCAAAAACCAGCACATTTTCCAAGAATTTTAGATGAAAAAACTAAAGTTTTTCCATTTTTGGAAAAAAAAATTCATAGAAAAAAAACATTTCCTTACTAGCTCAGCCTACTAGAGTTATGAAAATCTGCTGCAGAATTGAGCATCATAATACAGAAACAGTGATGTTTCCAATGTTCTTCACTTGCTGTAAAATGTATCTGTCATAACAGGATATGGTGATTAGCAGACAAGTTGCCAACAAATCCCTCATTTAATTAATTTGTGACTAACAGCCTTTCAGATTCCAATTTTCCTCCCAATATTGTCTGGATTCTTGGAGATGTTTTAAACAAATCTTGGCAACCAAAATAACCCAACCAATCTTAGAACTAATTGCACCCTCTTGCATGACAACTTCTTGGTACTTGAATGGATGGAAAACAGAAAAATAACTTATGTACAATGGTTTGAAAATTGTTAAATTACTGTAGAATTCAAGTGCTCATTCAAGGTGGAATTTATGGGTCTCACTTACAGAATGATCAGGTTTCATGTAGTTGCAGTGAGGATAAAATTTACCCCAAAATTTGGGGGCAGAGTTTGTGTGGCTGCTGTGTTTCCCCCTCCACAACTCCTGTGTCAGTCTGTGGAGGAAAGCAATGGTTGCAGCCCCACCAGCAACCTCTACAATGGGGTTCCCCACCTAACGGGGTGTGTATTTCAGTGATTTATTGTCAGACTGAGAGGACTTATCAAGTGGGCCCCATAGGGGTCAGTCCTGGGTCTCTTACTAAATATTTTCATTAATAATGTGGAAAATAGAGTGGAAATTATGCCTATAAAATTTGCAGATGACACCAAGCTAGGAGAGGACAAGCACTTTGAACAGGATTAGAATTCAAAGCAACCTTGAAAATTGGAGAATTAGCCTGAAATCAACAAGGTCAAATTCAATAACAAGTGCAAAGTACTACACTTAGGAAAGAAAAGTCAAATATACAACTATAAAATGGGAAATAAGGCTAGGTGGTAGTGCTGCTGAAAAGAATCTGGAGTTATAGTGGATCATAAATTGAATACAAGCCAACAATGTGATGCAGTTGCAAAAAAGGCTAATATAATTCTGGGATGTATTAACAGGAGTGTCATCTAAAAGCCATGAGAGGTAATTGCCCAACTCTATTCAACAGTGGTAAGGCCTCAGCTAGAGTAAAGGTCCAGTTCTGGGTGCCACACTTTAGGAAAGATGTGGATACACTGGAAAGAGTCCAGAGGAGAGCTACAAAAATAACGGTTTAGAAAACCTGACCTGTGAGGAAAGTTTAAAATTGGGCATGTTTAGCCTTGAGAAAATAAACAAACAGTCTTCAAATATGTTGACTCTCATAAAAAGAATCCACTGAAGATAGGACAAGCAGTAATTGGCTTAATCTGCAGCAAGAGAGATTTAGGTTAGATAGTAGGAAAACTTTCTAACTATAGTTAAGAACTGGAATAGACATCCCAGGATAGGTTGTAGAATCCACATCATTAGAGACATTTAAGAGCAGGTTAGACCTGTCAGGGAAGGTCTAGGTTTACTTGGTCCCACCTCAGCACGGGGGATGGACTAGTTGACCTCTCAAAGTCCCCTCCAGCCCTACATTTTTATGATTCAGTAGTACCGGATTCAGTGGCACCTCACCCCTCTCCACACTGGCTTTTGTAGAACTCATGGGCAGTCCCACTCCATACAGGGAGTACGTATGGTCTGTCCACAACTGTCACAATGTTTGCATAGTGCCAGACTCCTTGCATTCCAGTTAATTTCCCCATTATGACATTATAGCTAGGTACAACACATTGCAATAATCTTTATGAGTGACTGAATCTAACAAATAGTTCAACAAAACTGTCGGCCTTTGGGGTTCTCTTACTGCACGGATCATAAAAACTATCATTTGAATGCAGTAAAAAGCATTTTGAAAAGTTAATTCTCTCAGTTGAAACACCAAAGCCATAGAGGACCCAACTGAAATACAGACCAGCTGAATAGCTGTACATTGCAATTATAACAAGTACTACAGGAGAGAATAACCATCTTCAAAGGTGTAATCTGGAAATTGAACAGATGTCCATTCACTAAATGTAGCACAGAAAAGTTAAAGGAAAACAAGGGTTGAAGGAAGCAGGTTACTCAGATTAATTGTCCAGGAATCTTAGAAAAATAAGATCCACTAGCAAAAAGCTTTATACACTTGTCAGCTGTCCCATTGTGGCCCAGACTGCCTGGTCACAGTCCCTGCAGTAAGTCATGTTACATATACGGGGAAGGGTTGGCCGGATTCTCCATTCACCCCATGATCACAGTCACAAGGCAGAGGAGGAAAAAGGAAGGATGGGTGCATGCTGTGGTGGAATGGGGAACCTAGGGACATACTAGGGGGCATGACACTGTGTGTGGGGAGATAAGGGGGTCAAACAAACCCTCCTGACCACCAGGAAACAGACAAATGGGAGGGAAAGTCTGAAGGCCCCCTAATGGAGAGGGAGAGGAAATTCCCCACTGAAGACACCAGGGCGGGGAAACAAATGTGCTTCTTTCCCAGAACATTTGAGAAAGGAGGTAACAGGTCCCCACAAAGCAGATGCAGGTGAGGGGAGCCTGTTGAGGACAGGAAGTGGTCCGAGGGTGGGGGTGCTTGAGGCCTCTATAGGTCTGGATAAGCATCCACACTTCAAAGGCTTATCGGAACCCTGAACATTATGGCCCTGATAAATAAGACATTGATATTAAAAATAGCTTAAAACTCAACAGGAGGGTGCACGTAACAACCCTAGGGATTCCTATAGCTGCCTACAGGGGCTTATTGATACTTTTCCACAGCATGACATAATGCCAATTGCAGGGTCTTTGGCACTAAAGAAAGAAGGAGCATTTTTATCAGAATCTAATGGCATGACATCGATTGGAAAAGGTCAATGCATAATTATATAACTCACTGAATTCTGCTTTGAGCATCTGCTATTCCCTGAAAGCACTCCATTTCAAAATCTCAGCAAGAGAAAATACATTCTTTGTTCTCAAGATCAGCTCCCCAGGAATTCAAACTATTACACATTCTGCAGGAAATTTAAAAAAAAAAAAAAAAAAAAAAAAATCTAGCATCCCCAGCTGCTCTGCACCATCAGGGGCTGATTGAAAATAATTGGCTAGTGACTTGCTAAATTCCAGGCTTGCTGCATATGCACTTCACCTCAGCCTCCCAGGAATACACTGCACATAGTGGCAAGGAAGTGCACAGTGAAAATTGGTGAGCAGTTTGTTGCACGGCAGGATGGTAAGTTGAACAAAGCACCCAAAATGCTGCTGTTTGAATAGGGTTTATTTGACACTGCAAAAAAAGTACAAGAGCTCAGACTGAAAAGGCACCTTAAATGAGGCAGTTGGAAATGATTATTTAGCAGTGAGCTGGCACATGCAAAGCATGGAGAGATATGATAAAGATGAGCAATGCAAGAAACATGAACTGCAAAATGCAAGTAATCATGGGACACTCAGTAAAATGAGAGATGTCAGGAAGGCTTCAAGAGAAGAATGGGCACAATCACACCCAGCCATGGGAACATTGCTGGATTTGGCAATATAAAAAGCAGAAGAAACCAAGAAAAAGTAGAACCTCTATACCAAAAACATTATAGGAGGGTAGATGATAAAGAAATGTTACATTAGCTGCCGCATGCAGGAACCAGCATCTGAGCGAGATCAAAAATGCCATGAGTGAACATGATAGAAAGGGTGATTGGTTGTGATGGCACAACTGCTGAATTCATTAAGAATCCTGATAAAAGTATTGACACGTGATGCAAGATTCATGAGGGTGTATGCAAGATATACATTCTGCTACCAATGAAATGCATATGAAAATTAAAATATTACTCAAAACTCACACAAACAAAACACATGCATAAGAGATGAGATCAGAAAACGCATTATCAGGCCTATAACTTAACAGTGATAATGAAGAAACAGCATTCAGCCAACAGCTATGTGCTTTCTCAAGTAAATCGAGCTTTCTATTCATGTATTTCATAGAAAGCTACTTCTAATGGACTCCTAGCACAGTAGGTTGACAAATATGTGTATCTGCATTTTAGCTGGAAAGCAGCAATTAGAACAGCAAAAGGCACAATAGACATGTCAGACATATTGTGGAGAAATGAAAGAGAATCTACGGCTCTGAAGAGGAAAATGCTGTAAAGGGCAAGTGCCGGAGAAGATGAATTCCCCAGCCTACCTTCAAAAATTCAGTGTTGCCAAGCCTAATTCTTCTGTTAAAATAATGGCTCCATCGTGACTGTAGGAGCCAACACCAGCACTTCATATTCGGTTCTCTTTTCTTTGTGTAGATGCTGTGATCAATAATTGGGATAAAGTTGCTGTGCTTTAATTAGCACTATTTAATAAACAGCACAATTTTTTTTATAACTTCATCTATTACCTGAAGTATACAAAACTCACTCTGCCCCACTGAATGACCTACATACAGTTAAATTCTAGAACAGAAACTTACCCTGTATTATTCCGAAGATCCTGTGATGGAGGGCTCCACTCACTGCTAGAATGGCACCTCCTCCTGGCCTTTCTGGGGAATAGCTCACCAGGTCAACACCCCTGCCTGCAATTGCACACTGTCTCTCGGTCTCTCTCTCTGGGTATGCAGCCCCTCTCTTGTTCCCTGAGCTGTTGCCGCCTCTTTGCAACTCAGACCTCCAGCCAGGTCCCTATATGCATTTTCTCCTTTCTTGGTATCAAAGTCTTTTTTACTGCCAGCAGTCCTAGGCAGTTGGCCATTGACTGCCTTGTAGTGCCACTCCCTCAGTGGCTAGTAAGGGAACCCAGGCCTGCCCTCTACTCCAAGCTCTGGCTCAGGGATCCTCTAGCCAGCAGCGAAGGTTTGTTCCCTTTTAGACCTTACTACCTAATTGGCCCATCTGGCCTTCATTAACTCCTTCAGGGCCAGTGTGGGGCACACACCCCATCACAGATCCCATTGTAAATTCTGTCTGTTGTATATTTCACCTATGCACTTCAAACTGAACTAGATGCCTTCAATTAGGAGATGCCAAACTTAACAATAAGGGCTTTGAATATCCACCACCCCCTTGGCTTATGCTGTCTGAAGTATCACCATTAGCAGAGACTGCATGCTTTCCTCCCACAATCCCCAGAGGTATCAGCCATGACACATAATAATGAACTCCATGTTTCAAAATTGGTACCTGAGATACCCCAAGATACCATTCTAAAATATTACTCTATAGATACAATAGAAAATGCAACACACATGGACATAATACACAGTAAAGGCTTTTGAACTAGCAATGTACAAATTTACCATGTCTGATTTTCCCTAGAGAAAATCAATCTTTAATTTAAGATGATTTCAATGCACCACCAAAACAGACCTTTCAGTCCCAAGAATAAGATGCCTCCATTTTGAGGAAATATTAGTCTTAGGAAGAGTGGCTTTATGATTAAGGCACTCAGGAGATCTAGCTTCAGTTCCTAACCCTGCTACAGACATCCTGCATTACCTAGACTAATTTACATAATTTCTGGGTCTCGGTTCTCAATTTGTAAACTGAGACTACTACTACTACTACCTCCCTTTCTCTACCCTTGATCTGTCTTGTTTAGATTATAAACTCATTATGGCTAGCATTGTCTATTACTATGTGTTTTTACAAAACCGAGCAAAATCAGGCCCAAATCTCTTAATACAAATAAATAAAGACGGAAGAAGGAAAAGAACAGTGCAACCTAGATATTGAAAAAAAATCTTTTGTATTGCTTTTGGTTATTCTTGGTGATTGCCCTACCCCATCTACTACTTCTCTCCTAATATCTAGTGCTCAACTTCGGTCTCCATAAAGCAACAGTGATGCAGGAATGTTGTGCTTTGATGGCTTTATTTTCTAAATCTGTGTCTTATCCGTATAGCATATGGAAGTAGCAGTTCCAGCTTTCTAGTCCCACTTGAATGATTACAGTATAAAGCTACTGTAAAGTAACCACTCCTCAGAAACAATATTCTTGGGGGCACATGGTCTACCAATAGCCTGTGAAGCACAAAGCTAAGTAAGAAAAGTGAATGCAGCCATGCCGCCCCACCCCATGCTCCAAATCTGTGCACAACTTTAATGAGATCTTTGTTGGAACAGGCAGTTATCAAAGATTCATTAAAGTTAAGGACACCCTAGCACGGCCATTAATTGGTCCAACTTCCCAGGATGTGTCATTTGTGAAGATTGAGACTTGCCAAGGAGTTCTCAGTTGAAATGTTTGCAGTATTCCACTCCTATCTTGTAGCATTCAAGCTCTGAATGTGAATTTAAGTACATAGTCTCTCGTCATGGGAGTTGCAATTGTCTTACCTTTATCAAGATGGAGATAATATAGCAGCTAAAAAGGGATGCATTGTCACTTTGTTGGTGTGGAACAATTCTAATGAATACCAACGAATTTACAGTGTATTAGGTTTCCATTGTGATTCTTCAATCATTATGTTTATATATTTTTGGGTCATATTTGTAGTCACTTAGCTGTTTAAGAACCTCAATACATCCTCAACACCTAAATGGCTTAACTTAGAAAAACAAAAGCTGCTGGAGTCCTGGTTAAAGTCAGAGGGACAATCTGGCCTTTTATTTGGAGATCATCATCAAGGATCTTTACTTGATGAAAATGTATTTTGAAACCTTTATTATAATTTCTTTGTATGCTGGAAATTGGTACTCAGTCAAGTCAGACAGCAACTGGCATATTGTATTTGTGATAAAAGAAATTATTTTAAAAAATGTTAATTTGCTAATGCTTTTTGTTCATGCAGTAAATTCCAGTTTACTCTGGCATTCTTTAATTTCACTTCTGCAAACTCTGTTAAATATGGCATGCATGGATGTCAGTCTTCACAAAAACACGGTTCATGATGAAGGATTTTTTTAATGATTGACAGGCTCGGTCAGGGTTCTTTGTCCTATTCATTTCTTAAAGGCAGGATATATTTTAGTATTGAGGAGTGAAATATAAAAATGTATCTTTGAAACTACATTTGTACAAAAAGCCTAACATGAGAAATTAATTTACTTTTAACTATTTCAGATCTAAACACTAGTGGAGGTTTCAGAACTTGGGGAGATTTTTCAAAAAGGCACAAATGGCAGGTTGGTACCTATCCACCATTGGCTTTCAATGGGAGTTGGAGTTAAGCACTTATCCTTTCTCTGTGCCTTTGAAAAATTTAACTTTCAAGCCCTCCCTTCTCCTCACAACTAGCCCAAACAATTCAAAGATCATGCATAGATCTCAGTAGTTGAGATTCACCCGAGTCTACTAAAAACACCAACAGAACTGGCATTTGATTCTTTTTTGAACTCCTTATCTATTGTATGTCACATATATTCAAGCCTCTCTTAAACTTCAGTCTCATTATAAGCACATAGACACAAATCTATGGCTAAGTAAGGGCCACAGAAGAGCAGAAAACAAATGTGTTTGTGTTGAGCAAGAAAGAGGCAGGGATGCAAACAACTGATCCAAGCCTGCAGATCCTCATGTGCTGCAAAACACTGATATACAGGGTCTACATCTGCTCTAAAGTGGAAGGGACCATTTTATAGATGAGGCCAGAGCCATGGAGCTCCTAGCTACAGTTGCAACTATGGAGCACTTTGTGGGGAAGGAACCCCTGCAGAACTCCCCTGTGCAAAATCTTTTTACTTGAGCATTGCACATGAGAAAGTAGGGGTACACAGAATTTCTGCTATGTACTTTTGTTTCTTATTGCTCATAGTCAAAAATGGCACATCTCCTTAGCAACACAGGCTACTGGATGCACAGTAAACCTGTCCTCCACATTTGGCACTATCAAGTACGTTAGTTCAATGTTTTGATCCTTATCTTCAAAGCATTTAATGGCATGGGCACAAAACACTTAAAAGATGACCTAAAGCTCCGTGATAAAGACTATGGTCAACAACTCCACTCCTCAGGAACAGTGAAAGTCTCTACAATAAGAGTAAAACTTGTCTGATTAGGAGACAGACCTTTCCTGGGTGCCAGCCCAAGACTGGAACAAACTCCCACAGGAACTAAGGACCATCACAAACCTCAACACCTTCTGCTCCAAGTGTAAGAAATACTTTGAGTTGGCTAGAGAAGTCAGGTTGAAGAACAGTATGTGCATTTAATAGACAAAAGCCACATTAAACAACACATACAGTTCTCCTCCTAGAGAGAGGACGAAAAAGAACTGTGAGACAAATGTTTGTCATCATTTTATGTTCTACTGGAAGGCATGCAGGCACTATCATGATGTGGTTGGTAAAAGAACCTATCCAAATAGAGTAGCTGGGTGAGCAGTGAGGAAAGTTATTCACAAACATTTCTCCAGCTTCGGTTTGACAAAACATAACTTTGACCATGGTCCAGTTTTTTAAAAAGGTATTTTGGCACTGCTGCACTCAGCATAGATCATAGAATGTCAGGGTTGGAAGGGACCTTAGGAGGTCATCTAGTCCAACCCCCTGCTCAAAGCAGGACCAATCCCCAATTTTTGCCCCAGATCCCTAAACGGCCCCCTCAAGGATTGAACTTACAACCCTGGGTTTAGCAGGCCAATGCTCAAACCACTGAGCTATCCCTCTCACCCAAGAGGATATAAGTGTTGCAATGCCTAAGTCTCATTTCAAAAAGGGAATTAGACACTTAGGAACCAAAATCCCATAGACAGCCAAAAGAGATTTAGGCTTCTAAATGCCTTTTGAAAGTGACACTTAGGCATTGCAACACTGAGGATGGCAGTTCCTAAATACCTGGGCCCATGCCTGTACCCATTCTTATTCAGCATTTACAGATATTCATACAAGCAAAGTTCTGGCTGTATGAATGCTCGTAGTAAGAGTTTCACGCCCAGAGCGAAGACTCAATCATAAAATAAAAATTCATTTTGGGTGGAAGCATAATGTATTTTATAAAGGTCAGGCCATCCAATCAGGGAACAGAAATAATTACATGAGATTTAAGTGACCAATCACACAGCTCAAATATTGGAACACTTGAATTTACATGTGCTGCAGACAGTCCAGGAACAATCTATACGCTGACATTTGTTCACCCAGAATATTCATTGAACAATTCTGAATAGAAAATAAATGTGTAAAAAAAAAAATCAGTCTGAACATTCACAAACAGGAAAAAGGACTACGTTTCCCTACATAGCTGCTGGAATGAGGGATGTGGCAGTTTGAAGTGGTTCCCATCATATACAGGGTATATAGTTTTGTTCAATGATTTTCAGTATCCCCTCTATAAAAATTGTTTCAGCACCTATGTTTCCCTGAACACATTTTTTGTTGTGGACTGTGATTAGTTTTTGTTACGGACTGTGATTAGTTTTTGTTACTAATTAACGTGTGTGTGTGTGTATATATATAAGACCATAAGTCATTAACATTTTGTATAGATCAAATATTTTTTATTAAAACCTATACTAATTTAGGGCTGTCAGCATATTGTATTACAATCACTATGGTACACTACACTAAGTGGATGGAGCACATTGTAGATAGGCTATAATATACAACTCTGTTTAAAAATAATCCATTACAGGGCCAGAATCTGCCACCCTTACTCTGCAAGCCAACTCACTGAAGCCAGGGGATACCCCTGGAGTAGGTTCTGCTCAGCATGGGCAACAGTGGCAAGATCTGGCCCTGAATTACAGCAAGGTAAAAAGACAGGGCACATTTTAGATACACTAGAATACTGAACTCACTATCAGCTCGTTTCTTATATTCCACTCCACATCCCCTTTCTGGTGAATCTGGGGAAGTCTAGTTGGTATATTGGTAATTCTGCATGTGTTACAGATCTGACATGGCTGTCCTGTGCCAGTTCTTCAGAAGATAGCTAGCACTGAGGGAAAATTAACAACAGATGATAATTTCTGAAAATATCATTAATATTTATATGTACCAAGTAAGCATTGCTCTATGCAGAATAGAACGAGGGAAATTCTCTCCTTGCACCCAGCCAGAAGAATTGTACAGGGCACTGGGCATCTTAACTGGACGGGGGGGGGGGGGGGGGAGGGAGATAGAATTACTTCCTCAATACACCCCAGGCTGTAGACTGTGAGAACTTAAGAACCACTCCATGAAACTTGCTTCAACCTAAACGGTGGTTTTCTCCACTCCTTAATGTCCCCCAATTTGCAGCTGCGGATGGAGCTCCCATGGAGCTGGTCTCCACACTGCAGACAGGCACAGCATAGCATCTTCTTCCTCGTACAACAGAATTGCACAAGTTCCACTGCCAGACGTCTCTCTGCTAGAACGGAGGCAGGTTCCATATAAGCAGGGCTGAATAAATGGTTAATGAATGCCATGTCATGATCATGTGAATTCACTGTAGCTACATGATTTACCCACTTTAGCATTTAGTATCAGATTACCTGCAAGTTAAATAATTTACTGTTCCATTTCCACAGAGGTCACCATATAGTACAGAATACACAGCAACCTTCTGTAGTGCACACAGTCTCATGACTGATGGAAATCTAGCCATGTGACAGGCTTCTTGCATTGCATGAACATGAATAAATCATGTCATGACCATGGGAATTTACTGGGGCTACATTACTAAATGCTACTGTGGATAAGTATCATATCCCCTTTACAATAAATAATGTATCTGTTTCCATAAAGGACATCATGGGGTAGAATAATAGGCTACTACATGTATAGAGCATATGGTCCCATAATGAATATAAAACTAGCTGTGGGATAGTATTCCTGCCTTGCTTACTGTTGCTACTGTACCGTCACTGAAAAAACAAACATGCTATATTGATTAGTTTGCTTTTAGAAGAGCATTCTATAAATAGATCTATGTTCTGTCAGTGACAGACTAGAATTTGCCAGCAATGTCCCTTATTTGAAATGAGCCTATTACGTGAAAGACTGGCTTGGCTTCTAAAGGTGAAGCTTGGCTACACTATGTCTTACTATCAAAATCTCCTCACAGAAACCTCAGATTGCCACTCAGATCCCTATACAATAACACTGCTCTACAGCCAAAATGCTTCTGAAATAAATGTAGTCAAACTGTACTCATTCTGGGTCACTGAGAACGAAAATGATGCTTAAAATTGTTGATTGGCTCTAGTTTTCAAGAGATGCTATTGGGTCAGTATATACGACCCTTGACTTGGGAATGGAGGAAGATAAATGAGTTATAAAGGGAAGGGATCTCAATTTAAACCAGAAATGACTGAAATACATATTTGCCTGGATCTATGAATAAATCTATGACTGGGTTTGGACAGTACTTGCTTTTTAGGCAAAACAATGAATGATGCAATCTGAAGCTGGTATTGCGTCATACAGGATATGAATTGCATCATGTTATTCCTAAAAGTCATGGATGCTGCAATCATAACGAAGCTTACATCACTCTGCTGAACAAATTGCCCTATATCAGCTCTAGAAATCATACAGTGTCGTGCTCTCTTATTTGTCAGTGTTTGATTTTGCAAAGGGACACATTTCTGTTTAGCCAAAGTGAGCAGAGATGCCTCGTACTTGTGTGAACAGTGCAGATAACTTCTGCTATGACAATAGGTGGGCCCCACATATGCTGCAACACTTGTGCAACCAATCTTCACCGGTGGTTGAACAGGAAAAGGAAATCTGCGCCTTTTGCAGTGCCAATGCTTTGGAGAGAGCCAACAGATCATACCAGCAATTACTACTTCTGCATGGTGCCTCCAGTTAGGAAAGGTGTGTCAAAGAAGAAAAAGTGGACTGTGCATTATCCAAACATTCTATCAGCTATATGCCCAGTACCCCACGGAGAAGGACTGCCGGTTCCTGATGCACCAGAAGCACTCTCACTTGAGTCAGACGAGGAAGAGGAAGAGGATGAAACTTCTGGTCCTGAACCATCAATGTCACAGGACCCACATTTTCTCCCCTCCTCCTCCTCTGAACCACACCTCATAACACAAGGTGAACTGAATGACCTTGTCAGGGATTTGGAACTACCCAAGAGTAAGGCAGAGCTTTTGGGCTCCAGACTACAGCAGTGGAATCTCCTGGCAGGTGATGTTAGGGTTTCCATGTTCCGTGACCGTCAAAAGGATCTTGTCCCATTCTTCTTCATGGAAGGTGATCTTGTAGCCTGCAACAACATCGATGGTATGATGGCAGCCCTCAACATCGTTCACGATCCAGATGAGTGGAGACTGTTCATTGATTCATCAAAGATGAGTCTTAAAGCTGTTTTACTGCAGAATGGCAATGTTTTGCCATCAATTCCAGTTGGTCATGCAGTCCATGTGAAGGAAACCTATGACAACATGAAACAACTTTTGAGGTGCATAAACTATGACCAACATCAGTGGCAGCTTTGTGGCGATTTGAAGGTTGTTGCTCTCTTGCTTGGTCTGCAGACTGGATACACAAAGTACTGCTGTTTTCTCTGCGAATGGGATAGTCATGCAAGAGATTCCCACTACACATCAAGAAAGATTGGCCACTCTGACAGTCATTGGAGCCTGGGAGGAAAAGTGTTCAGCATCCACCACTTGTTGAATCAAGGAAGATTTTGTTACCACCCTTACACATCAAGCTGGGTCTGACGAAGAACTTTGTCAAGGCCATTGACAAAACACAAGCAGCTTTCAAGTACCTCCGTGGAAAATTTCCAAGGTTAAGTGAAGCTAAGATAAAGGAAGGTGTCTTTGTTGGTCCTCAGATTCGTGAACTTCTTCGAGATGATGCATTTGACCATGCACTGCGTGGCAAGGGGGAAAAAAAGGCATGGAAAGCCTTCCAGTTAGTGGCAATAAAATTTCTCAGAAACAACAAGGCAGACAACTACAGGTTGTTGGTGGAAAACCTCCTCAAGGCATACAAAAGCCTTGGTTGCAACATGTCACTAAAGATACATTTTTTGCACTCTCATCTAGATTTTTTTCCACCGAACTGTGGAGCAGTGAGCGACGAGCACGGCGAGCGATTTCACCAGGACATTGCAACAATGGAGAAACGCTATCAGGGCAAATGGAGCCCATCAATTCTTGCAGACTATTGCTGGACAGTGACAAGAGATGCTCCATTTCATGAATACAAGAGACAAGCCAAGAAGCGCCGAGTAGACACTGAATAGGACTAAACTATGTACATAATAGTTTTTTGCCTTTTGTTTCATAATAAATTTTATTTATAGAACCCCTTTGCTGATTTTTAAAGTGTTACGTAAACAGGACAGGTGAAATAGTATCATGTAAAGCAACCATAAACACATGAAAAGACCTAGGTTTACAATTTATGATTAAAACTCTACTATCTACACAATATACATAGACATAAAATGTAAAAACTTAAATATCTTAGAAACAGTAGCCAGTTGTTTTAATTGTCATATTTGAATTCAGCACATCAAAATACATACTAAATAGCACATTTTATCTCTGAAGCAGACTTCTCCTCAAAAATTGTAGACCAGTGTAATTGGAAAGGGTGCTTCTCTGTGAGATCAAGAATAGATCAGCCCAGTAAATATTTCCACTACATATTTAGATGTATAATTATTATTTGTGGTCCTCCTACCTTAAGAGCATGCCAAGAGCTCGACAATTGAATGAGACAAAATTTCTCATATATCATTAGAAATCAGGTAGTGATTTAGCAGAGACTCCTTGTGCTTAGTGGTTACATCAGCAGATTGAGATTTTAAGGATTTCTATGTTCTATGCTGTGCTTTGCTACTGATTGTCTAACACTGGGCACAACAAGCACTCTGTGCTTCAGTTTAGCTTCTGTAACAGGGGGATAAGACTTCCTTATTGCAAAGGGGAGCAGCAAGTCTTAATTAGGGTTTGTAGAGCACCTTGAATGAAAGGCATTTTATAGGTGTAAATTATTATGACTTTGCTTTACATCTGATAGACAATACATTTTTAATGCATCATTTTTATTGAACTGAATGAGGATTACCAGTTTCTGCTACGCTGGCTCATCTGAGCAGTTTCAATCAAATCAATGGGTTTACTTGCATAAAAAATGTACTCTTCAGTATTAGGAAGGATGACCAACTGGGGACTAGGGACCAGATCTTGACAGCTTTTACTCATGCTCCTTACTCCTCAAGTCATCCCACTGAAGTCAATGGGGCCACTAATGGAGTGAGGTGCTACACAACAGGAGTAAGGGTGACTAAATCTGCTCTTAATGAGCAGATTAATCCAATTTTTCTAAAGCACATTTTTGTTATGTACAGGATACCACACACTTAGACAATTAAGATTATTAGTATCTACTCAACTAAGGTACTTAATATCTGCCATTTTGATGTAGCTCACATTGACTTCCACAGGACCTGTATACATTCACATACAGAATTTAGGCCAACTTGTGCGGCTTCCCACTGTATCAATGTGTGGTCTTAAATAGGGCACTTTGTGCATACAGTGGGACTGATTTTCCTCTTACATTGGTGTAATTCCACTGAATTCAGTGGAGCTGCTCCTAATTTATACTAGTGTAAATAAGAGGATAATCTGGCCCAGAATGTTTCAACATTATTGAAATAATAGCCCCAGCTATGCATTGTAAAGTGTGTGTGTACCATGCACTACCAGGTCCAAATAAGAAACCCACTAAGGAAAATACAGCTGTTTGGAGATTTCAGAATTTCTGGTTCAGTTCCAGTCAGTAAAGTTGGTTTGTATATTGAAATGAACATTAATGATGTTGCCAAGTTTATTTTATTGACATTTTATGTTTTTGCACAACTCTTAGGTCTCTAATGGCTTCTGACGGAGACAGGTTCAGTTTTCATTAAATCCAGCAATACTAAACCTGCAAGCATGTCAGAAGAAATTTTGCGAACACTACTAGTGCGCAATCACATAGTGAAAACCATTAGAAGTTGCTGTTTAATAAGATGAATTACCATTAGAATACCTGTAGCCTGTGCATACTGAAATAACAGGCTTCTACAATTACTTACTCCATAAATTATCTGTGAAATTTGGGCATATACTAAACAAAATGGATACTGTGCTAAAACTATCTCAAAGTATAGCAAGAGAAAGATGCTACTCCTTGAGCTAGACACACACGCAAGTCAAAACCTTCTTTACACTAGAGTAGGATGATGTGCAGAAGTGAGTGGGCCCTGTGCACCTGCTTACCCCCCCCCCCCAAGAGCAAATGAGCAGATAGAGGAGGTGCTGGGAAAGGGACTAAGCCACTTTGTAAGGTGCTATGCAGACACTATAAGTGATAGATTCTTTGAGGCAAAATCTATAATCTGACAGACAAAGATAGGGAGAAAGGAAATTCTTATTAACCTCAGTTTCTCATATGCAAAAAAAGTAAGTGACTTGCCAAGGTCACACAGGAAATCTGTGGCAGAGTGAGGTAGTCCAGATCTCCTAAATCCCAGTCCAGCAATTCATCCAGAACACTTTATTTAAATATGCTCTATAAATCAATGTTTGTAGGTAATTTAACTCGATACAACTTTATTTTCATGGTAAGCCATTTTCTCATGTATTCATTATCATAAAAATTAAATACTTTACACATAAGACTACTCATTTAAAAAAACACTAAGAAGAACTGTAAACCATTTTGCTAAATGTTAGCATATTTTTTTCATGTGAGTAAGCTTTTTCTTCCAGGCCTTCAATAGTTCTCTTCAACTACTCCCTGTAAAAGTTCTTCTAAAGAGTCAAGGACAGGAAAGGAAGTGGCTTTAAAATGGCCCAGTACCTGTGCTACTTGAAAAAATAAGTGTGCATCTGCAATGCTGTGGTGGTTACCAAAACTCATTCCAATACCTTGGATACAAGTTGAAATACATTTAATAGAAGTGGACCTTAATAACTCAGCACATTTCATATTCAAAGCACTTCACAAATATTTTCTAAATACTCTAAAATACATATTTCACAGGAGTATTAAAAGTATGTAAATAGTGTTATTTCCATTTACAGCTAGAGATAATAGGCAGACAGGTTAAGTGACTTGCCAAAGACAACAGAGAAAGTCAGTGGCAAAACTCTCACTTCAGTTTTGGATTTTCCAATTCCCACAAACCAGGAGCATTTTTTAAAAAATCAATTTATAAAATCATAGAATCATAGAATCTCAGGGTTGGAAGGGACCTCAGGAGGTCATCTAGTCCAACCCCCTGCTCAAAGCAGGACCAACCCCAATTAGATCATCCCAGCCAGGGCTTTGTCAAGCCTGACCTTAAAAACCTCTAAGGAAGGAGATTCCACCACCTCCCTAGGTAACCCGTTCCAGTGCTTCACCTCCCTACTAGTGAAAAAGTTTTTCCTAATATCCAACCTAAACCTCCCCCTCTGCAACTTGAGACCATTACTCCTTGTTCTGTCATCTTCTACCACTGAGAACAGTCTAGATCCATCCTCTTTGGAACCCCCTTTCAGGTAGTTGAAAGCAGCTATCAAATCCCCCCTCATTCTTCTCTTCTGCAGGCTAAACAATCCCAGTTCCCTCAGCCTCTCCTCATAAGTCATGTGCTCCAGCCCCCTAATCATTTTTGTTGCCCTCCGTTGGACCCTTTCCAATTTATCCACATCCTTCTTGTAGTGTGGGGCCCAAAACTGGACACAGTACTCCAAATGAGGCCTCACCAGTGCCGAATAGAGGGGAATAATCACGTCCCTCGATCTGCTGGAAATGCCCCTACTTATACAGCCCAAAATGCCGTTAGCCTTCTTGGCAACAAGGGCACACTGTTGACTCATATTCAGCTTTTCATCCACTGTAACCCCTAGGTCCTTTTCTGCAGAACTGCTGCCCAGCCATTCGGTCTCTAGTGTGTAGCAGTGCAAGGGATTCTTCCGTCCTAAGTGCAGGACTCTGCACTTGTCCTTGTTGAACCTCATCAGATTTCTTTTGGCCCAATCCTCTAATTTGTCTAGGTCCCTCTGTATCCTGTCCCTACCCTCCAGCGTATCAACCACTCCTCCCAGTTTAGTGTCATCTGCAAACTTGCTAAGGGTGCAGTCCACACCATCCTCCAGATTGTTGATGAAGATATTGAACAAAACCGGCCCCAGCACCGACCCTTGGGGCACTCCACTTGATACCGGCTGCCAACTAGACATGGAGCCATTGATCACTACCCGTTGAGCACGACCATCCAGCCAGTTTTCTATCCACCTTATCGTCTATTCATCCAGCCCATACTTCCTTAACTTGCTGGCAAGAACACTGTGGGAGACTGTATCAAAAGCTTTGCTAAAGTCAAGAAATAGCACATCCACTGCTTTCCCCTCATCCACAGAGCCGGTTATCTCATCATAGAAGGCAATTAGGTTAGTCAGGCATGACTTGCCCTTGGTGAATCCATGCTGACTGTTCCTGATCACTTTCCCCTCCTTTAAGTGGTTCAGAATTGATTCCTTGAGGATCTGTTCCATGATTTTTCCAGGGACTGAGGTGAGACTGACTGGCCTGTAGTTCCCCGGATCTTCCTTCTTCCCTTTTTTAAAGATGGGCACTACATTAGCTTTTTTCCAGTCATCCGGGACCTCCCCCGATTGCCATGATTTGTCAAAGATAATGGCCAATGGCTCTGCAATCACATCGGCCAACTCCTTTAGCACCCTCGGATGCAGTGCATCCGGCCCCATGGACTTGTGTTCGTCCAGCTTTTCTAAATAGTCTCGAACTACTTCTTTCTCCACAGAGGGCTGGTCACCTCCTCCCCATACCGTGCTGCGGAGTGCAGCCGCCTGGGAGCTGACCTTGTCTGTGAAGACAGAGGCAAAAAAAGCATTGAGTACACTAGCTTTCTCCACATCCTCTGTCACTAGGTTCCCTCCCTCATTCAGCAAAGGGCCCACACTTTCCTTGACTTTCTTCTTGTTGCTCACATACCTGAAGAAACCCTTCTTGTTACTCCTAACATCTCCGGCTAGCTGCAACTCCAAGTGTGATTTGGCCTTCCTAATTTCACTCCTGCATGCCTGAACAATATTTATATACTCCTCCCTGGTCATTTGTCCAATCTTCCACTTCTTGTAAGCTGCTTTTTTGTGTTTAAGACGAGCAAGGATTTCACTGTTAAGCCAAGCTGGTCGCCTGCCATATTTACTTTTCTTTCTACACATCGGGATGGTTTGTTCCTGCAACCTCAATAAGGATTCTTTAAAATACAGCCAGCTTTCCTCAACTCCTTTCCCCCTTATGTTATTCTCCCAGGGGACCTTGCCCATCAGTTCCCTGAGGGAGTCAAAGTCTGCTTTTCTGAAGTCCAGGGTCTCTGTTCTACTGCTCTCCTTTCTTCCTTGTGTCAGGATCCTGAACTCGACCATCTCATGGTCACTGCCTCCCAGGTTCCCATCCACTATTGCTTCCTCTACTATTTCCTCCCTGTTTGTGAGCAGCAGGTCAAGAAGAGCTTTCTCCATTTCTGGCAATCGGGGGAGGTCCCAGATGACTGGAAAAAATATCTGTCTCCATTTCTCTAGGCACTTAACAAGAATTAAAATAGGACAATTAACAAGTTTAGCAAACACAAAAGTATTATCTGATCAGAATCATTCATCCAATGCATTATCATGCCAAAATAACCATATAAAATAGCATCAGGAGTAGCCATCACCCACCATGATTCATCATTAGCTATTTTCATTCTGTTTCTCAGAGAGATGCCGAGTTAAATTCTCTAAATCTGGTTGTGACCCTATGCACCTCTGTGTTCACACCCTGCATATGACAGCAATAGTATTTGTACAATACATGCCTTGCAAGGCATTATTTGAAAACTCATTACACACTGGTCAATAATGTTATTGTGAAATGTATGTGATAATGTGGAATTATGGATACTCACTGATATTATGCTTTAAAGTCTGTGACTAAAACATGTTTGAACCAGCCTGTAGCAAAGCAAAGACTCACCAGCACTGCACCTTCTGCTGGTCATCTGGGAATTAGCTCTTTTTCCAGCACGGAGCATCCTCTGCAGGCTGGTGTCTTGCCTGCCGCTGGCCCTTGTGTCCCTCCTGGACCCCAGTGCCCCTTTTCCTTGAGGCTCTGCACCCTGCAGTACCCCCACACTCTGGGTCTCCCCTCCCAGGGGAACCCCCAACTCCCTAATCCCACCTTGTATCACTGGCTACTGCCAGTCAACATCTTTCCCCGGTTCACTGGGGCAGACTACAGTCTGAAATGGCCATTCATTGTTGGCAAGGGGGGTTTGGACCAGCTGCCTCTGCCTAACCCCAGGCTGTACCTTTGCATTTTAGGCCCTGCACAAGGCCTGCAGCCTAGGGAGTTGCCAGGCTGGAACTCCCCAGCTCCTCTTGCCCTATTCCCCAGCATTGCTCCAGTAGTACCTTCTTGGGCCTTTAACAAGGCCCACAGCCCGGGGTTTACCAGGCTGGAGCTCCTCTTGCCTTCCCCGCAGCCTTGCTCTACCTTAGGTACCTTGGTCTCAGGCAGCTAGGCCCTCTCTCTCTACAGCTAGAGAGTCTCTCTCTAGCTGCTGGCCCACAGCCCTCTTATAAGGGCCAGCTGGGCCCTGATTGAGCTGGCCACAGCTGTGGCTGCTTCCCGCAATCAGCCTGTCAAAGCCTCAACCCTCTCCAGGGCTGCTTTTAACCTCTTCAGGGCCAGAGCGGGGTAATCACCCAGCTACACAGCCACGTCTGGGGGAGTTAATAAACAGGTTTTCTCCACACAAAGGAAAGAAGTTAACACCTCAAACCAGGTGTGGTTAAATTCAGTGAGCTATTCATTAGTTTTGGAAATTGCACTAGAGTACATTTACATTGTACATTACATCACATGGGAGCACACCCAGGTATACCTTAACCAAGATGGAGTAGGTCTCCCAGAGGAGATAGGAGACTGAACCCCAGGGCATAAATCTGACCCTGCAAACCAAGGCAAACTCTGAGATATAAAGACACACAGAAAGACTTTGGATTATCTGTCACTTGAGGAGATAAGGAACACCAGCACCTTGGACTCTGTGTGATCCTGGCTAAGAGTTAGCTAGCTATGACTGGAAAAGGAAGAATGGGAGGAAACTACCTTGAACAAAGACTGTAGCTTGATAAGTTATGTCTTGGCCATTAGAAAGTATATTTTTACTTTTATTTCTTTGTAACCATTTCTCTGACTTTATTCCTTCTACTTGGAATAAAGTAATCTATGTCCATTGGTTAATCAACTTGTTTTATTTTTACTATGAACCAACTCAGTGCTGTATTTGAAGGGAAGGATGTCTTTACATCAATTAAGTTAATAAGCTCTAATGTACTGACGCTAAAAGAGCAGCGAACTTAATATCTTCTGTGAATGCACTTGGGTAAATGTTCATTTCAGAGACACATCTCTGAGAAGTTCAGGGGTTGGAGTTCACTGATTGTTACCTGCTAGGCAAAGTTAAGACTGATAGTGTGCTGGGGACATGGGCAGCCGGTGACCCAGCCGTTGGGGGAGGGTAGCCCCGGGCCTTCCCCTTGTGCCCAAGGCCCTGCCCCTCCCTATCTGCCCCCCATTTTGCCCTCCTCCCCCCGCAGGAGCCTAGAGCACCCCCACCACAGCGCCACGCAACCAAGGGGCGAGGCCCCAGCCCCAGTGCACCAGGCGGATGGCCCCAGTGCTCCAGGTGGCACAGCCAGTAAGCTGTGCAGCAGCGCTCCTGGACCCCGGGCGGTGCGGCCCCAGCTTCCCTGACTCCCTGCGGCAGGCAGGCCAGATAGCCCTAGCCAGCCTGGGCCAGCCAAGGCAGAGTGCTGGGAACTGCAGGAGGGGGCCTGCCCTGGGAACGGAGTGTGGGCAGGGCCACGCTAGGCTGTTTGGGAAGGCACAGCCTACCCTGCTTACAATACCCGCCGCCCATGCCTGGGGAGATTGCTGGTGAGGAAGACAGACTGGTGTGGCAGGGGGTCTGACACACAGCCTAATCTCCAGCAAAGCTCGCTCTTGCTGAGGCAGAGAAGTAACACAGTGGTTTACAGCTCTGGGCATGTAACACTGATGTTATGTGGTGCCTTTCCTTTAAAGTTTCTGCTACAGAGGGTAGCTTTAGTTTGACACCAAAGCGCCAAAGGTACCCTGATAGCAGAGACTGCTGAGTGACTGAGGACGGCTTGAGGATCTACTGAAGACACAAAGTTTCCATGAAGTTTCCAACCAAAGCCACACCGGACCTTTATTATAAAGGTACTTTTTTTTTTTTAAGTCTTGAATTATGCAATGTCTGCATCAAAGCCAAGATGCCTTTGGGAGTCAGAGGTTGGATAAAGACACCGTACTTGTAGGCAAAAGGGCTAGTCTTTGGAGAAGCAATTATTCTGCAGTGATGGATGCAACTTCAAATTACAAGACTCAAAATATTCTGCAATTTCCATCATAATTCCCTGGCAATTATAGCCTCTCAAGCTGACTATTAAGGAGTCAAACAAAAGGTTGGAGGAACTCTGCACATTTTCTCAAAATGCAAAATTATTCAACAATAATGGAAAACTCTTAGCAGCAATCAGAGCTCACAGAATTCTGTGGCACTGTAAGGCCTGTTCTCTGGCAGGCGCTACTGAATTCAGTGACTAAAAATTCTGAGGACAGTTTCCATATTCCTTTCTCCAAAAGTCAGTGACTTTCATTTACAAATTTATCAAACAAAGATGAAAAGCTAGTACAAAAATAACCAGGGGCAGTTCTGGGGGAACTTGCGGGGGCTATAGCCATCCCAAAAGGTGCCTTAGGCCTCCCCACCCCGCATAGCCACCCTTCCCAGAGCTGGGCACCCAGACAGCAGCTGGCACTCTCTGGCCACCCACCTCCTGACTCCACAGCAGTCTCCCCTCCTTTGGGAAGTTGATCTATGGCTGGCAGGGCACTGGGGGGAGCTTTCCTGATGCTAGAGGTGGCCATTCCCAAGTGGGTCTCTACTGAGCTTGGGATGGGGGACAGGGAGCCTGTCTCTGCTGGTGCCGCTGGCTGAGGAGTGGGAGCTGCAGATGCTGCTGTACTGAAAAAGCGTTCAGGCTCCCGAGTGCGCGGCTTAAAGAGACAGCGTGCTGACCAATACTCTGGAACCTTTCGGGGGGGACAGGAGGCCAGAAGGGACAGGAGGCCATGCCTGCCACTTTTTAACATGGGTGCAGTTTGGAGGCAGGGGGGCAGTGTTGTCCCCTCAAACTACAAGGCTCAGGCAGGAGTGGAGGAGCACCAGCGCTTCACAGTGGCATTACCCCTCAAACTGCAAGGCTCGGGCAGGAGCCAAGAGGCACCGGTAGGGGCTGTATTTCATGGTGCGGGAGCTGATTACAGCCCTCTGACTCCCCAGAGTGACTCAGGCAAACACATTCTCCCTCATACACTCCCCCAACACATACTCACTCTCTTAGACACACTTGTATTATTATTGTAGTTGTTGTTACTTCTTGGTATTTCCTGTCGAAATGTGCAATAGAATAAAATTACAGAAAATTTTTGTGTATCTAAATTTGTTAAGGATTACAGTACTGTTCTATTAGTTTTTTGGCTGATCTGTGTATTTCATCATTTTATTTCTCTCTTATGCTTAGATTAAATTCTTTGAGTAGTGAATTCTAAAATGCCTAACCTGTCCTGGCTGGAGTAATTATCATTATTACTTTTACTACCACATTGTGCTTTGTCATTCATTATTTATAGTGATACAATCAAATAATAGTATCCTTCTAGAATGTAAATTTAGCTAATACTCACCTTAGCAGTGCCAGCCCCGCCACCCACAAACATTAGCTAAACACATAACTTTAGACACTGTGCTTATTTTCAAATTGTATTTTCAATTATATCTGTAAAATAACAATTGAGTAGATAATAGCAGTAACACAGAATGTGTCTGTAAGAGAAAGTAAGCAGATTTTATTTATCTCTACTAAAGATAGCATACAAAGTATCAAACTTGTGTTTCTGATATCTGTGTTAAGGCTCTAAAACTGATATCTCAAGGTTTGGGATTGGGAATATCTTGCTGTATTATCTCCTGATTGTTCTGAATTTACATATAAATATAAAATATGGCTTTAATTGGTGTTTGCGTATTTTTTTCTTTCTTTATAAAGGAATTAGATATAATGCTCCAGTCAGCTCATTTCTAAATGAGCTGCAAAAAATGAAAAAATAAAAAACCCTAGAGTTTTCAGGTGCCCAAGTAGCCCCTAGAATCACAGTGAAAGTTGCCTCCTCCACCCCCAACCAAAATCTGCAATGATGCCCCTGCTTGCAGTGCTGACTAGGCCATTAAAAGTCCTGTCAGCGGTGCAGCAGGGCTAAGGCAGGCTCTCTGCCTTGGCTCTGCATGGCTCCTGGAAGCAGCTGGCATGTCCCTGCAGCCCCTAGGAGGAGGGGCAATCAGGGAAGCTCCACATGCTGCCCCTATCCCCAGCACTGGCTCCGCAGCTTCCATTGGCCAGGAACCACGGCCAATGGGAGCTGCGGGGGTGGTGCCTACAGGCACAGGCAGCGTGCAGAGCCTCCTGGCTACTGCACCTAGGAGCCGGACATGCCAGCTGCTTCTAGGAGCTGCACAGCTTTAGGGCAGGCAGGAAGCCACCTGAGGTAATCACCACGCAGCTGGAGCCCGCACCCCCACCCCAACCCCCAGGATGGAACCCTCTCCCACATCTTAACTCCCTCCCAGAACCTGCACCCCAACCCCCTACCCCAGCCCCCTCCTGCACCCCAAACTCCTTGTCCCTGGCCCCACCCCAGAGCCCACACCCCCAGTCAGAGCTCTGACCCCAACACCCTTCCCCAGTCCAGACCCCCCTCCCACACCCTGAACCCCTCAATTCTGGCACCACCCCAGAGCCCGCATCCCCAACCAGAGCCCTCACCCCCTCCTACACCCCAAACCGCTTACCCCAACCCGGTGACAGTGAGTGAGGGTGGGGGAGAGTGAGTGACTGAAGGAGGGGGGGTGGCAATGGAGTGAGTGGTAGTGGGGCCTCGGAGCAGGGGCAGGGGCATTCGGTTTTGTGCGATTAGAAAGTTGGCAACCCTAGCTTAGGTTTGCAAACTGGCTTGGGCTCAGGAGCCGCGTAGCCACAGCATCCATCCCCCTTTCTGCCACTGCCTCCTCCAGCTACTGCTAAGGACAAAGGACAGAGGGAAGGTATCCAGGTAATGCCTCCTACAGCACTGTGCTCAGTTAACTCTCTCTAGTACTGAGGTGCTCCAGACTGACCACAATGAGAGTTGTATAATGGCTCTGAGTCTCCAACTCTTCCAAATATTCTACTGTGCCATGTGCAAATGGCTAATTTTAAAATATAATACAGTACAGTCTCCAATTTAAAATAATTAGCTATTAATATTATTTAACCAGTATTTTATCCAGAAGTTTGCATTTGTTCATTTTTGTTATTGTTAGTATTATTAGTTTATTTATTTCTTGGCTTCTTTTCCCCCCCAACCCCATTAACTTTCTGTGAATAAATGTTGTACTAATAAGCCAGACATTAAGTTTAAAACTGATCTGTCTGTATATATTATTATTCCCCTTTTGAGGATAACATAGATAAAACACATGTTTAAGTGCATATTGTTAAAAATATAAATGTGTGCCCACAAGATGTATAGCACAGCCCCTCCCCCCCCCACCTCACCACACACACAATTTTCTGTCTAGCCCACCTCAGCTCCCACATCAGGAAGAGGCTGGAGCCACCCCTGAAAATAACATTAGCAGAAAAATGGGGGAAAATAAGGGGAAAAAATCAATTAAAAAACCTGTAGGGACTCTTCAATTTCCCCGATAACAGTGTATCTGAGGAACACCATTAATAAGTGCTGCTGGTTTCTGTGACACTGCCTGATTGTTTTTTTTTCCCAACCTCACATAATCTGTCAAATGACTTGATTTGTGTGATAGCCATTTTGAAGGGAAGGGAGAAAAGGACCGTAAAAAAATATTCTGACCACAGAAATGAACTAGGACAAATCGTGAAATGCTCCATTCTGCAGCACGGTGGCAACATTGAATCCTAGTATTAAATCATGATTCTGCAAACACTTATGGCCAGGTGTAACTTTATTTCTGAGCTGTATCATTGAAGCCCATGGGATTTCTCAAATGAGAAAAGTTACACCTGTGTATGAGTGTTTGCTGGATCAAGGCCTTAATTTGTCCAACGTTAGTAACTCTAATGTAATGTATAGCGTTTTATTTACTGACTTCTATATGTGAAGCTTACAGTAAAGTTGTAATTATTCTGATCAGGAAATGTTGTTAGAACTATCCTAGGTAAAAGGTGTTAATATTCCATTTCTTTTTTGTTTACAGTTGCAGTTTCTGTTTTCTATTAATACATTGTAATTTTTTACCATTATAATTCTGACTACATTATTCTTTCTAAAGTCTGGTGTTAAATGTGTCTACACTAGCCCCCAAGTTCGAAGTAAGATACGCAACTTCAGCTACGTGAATAATGTAGCTGAAGTCGAAGTATCTTATTTTGAACGTAAAAGTACTTACCCCTGGTCCACACGGTGGCGCGCAGGCTCCCCCGTCGACTCCGCCTGCTCCGTTCGCAGAGCAGGATTACCGGCGTCGACAGGGGAGCACATCCTGGTTCAATTTATCGCATCTAGACAAGACGCGATAAATTGAACCCAGAAGATCGATCCGACGCCTCCGACGCAGTGGGTAAGTGTAGACTAGCATTTATTACCTCACCTTCTAAATCGATTCAACATCTAGATACTAAAGGCTGGTCCACACTACCCCCCAAGTTCGAAGTAAGATACGCGACTTCAGCTACGTGAATAACATAGCTGAAGTCGAAGTATCTTATTTTGAACATAAAAGTACTTACTGCTGGTCCACACGGCGGCAGGCAGGCTCCCCCGTCGACTCTGCCTGCTCCGTTCATGGAGCAGGATTACCGGCGTCGACGGGGAGCACTTCCTGGTTCGATTTATCGCGTCTAGACAAGACATGATAAATCGAACCCAGAAGATCGATTGGATGCCTCCGATGCAGCAGGTAAGTGTAGACCTTCCCTAAGAAATGGCATTATTTGGTTGTTTCATTGACAAAAGTGATCTATATTCATTCATTATATTTAAATGTTCAGATCATTTTGTCTCATTCCTAAGAACATTTACAAAGTTAACATTGCATAACAACAACTGGAGGATTACAACAGGAAAGATGGCTCACTTCTATAGAAATAATGGAATAGACTTCCAGGCCAATTGCTTGCCTAACACATTAACCAAACAGTATGCATCTGTAGCTTCAGTACAAGAAACAGAAACACGTGCCAATATACCAGCTGAAATCAGTAGATTTAAGGTGAGGGGGAATCCTTCCTCTTGCGTCTCATGAGAAATTTGACACAATTCAGAAACACAAGGGCACGGAGTCCCTGCTTTCTACAGATTTAATTCTGATTACTGTATGTGTTTTAACAAAACTATTGAGTTATATCTGGTTAAGACCTTAAACTGGACTCTTAATATTACAAGTGCACAGCCTCTCTTTAAATCCACTGTTCTGGAAATACATGCTCCTGACTAGGGCTAGATGAACTATTAGTCATAAACAATTCATTTATGAGTACTCAGTGCAGTTGAGAAAGAGAGGGGCAAAGGTCATTTTAAGCCACCTTTGTGACACTTGGATACTTCTTGGGTTTGCTAGGCACTGGACTGGTTCTTATCCTAAAGCCTGGTTCATGTGCCAACGTGACCTTTAGAGCTAAATTGAAGTAAAAGGTTTAACCTCCATCTGCACTAGGGAAAAGGTCATTGTTAGGCTGTTAGCTAACATGTTCCCTCAACCTCTTTTTCTAAATGATACAAACTCAGTTTCAGGAATTTGTCTAGAGATCGGGGGAACATTTTGAGAGGTCAGTTTCTCCTTGAGCTAATTAAGCATTGTTCTATCTGCAGTGGCCTTTATTGCACACAGAGTGAATGATACAGCAGTGGAAGGAGAAATGGATCTACCCTAAAGTCACATTTCAGGGCCATACAGATGCCAGGCACCACCAGGATGGCTTAAATTGTAAAGTCTTTGGGGCAGGGAACACTTTTCAACAGTGCCTAGCACAATGGGATCCTGGTCCATGAGCGGGGATCATAGGCGGAAATAAGTTCAGGTAAAATGTAGACAGAGCAACTACAATACATTCATAAAAATCAAGATCTGTTTGCTGATCATTCATGAACAGAAAAAAAAGGCTGAATTCTTTGGAAAAACTGTACACTACAAATGCTTCATATAGCTCTAATACTTTACATACAATCCGTAAATAAGAAGGAAACTATTCACATTTCATGTGATTTTGACTGTCACTTATATTATCCCATTACTATTTATTTGTACTGTGGGAGTGTTCAGAGGCACCAGTAAAGACGGGGCCCTATTGTTTTAGGTAAAGCACATGGAAACACACAATCTCTGTTCTAAACACATCACGGTCTAATTTACTGTGTATTTTCCTTTAGTTATACTGTACAAAAAAGTAATCTGTAAATGTGCAGCTAAATTACAAAGACAACTTTGATGACAAAAGAAATTTAATTATTAGTGTGATCCTTGGCAACTGTGATAATAATAATTTGAGAGGTTTCCTCTGAATACACACCTTTTCAAATATATTAAGCAATTTCTAGTTGGTGGCTAAAATATACTGATTCTCCTAATTTCCCTGGTAGTAAATTATGAAAATTTGGTTTGATTTTTAAAAAACTTGAAATAACAGAAGAGAAGTCTTAATAAGAAATGCTGAAAATCAAGTTTAATTTAGAAAGTTATGTCAGAAGCTATAATTTAAAAAATGTAATAGAATGAAGGGAGCTTTTAAAACTTCCCGGATTGCAAAACGATTATATAGCATTAAGAGCTTAAATAAAGATGATAGCTCACACATTATACATCAGAAACATAACTAAATGTGTCCTTCTTTCAATTATAAGTCCAGAGAATTCTGTGTAATGTATAAAGTAGTAGTAGTAGGTCCTGATCTTAAAAGACTTAACCAAATGTATAACTTTGCTTAGCTGGGTAGTCCTATTGACTCCAATGAGACTACACACACGTGCAGAACTGGGGACCTCAGACTAGGGTGACCAGATGTCCCGATAAAATCGGGACCGTCCCGATTTTTCATCTTTTGTCCCACGTCCCGACAGGTCGGGATGCCTTTTGTCCTGATTTCCGGTCTTCTTCCGTTTTGTTTTGTTTTTTTGCTCAACAACTTCGGGCGGGATGTCCCGATTTTCGGGTCTTCTCATCTGGTCACCGTACCTCAGACTGCAACAACCTAAGCCTAGCTAACTATGAAACTGCAGCCTACCAAGGACTAACAGGTCTCCCTTATATCTGATATGAAACTGGAAACAGTCATTTTGAAATTTCACCTGATACTTAGGGCATTCTCAGAATTGCTTCCACTGCTTCTCTTACGGCCTGTAACTAGCATTAGTGTATTTGGCTTTGTTGCTTAAAAGCCTGTTCTGAGCCCTTTTCTTTTCTAACACTGTCAAGGACTACTCTGGAACGGCTTTGTTTCTTCTTTTAAACCATTTACTAACTTGTCCCACCTTCTATCCCAGCTCTTTCTGATCTGCCTCGGTTCACAAGTAACATTGCGCTGGTTGCACTGGAGGATGCAAGAACACCGAAACAAAGAAAAAGGAAGGTATTCCTTAAAACACCTCACATTCCAGAAACAATAATAGTTACAAACAGTCTTTTGGGACAGATTTTTAAGGGGTTTCAGTCAAATTAATTAAGTTTTAAAACATGTTTACATTCAAACTTTTTTGTTGTTGGTATGGGGATTAAAGCCCTGAGAGTCAGCAAGGTACTTATTTATGTGTAATCTTAAACACATCAGTAATACGAAATCAAAGAGATCACTCATGTGCTTAAAGTAACACACATGGTTAAATACCTTTCTGAATTGGAGCCTAAATTCCTGATTCCTCTTACAATACGAGTTTCAGTTATCCAATCGGGAATCAGAAATAATACCATATGACTTAACTGACTAACCCCCTAGCATAAACAGTCGAAGAAAAAGTCAAAACAAATAATCCACAAACATCTAATAGGATAGTACAGGCCTGCACAACTCGTAAAGCGGTGAGGGCCATATTACTCCGAAGAAAACAGCCGAGGGCCGATGAAGTGGGTAACAACCCACGAAAGCTTATGCTGAAATAAATTTGTTAGTCTCTAAGGTGCTACAAGTTTTTCTTTCTTATTTTCGTTTAGCCGAGGGCCGAAACTCTTCTCCCGCCCCAAAAGTTGTTGAGCAAAAAAAAAAAGAACAGAACACCCACCAAAGTTGTTGAGCTCTACTCCCCCACGGGCTGCATGTTGTGCAGGCCTGGGATAGTATATGCTTGCATGAAAGTGCTCATCAAACAATTGAAAATAATGAAAATTTCATTAAAATCACCAGTTCACAGATAATTCACAAACAGAGAAAAGGGGAAAATTTGTCTAGCAGATTGCTAACTATGAATCGTTTGCCCATTTCTAGTCACAGTCTTAACAATCTTTACATAGTTTCAGGTTCTGTAGGCTTTATATAACTCAACTTTGGCAGGAAAGGTGACTGTCACAGAGGATGCTGCATTTACTTTAACTGGCAGTCTTCAGAGTGGGAACTCAGGGCCATATCCTGTACCCACTGACTTTGATGGGAATCTTGCCAATGACTTCAAAGAGTAACAGGATTTTTACCTTATGCACAAATTGTAGATGATAGAGAAGAAAAAGACTTATTAGTTCAGCTAGATCAATGCCCTGTCAGTAAAAGACTGTTCAGTACTCTACAGCTTTATCAAGTCCAGTTTTAAATGACAGTTTCAAGTACTAGAGCTTCCACCATTTTTTTTAGACAACTATTCCCTCCCTAGTCTGGGCATTGATGTTCATGGGAGTTTTTCCAAAGTGAACAATGCAGGATTTGGCTTTAATGCCCTGATTCAAAGCTCCTTGAAGTCACTGGGAGTCTTTCCATTGACTCCAAGGGGCTTTGGATTAAGCCATAAGAAAACCTTAAGAAATCTATTTGCAAAGTTAAGATAAAGTTTTCAAAAGAACAGCTTTTTTTCTTTGTTATATTTTGCCTAGTTCCTCTCACTGATACCCATTAGCATGCACTATCTTGGCTTTAGGTAGCATATGAAGTATGTGCACCATATTTTGGGTGTGTAGCACAGACTTTTTAGAAGAATAGAACTGGCGGGATCCCAGAGTTGACTTCTATATAGTTACATAAAATGCACTATGTGATGGTCCAAAATGGAAAATGATGGGAGGAGAGCTTATGGGTATGTTTTCAAAATCACTGAGACAAGGTGGGGGAAGTAATATATTTTATTGGACCAACTTCTGTTGGTAGGAGAGACAAGCTTTTGCAAAATCACTGCACAGTTAATATAGTTAAACAACTATAAAAAAACCCAGTGTGTGACTCTCTTTTCCACGTGCATCTCCTCTGCAGCGATTTTAATTTCATAACATTTAGGAGGTGGGGGATGGAAATCCATGACAAAGGGAGAATGAGGCTTTGTGTGAAGGACCAAATGGTTTTCGCCATATGGTAAAGAAGGGGTAGGCAACCTGTGGCTCTGGAGCCACATGCAGCTCTTCAGAAGTTAATATGCGGCTCCTTGTATAGGCACCGACTCTGGGGCTGGAGCTACAGGCGCCAACTTTCCAATATGTTGGGGGATGCTCACTGCTCAACCCCTGGCTCTGCCAGAGGCCCTGCCCCTACTCCACTCCTTCCCGCCCCCTCCCGAGCCTGCTGTGCCCTTGCTCCTCCCTCCTTCCCCCAGAGCCTCCTGCACACCACGAAACAGTTGATTGGGAGGGAGGGGAGGGAGAGATGCTGATAGGCGGGACTGCCAGTGGGTGGGAGGCCCTGGGGCCAGGGGAAAGGGGAGCTAATGTGGGGCTGCTGACGATTTACTGTGGCTCTTTGGCAATATACATTGGTAAATTCTGGCTCCTTTTCAGGCTCAGGTTGACCACCGCTGTGGTAAAGGTTCTTTTTAGAGACCCAACCTGCAGTCCCTCTGTGGGCAAAGCACATTTGACTTTGGGGTATTCAGCTGGAATTTTGCTAGGTAATGGACTACAAGATCAAGCATTGTTTTACTTTGGTACGGGAGGATTGAGAGCAATTAGGTCCATTCAGTTTACTACTGGATGCAAGTTTTATCTTATACCCCCTCAGTGCCTTGACTATCCAATCTTGTTGTTGTCCTTAAGCAAAAGAGCAAATGTCATTTCAGGGAAGATAAGTGCCGCTCATAGATTATTAAAATAACAGTATATCAGAACTACAGACACTAAGTCTGTTTACATTTCTTACCATCTCTCATGAACTTTTTATTTAGATGGCACTCTTCTTTTTTCTGAAACTGCAAAGATGAGCAGTGAAAAAAAACCTACCTCCTCCCATCATCAGCACTAATTTGTCATTTCCAAACATCCTTGATTAAAAATGTTCTTTTCAAAATGAGGATTTGGTTGAGTGACAAAGAATTGCTTTATTTTCCCTGCCTCTTCGCTAATGCCATATAGAGCGTGCTTATGTTAATTTATCTAGAATAAATATGCATTCAGATCACAATGTTCTCTGATAATTCTGTTCATAGTTGTTTTCCCCTACCAATGTGTTGTAGATGCAGTGGTAAATAGAAAAAACTATCCCATAATAAATCTGTAACAATCTTTATTATCATAATCAAGTACACATCACTCCCTGTCTCTTCCCAACTTTCATTATATCCTATTCATATACTCATGAGACTGAGGGAGTCAGAAATCATCTGACCACTAGTTATTATGTTGTTACACAAAGGGGTTCTTCAGATGGGAATTAGAGACTGTACATGAGTGTGTTGACAAATTATTGTGAGCCAGCTAATTCACATTTAGAATCTCTGCAGCTGTTTGAGACTGAAGTTAACATCTCAATTTGCATACCTCCAACACTATTTTAAAACATTAAGCAGAAAAACAAAAGCATCATGCATAGAGATCAGGTATCAAAAACTACAATTGTGTGCTAAGCTATCTAGCACAATCTCTTTAAATACTGAAAATTTTTCTAACCACATTTCAAAAGCTATTGTATGCTGGCAACTTATCTTTTCAGTAAGCTCCACTGAAATCACAAAGCTGAATATACTGTTATGCTCCAGTTAGTATGAGTGTTTGGGCCTAATTCTAGACCATTTATATAAAGCTGGTTTAGCTAATCATAGTAAATGTGAGGATGCTTCCAATCAGCATCTATTCTGCCCAATCATATTTTCTTGCCACAAACTATAAAAACATAGGAGAAATATATGCAAATTTTTATCATAATCCTGAATACATAGATATATCCCTTCTCCAAAAATATGTATGCTGGAGACTGGGAAATGAAGCAACTCTTCCAGTGAACATCTACGCATTATTATTGATCTCTGTTAACAGCAAAATACATAATACCTAGCAAATGGAACCAAACATTTGCTGTACCATTGGATCAGCTAAAACTCACCTCTCATGCAGAAATAACTTGACATAAAAAGTTACACCACATTTGAAAATCAAAATGGATACGTTACATTTGGTTTTGATATATCTTTCACATAACATTATTACTACAAATGTTTTATCAATTATATCAGGCATAGGTGCTGACTTTTGGTTTTGCCGGTGGGTGCCCTCCCTAGGCCCCGCCCCTGCTCCGCCCCCTCCCTAGGCCCCACCCCTGCTCCACCCCTTCCCCCGCCTGCCTACCGCTCGCTCCTCTCTGCCCCCTCCTCCAAGTACATCTGCCAGTTTTGGGAGGCTATTTTCTGCATATGTATACAGTTCTTTCATATTCTAGTTATTGATTGTGATGATCATTGGTATCTTAACAATTTAATCATTAAAATAGTAAAGAACAACATAATAACATAATCACTGTGACGGGTTGGTATCACAGAAACCCCCTTGGAGCTGCCACCTGGTGTGCCAAGGCTACTTCTGCCCCTGCTTTCCTGCCTTTTCCAGCTTGGGACTCCAGAATCCTGTCTGTTTTGAGCCAGATCCACTGGTCTGCTGCAAACACATGCCCAGGTCTGAACCACGTCCGCTAACAGCTGTAGGCCTGCCTGGAAGCAGCTCAGGAAGTGCTCTTGCCTTTAACACCCAGGTGCCCAACTCCCAATGGGGCTCAAACCCAGAATAAATCCGTTTTACCCTGTATAAAGCTTATACAGGGTAAACTCATAAATAGTTCGCCCTCTATTTCAAAGATGGAAAGATATGCACAGCTGTTTGCCCCCTCCAGGTACTAACACGTACTCCAGGTAACTTAATAAGTAAGAAGTGATTTTAATAAGTACAGAAAGTAGGATTTAAATGATTCCAAGTAGTAACAGACAGAACAAAGTGAATTACTAAGTAAAATAAAATAAAACATGCAAGTCTATGTCTAATCAAACTCAACACAGATAAAAACCTCACCAGTTCCAGTCTCTTTCTTTTACAGGCTATGGTCTGCCTAGCCTGAGTCCAGCAATCGCTCACACCCCCTATTGTCCTTGTCTTTTGTTCCAGACTCTTTCAGGTGTGTCGGTGGGGGGTGGAGAGGCTCACTCTTTAGCCAGCTGAAGACAAGATGGAGGGGTCTCCCAGGGATTTAAATAGACTTTCTCCCATGGATGGATACTCCTCCCCCTCCCTGTGTAGCATTCAGTTACAAGATGGAGTTTTGGGGTCACATGTCCATGCACAACTCCAGTTACTAGCCCAACCGCATTCCTGGCCAAGCTCAGATGTGGATTGGGGTCTGCCACTTCTTTTGTCTGCTAAGTGCCTGCACTTAACTTGCACATTCTTTTCTCCAGCCATGATCCCATGCTCTTACAAAGGCTATGTATAAAACCAGAAAATATACAACCAATATTCATAACTTCAACTACAACGCTACATGCATACAAACAGGAGGAATAGATTCAGTAGATCATAACTTTTACAGAGATGTTACATGGCACATGTAGCATAAAACATAGTCCAGTTATAACATATATACATTTATAAGCATCTCCCCATAAAGTTTTATGGGGACACCGTCACACACAAGCTGTCTTCACTAACATCCCAGTTTAAAGACATTACATCTCACTGTAGCTATCTGGATGAAACTGTCAGCAATCTTATTTATATTTAGTTCACTGGTATGGTCTTGATGCACGTTAAGGACAGCTACATTATTCAGTCGCATCTGTCCCACTGATGTCCGGAGATAATTTTTAACTCTTCTGAGGCTGGAGAATGAGCGTTCTGCAGTGCAGGATGATACAGGCACAGTGAGAAGGATTCTTATAAATTTGTTGTACTCTGGAAGCACAGTGCGCAAATGTTCATTCCCTTCGGTTTTTAAAAATGACACAACATCCTCAACACTGAAGACTCTATTTTTCTGTAAAGCGATGTCCAAGAACATGTCACGGTGTAGTTTCAATCTCTGCTTACCTAAGTCATCTGCATAAAAGTCTGTTACTTGTTCAACCGTAATCATCTCACTGCCAGTTGCAAATTGTTCCATTTGTGTCAAATGATTTTGAACATCAGACTCAAATCTTAAATCAAGACTCCTTGTGACATGATCGAAAACCTGGTAGAATAATTTTCGATGCACATCCATAGGTGTAGCAAAAACATGGGCACTGCTTCCTCCATCAATTCGCGTCGATACTTTCCTTACGCGAGGCAGGCAGGGCTCCTCAAGATCCAGCTGTTCAGCCTCTGCAGAAGTCTCTTTCCACAGATCCTCAAAACCATTGTTTCTCAATTACTGAATTGTCTCATTTAGAGAAAAAAATCATTCTCTGCGTTTCCTGAAAATGCAGGCTGGCCCTTTGTAGACTTGTATTAACCAATTCTACTCACTCAAGAATAAGTAGAACCAGGTGCAGGATGAAAAATGTCTCAAACTTACGAAGTTGAGTAACAAATCCATTTGCATTTGCTCCAGTATCAGAGGAATTTGTGCTATCAATTTCCTCCAAAAATGTCATCAGCGTACCGTAGTTCGAAGCCACCGATCTCAGGGATGTAGCACGTAGACACCACCTTGTGGGGTAGAAAGGGCGAAGACGTTGAGCAGCAGGAGCTTCCATTTCTTGTAATGTCTCAAAGCTGGCCAGCCTTTTTGGAGAGCTTCTGATAAAACCAATCAACTCACGCATTAGGGATAAGAAGTTCCGAACAGGCTGTATTTGTTGCATCACGTCTTGCACAACCAGGTTTGATGAGTGTGCCATACAGTGTACATACACAGCTCTTGGTTCTTCATGCTTGACCCTAGCTTGCACACCAGACAGTACACCACTGACATTCGAGGCCCCATCATAACACTGACCTCAACAATTTCTAATGTCAAAATTGAACCGGAGCAGTAGATCCTTCACTATAGAAAAGAGCGTATTAGCATTGGTCAGAGGTGTCTCGTAAAATCCAAAAAAAAGCTCTTCAACAGAAAAATCATCTTTAACAATCCTGAAAGAGATGGATACCTGCTCTTTAACGGAACTGTCTGCTGTTTCATCAATTATAAGTGCATAGTAAAGACTCTCTTGTACAAATGTGCATAGCTTTCGCAGCACATCATTTGCCATCAGGGTGAGTATTTCGTTGATGACTTCATGAGACATCCATTTATAAGACGTTCACTGTAACCATCTCTTAAGCTCGGGTACATCCTCAGAACGCAAACGAAGCAGTTTAACAAAATTCAAATTTTCATCCGTATGTCCACGAAAGGCCAATCCCTGTGCTGCTAAAAACTGCAACAAAGTTATAATTTTCAGCAATGAAATCCTTGCATGCTGCATATCACGTTCTTTCCCTGCCAACATAAGACTACCTACATGTTCTCCTTTTTCGAATGCAGATATACTCTGAGAAGCAGCTCAGTGTACAGAAGACTTTTCATGGGATGAAAACCTTTCTAATGCTTTGTTCCAAGAGCAAAACCCGTTAGTCACAAAAGTGGCTATCGATTCTTTGTCCCTACTTGTTGATGGGAGAAGATGTCCAGCCGTAGCTGCTTTGCAACATACATCACAGAAAACACGATCCTTTGCACAACTATAGTTTATCCATTTATACAGCGCTCCCCAGCTCTCTTGAAAAGCTCTCCCTTTGCCTCGTTTTTCTATTGTGTTTTGTTTGGTATCAAAACTACTGGTAGTCGATTCAGCAGTCTGATTGTCCACTGTTGCAGCAGATTCAACTGTATTTGCTGAAGTACTTTGGGTTCCTGAAGGTTTCCCACTGTTGATTTTCACCACAAATTTTTCCATCTTTCAACCTGGCCCTATAAATTATAATATGAACAAATGGAAAACACAAAGAATTTTAGTCCCTTCCACAGTCTCACACCCCAGGCCCACCCCACTCCTTCCCTCTTGACCACAGCACCCTCCTGTAAGTACCCACCCATAAGGACGGCCCTGCGTTCCCCTTTTTCCCAAACTCCACTGCCTTAATGGGTTGGCATGTGTACCCATGCCAAAATTAAAACTCCCAGGCTCAGAGTGGAGTAAGATCTAAACAGCAGGCTACTAGCATCAAGATTTACACTCCACCTGTAGTGGTCAAGATTCATGCTCTCTGTATATTAGGATGCACCCAAGATGGCCATAATGACAGGATTCACATTAGAGAAAAAAGGTGAGTGAGGTAATAACTTTTATTGGAGCAACTTTTGTTGGTGAGAGAGAGAGAGAGAGAGAGAGACAAGCTTTTGAGCTTTCACAGAACTCTTCTTCGGGAAGAAGAGCTCTGTGAAAGCTCAAAAGCTTGTCTCTCTCTCTCTCACACACACACCAACAAAAGTTGCTCCAATAAAAGTTATTACCTCACTCACCTTTTTTCTCTAATTTCCTGGGAACAACAGGGCTACAACACCACAGCAAAGAAAACTGCAGGATTCACATGAACAGCACAGAGTGACCACCATCACATCAGGGCACTTTTTTCAGGATTCATCTTAGCATAATGTCATCATCACACCAAGGAAGTAGCACTACCAGCACAATGAGATGAATATAGCCATGTGTGCATGCCAAAAATTCACAGTACAAGCACACTGGGATCCACACAGCAGTGTGGCAGTGTAGCTCTCAATTTAGTGGGGATACACTCAGGGTCCAGCTAAACACAAGGGCACCTGCAAATAGCTGTACTAACAGCAGGATCTACACTGGCCCAATAGGAGGAGTTGCATGTCAGGGCACTAATTCCCAATCCCAGTGCAAGGCAATATGGGATCCAGGTCTTTAGTACCAGACTTTGTTCTCCTAGGAGAGTGGGATGGAATTATAGAAGTTACAAGGGGAAAAGCCCTCTGTGATCAAACTGGCACAGTCCATCTCCCTGCCAATGCAGGGCTGATCCTTACTGCGTGTTTTGTCCAGTCTCCTTTTAAAAGTCCTAAACCTTGGTGTTTCTAGGTGTGACACTCTCTACCAGGGGTTCTCAAACTGGGTGTCAGGACCCTCAGGGGGTCACAAGGTTATTATAACCCCAGGTCATGAGCTGTCAACCTCCACCCCAAACCCTGCTTTGCCTCCAGCATTTATAATGGTGTTAAATATATAAAAAATGTTTTTAATTTATAAGGGGGGAGTCACACTCAGAGGCTTGCTACATGAAAGGGGTCACCAGTACAAAAGTTTGAGAGCCATTGCTCTATACCTCGGGGGAGCGGCATGCTGTGCTCCGTAAGCCCCATATTCATCATTTGTATATATTCTTTATATTTCACATAAAGCATGCAATGTAAGGTATCATGGGGAAGATTATGATTTGCTGAAACCCACTGTTCTGTTGAAATATGTATATCATTAAAGTGTATAAAGTGATGAGATTGTGCGGTGTGGTATTAATGAAATATGCTGCAAATTTGGGAGTAGCCCAGAAGACAACTCCCCAGAAAAAACAAGGCAGGCACTTGACCAAATGGCTGGGTGAATGTTTAACAACCATAACCAGCCATTGTGCTGCAAGTGAATGACAATTAGCAATTTCAGTGACCATCACCATAGAATTACTCAACCCTGGGATTCAGCCATCCCTGTCCCCCCAACATGATCACTAGCCCTTCCCTTGGGAGACTTCCATCCAAACCCCAAGGCAGAGATTGCACTGCTAGGAAGCGACAAAGGGTCCTGTGGCACCTTATAGACTAACAGAGGTATTGAAGCATAAGCTTTCGTGGGTGAATACCCACTTCTTCGGATGCAAGCAGTGGAAGGTTTCCCCTGATAGCCTCAGTTTCCCTCACCCCCCCACATGGTGCCTGGTTGTGTTTGCCAGAGTACATGGAATTTCATATATAAACCATATAAAACAGAGGTGCCTGCTCAGAGGAGATAGTTCAGCCTGCCCTTGGGAGACTATTCCATGCACATCCCAGCCCAAGGGATGTGCATGGGATTCAAGGTTTCCCCTGATAGCCTCAGTTTCCCCCCACCCATGGTGCCTGGTTGTGTTTGCCAGAGTATATGGAATTTCACATATAAAACAGACGTGCCCCCAGCCACCATCACCCCAAACAAGACCACCTTTTAAATACACTTACCTGTTGCTGCTGCTGGTACTACTGGGTGAGACTCTGAGGCTGGAGCAACATTTAGAACTGCAAAGAAAAGCAGCTTGTTGCTGATAAGAAAGTGCCTCTGCGAAGAGACAAAGTGGTGCCGGGGGGTCACCAGTCCCTCCCCCAGGAGCAGAGTTCCCCCTAATTGGCTGGTGGCCAAAAAAACAGCAGAAGACCAGCAAAGCTGGAAAGAGCTGTTTTTAACGCAGCAAGACAGTCTATGACTCAGAGCCTGGAGCTGCACAGCAGGAGGTAACAGCTGATTGGCGGGCAGCTCCCGGCTCCTGGTCTCAAAGAAACTGCTCATCACGGCCCCCCCGCAGCCCCGCTGAATAGCTGATGGGGGCGCTGGGCCCCCACAAGCCCCTTAAACTCTTATCTGGTGCCAGTGGGTGCTCAGCACCCACTAATTTTTCCCAGTGGGTGCTCCAGCCCCGGACCACCCACGCAGTCGGTGCCTAGAATATCAGGTGTGGTCAACCTGAGCCTGAGAAGGAGCCAAAATTTACCAATGTACATTGCGAAAGAGCCACAGTAATATGTCAGCAGCCCCACATCAGCTCCCCCTGCCCCCGCTCCCAGGGCCTCCCACCAACTGGCAGTCCCACTGATCAGCGCCTCTTCCTCCCTGCACCTCCCGATCAGCTGTTTCATGGCGTGCAGGAGGCTCTGGGGGGAAGGCGGGAGGAGCGAGGGCCCAGCAGGCTCGGGAGGGGGTAGAAAGGGGTGGAGTGGGGGCAGGGCCTGTGGCAGAGGTTGAGCAGTGAGAACCCCCCGACACATTGGAAAGTTGGCGCCTGTAGCTCCAGTCCCGGAGTTGGTGCCTATACAAAGAGCCACACGTTGGACACCCCTGAATTATATACATGATTAGCGGGGCTGGCTCCAGGCACCAGCAAAGGAAGTAGGTGCTTGGGGTAGCACATCTGAAGGAGCGGCATTCCGGCCATTCTTGGGGCAGCACATTTCATGGGTGGTTTTGGGGTTTTTTTGCTTTGGCAGCTCCAGCCCCGGCTTTATTTTTATTTTTTTTTTGCTTCGGTGGCTTGGTGCTTGGGGCGGCAAAAAAGCTAGAGCCAGCCCTGATGATTAGTACACACAGCTCTTATTACTTCCTGTTTCAAAATAAAGTCTAAAAGAAAGAGCTGACACTACAAGCAGAAAGTAATAGATTAGAATAGTAATGATTCTTATACTAAGTCTTCAATTTATTGTATGTGTTCTGTTTTGTACTTTTCAAAAAAATATAAACAATCAAAAGTTTGCTTAAACTAATTTATTGATCTACTCTTGCAAATCAAAACGTTACTCATTACAGAAGTTTACAAATACTTCACTTTTGCAATTACTTCATTCTTACTATTTAAAATGTGCTTATATATATCTGAGCCATAGGCGCCGACTCCGTGGGTGCTCCAGGGCTGGAGCACCCACGGGGAAAAATTGGTGGGTGCGCAGCTCCCCGCCAGCCCCGTGGCCCGTGCCCAGCTCCTCGCCAGCCCCGGGGCCCGCGCCTAGCTCACCGCAGCACTGGGAGCCATTCCGGGGCCCCGCCCCCGACACCGGGTGACGTTGCGTCGGGGGTGGGGCCCTGCAATGTCACCCGGCGTCGGGGGCAGGGCCCCGCAACGTCGCCCGGCGTTGGGGGCGGGGCCCGGCGTCAGCCCCCACCAGCGCCATCGGAAGTTGGCACCTGTGATCTGAGCAACAATGTAACATAAAATAGTAAACTAAATATATACATGTGATGGATTTGAATTTGTCTGTAATAATTTATGAATGCTGTATCTTGACTAGGTTATTTGATGTTTACTTTATAAAATATTGAATTGATTCAATAGCACGATTGTCAGGAAATGCACTCAGGAAGGTAGAGGTTTCCCGATATACACTTAGCAGCAAACACTTGAGAGACAATGCAAGAGGCATTTTCTTCAATGTTGCTGTGGCTTGACCCAATAGGGAGCTCATCAAACTGGTTTGGGCAGCAAGTTCAAGCATGTGAGCTGAGAAAGCAAGAACTTTGGCTGGATTTAAAGGCAGTCCCTCTATGAGAGAAGGACAGAGAGCTTAGGTGAACTAAGATCCAGAGGTTGGTATGAAACATGAGAAATAAGACCTACTGGGGTCTCCCCATCAGAAACACGGTTACACTCCAGGTAAGAGACATGCTTGTAGAACTGCTGTTGTTTTAAAAGCCCTTTTCTCTTATGTTATGCTTTGCTCCTAAGATTAAACATTACTTTGTTTTAAGAAGGCTTTCTGGTCACTCCATATACCATACCACCGGTAATAGGCTCCCAAAGGGAACAACCGCAGGTACTGAACCCAGCTGGACCTGCAGGGTAGGCGTGGTCGATACACCGGGTGCTATAGCTCAAGAGCTGGTCTAACAGTGGGATTCCTGAGAAAGATGAAGACATGAAGCCTGAGACCTGTAGGGGTGCACCCAGAGACAGCAGGGGTCACAGGTGCAGCTAGCCCTGTAACTGTGACAGAACTATTACTGTTCTTCAGATAATTGGCAGTACCATACATTTAAAAAAAGGAAAAAACAGTATGTACAGTGGCAAATAACCATCTTTTCAATCCTGCCTAGGATTGATGGGGAAGAGAATTTTTCATTCTCTGGGTACTATATGGCATATCCTGAAAACAATATGCTGTCATTTCAGACAAAGACAGCTACCATCTAGTAGATCTTTCCTCCGCTGAATCTCTGCACTAAGGGGACTTGCAATTTGGAGTCCTCTGTAGAGAAATGTTTAGAAACCCTTTGACAGAAAAAAATGCTCTCTATATCAAGGGAGAGAAAGACTTCTACTAGAACCGAATTCACAAAAACAGAATAAGTTTGTCTTTATAACCAGAAATGTGGAAAGAGAACACTATCACAAGGGATCACATGGTGCTCATGCAGACTTACCTGCTATGATTATTCAAATGGCCTGAGAGTCACTGAATGAGTTATGCTGAATGCACTGTTCTAATCATATTGCATTATTTAAATCAAATAAAGGCACCTTTTTCTGGAATTGATACTGGTGAATTAGTGAGATGCTGAAAACGATGCATATGATATGATTCACCACTGCATTACTCTAGTTTTTTGCTGGTGTAATTCCAGCACAAAATTTCAGCAACAGAGTGATGAATCATGCCTTCTGCTTGCTAAATATGAGATCTATGCAGCCTGCCATACCTGCACTTCAGCCCATTCAATGGCCAGTGTGGGAACACATCAATCCACCTCTATGGTGAATTGCTTTGATTATCCACCTTTCAGATCTATCTTTTTGCTATTCATAAATGAACTCTATTTTAAATGGCTTTAGGTTATATCCCAGTTAGTTTTAGCTTCAGTATGTGCTAGTGACCTTATTTGCTCATTGGGGATCTAGATGAAAGAGTGTATCTGATAAGAATTCACCATTTTAATAGCAGTTTGCTTTCCACATATGGATGCCTGGCTATTGTATACCAACCCAGCTATGGAATGAGGGCTGTAAAATATTTCCATGTACAAACAGGAAACTATCTCTGTGTGTAGTTGGCTAAACACATACAGATAGGGGGAGAATTTTAAGAAATCTAACAGTTTATCTAAGAATGTTGCCATCGGGATCTCTTCAGCTACCCTTACATGTTACTGTTTCCCTGCTGTAACATCTGCTTCAAACAGAAAATTAAAAACACAGAATGGAGAAAAGAATAACTATATTGTGCCTGGAGTTTGCCCTTGGAAATATAATAGACCCTCCTGGGATTGTTTCTCTTCTGTTTCTCTTTTGCCTGTTCTAAGAAGGATTTGCAGTTTGTTAGCACTTCCTCTCGAGGTCCCTTCCAATCCTGAGTCTATGATCATGCACTCAGAATGACCCAGGTGGAAGCAGTGAGGAGAAGCTGTCAGATTAGGAAAAAGTTTCTGAAGCAAAACAGGAGGGAGGAAAAATTATCCTTAATCTTGGGCTCAAACTGAAAAAAGCTAGAGGAAAGAAATTTGATAACCCAAGACAGGAAGAAGAAGTTTCTCCTGCCTTGAAAAAATACACAAACAGGCCAATATAAATACACACACACATACACACCTCAAACTCCCACCAAAGAGAGACTTGCACAATTTGAAGTTGGTCCATGAGGAAGTGGGGATTTTCCTTGCCTTCATGACTAGAAAGCATTGATACTGTCCTCATTGCCAGAGTTCAGATTTTCAGACGAGTTCAGCACCTCACTCCTATTTAGGCACCTAATAAGTGGCTGGATTTTCAAAACGATTCAGCTCCCACTTGGAACTTCAATGGGAGCTTCTGGTGCTGAGCACTTTTTGAAAATCTGACTGCTACATTTAGATGCTTAAATGGGAGCTGAAGCTATTTTAAAAATTGGCCCCAATTATGGGTGCTGAGCACTTTTTGAAAATCTTGCTCTAGAAGGCAAGTGTGCGTGTGTTAAATTAGGAAAGGAGTGTGATATGGAAAGATGCTATCCCAAATTTATGAATGTACAGGCATGCCTTGAAAAGAGAAACTTGTGGCTAAACCAAATACTGTAGCAAACTACTGGAAGAACTATATTAGTGAAAATTACGTAATGGTGGGGAATACGATATTACAGATTTAATTGTGTCGACAGTAATAAGACTGGTCAGCCTATCAAGCAGCACTGGTAAAGAGAAATAAGGGACAGAAGAAAGACTAACTTGTAGGATATATTCCTTACTACATTATGGCTGTTGCCTGTGGACTCCTGCTGTCCCATAAGTGCTGCTATCCTTACAGAGCCATATTTTCCGCTCTGATTGTTGAGCAGGTTACTACATAAAGGCAGGAGTTGTTACGTACCACACCCATCTGTGTTCCAGAAAAAAATATTTTTTGCAAGTAACTAAAAAAAAAAGTGCTTCCAAAATTGGTTTCAAATCAATTATATTGCAGCAATAGAACAATCCAAGTCACCAGGTAGGATTGTGTGCTGCGCCCCCAGAAGACCCAGCACACAGAGACAACTTCAAGTCATCTTTGTATCCTTGGGGTTCTGGGCTGGTTGGGGGGGCCAAAAACAGCCCCAGTACAATTTAGGCAGCCCAGAGAGCTGTGCTAAGGATAAGTCTACACTGCAAAAATAGGTGTGCGCTTAACTAAGGCCTGGTCTACATTACAGAGTTTGGTTGACATAAGGCTGCTTACATCGACTTAACTCTGTAAGCATCTACATTAAAATGTAGCTCCCACCGATGTAACTCATCCATTACTGACTTAACTCCACCTCTGTGAGAGGCATAGTGCTTAGGTCAATGTAGTTACGTCAATGCAGTGTCAGTGTAGACACTCCATTGCTCACATTGACAGTTGCTGCCTTTCAGAAGCTGTCCCACAATGCCCCACTGACAGTTAAATCGGTGCAAGTCCTCCTGGTGAGGACGTGCAACACCGACACAAGGAGGGTAGTGCAACATGCAAAAGTGATTTAATTACTGCAGTGACTGTATGTCGACATAATTTAGGGTGACTTCATTTTGTAGTGTAGACTTGCCCTCAGATTAGCTAACTCGTGTTAATCAAATTGGGTTAAAATGGTAGTGAAGACATTGCAACTGGGTTTTTTAACTGATTAGCAGCACAAGTTAAAGCCTAAAGGGAAACCTAGGTTTGAACTTATGCTGCTAACCCAAGTTAAAAGCTGAGGTGGTGAGTCTTCATTGCTATTAGCTCCCCTGTTAGCTATCCCAAGTTAAGAACACACAGTGAACAAATACCCTGAAATACAGCAGCTCTGTCTGGAGAACAACCTGGGGCTGCCCAGAATGGCTTTAGCCATTTGCCCTGCAGCCCTGCCCCCTCCCACCACTTACACACCCCTTGCATTCCTTGCACCACCCACAGCGTGTCCTCTGTGCCAAGGCTTGTGAAGGGGCTTACAGCTCTCCTCGGGGCCTACAGTGGGGAAATTTTATCCAAGTCTGCTAAGGGACTTTCCACCACAGCAGCAGGTGCTGTGGTTCAGAGGAGAATCCTTCCCATAGTTTTAAAATAGTACAAGTCCACATGGGAGAGGGCTAGTTAGTTTATCTTAGTACATACAGGGCTTAGAGGGACTGTAGACAAGTGACTCAGTGATGAGAGTGCCCCCTCATGGCAAAGTGTTGCATTGCACTCCCCTCAGTCATCTCTGCTGAACAGAGGCCTTCTCCACTTCTTCTGACTCCGCCCAGGTCATGTTCAGTCTTAGCTCTTCAGGATAACACGTCCTCTCTACTTTATCTGGCACTCAAAAGAAAACTGATAAGATTAATTAAATCATCCTGCTGGTAGGCTGCACTGCATGAGCTTTCATTTGTTATTCTGCAACCATGGACTAAACTCTGTACTAAGGCCAACATTTTCAAAAGTGGCCTTAGCTAGGACGATTGTGAGTGTCTGTTTTACAGTAGTGCTGAGGACAGGCAGCTTGAGTACGTGGACTTTGATTAGAATTGTGGCTACTCAGATCTCCTGAAAATCAAACCAAGGTTTTCCAAGCAGGGCACCCAAATGAGGCACCCAAAAATCACAGAGCGCTTTTGAAAATTCTCTCCTAGGCTGGAAATATAAGCGAACATTAATTAACAGGGAGTATGTGTTACCAGAACCCACCTAGAGAGCTGAGCACAAGTGGAAGGTCCTGGAAGAGGCTCCTAAATTCTGCTTTGCTTAGTTAGTTGAGTTCTAATTCCAAAGAACCAAGATGAGATATGTTGTATTTAAAAATAAAATAAAAAACCCACAAATCCAAAGTCCTCATACTACCAGCTTTCTCTCTTTTGCCTTAGACTTCTCTGCCAGAATGCCCAATTCATGATAATCCAGCAATAAAAATGCACAAGTTCAATACATGCACAATGTTGCACTGTATCCTTTTAGGATTTTCATATAGATGCTTAGCCGAAAAGGCAAAAGGGAAATATCTGAGATTAATGTTTCTTTCCCTTGTAGTTTTGCCCATACTGCAGCTTTAAAGAGCTGTTATTGTGATTGTTCCCAGCAATTCAGTTCAGTAAAGGCTTTCATGTTCAGTACACTGCATCATCTCCAGGGAGCTTCCTTTACAACACTTATAAATAAGAAAACAAGATAACTTTAGACTGCACAGCTGCAGGGTGCAGAAGGAAAGTGATAAAATAACACTGAATTAATCCATTCATTCAAAGGCCACTGAATTTTAATGCATGGATTTAATGGGATTGGACAGTAAATAGCTAACAAGTATAAAACTTCTCTCCTCCCACTACTCTCCTCCCACCGCTCACCTCCCAAAAATGGTTACAGGCACAGCCTCTCCAAATATGTAGGTCAGCATCTACTCTAAAATTCATTATTTTTAGTGAAACTAGAGGGCAGAAACTGAAGAGATGCTCCTCGCCCCCAGCTCTTTAGAGCACCTACGGAGGGTTGGTTTTATTCCAGAGTTCATTGTGTTTTCTCATTATGAGGCTGGAAGTTAAGTTGCACCACATCGATCATACTAAGGCTTATCCTCAAAGCCATAGATACACTACTTCTGTCCTGGTGCTAGACTTTATGGCTGCAAGGATGAACAGAGAAGGGGTAGTTTAGATGTACAAACTGTTAATATTCTTTACAGGTACATTGTGATATTTGGCCTATGAGTAAAGAGTATTACGCTATATTTTACGGAGACGTTGATATACAGTAATATGTGCAGCTATTGTATGGGTGTTAAATTGGATCATATTTATGTAATAATGACCTGCACCAAGATAGCTAAAATGTTGCCTAAAGTTCCAGGATCAGTGCCATGGACAAGACTGCTACAGCAAGAGTAAAGCTAATTTGTGAGGGAGACCGAGCTTTGCAAGGGCAGGCAGAACAAACTATCACAGGAGGCAAGAACTACTTCAAACCTCACCAGTTTCCATTCCATGTATACAATACACTCCTCCCAGCTGCCTTCACTCACATAACCTCAGAGCACATCACACATGAACAAAGAATCCATGTTCTACCTCCCCACCTCAAGCAGAGGAAGAGAAGAAAAAATGAGATGTGACAGATGCTAGTCGGGGTGCTTAATGCTTATGGTGTGCAGATACCATAGTGATAGCAGGCCTCAGATAAGAACCTAAACAGGACAGAACAACAACAGAACTTTCCCCCATAATATTTTTCAAAGTCAGGCTAAACACTTAAAACGCTGATGTGATAGCATAATGGTAGATATAGGGCATGTTGTGTAGTGTGGGGATGAGGGTTTATAATAGGTGTTGCTCTGAATCAGCATTTGAGCCAGTGCTTGTTGACATTAGGAAGCCCTGTACGCTGGTGATGCACTTTTTAAGACAAGGTGCACACTACTCATGAATAAGAATTCTCCTCTGGTGCTTTCTGTAGAAACAGGAGTGCTAACCCTCAATTTCCTGGACAAATTTCAATACGAGTCATTCCATTTTGCCTTCCTAAAAGTCCCCTGGAGTTTCAAATGGATGATATATTCTTCACTTCCTCTTGTAGGTAGCTTTCTGTTTGTTGTTTAACAGACATGTTTTATCCCAGAGGAAACTGCATTTCAATGGTGGGCAGGACAAAGCAATTTCTATGTACAAGGAACTGGGATAAAAGTCACTATACCAATGGAAGATCATTATGTCAAGTGTTTATATAAGGTGTATGAATTAGTCCTCTAGTGCAGACATAACAACTGGCTTTATTTCTTTTCTTTTTAAGTTGAAACTCGTTTTATTTTTAGTTATCAGCCTACATTTATCTCACTTTTTGTGAAATCATTTAAGTATGTCCTTTGGGATTGTGTCTGTTGTATTTAAATCTCAGGTACAAGGAGGATTAGCAATTGTTATCCTCAAGTATCTAAACTTTTCAAGTTGGACTATACATATGGTGACAGAAGACTACACCACCTTACAAGTATCTATCTCCAAATATTTAAGGGGCCTGTGCTCACCTTCTACTATGCATCACAGAACACTGTAAATCAGTTATGTATGTTCAATGTTTTCCAGGTGTCCAATGAGATCATGTAGGCTACATACCAGTGAGTGGGTCTTTAATGAATTTCTTTCCAGTTTAGTGTTCAATCCAGCTTCCATTGAAATGGATAGAAATGGTGCCATTAGCTACAATGTGAGTTGGATCAGGTCTCTAGAGCTCCGATCTTCTTCCACTGAGATGCAGGGGAAGGACCTAATGGGGTCTTGGTCCATGACTATGGCTTCTATGTGATATGGTAATAACAACAATTAGCAATTGAAAGCCAAACATGCCATTTCAGAGTAGAGAAACTTCGAGGGCAGGAGAAAACGTTTCCTATGTATAGTTTTAACTCCATGTTTAGAAAAACAGATTTCCCCAGTAGGTAACATCATGATTCTATTTATTCTTTATAAGTGACTTAGGAACTTGCAGCCACTATTGTGGAGGTTGGGGTTGAGGCAAAGGTGGACTTAAATCACCATGAGCTGCTTCAGAGGCTTCAGTGGCCCCTGGTGTAATTTAGAGAACGCAGAGAATCCTAAATCATGGCATCCTCCCCAGGATGAATCAGAATCTCTGCAGCAGTTGCTGGTCCCCCACCCCAAAATGCCCCCACACACCCCAGGTCTCATGAGATAGTTCTCCAAAGGCAGCTTTACCGCAGTGATTCTGCTGGGGGAATCCTCCCCAGCCTTGAACTAGGGCTGTTAGAGCCTCTTTATGTCACTCCAGCTTTTTTACGGCTGTGATGCGGCTAAAGCAGGAATGAGGATCTCACCCCAAGTCCTGCACATCAACACAGCTGGTTCAAAGTCAGTTAGACACAAAATGTCAGTCCTAATTAGGGATAAGTGTAGTCTCAAATTTTTGTCATGAGGGTCTTAGAACCCTCAGCTGAGGCTAGATTTAAACAGACCAGTAATAACTCTTAATAGGGAAAGACATGCTGTTTTCTTTATCAAAAAAAGAGACCTGCATCCTCTTAAAATCAAAGGCAATCTGTTTGTTATTGTACTGGATGGAACCTTGTCTTGTTTTGGAAGCTCAGAATGTCTTTGAGAGAAGCAAGGCTACCACTTGCTCATCCCCATCAGACTTGGCTGCACATCTTTCAAATAACTTGTCATTTTTATAATCTGCTGCCATAAGAAGGATTATGGATAAGCACTGAAGACATCTTGTGAAATTTCAGTTTATAATTAAGGACGTACAGTATTCCATGGATTATGTAAGCAAAAATATACAAGAGGTCATATGTTACAAAGTGAATTCTGCATGCCCTTTCACGCCCAATATACATTAACCAGAAATCATTCTCCCATTAGAAAGCACTAAGGATAGCTTCTAAAATCTTAATTAATCATCATGGATGTGTTCTATGGGAAACAGGACAACTACAGATATTAACCTATAGTAACGTGGTGGGATGACAATTTGTTACCTCCAGGCTGGAGTACTATAGTTCATCGTATCTGAAGCTGAATGTGAAGAGATGTTCAAACTCTGTCCACCTTCTCCTTGGTTTAGGCCACCATGAGCTCATTAAGCCCATGCTCAAGCCCCTCCACTGTCTCCTAGTCAGTTTATGATGCCAGTTTAAGGCCTGGGAACTAATTTTCAAAACAAGTAATGAATCAAGCTCCATTACATCAAAGACTGACTTTCAATCTGTGAACCACTGTGACAACTGAGCTCCTCTGGGACTAGGGTGACCAGAAAGCAAGTGTGAAAAATCGGGACGGGGGGGGGGGGGGTATAAGAAAAAGACCCAAAAATCGGGACTGTCCCTATAAAATCAGGCCATCTGGTCACCCTATCTGGGACAATGCACATCACTAAGCCCAGTACAATGCATGTGAGAGCTGGTGATAAAGCATTCCCAGTCGAGGGAATCCAACTATGGAATGAATTTCCAGAGGGGATCAGGAAAATCCAGAGAGTCTGACCATCTTTAGAAAAACCTTCCTCTTTGAAAAAGTCTTTCAAACATAAGAATGATACTCACAACACTGACAGTCCCTTTTACTCCTAAACACCTACTAAAAAAGTGATGAAATTAATAAAAACTGATACAAAACAAAACAAATAATTTCCCAACCCTACGCATAGTTTTCACAATAACAAAAAGGGGGGAGAAGTATCACAGATTCTGTAGGGGTAACTTTAAATTATTGGATGCCAAGTAATTTTATTTTTAAAATTACTAAAAATATTTAGTCCAGAGAAACAAGAAATGGTAGACCGGCTGTTCCTGCTTGTTTCTCTTACTGCCAAACTAGGGAAAACCAAAAATAAAAGATGTAATTATTGATACAGGTTATTTATGAGACCATCTCAGAGGAAGAGACTCCCACTATTTTATTAATTGGGGTTCTTTTTACATACCTTAGGGGACACCATGATTCAAACCAAGCAAAATAACCACAGTTATGAACCATCGCTATTTTATTATTAAAGAAAAGCAAACTTTAAACAAAACACCACAAATGACAGTACACAGATGATAAACTGGTTACTTCTGTTACAGCCTCTGTGGAGAGCTTTTAACAAAGATTACACTTCGGAGAGTGGACCACTGTTGGCATTCTTCGTTTGGTGAGTTAAAACCAAATTATATGGTTTCCTAAATTTATTGTTAGCCCATCTTAGTATCTCATAAACACACAAACTGTTTATAACTGGGCAAAAGAATTTGTTTAAGGGCAGGTGGGCCCTGTTTGGTTTATCAATGATAACCTGACAGGTGATAATTGGGGAAGGGGGCTAAGCAATCTTAACTAAATTCCATTAAATCAAAGAAAATATTTAAATCAGTTACTTTAAGGAAGCCATGTAAGGAGCTGTTTTGAGACAGGCCAATTACAAATATTAAGACTCTTAAATCCAATTAAATCCCACAATTTCTCTGTTTACCAGTGTCTAGCTCCTCTCCAGGAGCATGTGGTCTAACCATTTGGTGATTAATCGGAGAAACTGTTAGTATCTTAAGTTACAACAGCATTTCCATATCCCAATAACAGCATTATAAGTGTTTTAATTCTAATCCCTTGGCAGTGGTTTAGTTAACTTCCATTTACCAATCCATGCTGAAGTCTTGGGGATGTTTTCCTTGGGTCGGTCTTCCTCAGTTGGATAAAAGAGTTGCTTGAGCACTACCAGTAATTAATTAATTCTCCATTAATATGAATATTTATATTTAAATGGCTTTTTACATTAGGAGTTAGTTTATCAAGATCATTAAATTCCAGGTTGATACATCAAGCATTTTACAATTTATATAGTAATTATATTAGGCATTTTGCATTTAGTTAAAATACTTGCAAATATGCCATTCAAAATTATTTGCCCTTTCAACATTTAAGAAATAATGGTTTAAAGTATTATTAACTACACTTCCTAGTGGCTCTTCTGAATGAAGTTTTCAGAATAATTATAACATTTATTTCAACAAAGATATTTCTAGAATTCTTTGTGTGGGTTTACTTAGATTTTCTTGGAAGGGTGAAAAAGCCCACTTTACACTAGATTTATTGCTCCGCTAACACAACCATAAATTCCTTTTCACAATCAGATCTTTTCCTAGAAGATTAATGTTTTTCATGGTTTGTTTTCTTAAGATAAGGATTACCAAACTGGTACTTACACGTGAGGGAGGTCAGACACTATTAGGGGTAATAAACCTAGTTTTATGGCTAAGGAGGGCTGTCCTCCTGACATTTGGCATATCTTTGGGTGATTGAAAGCAAAACCTTCTGCAATTTCTTTAACCAGCCTCAACATTTTATAACATAACTAACAAAAACATACACAGGTATTATATTTTAAAGCATCATGACTGTAGCATACTTGTAGCTGTATCTTAATAGTTAGTAAATCTTCAGCAAACAAGTTGGTAATGACCTAATATTAAAACAAAGTTATAATAATTGTATTAATATCATTCCTGCATCAACATTAAGGTCTCAACCACAACTCCATGAAGTCCACTAGGGACTTCACTGCTAGTATTAATTGTATGTGGAAGGCACTCAGATACCAAAGTGATGGGCAATTGTATAAAACCGAGAGAGAGAGAGAAGACAAACATAACCTAGGTAGGTGGACTAACAAAGAATACTATGGCCCTCAGTGGAATGGAATTAAACTCTTCCCAGGGAGATGAACAGCTGGACAGAGTTTTTAAAGTTTAGAGCTGAGCCAAACCAAATCAAGCTGTGCCTGAAGACATATTTTCATAACTCTTTGTGCTCTGATGGAGGAAGGAGAAGGAAGATCTGATATAGGAGAGAGAGGCTCCAAGTGAATTCTGATGCCAACTCCATATGTCCCATAGAAATCCTTGTTATAAAGTTTATATGAATAGCCCATCTCCAGCAGAGGCTATACATTCAATATGCTACTCGCAAATATACATTTTAAAAAAACCTCTAAAACGGTTAAGGGCCTGGTTGTTTATTAAATTCACTGGCATGTCAGAAAAGCATAACCTTACAGAGAGGACAAAGTGGAGTTGACAAATATTTGAAAACTATTTAGCAAAAGTTCCAATATATTTCACCTGAAGAATCCACACTATGGGTCAGAGAAGAGGCAGTTTATGGACCATTATCTCTGAATTTCCAAATTTGGAATTTTCCAATGTTCATAGTTTGTTTATAATAAATCTAGTCCTAACTATATTTCCTAGCTTTCCAGTGATTGGTCCATTCTTGACTGGCTTTTGGTTTTACAGTGATGCCATTCCATACCAGGTATTCAGCAGAAAAAACTGATGCATCTTTGCAGACTCAACAGCATCTTAATACAACATATTGTCTAGGCATTGCATATGGTTCATATAGCAGAAACAATCCATGCTGTAACCTCAGCATCACACCAATCTTACTTCTAAACATATCTATAACTAGGGCCCTATCAAATTCACGGCCATGAAAAACACATCACAGACCGTGAAATCTGGTCTGTTGTGCGCTTTTACCCTATATTACACAGATTTCATGGGGAAGACCAGCATTTCTCAAACTGTGGTCCTGATACAAAAAGAAGTTGCAGGAGGGGTCACAAGGTTATTTTAGGGGGATTGTGGTATTGCCATCCTTACTTCTGAGCTGCCTTCAGAGCTGGGTGGCTGGAGAGCTGCGGCTGTCAGATGGGTGCCCAGCTCTGAAGGCAGTTCCCCACCAGCAGCAATACAGAAGTAAGGATGGCAATACCATACCATGCCACCCTTACTTCTGTACTGAGATGGGTGGCTGGAGAGTGGCAGCTGCTGACTGAGGGCTCAGGTCTGCAGGCAGCAGTGCAGAAGTAAGGGTGGCAATACCATACCATGCCATCCTTACTTCTGAACTGTGCCATCCTTACTTCTGAACTGCTGCTGGCAGGGGCTCTGCCTTCAGAGCTGGGCTCCCGGCCAGCAGACTCTGCTCTCCAGGTGCCCAGCACCACCACCAGTAGCAGCACAGAAGTAACAGTAGCAGTGCCGCAACCCCTCCCCCTACAATAACCTTGCAAAAAAACCCACAACTCTTTTTTGGGTCAGGACCCCTCCAATTACAACACCATGAAATTTCAGATTTAAATAGCTGAAATCATGAAATTTAAGATTTTTAAAATCCTATGACCGTGAACTTAACCAAAATGGACCGTGAATTTGGTAGGGACCCATTTATAAGATATTTATGGGTGTTGCTTACGATGGTTAACAGTAGCAAGGTGCAGATTGATTTCGAAAAAACTCTCTGGAGGTACACATATTCCAGTGTGGGTGCATATGGGAATCCATCAAATAGTTCTGCTTGCTCTCTGGTCTCTGACTAGTGACATTCATTCTGCATGAAAGGGCTTTTTTGGTATGTTTTTAATGACAAGCCCTCTCAGATACATGGGAAGTGTGTTATTAACACTGAATTATTCCACGGCTACCATATTCACCCGATGAACCTTTCTTTCTGTTTTCCTTCCTATAGTAGAAGCACTGTGCTACCTTTTCACCAGCTGAGAAAACAGCTACTATTGTTAATGCTGCTTACAGTGATCAAGCATGTCAGGCATGGGGGTTGGGAGCAAAGAAGTTATCACTGTCCTGGAGAACATATCCTCACAGTACTGCACCAGGTCTCCAGCAAATGGCTACTCAATGTAACAAATTTCATTGCTGCATGAAGCATATGGCTTTAACAACTATTTTTAATAATATATTGGAAATCAATAAAACAAAACCAGCATTTCTCAAAATAAAAAAGGAAACCATAAAACTGATTTAAATCTATTGTAACAGCAAGCCTATACTGTAGTATAAAATCTTCAGGCACTACTGTATTTGCACAATAATAACCAAAGGGAAACCAAATGGGTCACTTTCAAGTTATCTATTGTGACCACCACTCTCTCAGAGTGATACTGCCACTGCTGTGATTAGCATTGCTGCTTGAGTTATGAGTCCCTCAGTTTCAAGAGACGGCATGGTCTACTGGACAGAGCATGCCAGACTGGAACCCAAGAGACATGAAGTTCTAATTCCTGGGTCTGCTGCTGACCTGCTGTGTGACCCTGTATAAGTAAAAGGTGTTAGTTTCTAAGGTGCCACACATACTCCTGTTCTTTTTCTCTGTGCCTCTGTTTCCCCTCCAACCTTTATATCTGTCTTGTCTATTTAGTCTTTAAGTTCTTTAGGGCAGGGACTTTCCCTTTCTATGTGTTTGTACAGTGGCTAGCACAAAGGGGCCCTGATCTCCGCTCTTGGTGCTACTGTAATACAAATGAATAATAACTGTAATTATAAAAAGAGGGAGCTAGCAGAAGGATATTAACTATGAAGGTTTCTTGATGTTGAATTTACTGCTTTTCTTGACACTGCAGACTGGATAGCTTGAATTCCTTGACCTTCATGGCATGCAAGGCCTTTGGTGAGGACAAGGAGAGAGGGGAGTTGATAGTTAGCTAGTTTATTGTTTCTGTTGTCATTAAGGGGTTGTTAGGGACAAGCTAGTTTTCTATTTTTTTAAATCAATTGTGTATAGTTTAAAATACATAGCTGTGCCTAAAGTTTCCGCTAGGCACCATATTCCCATCAAAATAAATAAAATACATGTACTTAGGATCATCCCAAGATTGGAAAGTTGCTACATGTGAAAGAAAAGCAAACTAGGCATGTTTAAAATTCTTCAGATCCACAGGGTGAATATTTTATACAAACATGTGCATTAGTGAATCTCTCAGACAAAATTTCTGGAAAAGTTAAGAAACTCTCATTGATATCTACTGTAATTCCCATAAAAATAACAGAAATATTAAATCCTATCAAGGAAAGAAAGATGTGAGGGACAGGGGAGTGGCTGAACACAGTTCATTTACAGATAACAAAGGTTCTTTTATTTTAAAAGATTCCTGTGTAGTGAGCACTATCTTTGCCTTGAATCATTCAGTCTACTTTCCTTTTATAGCTCTTATTCCTTCAGTACATCTTGCCATCTATTCCAAACTATAAACAGAAAAATCTAGATTGAGATTCATGCCATTTTTAGCCTCCAGGTAATTAAATCAGACATCACATGTTGCCTATCCCTGCAGAAAAGGGTCCTTATGTCATGGGTGTCTGTGAAACTTCTATAGCCTTGAATCTCCTCTTCAAAACATTTTTAAAAGATAAAATGACATTTTTTTCTTGTGCAGTTGGATGCTCCACAAGGAAGAAGAGTTTAATGGGAGGCATGTTTTATCTACAAACTGAATCTGTAAAACAAAGCAAAATGTACACAGCTTCCCATGGTAAAGCCAGGAATATCTCAGAGTAATAAAGGTGAAATCCTGGCCCCATTGAAGTCAATGGCAAAATTCCCATTGACTTCAGTATGGATAGGATTTTACCTCAAGCCTTCACAAAGATAAGGGTCAGAGCTTTGAAGGTGACAGAAATACTATATCAAGAACAGAATTTGTTTTAAAATATCTGTAAAATGAATACATTCTGAACTTTCCAGTGTGTCTGAAATTAGTGACAAGGTTAAGGAGCTCACAACAGTGACTATGGTCAACTCATTGGTAATGTCCAGGCATGAAGGATCATCTGATATATGCCATCCTAAGGGATTCTACTATGATCCCAATTCTCTAGTGACCTTGACCCAGGAATGGTTTGACTTAATAAGGCCTCACAGTACACTGAAGCAGGACATTGAATGGAAAGAGGGAACCTTAAAAGAATAAAATAAAGCAAACGTTAAACAAAGATTTGCTGCTGCTCTGCCTGTTTCTGCCAGCTGATACCACACCAGAGAACTATTCCTTTTGCTACACTGATTGATTACACAGATATCAGTCATCCCCAGGAAACTCCCCTCCAGCAAACATTCTGACTCACCATGTCTGTAGTGTCTAAAAGAAATCTTAATTCTGTGCTGTAGAAACAACCACCACTGCTAAAGAACCCTTTACCACCTAAACAATTCAGACTTGTTCTTCTAATGTCCTTCTAGAACCTATTCGTGGGTCAACACCTCTAATCCAATTCCCAAATCAATGTTTTAGATATACCAACAAAACTCTCCCCTGCTTCTAAAGAAGTAACAGTAGGGTGACATAGCTCAAACCTCTCCCCTACAGTCTCCCCTGAGCACTGCATCCAACAGGCAGTGGGTGTGATGGGCCCAAACCCTGTAAAGACATGTCTAACTTAATCAGACACCCGCCGTTGGCCCATCCCAGCTGACTCGGGCTCACGGGGCTCAGGCTAATGGGCTGTTTCATTGCGGTGTAGACTTGCGAGCCTCGGCTGGTGCTTAGGCTCTAGGACCCTGCAACTGGAAGGGTCCCAGAGCTCGGGCTGCAGCCCAAGCCTGAAGGTTTACACTGCAACTGAACAGCCCCTTCGCCCGAGCCCTGTGAGTCAGTCTTGGGTGTCTAACTGAAGTGTAGACATACCCTAAGAGTCCCAGAAACTTCAGCCAAACTTTTGTACTGGTGACCCCTTTCACATAGCAAGCCTCTCAGTGTGACCCCCTTTATAAATTAAAAACACTTTGTAATATATTTAACACCATTATAAATGCTGGAGGCAAAACAAGGTTTAGAGTGGAGGCTGACAGCTCAAGACCCCCCATATAATAACCCTGAGGGGTCCTGACCCCCAGTTTGAGAACCCCTGTAGGTACTTTAATATCACTTCGCTATTCCAAGTATCCATGTCAGTAGTGTAGCCGGGGGGGAGCAGGGGGAGTGGCCACTCCCCCTTGAGCAGAAGCGGCAGAAGCGGTGCCTTTTTTTAGCAGCACTAAAAGAAGGCGCTGCTTCTTTCACTCACCCGGCGGCGCTCCGGGTCTTCGGCGGCATTTCGGCGGCGGATACCACCGAAGACCCGGAGTGAGCCGCCGAAGTGCCGCCGAAGACCCGGAGCGCCGCCGGATGAGTACAGGGGGAGGTGCCTTTTTATAGCGCCGCTCCCCCTGCGCTCCGGACTTGGCTGAGCTACTGATCCATGTCCCAGTAACTACCAACAACATTTAGCACTGCTTGATGTAAACCATTATCTTTAATATACTTCATATTGTTCCACTTTTACCACTTCCTGCAAATGCCTGTATATTTGTAACAATTACATTTAATTAAGAGTACTAGCCAAGTACGCCCTCCTTTTTGGAGATTCATTTCCACCTTCCTGTTTCTCCCTGGTCTAACAGCTAGTATGTCAGACAGGCTTTCTTGAAATACCCTAATACTGTAACAAAATAGTAACCACAAAAAGAGCACCAATGTGCAAACTACCAACTGATATTACCTTTCAGATAATTATTGTTTTAAGAAAACTGCAATTTTTTTGAACTCCAGTAAGCAAGGCTGCAAGTATTTCACAGCAGCTTGCCTTTTCCTCTAGGAGTTTATATCAGGTTAGTAATGTCATTAGTGGAATTGAGAAATGCCACTACAGCTAAAAGAAAAGTGAGAAACTTCACACTCTGCATGTGAAAGTTTCTCCTTAGGAAATCCCTGTGGTTCACCGTTCCTGTCAGGCAAGGCAATGTACCTATACATTTCACCAAATGGGAAACTGAAAGCATAGTGCCCAAAGTGGATTGCTGCAGTACATCAGCACTTTTTTTTTTCTCTACTCTGTTGAAGTTGACAAACTCCAATCTCTGACGTATCATGCCTGCTCAAAAGACTGGATACCTTGTCAACTTCACTTTGCTTCTCCGCTGATGTGTGAAGTGAAGCAATGGGGGAATTGTGTGATATACAGGATTTGCTAGCAAAAGACTACTCTGTATTTCCGGGCTTCAGTCATGTAATATTAGTGAGGACTCCAAAATCTAATTCCAGCATTGCCAATCCTAAACAATCAAAAATCATGATCTGGGCCACCAAAAATCATGAGATTTCATAAATAATATATTTTGGGTTCTTTTATTCACTCTGTTTTTGAACCTTTAAGGGGAACATTTGAAAGCCAACAGGTGAGAGGCAGAATCCAGTGGGGAGGAGCAGGCTACACTACCCTGCCCCAGCAGCTGAGTCCCAAACAAAGCTACAGGCCAATCCTTCCTCAGAGAAGCTGAGGGCTACTGCGGCCCGCCCCAGCTCTGAAAATCCTCTTACTGAAGAATGCATGGAGAGATTTCTGTGGGATAAAAGGTCTCCTTTATACAGAATGGATTCCCCCTAGGAGAGATTGAGACTTGGGGTATTAGGAAACAATTGGGTGGTGCCCCAGAAGGTACTTGTGATTGAACCTGGCACATAAGATCCCTTTCTCATGATATTTGGGCAACCAGCCCATGAAACGCAGGCTGTTGCAGAATTTTTACTGACCTGAAGTTTTAAGACAGTTAAAAATTACTGCACAATGTGATTCCTGCCAGAGGGCAGGAAAAGTCCAAGTTCAGTGTAAAGCAGCCATGATGCTGCTACCTATAATAGAGGAACCTTTAGAGAGAATGGCCATGGATACAGTGGGATGCTGTATCAAGGTGACAAAAAAGAAATACTGTATATATTGGTGGTGATATACTATGCCACCCACTAACATGCTGTTATAACTCCATCCTCCATAGAAAATGACATGGCTGCTGATGCTCTTCTGACAATTTTTAGCAGGGTGGGCTTCCCCAGCAAGGGCCTCGTGGACCATAGAGCCAATTTCATGTCCATACTTCACCAGGGCTTGTGGGAGTAATGTGGGGCTGGACTCTTCTGGGCCTCTGCATCATTCATAAACCAATAGGCTGGTGGAAAGGTTTAATGGGACACTTAAAATTATTCTGAAAACTTGTGCAGATCAGCACCCATATGACTGAGATGAGTACTTACCTTATCTGCTGTTTGCCTACAGGGAAGTTCCCCAAGTATTCTCGAGGTTTTCCCGTTAGAACTGTTCTCTGGAAGGAGGACCTAATGAGAGGGCTGAGTGGCAGGGGAAGGCCTCTGCTGAGGGGAAAATCAGTGGTGGAGTAGATGTTGGCCTTTAGGGAAAGGCTAACAGGGCTCATATTTTGCCAGGAGAAACTAGACAAGGCCCATGAGGGACAGAAAGTCTGATCTGACCTTGCCACATATGCTAACACATAGTTAAAAACATCATTCACTTTTAAAACTCTCCCTCCAGCAGTTATTTCCCTAATCCACATCTCCCCAGTGACATCAATGGAAAGACCAAGAGGTCAGCAGCAGCATGGAACTTTCAAATCCTCGTGAGCCAAAACAAAATATTTTCTCATGTTGTTTTTTATACTCAGACTAAGCAGCTTTTGTGGTCATTAAATGCCCTCACTATGCTCTGACATTTAGTCATCCATATAAGCTGTTTATTGCATACTGCCTACTATACTCTTCTACCATGACATTATCCCTTAATTTTTCTAATGAGTAGCACTTTTACTGTAGTAATCCATGCAGTAAATTATTTATGCTGTTTACAGTTGGTTGTTACAAAACAGACTGAAGAGATAGTGTAGTGAGCAGACCATGTTATTAAAAAATAGATTGGCAGTTCAGTAACTACCAGCAATTTTAAGCTTAGTTCATACTGTCATTTTTTAGCTTTAAAATGTTGCCAACTGGATTATTTGAAATCACAAGGGACTTGGGGGTCACACACTAAAGGATTGAAGTCAGAACTTGTGACTGATGCTCAGCTTTCCTGTTTCATTCTCACCTCCTGCCTCTTGCAATCTCCCTTCCTCCCCCTCAGCAATATTGTTTCTCAAAAGAGCACCCACTCCAGATATACCTTCTTCTGTTTTCAGAGACCTGTGCTGGGGTATCTTGCACTGTGATCTCTAAATAACAGACTCTCAAGTACAGCTCTGCAGTAGTGAATTAAATGTCCTGTCACAGTAGTAATACAATGCAGATAAACCAGAGAGCACCAGCCTTCTCCTCTGCAGTGCTGCAATGAATGAGATCCTTGTGACTTTCAGAGTGCAGTCAGTGCAGCACAACAGAACAGAGGCACAGTGCCAAGACTGAATAAGCAATAGATGGTGGGGGAGCACTACATGTGAGAAGATGACTCTCTAGTATGTGGCAGTATTATGGAAATCTGTATAGTGTACGCTTCAGAAAAGTGCTGATGACAGCTAGTGGTGTCACAGTGAAGGAGGTGCTGCAGTACCGTTTAAATTTTAATTGATGGATGCAACATTGTGTCTAGACCTCATCCTTCAGTTGGTAGAGAGCAAGTTAATACTCTCCTTTTTCTGTGCAAAGAAACAGCCGCAGCCCCCTGTCCTCGCAGTAGGAAATGACAGTGAGCTGGGGAAAGTTTTTGCAGTTCAGCTTCCAGCTGAAGTTTAACCCCTGAGAAACTTTTACAGTTTCTCAGATGGGCTAGGAAATAGCTTATAGAGGGAGAACAATTACTGCTGACTGCGGCTGCACATTGTTAGCTCCAACCTGGATAGAAGGGAATCCAAGTGTCTGTCTGTGCAGGGCCGGCGCTACCATTAGGCGACCATAGGCAGTCGCCTAGGGCGCCAGGATTTGGGGGGGGGGGTGGCGTTTCAGGTCCCTCGGCAGCCACCGAAATCCCTGGCGGCCAAAGAAGCTGCCGCCAAAGTGCCGCCGAGGATACTGGCGGCACTTCAGCGGCAGCTTCTTCGGCCGGCGGGGATTTCAGCGGCATTTCGGCAGCAGCCTCTCCCACCGCCGCCGCCTAGGGCGGCAAAAAAGCTCGCACCGCCCCTGTCTCTGCGGCAGAGGGAAATAGACTCTGGGATACAGGAGAACCTGCAGGGCAATCCTAGGAACAGCCAATCATGGGCTAAAATCTTAAGCTGAAGTGTAATGTTACATTATTGGTATTTAAGTTCCCTGTAAGGCCAAAGGAGAGGGGAATCTGGATTACATAAAGAGCAGGGCCAGCTTTAGGCTGATTCCCCCGAACCGGGCACTGCGCCTAAGAGGGCCCCGCAACGTCCGTGTCGGCGGCACTTCGGCGGCAGCTCAATCGCTGCCGTTGTCTTTGGCGGAATTTTGGCGGAGGGTCCTTCTTCGAATCGGGCCCCGCACTTCCTAAAGCCAGCCCTGATAAAGAGTTTGTATATCCTGTTCAGAGCAGAGCAGGAACTTCACTTGTTTACAGGGTCATTGTCCCATGTTGTTCCCCCACACTCCAAAACTGGCAGTTTGAGAGTGATGACGTACATAGGGGGGCAATTTCTGGAAGGCTTTGGATGTGATTCACTGAAACTTTGACAGGTTTCCTGGATTGGCTTCTGTGCCATCCACTACCACTTACATATCAGCTAAATTATAGAATGTCCCTATTCAGCCTGCAGCTGTGTGTGTTACTGATGTAACTGAAAGGCAAGCCAAAAATGCCAACTGTTTCAATTCGGGCTTATGACACTTGGGACATTTTATGTCAGGAACAAGTGGGCATTTGTCTGGGGTCTGCCCATAAAGGCACAACAGTAGAGATGTAATAATTCTTTATCCGAGCTCCAGGTTTGGAAGCAGAAGGCTTACGTAACCCCCCAGCTGGGATTTCTGTATTCTCATTTAGCCGTTTGCTGTACAGACATCTTATTGGAGACAGCCAGCAAAATAAGGGCCCAATAGAAAAAGGCTCTCTTTTTATTTGGGAGTGGGTACCATTAAGTGCACAATGTTAAACTGCTCTTGTGTAGCTGCATTGTGCTATTTCCATACACAAAACTATAAAGATAGTTATGGCTAGAAGGGTATTAAAAGTTACTCCAGCTACCACCCAGACATCTGCAAATCTCCCTATCACACAATTCTATAAACAGCCTCACGCCGTCCACCACAAAAAGCCTGAAAACGCACAGTTACAGCATGGGTTCACTTTTTATTCTTACTAGCCCAGGGGCAAGGAGGGAAAAAGGAGGGGAAGGTACCACCCCATCTTCCCTCCCTCTGAACAGCATGGAAAAGGGCGCCCAGGAAAGGAATACAGGGAGGCACCTTGAGGCTTGGCAGACAGTAGTTTAGTCCCCAGGAGTACGTTCGGTAACTGTCCTGCTGGGCAATTCTTCCATGTTGCGGTGTGTGTCAGAAGTTCTCCCCAACCCACCAACCACCTACTCGATTAGGGAGCGGAGCAAACAGGTCTCTTCTATTAAGTTCCCCCACCCTCTCAAGCTGCTAGATTCTTGGTACAGATTGAAAGGGAGCACAGGTGGATCTTCCAGCCCACTGTCTTTCTCATCCTTAGAGAGTTTGTCCCTTCCCTGCCACAGAGCATTTTTTCTAAGGGGAAGCAGAGGTGTTTCTCACACCCCTCTCTCTTCTTAGCCTGAAGGAGGAGGGTCCCTCTGTCCCACCTCCAGCTGCCACGTGTTTTTTGTGAGCAGCTGCCCCAACTGGCTTCACTCCCTCTCATGATGTAGGACTCTGCGTGGGAAGGTTTTACACCAATAGTTGGGATTAAAAAGGAGAGAGTCATCCAAGTGTCCAAAAATTCATAGCAAAATTACCATTTAAAAAAGAGTCTAAGATTGGTCATTTACTCACCTGGTTCCTGATTTTTATCCAGACACATTTTGGGGCAGAACCACACTTGAATGTCTGCCTCAGTTCCTTAATGCCATGTAATAACTGATCTTTCATAATCACCCCAACCAATTTCCACTGCCTGTTTGATCCTAACTTTGCCCCTTTGGTTGGCTAATTGGACTATGATGTTGGTAACATAGGGTTTGGCTACACTTGCGAGTTAGAGCGCATTAAAGCAGCCCCGGGCGCCCTAACTCACAACGCGTCCACACTGGCAAGGCACGTAGTGCGCCTGGACTCCGCGGCTGGAGCGCTTCTGGTAATCCACCTTGACAAGAGGCATAATGTTTGCTGCACCCTGGCTGGAGCACTGCAGCGCCAGTGTGGCCACCCTGGTCTGTTAATGTGCTCTGATCAGCCTCCAGAAGTGTCCCACAATGCCTGTCCAAGCCATTCTGGTCATCACTTTGAAATCTACTGCCCTGCCCTGAGGTGACCAACCCTCAGAACCCCGCCCCCCTTAAATTCTCTGGGAATTTTGAAAATCCCCTTCCTGTTTGCTCAGCAAGGCGTGCAGTGCTCTCAGCAAATCTTTCCAGGTGACCATGCCGTTATGCGCCAGGCGATCCCCAGTATGGAGCAATGATGAGGTGCTGGACCTCATCCGTGTTTGGGAGGAGGAAGCTGTCCAGTCCCAGCTGTGCTCCAGCCGTAGGAATTACGATACCTTCGGGCAGATATCAAGGGACATGATGGAAAGGGGCCAAGACTGGGACGCAATGCAGTGCAGGGTTAAAGTGAAGGAGCTGCGGAATGCCTACCACAAAGCCTGTGAGGCAAACCGCCACTCCGGTGCTGCCCCCGCAACCTGCCGTTTCTACAAAGAGCTGAACGCAATACTTGGGGGCGACCCCACCTCCACTTCAAGGACCACCATGGACACTTCAGAGGCCAGTTCAACAAGGCAGCAGGAGGAGAAGGAGGAGGAGAAGGAGGAAAGCGGGAGCGAGGGTGCTGAGGAGGAGGGGGAAAGCCCAGCATCCCTAGATGCATGCAGCCAGGAGCTGTTCTCAAGCCAGGAGGAAGGTAGCTAGTCGCAGTGGCCAGTGCTTGGGGAAGGACAAACACCAGAGTTGGTACATGGTAAGCAGATTTTATTTTGGGAAGGAAGTTGTTCGGTGCGGGCTCTTGGGGCGAGGAGGGTTAGGGCTGCATGCATGCCTATATGCGGAATAGGGCATTGATGTGCTCTCTCACATCACGGTAATCGGCCTCAGTGATCTCTTCAAAGGTCTCATGCAGAAGCTGGGCAATGCGCTTGCGCAGGTTCCTTGGGAGAGCTACTGTACTCCTTGTCCCAGTAAGACTAACATGTCCATGCCACTGTGCTGTGGGGGGCAGGGGGACCATTGCTGCACACAGGCAAGCTGCATATGGGCCAGGGCGGAAGCTGCTTTGTAGTAGAAGACCCTCCCCCTTGCTTCTCAGGTCACCCTCAGCAGAGAGATATCTTCCAGGACAAACTCCTGTGGAAAATGTGGGGACAGTGTTCAGTATAGGGGCCCCCCTGCAGCTGTTAGCTCTCCGCAAGAAACCCAGAGGACAGTACGGCCATGAAACAATCAGTCCCCCTTACCCCTGTGCTTACTCACCATTTTGGGGTTCCTGTGGGTTATGTGCACTCGCTTTGGGACAGGCAAATTATGCTATTGTGTAGACTGTGCTTGCCCTTAAGTACGGGTGAATCATTGCTGTGTCTGGTGTGAACAATGCTGCCTCTGTTAGGTGTTGCATTTTGCCTTTACAGATGCAAACTTGAGATCTCAGACGTCCATGTTATCACCGGCCGAAAGACTCCAAAGAATTAGGAAGAGGCCACGGTGAAGCAAAGAGGACATGCTGCATGAAGTAATGAAGCAGTCCCTTAATGAAAATCAAAAAGTGCAGGAGCAGCGGGAGAGTGAAAAGAGGGTCCACCAGCAGAATGTGGATCGCCAGCAGAATGCGGATCGCCGGCACCAAAGCACGGAGCGGCTGCTAAGCATTATGGAGTGCCAAGCGGACTCGATACAGGCACTCATAAACGTGCAGGCAGAGCGCTACCACGCCCACCCCCCTGCAGCCCTTGTCCCAAAACTTTCTTTGTGCCCCCATGTCACCTTCAACCCACTTTCCTTCACATCCAGGTTCTTATCGCCACCAGCTGCCTCCAACATCTGTAACTTCACCACCCAGCCCTGCAAACTACAACCCTTACCCACTGCACTCAACCCTCATCAGCATGCATTTTAGCCAGCCTGAAGTGCAGCACTCATTGCACAGCACTCCAGACAAGAAGGCAGAGTATGATAACAGGACATATGCAAATATGTGATTGAACCGTTCCTGACCCCACCCCCTTGTCCTGTTTCCCAAGCCGTTGTGTTTCTTTTCAATAAAGGATTTTTCTTTTAAATGAATGGATTTTTTGGCTTTGAAAACATTTTTTATTATTGCACTAAGTAAAAGATACCTTAGCCCAGGAAAACAACAGCCACCCCAACTCAGTGTAGCAAACACAGATTCCTACTAACATTGGAACCACTGCTCTTCACTCCCGTACAGGGCACCAAACATCACTGGTGGCTTTCAGCCTCAAATTGCTCCTTCAAGGCATCCCTAATCCTTGCAGCCCTGCGCTGGGCTGTTCTAATAGCCCTGCTCTCTAGCTGTTCAAATTCAGCCTCCAAGTGTTGAACCTCCGAGTTCCACACCTGAGTGAATCTTTCACCCTTCCCTTCACAAATATTATGGAAGGTACAGCATGAGGATATAACCACAGTTAGGGAAACCCATTTATGCAAAGCCAGCCACAATGTCATGCACGTTACCCAGAGTCAAGGTTCTTCTAAGCAGGATGCAATTAAAGGCCCTGCAAACTTGCCTCAACATGATTCCAACGGTCCACTTTCCCACTCCAAACTGGTTAGCGACCGATTGGTAGCAGTCTGGAGTTGCCAGCTTCCAGATTGTAATAGCCACCCACTTCTCCACCGGCAGGGCAGCTCTCAATCTTGTGTCCTTGCACCGCAGGGTGGGGGAGAGCTCATCACATAGTCCCATTAAAGTGGCTTTTCTCATCTGAAAGTTTTGCAGCCACGGCGCGTCATCCCAGACTTGAATGACGATGTGATCCCACCACTCAGTGCTTGTTTCCTAAGCCCAAAAGCAGCGTTCCATAGTGGTGAACATGTCCATAAATGCCACAAGCAATGTTGACATCATCATCGGACTCCTCACTGTCAGTTTGTAGCTTAAGGAATAACTCAACTGCCAAACGTGACATGCTGGCAAGACTCATCAGCATATTCCTCAGCAATTCGGGATCCATTCCCGCAGACCGAAAGGGAAGACAGAGTGGGCAGTAAAAAAAATGTTGAAAGATGGCATCAAATGTGGACGGAAGCAAATGTGGATGGCGCTAAATGTGGATGGATTGCTGGGATACAAAGCGATGCATCACAGGGCATTAGCACAGGACCCAGAATGCCCTGCCCCCTGCACCCCCTTCCCACAAGCCACAGTGCCAGAATGGGAAGAGGTGCTCTGTGGGATAGCTGCCCATAATGCACTGCTCCCAATGCCACTGCAAGTGCCGCAAATATGGCCACGCCAGTGCGCTTTCAGCTGACAGTGTGAACACACTGCAGCGCTTTCCCAACTGCGCTCTCCAAGGGCTGGTTTAACTCACAGCGCTCTACCATCTGCAAGTGTAGCCATGCCCATAGTTCTCAATGTGGGCGTTGCTTCTACTATGCATATTGTAGGTTTTAAGAGTAGTTGGATCTCAGGGCTTGTAACAGGACTCCACTCTCTATTGTTGTGACCCACCACAAACTGGCTGGATGCTTCCAAGTGTATAAACACCAGTATGTTATTTAGTGGTTCACCTCTACCAGCTCACCTGTACCCCCTTGTGCAGCAACATACAATTGGAAGTAAACTTCCCCCTTAGCTCACTCTGCAGTAAGGGAAAGGGAAAAAGCTCTTGATTTTGGATCCCCTGGCCCCTGCCAGTCTCCCCACTAGCACTTCCTTCCAGTCCTTTAACTGTTCTCAGTTGATAGGTAGATTGCTCTCATTAGCTTGTCCACCACCTGCCTAATTAAGTCATTGAGCATCCATTCCTCAATTGAATCCACTCCATGGGGGAAACAGCTAGTACCTTAGTGACCAGAGTACTGGGTCAGCTCAAGGTTCCTAGCACTCTGTCACAGGGCTCAACGATGGTTCAAACGTAGTACCAATTCATTTCAGGGCATACCTTTCTCAAACCTCAATAATTAACAGATACTAGCTAATAACATCAGAAGGTAAAGGCTAGGTGGTCGATTGGAGTTCTAATTGCATGTTAAAGGCTGAAGAAGCAAATCTGTTTTAATTGACTATGCAAATTGTTCTATTGTTAGAAGTCAAGAAGATTGAAAGCAAAGATAGGAATCGGATGTTATTCTATAAATCAAATGGGAAATGTTCTTTGTCTAACTTATTAATAGCAACAAGAAGTTTCTTCAAAGCAACAGTGGGACCATAAACCCAGTGAAAATATCAGGCTTCCTGACCTATGGGGAGTTTGTGAGAAACTAAATATTTACAATTCTGGATCAAACATACCTTGGGCCTTAAAAGAACACTACCATCAACTCAAAATCTGGTCACTTTCATTTTTCAGGTAGTTATCAGGTTGTAAATCTGCCCATAATTTGTCATGTTACAATAACATTTTCCTAACCTTTTTTTGCCCCACAAGCTCCCCTTCCCCACAAAAATAACAGGGGAAATCAACTGCTTGACCATGCAAGGGAAACAGTGAAACTGACTGTTGGCAAAGTGCTGCCAAATGCACAAACTAAACAAACAAAAGAGGTAATTATTTTTCATGACTCTCTTTCAGCCATAGCAATCTTGTAAGAGCAGTGCGGAAACATTTCCAAACAAGGTGAGATTTTAAGTAGACATTATCCCATTAAAAATGAGCATTCAAACACAGAATTTCAGAAAGCCCTTGGGGGACTAAGGAAGCTGTCGCTCTTAGACATTTACTTTATTTTTCTCCCACACTGTCTCTACAAAACCAGGTCTAGCCACCACCAGGCCATACACATGTGTGATAAATATAAACACTCCTGTAGGATGGGAGCAGCACTCCATACCTGCAATACACTAAGATCTTGTTCTCACAAATAACTTGCACTGCCAATGACCTCAAGGCACTCTTTTTGCAGTCAGGAGGAGGAGAAGGCAGAGGGCCACTGAACTGGCTCTGCACCATCTATGATTGCCCGTACACAAAGCTGGCATGATGGTTGCTTTGTGCCAGTGGAGCAGCACAAAGTACTCAAAGCAGATACAAGGAAACAGCCTTTACTCTTTTATATTGTTAGCCAATATGCTAAGTTACTCAGAATGTTTTGCATTCATGCTAAGCTGTATAACTATGAACTGTATTTCCCACAATGCTCTGTACTCACACTAAGCTTTATTGTGAAAACTTACTAGCCGGTAAACTGTATGTAACCTCTGTTGTTTGTGTATGCAGAACCCATCAGAAGCAATGCCAAATATAAATGGTGTGTTAGGCACAGTTGGTTATCTTCTAGGGATAATTGGTACAATTAGTAGAGATGTCTTTCAAAATATGCAGAAAACAAGATAAGAAAAGCAATGACAGGCTTGTGGTAATATAGTAAAATCTGTGAAATCTTCTCTCTGTTGTAAACAAGTGGGGTATAAATATGGGCAAAATTTAGTTCAAGATTTTGGAACAGAGTGAAAATATAAACAGCAAGCCTGTTCTCCAGATTGGGTAAAGTATTAACCCTTTCTGTATTGTGCCAATTTATCTATGCTTAATAAACCGATTGAGCTGAGTTATCTGATATTTTATCAATACAGAATTGAGAGCACTGGTATCAACGACATCCATAACAATATCCGTTCTAGTACATTTAAGAATCTAGGGAATATCCAAGTATGTGACTACATTTGAGTTCCTGGATTTCACTTTGTTTTTTCACTTGTAGATGTTTGAATTTAATTTTGAGATAGGCTCTCTGAAAATAAATTCCATTATATACTATATGAGAATCCTCATCTAATTCCTATATAAAAGGGGTGTCCATCATCCAAGGCATATCATCAAATTAATCTACCTTGTCCATATGGGTAAGAATGCAGAAAGAGCTTGTCGTGCAACTCTGAGTTTGAAGTCTCAGGGCATCTTATTTAATGGTAAGAAAATTTGCTTTGTAGGGGCAAGTGAAGGTTGACTGGGAAATCCCAACTGAGCCACAACGGTGCTAGCTCAGGGAAAGGCACATACCATGGTAAGCGATTGTCTTCCCTTGTCACTGAAGACACTACTGCCCAATTATTGACCATGGTGTCCATTATGAATTCTTATCTTCGGCTCAGGAAGTGAAGGACAGCTCACATTAAATCTTGGGCGGTCTAGTCAGAAATAACAATGGATAATAGTTCTGCTGAAGAATATTAACTACATTATCTACAGATTTTCTGACCATACAATTAGGACAGATGTTCTAGAGTGGACTTCCTATCCCTTTCCCCTCAAAGATGAGTTCCAGTTCAATTGATAAGGTTCTTCCCATGTGACGGGATGTGGGGACTGTGTCCAGTGGGGTAAGTGCACCCCATCCTTCAAGCCACCCTCTGTCTCCAGGCAGTGAGGCCTAAGGGCTAACATCAACAAAGTGACCCTTTTCTGCAGGACTGTAAAGCCTAGAGGCCAGAGTCAATAAGGATACCCCGGGTTCACCGGGCAGCAAGGTCCAGTGGCCAGAGTCAATAGAGATACCCTGATTTACAGGGTGGCATGGCCTGATGGCCTGAAAACCGGTAGGCCACCACCCGGGCAGGGGGAGGGGGTTAATAGCTGGGGTGGGGGACCTGGGCCTTCCCTACTACACGGGTCCCAGCCCAGGGCCCTGGAGGCAGCAAGTGATTTTACCACTGAGTCAGAGGGGATCCAACCACAAGACGCCGACTATGCTTGGAACTATGACTAGTCCCTCCCCTGGGCTATTTCCAACTGTCACTCCTGCATCCGTGGCCTGGGTGACTTCAGGGTTCCCGGGTTCCTCTTCCTGGGCTGGTCCTGGTGGCTCCAAAGTCCTTTGGGTGTCTGCAGATATCAGGGCATCTGCCGGGGTCTCAGCGCCTCTGGCTTCCTCTTTCAGGGGCTGCCACTGCTCTGAGGCAGGAGCCTGCAATAAAATGCCCTTCCTCTCAGGTGGTCAGCTCGGAGTGAGCTGGGCTGCTCCTTTTTAGTGACTTGTACTGCACTTGGTGCATGCCCAGTAGGGACTTGGAGGCATGGCTTCCTCAGCCCAAAATGAGGAGATAACCCTTTCCCATCCAGTGTGGGCTAAGTGCATCCCGTCACACCCTGTATAAGAGGCAATGTGTTCCAGTGGATAGGAACTCAGTTGAGTTGGACTCAGAAGAGCTGGTTCTTCATTGGCTCTGCACTGATCTGCAGGGAGACTTCGAGCAAGTTGCTTCTCCTCCGTGTGCCTCAGTTTCTCCAGATTTAAAATGGGAATAACCATACTTATCTCCTTTGTGAAGCTCTTAGATCTAGGGATAAAAAGCACTACACAAGACTGAGGCATATATATTTTTCTTTCTTTTGAGGTATTAAGTGGTCACAAGATGTTTCCTTGGACACTGGGATACTTACCTGTTCTTGTCTACATCCTGGGCAGTTGTGTCTATTCCAGGACTATTTCTAGCATTCTGGCACATCTGATCTACTTTCTTTCATATCTCAATGAGACCTTGTCATAAACATAAGGTTTATATTATGAAGTGATGTTGCTATGAATTAAGGGAAAAAACTCCTAGTATCTTTGATTCAGCAAGCTTGGAATAGTATGGTATGCAGACACTGCTTAGCCTAAGGAAAGGGATTAAAGGACTCTGAGATGATTTACTCAAACAATAAAAGACATTAAGATGTGTGTAGTCGTAGTGGAAAGTCTGAATACACATAAATTGCCCTCTTCAGCGATGAGCAGAAATCAGACAAGGAGTCACAGATACTCATTGTTGCTTATGGATATTTTCTTTTTCTAACACCTTTCACTTCCCAACCTCCATCCTTCAGAATTGGCTTCCCTCTATGAGACATTTGCAGTAATAAAAATGTATAGTTTTGTTTCTGAAATTAAGTATATGCCAATTGTTAGATGGTAATTTTTAATATGGATGAAACTTGTCTTGATTTTGTGGCCAGGGTATCTAGAGTGGCTACTGATAATCATAAGGCATAGGAACACATTTAACATATTCCTATTGCCCTTTTCTTAGCTGTCATTGATACTGAGTAGCTGAACTTTTATAAAAGCATGTATCAATTACGGTAACTGAATGAGAAACTGAACTCTGCTCTGTTGACTGTATAAAGAATGCGCTACATACAGATTTTGTACCAATATATCTATTACACTTAGGGGTGCCAAACTGAAATCGTTATATTGGCATAATCCTTAATGTGGATGCAGTTATACCAGTATAAAGGTGCCTTGCATTTAATATAGCTTGTTCCTCTTTCCATACAGGACTGGCTATACTAGTCTAAGCAGTTATACAAGTAAAACTATGCTCACATTAAGGGGATGGTACTGTGTTAACTATATTGGTATAAAGTGGTACAACAGCTCTATTCAGACACAACCTAAAAGGTGTGAAAAACTGCTTTTAAGGATCTATATCATGTACTTCACAGTAGTATTAGTCTGAAAAAAAATCATGCATGTTAATGGGTCACATGTCTATTCTATATAAGGTACAGTAAAGAGAAAGTCCTTCATAAATTCCTATTGCTGAGCTATCTTTCAGCAAGTCAGGATACACTCAGCACACTGCAGCAGCAGCAGCTTTTCCCATGGTCTGCACAGCACTGGTAATACATCTGCATCTTTAACCAGTACCATCAAGTCATCCAATTCATCTCACATTTATAGCTTTGGAGATTTTGTAAATTCGCCCTGCTTAATCCTATTGTTGCTCTATAATAAAGTGGGGTTTGATGCCTCCTTTCTGTGAAACTTTGACTTTAAATTAAGTTGAACTGGCAGTTAAGAACTGATACCTAAAGATCTTTGCTATCAACATTTCAACACTCATCTTTAGGAATATTCTCCTGGCAATGACATTAGCTTACTTGATCCCTAGGCTGGTCTGACTTTATTCTGTTTTCATCAGCAGCCTCCATCTGCAATATCTTCTTGATTTTATTTAACTTCCCTTGCTAGACTGGGATTTACTACATACTTTCAGCTTTGCCAATCATTACAGAAATACTGTATCATCAAAATAGCTAATGGCTTAGCAGTAGCAAAATGGTGGTGAGCAAAGGAGGAGAAAGTCCAGACTATGAATTCCCTTCTGTGTATGGCCTGGAATCTGTTGGAGCAAAGATGAGCTTTTACATGCATGAACAGTTGTAGGGCTTGACCATTTCACTTTTTGGCATATATTTAAATATTTACATCCTCTTTCCATTTTAAGAGCCAATATGTTCTTAAAAAAAAAAAGTGACTGTAGCTACTCCCAAGAGACCTGCACATTCACAGATCAGCAATCACACCCTTATTCCCCAATTGCTGCACTGGGAATGTGGTATGCCTGAGAATGACAGCAGACTTCCCGGTGCCATATCTTCCTCCTCGGAAGAACCACCATTCAGAAGCAGTGCATGCATAAAAGATGCTGAGGAAGATTTCTCAAAACACCTACTTAACAAGCACCACAGCCACTGCTGCTGTGCTTTGCAGTGCCCAAATCCTTGCACGGGAACTGTGAGATCTCAAAGTGGTGTAAAAAGATCTGAGTCTTAATGCATTTCTTGCACATAGATGTGCTTCATTACCATCAAAAGCACCGCCCTTCAACAATTTACACTCCCAGAGAATCTAATGCAAGTGTCCCATCTAGTGGCCCACTATGGTAATACTGCAGTCTCCAAGCATATTGAATATTTTCTTGTACAGCTAATGGGCCAGATTTTCAGCCAGTGTGAAGCGGTGTAGCTTCATTGAAATACATTGATTTCACTCAGTTGATTTACTTGGAGCTATGTCAATTCACACCAGCTGAGAATCTGGCCCTCTGTTTGATTACAACTCACTCAGCAGGAGAATACAGGTGAAAATGCAAGGCTGACTTCTGTCTTATCTGTAAGGAAATGCAATGCTAAGAGATGTTCCCAACTATTTCCCAGTAATCTGCACACTCCTAACGGAGCGCTGGACAAACGAGTATCCATCTTAGCTGGTGCAGAATTGAATGCCAGCCTCTAATGCCTGCTGAGCATGAAACAATCAAGATGCTTGTCATCTAAAACTCAGGAATTATAATGGTAACGTTGACAAACCATTACTTAAGGCACCAGGAGTGGCTGTACTAATCAACAAAGGAAATTGTTTCTCAGGCCTTGGCTATACTTACGAGTTACAGCGCAATAAAACTGCCTGCAGCGCTGTAACTCACTAACTGGCTACACTTGCAAGGCATGTGCAATGGTGTATCTCCTCAGATACAGCGCTGCTTGTACTCCACCTCCCCGAGAGGAATAACATTTGTTGCGCAGTGGGTGGAACGCTGGTGCTTCAATGTAGCCAGGGAATGCGCAGTAACTGACCTCCGGAAGCTCCCTTTGTTTTGAAACGGCACTTCCGGGTTGGAGTTCAGAGCTCCGTCTGGAGCTGCTTTACAAAAAAAAAAAGCAAACAGCTACTGTTTGCAGGCGGGAGGGGTGCTCCGTTAGGAATGCTGCAGCAAAGTTGGCTTGGAGAGAGGCGGGGGGGGGGGGGGGTGTCGGAAAGAATGGCGGGGGGGGAGGGGAGGGGGCGGGCTCTGTTTCCCCGAGTTCTCTTTTATCTGCTCTTTAAAAACAAACAAAGCCCCTGCTGTTTGCTTTCAGTGATTGAGAGAGAGGCAGGGGATGTGGAGGTGTGTAAACTTAGGAGATAATGAGCTGACACTCTGTGGATACCCCAAAAATCCACTCTCTCTCCCCACACGCTTCCTGTCACACTCCCCCTCACACACCCCCCATTTGAAAAGCACGTTGCAGCCACTTGAACGCCCATAATGCACCGCTCCCAATACAGCTGCAAATGCCTCAAATGTAGCCACGTTAGTGCGCTGGCAGCTGCCAGTGTGGACAGGCTGCAGGGCTTTCCCTACTCAGCTGTACGAAGACGGGTTTAACTCACAGCGCTGTACATCTGCAAGTGTAGCCAAGGCCTAAGTGTTAAATTCTCTGTTACTGGGTTGAAAATATGACAGCCATTGCGAGTGAAGCAACATATTTAAAGAAAATGAACAACATCCTTTTGATGGAGCGGATTATAGCTGCATTAACTTTGATGCAAGTAGTGTCTTCACAGCAGCAATCCTTTTGGTCAGGGCCAGATTATGGCAATCCAAGCCCTAGGCACACCACAGCACAGGGTCATCTCATGGCTCCACCTCCATTTCCCTGCCCCTGAGATGTCACCCAGTTCCACGGGGAGTGGTAGTAGCATGGGGTTCTCATCTCTTCCAGAGGAACCTCTTTGCTTGAGTGCAACAAGGGTAGCAACAAGGCTCCTTCTCGCTACTCATCCCCTATGGAGGAGCAGGAATTGCAGCAGCGGGGGGCACACTTAACCCAGCAACTAGGGTAAATCTGCTTGGGTGGGTGGGACTGGCTTGCTTCATTCTTCTCCTGCCGCACACCAGATTTCTCTGCTGGGCTGCTCCAGTAGAGCTCCCGAGAACAGAAGGAGTTATCACATCTCTCTGAGATCATAGGTAATTATTCAGACCTCTCGGAGCTCTTGTTTCAGGTTGTCTGCAGACTCAAGTAGGTATCACTGCACTGGTTACACTTAGGAAACATTTTCAAACTTTTCTTTACAACGATGAAGGCTAGAAACTTACTGTGTTTTAAAGTGAAAGCTGGGATTCTCCCTCATGGTATGACTCCAAGAGCTGTGGCCCTAGGCTTGAGCCTTTAGTGTCTACACCTTAATCTAGTTTTGCTTTCTCTCATTCATGGGCTTGATACATTGTTATATTAACGGGACCACACACATCATCTGCCAATAAACATTCCCAGTGCTTCAACATGCCACTTAGAACAAAATACTCTGGGAACAGATTAGTGCTTTTTGTTATGAGGTGAAGAAACCTGACAAGAAGCAGTCACAGCAGGAAGGTAAAGATGCAGACAGAAAAATAAGTAGTCACTACAACCCATAGGCCTCATGTCTTCTGGATTCAGTTCTTACCATCTCCAATTTATTTTATATTTTGAGATTAGCCATTCCTGTATATTCAAAAACTTAAACATACAATGCACCCTTTTTGTTTTTCACTTATGCTGATTACACTCACGTGTTTTGAAATTGATATCCTGGGAAATTTGCACTGAAGATAGTTGGGGCCAAGGGGATTTAATATCATGTATAGTACAACAGAATTCCTTGCTTATTAAAAAAATTAATCCAGCAGCCAAAAAGTTTATTAGCCTATTGCGCATGAAATTTCTATTTTTTTCCTTTTCCCTTTTGAAAAGAATAGGCATGGAGATATTTGTGTTTGGCCCATTACAATTCATAAACTCCCTGCTCCACATTCTTCCAAATATGAATTGGACTGGAGTAGTTTCTAATGTTTGCTTTGTGAATTTTCCATAGGGAAAGGGTTTCCCTATTCTTCATCATGCTGTGCAGTGCAATGGGGAGGTCAAACAGGGCGCTACATGTGTATCTAGCATATGGAATATGAAAAGATGGGTCATGTTCAGTTTTAAACATCAACTTTTTTTTAACATAAAAAGAACTATAAATATTTTCTTCTTTTAAAGGTACACATGCCATATGCTTATCTATACTGCACACTATGTATATGCTGTCTGGTCTCTTCATGAGTAACTTGTATCAGTAGCATCTCAGGGAATGAAGAACTCCTTTACAATCAGATTAGGTTTTAAAATGATAAAGTTTTGTTTACATCAGATGACAATGAAAACTCTGAAGTTAGCTATCAGGATCTTGTCATGCAAAAGTTATTCAAGGATTACAGAAAAAGTTATCATTAAGTTAATGAAGCATCCGTCTTTCCTTCACAGCAGTCTTGGGTTCAAACTGGACATAGGTGAGGAAATACTGTGGTGCCTCATCTAGAGCTGTGCAAAATATTTTGTTGATAAATTCTAACATGGGCAAGTCCCCTTATGAAATTCTATTCTGTTTTGCCATATGGGGGGGAGGGGGAAGCAAACTGTGGTTCCGTAACTGCTTTGCACTTAGAGAATGCGAAAATTGGTGGTGGAGAACTGAAGACCAAAGAAAAAATCTATTGGCTGACACTTACTCTGATGAACTAAGCATTATCCATGTGATCAGCTGTGCTCATTCTTCACAAGGAGAACTTGGAGACAGAGGGAGGGAGATCTGCCAGGTATCTGAGGGGAACAGCACAGCTAAATCTACGTCCATTTTGTTGTAGCTGTAAAGAGAAAATAATGAGCCTTTTCAGGTTTTATTATTATTGGAGGCGGTGGAGAGTGGGGACTTGGGGAGTGCAAGGATGTGGTAGTGAACTTCAAGCATGGGAAGCAAATGATGTAAAAAAATCAAATTTTAAATTGTATAAATATCAAATAACAGAAGCAAAACAAAAGGGAGACCATTCATATCCAAGGGAAACAGAACACTAGGCTTCAGCTATGGAAAATCCTGGGCTGTCTGGCATTCAGAGAGCTGGTAACATAGGCCCCAGTCCAGCAAAGCACTCAAACAAGTGCTTAACTTTAAGCATGTGAACAATAACCATCCCTATTCAGCAAAGCCTGTCTTTAATTTTGAGCCCTTCCTGAAGTGTCAGGACCCTGGGCAAAGGTAGGCAAGCAGGAGAGCCTTCAGGGAGCCAGGAACTGAAACCAGGGTTAGAGCTGGTGTCTGAGTCAAGAGTGTGACGGAGTAGGGAGAGAGGTGGATTTGACCTGGGAGAGTTGCGGAGGAGGTTCACTGGGACCTGCTGCATTGGGGATGGGAGACTTTACCTGAGGCTGTAACATGAGCCAGGAGGGGGGTTGGGAGGTGACACCTTTGGCTGAGAGAATGGACAAAGGCTAGAGGAGGAGCCCCAGGGGGAGGGGAAGAGCCTGCTGGAGGGTTTGTCTGGTTGGTTTCAGTTTGGAGCTGTGGGGTGAAACACAGGGAGCCCCAAGGCTGGGGTCTAAGCTCCCTACCCCCCAGAAGGGCCCAACTGAGGGGTCCTGTTTGTACTTACAAGCTCTGTTTGGACTGTGTTCCTGTTGTCCTTAATAAACCTTCTGTGCTACTGGCTGCCTGAGAATCACGGTGAATCAAAGGAAGGAGGGGTGCAGGGTCCTGACTCTCCCACGCTTTGTGACAAAGAGTCAGCCTGAAGGCAAAGCCGGAGTCAGAGTCAGATATCAAGCTGAGAGTCAGAACCAGAGACAGTCAGGAATTGGGCCAAGGGTCAATATCAGGAGTTAAGGTTCTGGGGGTCCATCAGGATTCAGGATCCAAGTCAGAGCCGAGGTCAATACCAGGAGTTCAAGAAGCAGAGTGGTCATGGCAGCTAGCTAAGAATCCACATTGTTGCCTGGACACTTCCTGGTAAGCCCCATGAGCTTATCTGGGATCAAGGAGCTAATTCGGGATCACTAAAACCACTGTCTGATTCAGATCACTTGAGGTGGAACTTCCTATGGCATGCAACCCCTGAAAATTGTGAGTTGCAGGCAGCAGCTAAGTTACAGTTGCCACCAGGTGGCAGTGTAAAGCTGTGGGTTGCCTAGTAACTCTCCAGGGGGTTCAAGTTCCACTGATTCTTACTTCACCCCCTGTCTGGAGGGCTACATGGAAGATTGACATGAGGTCAGGACCTGGGATGTCAGCTCCCAGGATCACTGCTTGGGGCCATACCTTTCTCCACGGCTTATGGAACGGTCCAGGCAAACTGTCAGGATTCTGGACAGAGGTAGAGGCAGGAGCTTGGGAGCAAGAAACCAAAGTCAGAGCTGATGTCTGAGTCAAGAGTCAACATGAGGGTCAAAGCCAGAGTCTGAGTCAGTCAGGAGTCAAGCCAAGGATCAGAGCCAGAGTCAGAAATCGGACTGAGGGTCAATACCAGGTCTCAGGGTCAGTTCTGGAGGTCAACTGGGAGTCAGGATCCAAGTCGGAAGCTGAGGTCAATATCAAGAGTTGAGAGGCAGAGAAACAAGGTGATCATGGCAGCTAGCGAGGGATCCACATTGTTGCCTGGACATTTCCTGGTATGCACCATGGCCTTATATAGGATCAAGGCGCCAATCAGGGATTTCTAAAACAACTGTCAGTTGTATCACTCAAGGCAGAGCTTCTTTTTCTGCCAATAAACATTTTGGTGGATATTTTCAAAACCAACTCAAAGATTTAGCCACACAGATCGAGTTAATTTCAATTGAAGTGGTATGGCTGAATCCCCTGAAAATCTCAACCTCTGGCTATTTGACTTTTCTCTAATTTTCCCATTCCTTCAGCCTTCTGCCACAGGTTTATCAGATTCCCCCATTCCTTTACAGATGAGCTGCAATTGATATGTCGTAATATATTCATTTAAAGTAACTGGGTACCTGCTAGAGAAACAAGAAAAAAAGATGACATTCACCCCATTAAGAACCCTGAGAACATCTGTGCCTGATGGATATACTGAGCTCAGCCAAAAGTGACATTCATCTGTCTTACTGGTCTAGGCAGTGCTAGAGGAAAAGGGAGCTTTTTAAATAGAAAGCATGCAGAGCTTTTAGATTTTACCTGATTCTGTACTGTCCTATTTTCTTGATAATAAACTATTCACCTTAATGAATGAGAATTAAGCAGGTTTAAGAGGAGCGATATTGGTTATTGTCCTCATGAGATTGATATTTGGCTGTACTGAGGCCCTTGAATTTTCCAGATTTCAAAGGCTGAAGGCATCAGAGTTTACCTCCTGCCTTTTTCTATATTAGTTCTAGCCATCTAAACAGATTAAGAGAGACTTCTCCAGAAAGCACTACATGAAAATCACCATGCATTTCTGAAACTTCAGGGACACCATTGCTTGCCAATCTCAAGAATGTTTCTTTTTTTCAGAATGTTAAGTGACTTACTCTTCATGGAAGATGCAACCGTCAGCCCTGAAGCTCGGAACCACTTTACCCATGTCACATAAACAGCATAGACAGCATCACTGAAAGCTTCCTCAAACCCTTCTGTAATATCCTTGTACCCATGTCTGGAGGGACCACTTCTAAGATGAAAGAATAATTCAGTCTCTTTGTCCATTCAGTTTTTAGTTTCTTAGTTTAGACTGCTAATAGGGACACCCATTTGTGCCAAATGCGGTGGTGGTGTTTGTGGAAGGCACACTTTTCTACTACAGACAAGACTGGGAATTCCAACTCATCAGCTGTCACACAGTCCTCAGATGGTAATGACTTACAGTCACGAGCAATGTGGGCCAAATTCAAACCACTGACCTAGAGTTGAAAGGCTCCATTTCGATGTTCCCCAAGGTTTGGTTTCATAGACAGCCCAAAGCAAAACTTTAAGTGACTAACAGATACTGATGCTAATGGCTGGTAAGTAACCTAAGCAACTCTGCCAAAAAGAAAAACAGCATGGTAGAGAGTTGTTGGCAGTACAGTAAGCACAGATTGCACAGATTTAGCATCCATTGACAAATGGAACTACCCTACTGCAATGTCATATTGGTCCAGAACCCCTTTTTGTTTCCTATAGTTTCATTTTTGCATGTCTTCTTAGAATCTTGAGAAGAAGAAACATTTCTTAATGGTTGTGAAGATGAGTGTCCCTCAGAACAGTGATATCAAGATGAGGAGCACAAGAAAGTCTATGCTGGAACTTGCACAACAAGAAGGAGATCGTTACCGCAGTTATTTACTGTGGTAGTTTTTGCAGCATTATTGGAAAGTATCATTATACCAGTTTTATCCTTTTACATTTGGCAAACACTAATTCCTTTCCCCTCTGCTTCTAATAGAGCACAAGCCAACATGGTTGCATTTAAAATGGTTTCAAAGCAAGCCAATGGCAATAATAAAAAAATAACTGAAAAGTTCTCACAATTGCTTTAGCTTACCCAAAACTTAACAAAACACAAATAGGACCAACTTGCAGGGGTGGCGCCAGACAGATAGGGGTTAGGTCTCTTCTTTCAAGCAGGTAAAACAAATAAAAGATAGTATTGGTAGGAGGTTGAAATGGGAGGGGCTGTCTAGTCCCCTAAATAAATATATTACTTATGTGGTGTTAACATCCTAATTGTGTTAAGCACTTTCCAAACACAGAGGAAGACAGTCCTTGCCCTGAAGAGTGTGTACACTCAAGACTGGCCTACACTGCAGCTGGAAGGTGCAACTGTCCCAAGTACAATCTTGTCCAAGACCCTAGGTACATATTTGAGGAGGCTAGCCCCTCCCATCGCTTGTGCTGCCCCAGCCATACTTCTATTTTAGCACACTAGCTTGATCAGAGCTAGCCCGGGTAAGTCTACGGAAGCTGGAAATTACAACTTCCAGCTCCAATGCAGACATACCCTAAGAAAAGAAGAGTTAAAATCTCCACTGCTGCACCTGGAGGTCCTAACCCAGTGAGATATCATGCAGGTACTGGGGTGGACATTTTTTGTGGGGATGGGAGACAGCACAGGTGGGGAGAAGGTTGGGGAGACTCTGGTTCAAGAATAAACTCTCTTGCCCTATGTTGTCTCTCGCTCTTATCCTGTCTCCTCTCCATGCACACACTCTTCTTTTTGGCTGCTATGGTCCGTGCATTCCTTCACTAATCTTTGCATTAGCAACAGGATGCACATGTAAATCCACTGTAATCCTTATCTTTGAAGGGCTTAGAGCGGGTGATTTTTGCACCTGAGGGCAGGTCTACCCTAGAAGTGCTACATCTTGTGCCACTGTAGTGCATCTGGTGAACACACTCAATGTCAACGAGAGAGCACTCTCCCATCAGCATAATTACTCATCTCTGTGAGAGTCGGAGACTATGTCGTCTTGAGACGCTCTCCCGCTGACATAGTGCCACTTAGCACTTAGGTCACTGTAACTTGCCTTTCTCTGGGCAGTGTCTTTTTCACATCCCTCAGCAACATAAATTAGATCGACATAAGCGGTAGTGTAAACCTACCCTCGGTGTCCCTTTTGCTAAATCAGGAACAGCTTCCATTAAACCAATAGAATTATATTGATGTAAAACCACTGAGGGGGCAAACTAGACCCTTGGATTTAAATCAATTTAATCTGCTACTGCAACTAGTGTAGAGAGAGAAACAATGTGAAGAGCACACAATCTGAGAACTAGTGACAAAACAGAGAGTAAGGTTGCTTGAGGAAATGCCTCAGAGGAGCACAGGGTTTGAATCTATCCCACTCATGTGTGGGATGGCAGGGGAGGGTCTTGCTGTACCCTGGCCAACTTTTTATTTCTTTTTAAATGCTTGTCCTCTGCATTTTAAAACATTTATTAGACTTGCCAGGACATTTTGTTTGGTGCTGGCTTTGCTTCTGGAGTCACTCCTGCTGGCTTCCTTCTTAAAATACAGCTCACTTAGCATTAACTTTTCTTCCAAGGATCTACTCTTCAGCACTCCACTAGCCACAACTAAAAAATTCCTTTCTTTACTCAATTTTTACCAACATCACAAGCAAAATTTTCCAAAACTGGGCTTGCAGCTTGAAACTGGTGAAATTTCACAGTGCCAGAATTTAAATTAAATTTAACTTTGTACAAACTTGGTTATTTATCAGCACAGTCATCGCAGTGTTTCTCTGACTGGCGAGAGTGAGACGACTGTAAAACAGTGTCCATTCAAAACACCCACACCAACATGCTGTGCTTACTTATCAGCCTGTTCTGATTAGATGGACGGGGTAATCAGAATATGCAAAGTGTGCATGCAGGTCCTAGGGGACTTTCAGACTCCACTCCTTCTTCCAGGATGCCTGCAAAACAGCAAGGGGAAAAAGAGCAATGCAAGAGCTCCTTTTTATATGGAAAGCTTAGGAACAAGGAGAAGCTGAGAGTCCGTCATTTTTTTGCAAGGCATGCTAGGGATTGTAGATCCCTGGCCTGTGGCCTGAAAGAGGTTCCACCCTTCTGTGGGAGGTCTTGACACATCAGAGAGAGTGAAATAAGACCTTATATATTAAAGATCTCTTTCACTGTCCTTTAATCTGGAGCAGGGATGGAGAGGAGCCCAATGGGATCACATGATGGAGGAGGTAGCCTTTTGATGGGAAAGATAAATTGTTTGTACTTGATCCTGTTTACGTTTGGTCCTTTTGTTATTTTCTTAGTTTAGACATCAGTATTTTAAAAAGTCCATTATGTTAACCCTTATTATCCCTACCTTTAGAGGCAAGAATAGGAGAGAAAGTGAATTTTGAACCCCTTATTAAACAGGTCTCACTCAAGCAATGGAGGACTCCCCCAGGTCACTATAATAGGATGCTGTTATAAAGAAGACAGTACATTATTTTCTTATAGCAATTGAACTAAAACCTAGAGGGAGTTGTCTATAGCCCAGTTTGACTAGCCTGATTCTCAGATAAAATACTTACCCATGTTAGGTATGAACTTCATGTTAAAATTGTACTATTATTTTTAAACAATTGTTGCTTGCATAGTTTAAACTACATTGTGAATTGGTTTCAAAATGGTAGCTGTGTTAGTTTGTATCAGCAAAAAGAACGAGGAGTACTTGTGGCACCTTAGAGACTAACAAATTTATTTGGGCATAAGTTTTCGTGGGTTAAAACCCACTTCATCAGATGCATGGAGTGGAAAATACAGTAGGCAGATTATATATATATATATATACACACACACACACAGAACATGAAAAAATGGGGGTTGCCTTACCAACTCTAACAAGACAAATCAATTAAGGCGGGCTATTATCAGCGGGGGGGGGGGGGAACTTTTGTAGTGATAATCAGGATGGCCCATTTCAAACAGTTGACAAGAAGGTGTGAGTAACAGTAGAGGGGGAAATTAGCATGGGGAAATAGTTTTAGTTCGTGTAATGACCCATCCACTCCCAGTCTTTATTCAAGCCCAATTTAATGGTGTCCAGTTTGCAATTTAATTCCAGTTCTGCAGTTTCTCATTGGAGTCTGTTTTTGAAGGTTTTTTGTTGAAGAATTGTGACTTTTAGGTCTGTAATTGAGTGTCCAGGAAGGTTGAAGTGTTCTCCGACTGGTTTTTGAATGTTATAATTCTTGATGTCTGATTTGTGTCCATTTATTCTTTTGTGTAGAGACTGCCTGGTTTGGCCAATGTACATGGCAGAAGGGCATTGCTGGCACATGATGGCATATATCACAGTCCATACAAGAGATCCACTTCCTGGACACTACAGTGCTAATAAGCGATGGTCACATAAACACCACCCTATATTTGAAACCTACTGACCACTATATATTTACCTACATGTCTCCAGCTTTCATCCAAACCACATCACACACAGTGGCATAGCCAGGTTTAGATCACAGTGGGAGCGGAGCTAAAAAACGGCGCCGGGAGCAAAAAGCATCGGGAGCAAAAAAAAGGCGCCGGGAGCAAAAAAAAATGCTCCGCTCTGGCTGCAGCGTAGGAGAAAAAGGCGTCTGAGCACAAAAAAGGCGCCACTTCTGCTCTGTGGGGGAGCAGCCGCTCTCCCTGCTCCCCGCTGGCTACACTACTGATCACATGATCCATTGTCTACAGCCAAGCTCTAAGATACAACCGCATTTGCTCCAGTCCCTCAGACAGACAAACACCTACAAGATCTTTATCAAACATTCTTAAAACTACAATACCCACCTGCTGAAGTGAAGAAACAGATTGACAGAGCCAGAAGAGTACCCAGAAGTCACCTACTACAGGACAGGCCCAACAAAGAAATAAATGTGTTAGTCCATAACAGGGGTCGGCAACCTTTCAGAAGTGGTGTGCTGAGTCTTCATTTATTCACTCTAATTTAAGGTTTAACATGCCAGTCATACATTTTAATGTTTTTAGAAGGTCTCTTATAATATAAGTCTATAATATATAACTAAACTATTGTTGTATGTAAAATAAATAAAATGTTTAAGAAGCTTCATTTAAAATTAAATTTAAATAAAAATGCAGAGCCCCCCAGACCAGTGGCCAGGACCCAGGCAGTGTGAGTGCCACTGAAAATCAGCTTGCGTGCCGCCTTTGGCACACATACCATAGGTTGCCTACCCCTGTGGTCTATAAGGTACCACAAGTACTCCTTGTTCTTTTTATTGTGAATTGGGACTAACTAATAAGGAATTAATACATAAATACAGGTCTGTTGTTTATGTAACCTAAATTTTGAAATCTGGCTTGATTTCAAATATAACCAAGAAAAGCTGGCTTCTGAAATGCTACCAGCTTCTTTACTAAATGCATTAATAAAATTACCAGACATTCTGAGGAAAAGGACTTAAAAAAGGCAAATAAAAAAATCGTCTTTCACCATACTGTTTAGTTGTCAGTGACATGACAAATCTGTTGCCTATGGTGTTTCCACAGTGTTAAAATTTGTAGTCAGGAAGTCTTACTGCGATAAAAAAATCCTGAAATTAACTTTAATAATTTGTTCATCATCAGAATGATAAATCCAGTCTTTTGATGTTCATTTATTACACTTTCCATGACAGAGGAATAATCTCATTAATCTTAACTAATTTCTTCAAATGAAACAATGGGAGACTTTTTTTCCTTTCAGCTAGCTGCATATATTATCAGCAAGGCATTCATTAATGAAAAGTGAGGCTGAGGGTTTTGGAACATTGGTCCCTTGAGTACATATGGCTAAATGCAACTCTGGTGTCAATGGAGTTACACCAGCGATTAACTAAAGCTTATAGGTTTCAGAGTAGCAGCCATGTTAGTCTAAATCCGTAAAAAGAACAGGAGTACTTGTGGCACCTTAGAGACTAACAAATGTATTTCAGCATAAGCATAGGCAACCAAACCTGTTGAATGGATAGCATAATCATCAGCAAGAAGAAAAACCATACACATTTTACTGTACCCTTAACATCATTACAAAATAATAAGCAAAGCGTATTACATGCAGACATACCCTTCATCTAAATGGGCTCAATAGATTGACAGAAACTATGGATACAGTTCATGCAAACAGCTGCACAAGAGAAAACATTCTGCCACCTGTGGTCTTTCCATAGCTAGGGGGTACCAGAATTTCTCAGAAACATTGGCTGGCTGGTGCTGGGACATTATCTCCAGAAGAAACACACTCAGGAGTGAGCTATTCCAAGAATAATTCCACAGTGCAGCTCTTCATTGTATTCATGTGGGCGTGTGTACATGCACAGGTGAGGCAGATGGACAAAGGATGGTAAAAGTCAATTACTCAGCTTGCATGCAAATGGAGTAAATTTTCATCATTGGAATGTGATGACTAAAAAAGGAGGATTTGCCACAATTTGCCTATTGAATGTTCATGCCACTGGGCTTAAGCTAGTGTTCATCTACTGTATCCTCTGTGGTGGTTGATCACCTAACATACTTTAAACATGCTCAGCGCAAGGCATTGCAATTATCAAGGGTTACAGAAAACAGGTTTGGAAGTCACAAAAGGCTTTAAATAATATTTTTCAACCAAAAGCTCCTTTTAAAAGTATTGAATACGGACTGAAGGGTAAACATCATGCAGTCAAGCTTTCAGCTAAAGCGCTTACAGATTTAATCCTCAAGAAATTAAAGCTTTATGAAACTAGTTTTACCATTCTTATTTAGCATCTTTGTAATATAATTCTCCAACTGCATTCAAACCTAGGAATATCTAGAGAGAGCAGAGCAAATAGAAGCGGAAGAAGAACCAGGAATTAAATGCCAGAGCTACCCAGCCATCCCAGCATGTTCTGATTAAGGGCCTGTTCCCACAATATTCTGCATAGCCCCAGAACTCCACTCCCATGTAGCACATTACAGAATTGGGGCCTTACTGAGCAGTCCACATTCACAAATAACTTTCAACTTGCCAAGAGAAAGACATTTGCCACAGTTCGCTGATTGAAATGCCATGAGGTTTCCTAAGAATTGGATGATGCTGTGGCAAGTACTAGAAATAGAGTGTGCTGCCTACCGTATACCTCATGTGTGGATTATGTAAACTAGTAGAATAAGCACAGGAGAGAAAATATTTTTAAAACTCCTATAGAAAGAAGTGGAAGATGGGAGGGATTAGCAAGGAAAGCTACCTTATTGAGGTCAGAACATGTAGGGATAAAGTGAGAAAGGCTAAAAGTCATGTAGAGTCGGACCTTGCAAAGGGAATTAAAAACAAACAATAGTAAAAGGTTCTATAGCCATGTAAATAAGAAGAAAACAAAGAAAGAAGAAGTGGGACCGCTAAACATTGAGGATGGAGTGGAGGTTAAGAATAATCTAGGCATGGCCCAATATCTAAACAAATACTTTGCCTCAGTCTTTAATGAGGCTAATGAGGAGCTTAGGGATAATGGTAGGATGACAAATGGGAATGAGGATATGGAGGTAGATATTACCACATCCGAGGCAGAAGCCAAACTCAAACAGCTTAATGGGAGTAAATCGGGGGGCCCAGATAATCTTCATCCAAGAATATTAAAGGAACTAGCACATGAAATTGCAAGCCCATCAGCAAGAATTTTTAATGAATCTGTAAACTCAGGGGTTGTATCGCATGACTGGAGAATTGCTAACATAGTTCCTATTTTTAAGAAAGGAAAAAAAAGTGATCCGAGTAACTACAGGCCTGTGAGTTTGACATCTGTAGTATGCAAGGTCTTGGAAAAAATTTTGAAGGAGAAAGTAGTTAAGGACAATGAGGTCAATGGTAATTCGGACAAAATACAACATAGTTTTACAAAAGGTAGGTCATGCCAAACCAACCTGATCTCCTTCTTTGAGAAGGTAACAGATTTTGTAGACAAAGGAAACGCAGTGGATCTAATTTACCTCAATTTCAGTAAGGCATTTGATACTGTTCCACATGGGGAATTATTAGTTAAATTGGAAAAGATGGGATAAATATGAAAACTGAAAGGTGGATAAGGAACTGGTTAAAGGGGAGACTACAATGGGTCATACTGAAAGGTGAACTGTCAGGCTGAAGGGAGGTTACTAGTGGAGTTCCTCAGGGATCAGTTTTGGGACCAATCTTATTTAATCTTTTTATTACTGACCTCGGCACAAAAAGTGGGAGTGTGCTAATAAAGTTTGTGGATGACACAAAACTGGGAGGTATTGCCAATACAGAGAAGGACTGGGATATCATGCAGGAAGATCTGGATGACCTTGTAAACTGGAGTAATAGTAATAGGATGAAATTTAATAGTGAAAAGTGTAAGGTCATGCATTTAGGGATGAATAACAAGAATTTTAGTTATAAGCTGAGGATGCATCAGTTGGAAGTAACAGAACGAGGAGAAGGACCTCGGAGTATTGGTTGATCACAGGATGACTATGAGCCGTCAATGTGATATGGCCGTGAAAAAAGCTAATGCGGTCTTGGGATGCATTAGGCGAGGTATTTCCAGTAGAGATTAGGAGGTGTTAGTACCATTCTACAAGGCACTTGTGAGACCTCATCTGGAATACTGTGTGCAGTTCTGGTCTCCCATGTTTAAGAAGGATGAATTCAAACTGGAACAGGTACAGAGAAGGGCTACTAGGATGTCTTATGAAAGGAGACTCAAAGAGCTTGGCTTGTTTAGCCTAACCAAAAGAAGGCTGAGGGGAGATATGATTGTTCTCTATAAATATATCAGAGGGATGAATAACAGGGAGGGAGAGGAATTATTTAAGCTTAGTACCAATGTGGACACATGAACAAATGGATATAAACTGGCCATCAGGAAGTTTAGACTTGAAATTAGACAAAGGTTTCCAACCATCAGAGGAGTGAAGTTCTAGAACAGCCTTCCAAGGGGAGCAGTGGGGGCAAAAGACATATCTGGCTTCAAGACTATGCTTGATAAGATTATGGAGGGGATGATATGATGGGATAGCCCAATTTTGGCAATTAATTGATCTTTGACTATTAGCGGTAAATCTGCCCAATGGCCTGTGATGGGATGTTAGATGGGGTGGGATCTGAGTTACTACAGAGAATTCTTTCCTGGGTGTGTGGGCTGGTGAGTCTTGCTCACATGCTTAGGGTTTAGCTGATTGCCATATTTGGGGTCGGGAAGGAATTTTCCTCCAGGGCAGATTGGCAGAGGCCCTGGGGAGTTTTCACCTTCCTCTGCAGCGTGGGGCACGGGTCACTTGCTGGAGGATTCTCTGCATCTTGAAGTCTTTAAACCATGTTGTGGGGACTTCAATAGCTCAGACATAGGTTAGGGGTTTATTACAGGAGTGGGTGGGTGAGATTCTGTGGCCTGCATTGTGCAGGAGGTCAGACTAGATGATCATAATGGTCCCTTCTGACCTTAAAGTCTATGACTCTAAAACAGTCTCTCTCTTTAAAAAAAAAATCACTGACAGAGTAAAAGACTCTCCAAAGTTATGAGGGACAAGCAGAACTTTCACAATTAGAATATGCTGTAAGGATTTGAAAGTGCATCATAATTGTCTGTTACACACATTCTTGCATCTTCCTCTGGAGCATTTGGTGTCTCTACTCTCTCTGACAGACTACTGGAATAGTGGGTGCACAAATCTGGTTCAGATTAGCAATTCCTATTTTCCTAGCACATCTTGGGGAAAAACAACTTGACAATGTCTCTCTAGTTTAATCACTGATTAGACATTGCTTGCACCATGCTGTCATGATTGGTGAAATCTTGAGTTGCCTGCCCAGAAATGCTTGCCTCATTTTCACCCCCTTTTAGACCTGAGCAATACTTTCTCCTCTTCCGAAAATTACTTTCTTGGCTGCTCAGATTCAAATGGGGCCAGACAGAAAAGAGAAAAAGAAGGAAGTAACAGCATACATCGAAAAAACAATATAGGAGCAAACCAAAATAATGAAAATGGAAGGGGAAAAAAGGAACTAGTATGTGCTATAAGGATGAACATGTGCTTGAGAGAAGCCAGATGTTGTGGTACATGTAGGTACTAGTGACATGGGGAAAGGTAAGAGATATTCTGGAGGCCAAATTTAGGCTGCTAGGTAAGAGATTAATGTCCAGGAGCGCCACAGTAGCATAATGAAATATCACTTACTAAGTGTGGTAAAGGTGAGTGGGATTATTTTTATAAGAAATGTCCAGGGAAAACAGACCCATTGGCCATCAGCAAGGATGACTGTATAGTTAATGCCAGTAATTTGTAATCTTAATGAAAAACCAATTTAAATTGATTTTTTCATCTGATAAAATTATGAAAGGGCTCAGGCCAAGTAAGCATTGGGCTCCAATCCTACTCCCAATGAAGTCAATGGCAAAATTCCCATGGATTTAAAAGGAAGCAAGATCAGATCCCCAGAGATTTTGGTAACATGCAGATAAAAAATTAACAAAAGATGACAGCAATACTGGTGATTGCTGCAGTTCCAATTACTAAAGAGGATATTTAAGGCAGTTCCTTTTTGAGATGTTTAACGTACAACCATTGTAAAATAGTCAAACAAATAGTTATAGAGGGGGTGGGGCGGAATCTTATATAAACACGTCCTGCTCAGGTATTTCCCTGCCTACACACAGGGAGATGCTTAGAAATTTTGGAAGCATCTCCCTTGAAGAGTAAAATTCCCAAAACTTTGAGTCAAACACGGACTTTCAACAGGTGGCAGGGCAAGGAAATAGCTTCTCCGCTACATAAAGCATGAAATGCAAATACAGAATCAAACACCATAAGTTCATATTAAAGATAAATGTTGCCAGACAAGCACATGGCTGTATTGAAAACGATTGCATTTTTAAACACAAGGGCAAAAGTAGAAAACAAAAACAAATGGATTGGACAGAATGTCATGTTTTATGGATTTCTGTAAGGAATCTGATATAGTGCTGGAAGATATCCTAAGGGAAACCATTAATTATGTTGACTTTGACTGAAATGCAATTAAATGGATACAAAGAAGGCCATAAAAAAGCATAATTATAAATAAGAGTCTACATGGATAGGGATAAGCATCTAATAGAGTCCCCAAAGAGTGAGTTTGGATCCTATTTTAAATGATGTAAATTACCTGAAAAAATAAGTAGAGAGCACATTCCATTCACAATTATACTAAACTAGAGGTAATGCTAAATGCCTGAGAGGTTATGAAAAATACGAAGGCACCTAGAGGTGCTAGAAGTAATAAGGTGATATTTATTCACTTTACACATATTTATATGTATTAAATTAATATATTTGAGAAATACAAAGCCTGATTGTGAATATACAACCATAGGGAAAGGCTTTGAAAAAGACAACACCAAAGACGACCATGGTGTGTTAGTAGATGGCAAACTACACACATGTGCATGATGCAATTCTGCAGCAAAGTAACCCAAGTACTACGGACATATTGCTGCCTCTTTACACAAAATGTGGTTCATCCACACAAGACCTAATTTGTTCTCTGGTACAGGCATCTATCTCCAAAGAGCAGACTGATTTATGAGTTTGACTTTGTGTGTCTCTCAGCAACCTGCACAATAAATAGCTGAATTGCCAGTATTCTTCTGCCTTTCAAAAACCATTGATGACAGCTCAAAAGGGATGTAATTTGAGAACAGATGGGAGGATTTAGCTACAGACAAATCCTCAAGGTCTGGAGGTTCCATTTGGCTGCTGAACTTAACCAGAAATAGGCTGGAAACTTCACAAGAACATGCTCCTTTGTGAGATTTGCATTGCCTCCTGGATCTGATCGTGGTAGAAGTATCTCAAGAAGAAATTTGTTTTCAACAGTTTGGCACTTTGCTTCTTACCCTGATGAAAATCAGGATTCACAGAGAAATGAGAAATGAAAACTATTATTATTTTTTAACCTGGTTCATTGAGCATTGGCAAATGCTCAAATCAGCTCATATTTCATCGGAACTAGTTTGCCCCGAGAAATATGTAACAAATGTATTTATCTGAGGTAGAATTTTCAGAAGTTTTTCCATAGGGTTTGTACTCCTTCACTCACGTAGGAGCTTTATATAATCTTACTCTTGGATTTCAGACTAACAGAAACCCTACACCAAAAGGCACCTGTCAAACTCTGGGAGCTCTTGATGTTCATTTAAAACCAACATTACTATATGAATTACAACATTTTAATCCCCCAGAGCAGCAGCACCACCACTTCTTTCCACCACAGTGCGCCTCATCTAGTTATCAGTCAGTAGGCCAGTGCGATCGTCAAAACTGGATGTTTTTCTAAAAGATCTGCTGTAGGAAATATTTAGGGAAATTTCTCAGGCCTGTGTTATACAGGAGGTCAGAGTGGATGCTCCCAATGGTCCCTTCTAGCCTTGGGATCTCTGAATGACTCTGGAGACTCTCCAATCTCACCAGGCAAACCTCCCACTCTCAACTGCCTTAGCCCGCCAGCAATGCCTGTCAAACAGGTGGGCTTACTAAGGAGACAAGGTGTGTGAGGTAATGCCTTTTAATGGACCACTTCTGTTGGTGAGCATGCCTGGAAGGTCAACAGATTTAGACTGTTTTAGGGTTGAGAGTAGAATATTGCCAAGGAAAGGGGCCCTTCACCAAGAAGCCCATGCTGAAAGCACCTTTCCTTTTATGTGATGAGCAAATATTGCTTTAAAAATATTCACACTCTTTCGATTTTATGGGTGAGACTCACCTTAGTGCAGAGACTGTGCAAAGCCCTTTGCAATATGCAAACACCCTTGGCTAAGGGCTTAGCAATGTGGATTAGGTAAATTCCACCCAATGCATTTTAATTTGTCTCAATGTAAGGTCCTAAATACTGTCCGACCAGAATTATTAAAAATGTTCAAGACATTTTTACATCTTTCTAATGGGCTACATTCAGGCATAGAGAAATAAATTCCCCTTCTTATGGGAAATAAGTGCTTGGTAAACTGCTTTTCCCTGGGTCTAGAAACACTGCATCCTGGTTAATACACAGGAATGTAGGATCAGGTCCATGAGAAGCACCCCATTGTCTATGAAAACTCAATGCAAAAATTTAAAAAATCCCAGAAACTTTTTTGTTTTTTTTGTAAAAGAGGGTGCACAAGTTACATGCTAGCAAGAATTTCATTTTCACACTCTATTTACTGTTTTTAACTAGAAACCTCAATACACACAACATAATACAGGAAGGAAAATCTGCCATGTAAAGCTGACATTGTACTATGTTTTAGGGTTCATGGTGGAGAAGGAGAGGCATATTGTGCTCCCAAATATATAATGAAAAACACAGAATAAAATAATCCTCTGCCTGTCCTCATCCATTCCATCCCTAGTGGAAATACAGCAAATATTCCACCCTGCCCCCCCAAAAAACCACAGTTTACAAAGCTATTATTATTTGCGTTATAGTAGCATCTAGAGGCCCTCTCTGATATTGGAGCTGCATTGTAATAGGACTGCACAAACGCTTCATAAGAGGCAGTTTTTGCCTGCAAGAGCTTACAATATAACTAGAGAACACAGATAAGATTTGGGAGAAAGGAAGTACTATTAGCCCCATGTGGAGATGCGAGAGTTTAAGAGTTAGATTCACAAAAGGACTTAGGTGCCCAACTGCAGCTTTAGGAACCTAAATCCCAGAATCAGGCCCCGATGTAGGGGAGCTTACAAAAAGCATCAGCAGCAAGAGGGCACTAACCACTGAGCTATAGGATATTCGGACGTGTGGGGCTCTCTCAATCTGTCCTGTGGAAGCTGTTACAGTTTAGACAAATAATAAAATAATTATTGGGCCAGAGAGAGAGCATGAGAATGACTTTGTGGTCTGGTGGATAGAACACTGACTTTCCACCTGGGAGGTAGAAGACCCAGTCATCCTGTTTCAATCACAGATGCTGGAACAAGGGGTGCTACCGCATCACCTAGCTTGAAGTGGTTTCCATTATATACAGGGTTTTCAGTTCAGGTCAATGGCTCTCAGCACCCCTGCTATAAAAGTTGTTCCAGCATCCCTGGTTCCAATTACTTTTTTAAAAAATGTATCCACAGTGATACAGCTTCAAGGGAAAGGTGGGAGAGCCCCTACCCCCCCACCCACATCAGAATATCCTATAGCCCAGTGGTGAGGGAAGTAACCTGAGAGGTGGCAGATCCCAGTTCAAATCCATTCTCCTCTGAGGTGGGTGGGGGACTTGAACTGGGGGGTTCTAACACATCTCATGTGAGAACCCTAATCACTGGGTTACAAGTTATGAGGGAGATGGTACTCCTCCCCCCAAGCTTCTTGTTAAAATGGCAGAGGCACCTAACACTAAGAGAGCGTTAACAGCTGAGAATCCCAAATAGAGGGAGGTGCCTCCCTGTAGCCTTGGATTGGCATCTCCCATTGGCTAGCAGCCACCTAGGAGGCTGACTTTTGTGAATCCCATTCTGAGGCACCTGTCTCCCTCCATTCATTGGCTAGGGACATAGGCATCTAACTCCAGTTTTCTTGGCACCTAAAAATTATGTGGTAACACTCAGAATCACCACACCTAAGTTCCTTTGTGAATCTAGCCCTAAATGACTTGGGAAAGGTCACACAGGAACTCTGTAGCAGAATCAGGAACTGAACCCAGATCTCCAGCATCCAAAGCTAGCACCTTAATCACAAGACACTCATCCCTCTCAATAAGGTGCTCAGAACTGAACGCAATATTCTAGCCACGACCACACCACCAATTTATGTAACAGCATATGCTTTTCTAGTATTATTTTATATCCCATTCCTTAAGTAGCTTAAAGTTTTGTTTGCTTTTCACAGCTAGAAGATGATAACAGTTGCAAGTAAATTCCAGCTACTGACCATCGGACAGGCTTGTGTATTTAAACTGTGATTAAAAACATGCTAACAAAATAGCTGTCTTGTTCTCTGAAAATCAGCAGAAAGATTGCCAATGAAATGCAGATTTCACCCTGTTCTGGAAGGAAGCTTCATTCCTCAAAACCTGTGACACTGTCAACGTGGGCAAGTCAACAAATCTGATGTCTAGGAATACATGAGACATGGGTTAAGATGGCTACATTTAAGCAATTATCTTTTTTCACCAGACACAGTACAAACCATAATTAGTAGCAAATTACTCAGTCTACCCACACTTCTGTAGGTACCACTTTGTAATTTGATACATGATCTGCAGTTGAATTTTCATATCTGAGCTAGACTGAAAACACTCGATGCTTTTACAACACAAAGGAGCATGCTACAGCAGCTGCTAGTTTGAAATTTCAGCTGAGATACGAGCAGTCTACTATGTATCCATGTGGCAGTGAATCTGTGATGGAGAGACCTCAAAAGCACCAGAAGATCAGTGAAGGAGCAATACTTAAAAACTGAGATCCTACTCTGAAGAGTTTGGGTCCATGCTCATCTTCTAAATCAGAGTAAATTAACTAACTCCACAAGTCCACCAGCCTTGTATAGGAGATGAGACAGGAGGGATTAATCCTCTTCCATTTCAAAATAGCTGGTAGTTTACAAGGTCTGAAGAGAGCGCAGTTGTGATTCAGACAGCACAAATCTAAATAATGGCTGGTGAGTGGCAATGGCAACAGCTGGCCATGTGGTTGGGGAGAAACCGTACTTTTGAAGGACAATGATCCCAATTGCTGCTTTGAAGCTCCAATTTCTCAGCTGCCTGTAGGGCATAACAAAAGGAAATGTTGTGGGGACAATAATGGGAAAGGGCGGAGGGTGCAGCTCTGTGGGCAACAGCTGTTAATGAGGCTGGTGGTGAGGCTGGAGACGCAGTCTGATGAAGAATGACTGAAATTATAGTCTTAAAGAGAAATCTGCCTGCACCCTCATCCGTGCTCCCTACATCCCTGTGCTGCCTTGTGACTGAAATAACAATGGAGCTAAGTGTTGTGACTACATGGGGCTGCTTTTGGACCAAATGCATTCTAGAGCACAGCTTGGAAAGACACAAGGAGCTTGTGATAACAGCATTTGCCAGAAAGGAACAGGCAAACTGATAAAAACGAGACTATCACAGACTTCAGTGTCCCTAAATAAAAAACAGCTACCTACCTCTCATAACTGTTGTTCTTTGAGATGTGTTGCTCGTGTCCATTCCAATAGGTGTGTGGGAGTGCGCCGCATGCACGATTGTCGGAAGCTTTTTCCCCTAGCGGTTGGCTGTGGAGCCCCCTGGAGTGGCACCTCCATAGCTGTGTATATAGGTCCCTGCCGACGTGCTGCCTGATCAGTTCCTTTTTGACGGAATACTCCAACAGAGGGGAGGCGGGCGGGATTTGGAATGGACATGAGCAACACGTCTTGAAGAACAACAGTAACGAGAGGTAGGGAACTGTTTTTTCTTCTTCGAGTGATTGCTCATGTGCATTCCAATAGGTGACTCCCAAGCAGTTTCCCAAGAGGAGGGGTGGGAGTTCACCTGGTTGCTGAATGCAGCACTGCCCTGCCAACGGCTGCATCCCTCCCCTGATGGGTGATGGCATAGTGCGACATGAAGGTGTGGATGGAAGACCACGTTGCTGCCTTGCATATGTCCTGAATAGGGACCAGTGCAAGGAATGCTGCAGACGAAGCCTGCGTGTTATACCAATAAAATAAAAACCAGTAGGATCTTTTTAAAGGGGATAAGACAAAATGTCACATTTATTGTGAATACAAAAAGAATCATAGTAAGCAGTCAGTTATATCTATAACATTTCATTCAGATTCACATTCATTCATATACACACACACACACACACACACACACACACAGGTTTTGCATAGATGTCATAGTTACCAGCCTAAAAGTTGCTCATGCCAAGTTACTGGCCAGGTAACCTGGGCATGAGGGTGGAGCCGAATCCTTGTCAGATTCATCTGATGCTCCTGGAGGTTGGCAGCAGAACCAGAGACTCAAAGTCCTCAGTATTTAGAGGCCATTCTTATAGGGATTTATTCCTATGTCAGTCTATGGGAATTGCTTCATCATGCTGTTGCTGAATCAATCAGCGGATGGCACATTCCTGATGGCTCCGTGCTGTTAGATGTTATCTTGTTTTTCCCATCCTTTGAGATCCCAGTTTATCCTCCAGGGGGGAGGGGGGGTTGTCTGGTCATTCCCACTTGATGCCGCCTTCAGCCGATGGTCACTGAATTCCTAAGCTGGCACCTCCCTGCTCATTCATTCATGTACACCAAGCATTCATCAGCAGACATACTGTCTTCAACACTTTCGGGGTGTGTACTAATTTCTTTGAGACTCCCTGCTCTTTAATCAAAGAGGGTGGGGGTCTTTCTATGCTGTTTCTAGGTACAAAGCATGCATAAAGAACAAAGTCAAATAACTTGTTTGCAAGTTTCTCATAGCAATACAGTATCTTTCTGAGAACAGATACAATCAATGGTTTACACAGACAGTAGCTTGTAACAAGGGATCCAAGAGATCTTTTTATTTGGTGAAGCTGTTCGATTTTAAACAAGTTATGGGGGGTTATTTTCACTTGGGGAAATCAGTACCTTCTTTAATATCCCTACATGCGCTCTTGTGGAGTGTGCCATCAGCAGAGGGGCTGGGATCTTAATTAGGTCATAACACCTCATAGGTTCTGATGAAGGACATGATCCACAATGAAATGCGCTGGGATGAGATGGGAAGCCCCTTCATTCTTTCTGCAATTGCAGTAAAGAGCTGTTGTGACTTATGAGATGGCTTTGTGCACTCAATGTAGAAGGCTAGGGCATGCCTGATGTCCAGGGAATGGAGCATTCACTCTTTGTTATTGGCATGTGGCTTAGGGAAGAACACAAGTAAAAATATGTCCTGGTTCACATGAAACTGGGAGACTACCTTTGGTAGAAACGTGGGGTGAGGGTGTAGTTGCACCTTGTCTTTATAAAAGATGGTATAGAGGGGCTCGAGAGTCAGTTCTCTGAGCTCGAAGACCCTTCTGGCCACCAGAAAGGCCACCTTCCAGGAAAGGTAGGACAGAGGGCAGGTCGTTGTGGGCGTGAAAGGAGGCCTCATGAGCATGGACAGTGTAATGAAGTTGAAGACTCACCAGTACAGCACCTCCTGCTGGTTGTCTTGGGAATTAGCTCTCCAGCTTACGGCACGCCTCCGTCTGCCGGTGGCTCACCTGCCTCAGGCCCCCGTATCCCTCCTGGACCCCAGTGCCCCTTACCCTGGGGTTCTGCCCCAACAGGACCCCTACTCTCTGGGTCTCCCCTCCCAGGGGAAACCCCAACCCTCTAAGCCCATGTCACCTCAGTGGCTACTGCCAGTCATCATCTAGTCCCTGTTCACTGGGGCAGACTGCAGTGTAATGGCCACTCATCATTGGCAAGGGGACTTTGGACCTGCTGCCTTTCCCTACAGTCCAGTACCTCTCTAGGCCTTCCTGTCAGGCCTCAGCCTGGGAGGTCGCCAGGCCTGAGCTCCCCAGCTCAGCATGCCCCTTCCCCAACACTGCTCTGTCCACGGTACCCTTTGCTCCTTCGAGCAGCTAGGTCCATCTCTCTCTAAAACGAGAGAGAGACTGACCCAGCTCCTGGCTCACAGCCCTTTTATAGGGCCCAGCCTGGCCCTGATTGGCTGCCTCCCAGCCTTTTCTTATTGGCTCTCAGCCCCAGCCCTCTCCAAGGGCTGGCTTTTAACCCTTTCTGAGCCGGAGCGGGGTGACCGCCCCGCAACAGACAGGACCAGGTTGAGGTCCCACTGGGGGACGGATTGCTGCACCTGGAGATAAAGCCCTGTCCAAGCCCTTGAGAAACCAGCCCACCATGGGATTCCTGAAGACTGACCTACCTGCTGCCCAGGTGGAAGGCTGAAATGGTGGCCAGGTGCACTTTGATAGATAATATTGCCAACCCTTGCTGCTTCCGGTTCAGTAGGTAGTCCAAAACAAGAGGAATTGATGCTTGCTGCGAAGGGCTGCCCTTCTGCAGAGACCAGATGGAAAACTGCTTCCACTTCGCCAGGTACATGGCACATGTGGAGGGTTTCCTATTTTTCAGCAGAACTTCCCTAATTGAGTCCGAACACTGGAGCTCTAGCGAGTCCAACCATGGAGTTTCCATGCCGTGAGGTGGAGGGACTCCAGGTTCGGGTGTTTTAGACGGCCGTGGTCCTGTGTGATGAGGGCTGAGTGCACGGGAACGCTACTGGTCTGTCCACTGATAGGTTCAAAAGCATGGTGAACCAGTGCAGGCAGGGCCACGCTGGTGCTATGAGGATCAAGGAAGCCCAGTACCAGCATGCCTTGAGGAGGACTTTGTGTATTAGAGGGAAGGGCGGAAACGCGTACAGCAGGTAACTCATCAATGGAAGATGAAAAGCATCCACGATGGAGCCTGGGCTGTGGTTCAGAAAGGAGCAGAACCGCTGTCACTTCCTGTTGCTCTGCATCGTGAACAGGTCTATGTGGGGAAAGCCACGTCTCTGGAAAATTGAGACACTGATGTCCACCCTGAGGGACCATTTGTGACCTTGGAACGAGTGGCTGAGGCGATCGGCTAGCTCGTTTTGCACTCCTGGAAGGTGCGATGCCTCTAAGTGTATCGAGTAGGCAATGCAAAAGTCCCACAGCCCGAGGACTTCCTGGCACAGGGGAGAAGAGCAAGCACCACCCTGTTTGTTTATATAGAGCATCACTGTGGTGTTGTCCGTCAGCATCGACACCTGAAACACTTGGCATGCCAGACACACCACCCTCAGCTCCCTGATATTGATATGCAGCGATAGTTCTTCCTGGGACCATAGACCTTGGGTTCTGATATGGCCCAGGTGCACTCCCTCTCCAAGGCGTCCATGACCAGCAAGAGCATAGGTTGTGGTTTGGCAAAGGGTACTCCCGCACAGACCACTTGTGGCTGTAGCCATCAGTGGAGAGACTCGAGAATGTGAGGGGGGAAGGTAACTATTCTGTTCAGTGGGTCCCTGCTGAGCCTGTACACCTGCGCCAACCACGCCTACAGGGGCCGAAGACGCAATCTGGCATGCTGTACCATGTATGTGCAAGCCACCCTATGCCCCAGCAGTTTCATGCAATTTCTGGCTGTTGTTGTGGGGAACCAGCGGAGGTTCTTGATGATGTCCCTGAGGTCTTGGAAGCGCAGCTGAGGCAAGAACGCCCTGGCTTGCGTGGAGTCCAAGAGAGCCCCTATGAATTCTATTCTCTGTGTCGAGGTTAGTGTGGATTTGGGCACCTTCAGTATGAGGCCCAGCCTGAGGAAGGTGGCATGAGCCAAAGACACATGCTCCGCAGCCTGTGCTTGCGACTTGGCCTTGATGAGCCAGTCGTCCAGGTATGGGAAAACTTGCACCTGACATTTGCGAAGGAAGTCTGCCACGACTGCCATACACTTAGTGAATACCTGGGGGGCCACGAAGAGTCCAAACAGGAGCACCCTGAACTGTTAGTGCTGGCCGCTGACTACAAAGCAAAAAAACCGTCTGTGGGCAGGATAATGGAGATATGAAGGTACACATCTTTCAAGTCAAGGGCAGCGTACCAGTCCCAAAGGAATGATGGAGGCCAGGGAGACCATACAAAACTTCGCTTTCTTTATGAATGTGTTGAGGTCTCACAGATCCAGGATAGGCCAGAGCCCACCCTTGGTCTTGAGGATGAGGAAATAGCGGGAGTAGAACCCCTTTCCCCTGAACTCCTGAGGAACCTTCTCTATCGCCCCTAGAGTGAGGAGCAATTGCACCTCCTGCAGAAGGAGTTGTTCATAAGAAAGGTCCCTGAAGAGGGAGAGGAAAGGGTGGGGGGTGAGAGGGAACAGAATTGGATAGAATATCCCACCTCCACCACGCTCAGAACGCAGTGATCTGACGTAATCTGGGACCAAGCATGGTAGAAGTGGGACAGTCGATTCACAAAGAGGGTGGGAGGGTAAGGATCCGAGCTCGGTACCAGTGCTCCGTCCTCAGCTGCACCTTCAAAAGTTAGGCTTTGAGCCAAGGGGCTGTTTGGAAGAAACCTGGCCTTGGCGTGAGGAGGATTGCAATGGGTGCCTCCTATTATTTGTGCCCCGTCTCCTGGAGGAGTCCCGCCTCAGGGGCCCGGAATAGAAGTGGGAAGGAGGCTGAGGCTTGAATGGCTCTCTCCAGGGTGCGGGAGTGTGGACCCCCAAAGACTTCAGGGTTGCCCACGAGTCCTTAAGACTGTGAAAGTGGGAGTTCATATTTTTGGCAAACAAGCGCGCACAGTGAAAGGGCAGGTCCTGAATGGTGTTCTGGACCTCCGCCAGTATCCCCGACACCTGCAGCCACGTGCTACATCTCATTTTAATGGCAGCAGCCATAGTCTGAACCACCGAGTCTGCCAAGTCTAACGCAGCCAGGAGGGAGGTTCTTGACACCACCCCGCCCTCCTCTAGAAGCGCATTAAACTCCTGGCGTGAGTCAGCCGGGAGCAACTCTTGAAACTTTGCCAGTGTGCTCCAGGAGTTGAAAGCATAGTGGCTGAGTACCACTTACTGGTTGGCAACTCAAAGCTGGAGCCCCCGGTCGAGCAGACTTTTCAGCCGAAAAGGTCCAGTTTCTTAGCACACCGTGACTTTGGAGCGGGACCCGTCTGTCCCTGCCACTCCTTATGATTGCCACATCAATCACTTTAGAGTCTCCAGTTGGGGGTGGGTGAATAGGTTTTCATACCCCTTCTGCGGCACAAAGTACTTCCTCTCCACCCCTTTAGCGGTGGGTGGTATCGAGGCCGGGGTCTGCCAGAGCACCTTAGTGATGTTCTGGATAGTTCTTATCAGGGGCAAGGCCACCTTAGATGGGCCCTCCAGGTCAAGAATGTCCACCATTGGGTCAGACTCCTCTGTGACCTCCTCCGCCTGGAGGTTTAGGTTTTGGGCCACCCTCCTAAGAAGGTCCTGGTGTGCCCTGGTGTCCATCTCCGGGAGGTTGGTGGTGGTGCCCACCACCGCCTCGTCCGAGGAGGAGGAGGAGAAGGCCCATGGGACCGGCTCTTCCTGACCTTCTGGCTCCCTAGAGGCTGGGTCGGGTGCTTCGGTCCACCCCGTAACTGGAGGTGGCTCCAGTACCACTGGTGGTGCTGGCTCAGATGCTGCACCCGGGTGTGAAGGCCCAGGATCCTTGTCCCATGGGGTGTCCTCCGGAGCCCTGGGGGTGTGGCATGAAATTGAGGGGGGAGCACGGGGTGTGGCTGCCACCAATGCGGCCCTGCAGCTCTGTCCCTGAGCCTCATGATAGGCCCAAGGAGTCCAAAAGGGCCATTGTACGCGGCCCTGACACTGGAATGGCCAGGATGCCATCGGTGCCGATGAGACCACAACTCTGAGCTGCCGTGAGAGTTACCAGCTGCGTCAGGAGACAGAAGACTCAGCCTCCAATTCGGAACAGTACTGAGCCTGACCATGGGGGGGTGGGCAGAGCCCGTCGGTGCCAGGGAGCAGTACAGGGGCAATGGGGAACATTGCCGTAATATCATGGGCTTGCCCCGGGCAGCACCGCGAAAGGTACCGGAGACGGTGCCACATGCTGTGCCGCCATAGATGCTGCAGACGGTACCATCGTCCGTGCCGCTGACGGTGCCATAACTTGAGCTGTCTGGATCGGTGCCGGTGTTCGCGTCTGCAAGGTGGGGGACTGTGCTGTCATGGCAATATGGTCCCGTGCTGCCTTAAAGGTATCTGGTGTGGAGGGGAGGAGAGATCAAGTTCTTCCTCCAATTTCTCCTGAGTCGGGAAGTCCACCAGCACCGGACTCAACAGACCTCCGGTTGGGGCCAAGGTCAATGGTGCCAGGTCCTGAGGGCCAGGCCGTGGGTGTCTCGATGTGGGACGTACCCCATTGGAATCCCCTTATGGCTTCTTGACAAGGGAACAACCCGTCTGCCGCCTTCTTCTTATGCGACTATGAGCAGGTGCCGCCTGCTCGAATTGGGTTTACCAGCTGTGGAGTGGTACCAATGCTTCTTGGAGGAGTCCTTTCTCCTGGTATCCTGCACCTAGGCCAGAGTGCTGCGCATCGATGCTGCCGGTGCCATTTCCAGAACCGGCTGAGGGCAGAGGGCTGACTCCATTAGGAGGAGCTTCCAATGATAGTCCCATTCCCTCTTAATCCTGAGTCTAAAGCTCCTGCAACTGAGCACTTGTCTGTCTGATGACCTTCTCCTAGGCACTTAAGACAAGCACCATGCGGATCGCCTCTGGGCATAGGTTTCACACACCTCTCACACGCCTTAAACCCCTGTGACCGAGGCATGCCCCGGTGTCTGGGGAAAACTAGGAGGGGGGACCCCCCAAAGTAAGCTTAGCCAACTATGAAACTACAAACTACTGTAACTACAACTCTATGAAACTATTTACAACTAAGAAAAGGGAACCACTCGGTAGGCACTTGCAAATGCAAGAGACTGAGCTGCTCCAATGACCATCGCTGGCGGTAAGAAGGAACTGAGCAGTCGGTAGGTCGTCATGGACCTATATACACCATCGTGAAGGCGCCACTCCAGGCTGCTCCATAGCCGACCCAACAGGTACTTCTAGGGGAAAAACCTTCCAACGATCGTGCATGCGGTGCGCACACACACACCTATTAGAATGCACATGAGCAATCACTCGAAGAAGAATCAGAACTTTCAAACTTGGGTAGCTAAGGTTAGACACCTAGATAAATGTGGCCTGATTTTCAGAGATGTTGAGCACCCACAGCTCCCAGTGACTTAATAGGAGCTGCAGATGATCAACACCTCTGACAGTCAATCACTCCACTTATATAGCTGCCTAAAGATTGGGTTAGGTGTTTTACCTTGGTTAACCAAGGTGTGAACATTTTGGCTATGCTGCTTCTAAGAGCTGCTCCTCCACAGACAAAATCAACCGTGAAAGTTCACAACCACTCTATTACAGTTTAGAGAGGGTGAAAGGCAGATGAATTCTCATTTAGATTTTGGACAAACCAAAGTTTGAGGGTGTTTGGACTCAGGGTTTTTGTTTGGGTTCATCTCTACTCCAAAGTATGGTTACAAATGACTAATGCAAACACTAAAAACAGTATATGTAAACTTAACTACAAAGTGTATGCAAACTCAGGGATTACAAACATTAACAGGATTCAAAGTAATTAGTGTAGAAACATTACAAAACATGGGCACGTACTAACAGCAATTCCATGTCTAAGGATGTAGACATACATCACTTGCAAAACTTATTTCAGCCCCAAAAGCAAAAGAGAAAACTATGCAACTTAACATTACGAGAAAATAGGATGATAACTATGGTCCCAATCTTGCAAAGACTTGTGTGTGAGCATTTTAGTATGTAAAGTTAAGCTCATGTGTAAGTCTACAGACCAGGGCCTATATTCATAGAAAACTGTGTGTATTCTAATGAGCATTAAGCTTTGCTGAGTGATCAGAAATTGTACAGCATTAGGAGTTTGTTTTATATTTTCTTACTGCTTTTATAGATTTATTAGTCATCATATAATTTGTACCCACTTGCCAATTTAAAAAGTTGGCTATTTAAACCACATTGAGTCATGACTCTGAAACACCTGTTATTTCAAAATCATCTTGTAAACAAAGATGACCTAATGCGCTGTTGACATTTCCTATCACAATGGTTTATTGAGTCCATTGTTATCAGTACATGTACTAACTGATTAAATTGCTGTTAGAGTAGATACCTAGAAATGAGAGGTGATTTGATAAGGGAGGAATTTTCCACACAGATCTTGGAATTCTCTTTACAAATAAGATTTATCAGCTACAGAATGGATTACTTTACAGCAAAGATGGTCATAGTGGAGTGATGATAATCTACAACTCTATGAGCAAACAATTTTATTTATTTTTTGTGCTATAAAAAAATGGGGATAGTTAAGTCTCTGAAAACCAGTCTACTTTTGTAGAGACAAGCAGATGCCCTGCTGGAAATTGTTAAGCACCAACTCTTTGAAAATGTATGGTGTGTTTTTACTTCTCAGCAAATGAACTGAGAGCAGGTTCTTTTCTGGGAGAAAAACAGGGCAGCCCAGTCTCGAAGCCTTTAGTCACATCATTAATCTCATCCATTTCAGTGCAGGATTGGTGCCTTAATTTACCTTTAAGAGAACTATCACTGAGGTTAAGAACATAGACTTTGGTAAGTGATATTTGGGGAATATTTAAAAATAACTAGGACTTTGTGATGTGTATGTTCTATTGTATTTAGTGAACTAATTTTCCTTTTATTCTATTTTCATATGAATCTGGACCTTTCTGATTCACGTGTAAGAAGAAAGCGTATAGTGCATAGTCCCTGTTTTTCTTTTGCTCAAATTGTAAATGCTGGAAGTGGCCATATTTTACAATGTGATTTTAAGAACTCCAGAGAATTTTTACAAGCCCCAAGCTACTGGACAGCTATGTGTTAAGTTACAGCTCAACGTGTGTCCAGAGAAAATTGCCTCTGTTGAGAATTTTGATTCTAGATAAAACAATTCTGAAATTATTAGTTATGCAGCAATTTGGAGCACCTAGAAAGATTAAACTAGTGCCAAATACACACCCTAGGACAGTGAGGAAAGAGTGGGCCAGGTTAACTTAACAGCTAATTGAGGATCTGGAAATATGGTATCCTTACTAGAAGACATAATGAAGTATGCAGCAGTTGTTCCAGTTAGTCATGAAAACAAAACCCTATCCTTCCCACTGGGTCTCCTTGCCACAGTACATAAGATCAAATGATGCTATCATTCAGACTTCTTAGAATCACACAGCAGTTCAAAGGAAGTGGGTACAGACAAAAGTGCAACCCAGGGCTGTAGCTGACAGGGAACTCCATCCAGGAGTGGCCTGATTTGAACAGATTTGAATACTCCTAAATCTTAGAGAAGCTGAGATCCAGATCCATACACTGAAGCTAGCCCCTATGCCTATGAGGAGCCAAACAAAAACCCTACATCTAATCTTTGGGGAAAATTTGGATCCAAATCTGGACCAGTACTTTGCAGTGCAGACCTATCTCTAATCTAGATCTAGCAGAGAACATGAAGTAGAATGTCACCCAGATTTTCATTTGTTTAAAAAAGCCATTTACCATTCAAAAAAAATCTACTAGCGCTATTATTATTATTATTACAGTAGCCTCCAGAGGTCTCCAGCCCAGATCAAGGCACTGATATGCTAGGGCTCTGTATAAACATATAGCAAGGGTATGTCTATACTATCCGCCGGATCGGCGGGCAGCAATCGATCCAGCGGGGGTCGATTTATCGCGTCTAGTCTAGACGTGATAAATTGACCCCCGAGTGCTCTCCCGTCGACTCCTGTACTCCACTGGAGCGAGAGGCGCAGGCGGAGTCGATGGGGGAGCATCAGCAGTCGACTCACCGCAGTGAAGACACCGCGGTGAGTAGAGCTAAGTGCGTCGACTTCAGCTACGTTATTCACGTAGCTGAAGTTGCGTAACTTAGATTGATCCTCTCCCTCTCACCCCCCCACCCCCAGTGTAGACCAGGCCTAAGAGACATTTTGTGCTTTCAGCCTAAATAGACTGGACAAAGAGTGGAAGAAAACTAATGTTTTACAGAGGAAGAACTGAGGCCTATTGAGGTGAAGTGGCTTGCCAAAGGTCACATATGGCATACAGCCAGGAATGGAAGCTATATCTCCTGAGTCTCAATCCAGTCCCTAAAGCACTAGACCTTCAACCCAGGTGCTCAGCACTTTTGAAAGTCAGAGCAGTTGTGTTTTATTACTGATGTTTCTGGTCACTGAACCAACACTACCGAGTTCAGCCTTTTGCACCATGATTTTATGTGGATAAATGTAAGGTTTCATGGTGTATGCTCAATTATATCTGGGTTCAAATTCTATAGAGGTCACCAGTGAAAGTTAGTTAAGTGGTCTCGTCCTCTCTACTGGCACATAGCACAAAATCAGCACATAGTTTGGTATGCAGTAAGTGTGGATGCAGTTCAGGATTGAGGTCTGCTGGCAGTGCTTTGTGGCTTATACCAGTGGTTCTCAAACCATGGATATGCATACCCCTAGGGGTTCGCAGAGGTCTTCCAGGGGGTACATCAACTCATCTAGATATTTGTCTAGTTTTACAACAGGCTACATAAAAGGACTAGCAAAGTCAGTACAAACTAACATTTCATACAGGCAATGACTTATTTATACACTTGATGATTACCTGTTCTGTTCATTCCCTCTAAAGCACCTGGCATTGGTCACTATCAGAAGACAGGATACTGGGTTAGATGGACCTTTGGTCGAACCCAGTATGGCCGCTCTTATGTCCTTATGTTCTATTCTCTCTATATATATACACCGTACACTCTATATACCATACACTGAAATGCAAGTACAATATTTATATTCCAATTGATTGAGTTTATAATTATATGGTAAAAGTGAGAACGTAAGCAATTTTTCAGTATCAGTGTGCTGTGACACATTTGTATTTTTATGTCTGATTTTCTAAGCAAGTAGTTTTTACGTGAGGTGAAACTTGGAGGTATGCAAGACAAATCAGACTCCTGAAAGGGGTACAGTTGTCTGGAAAGGTTGAGAGTCACTGGCTTGTACCATGCATGGCTCTAGACAATGCTAATAGCGCCCAAGGTTTTGAATATTTTTAAAGTTAAAATTTTTATTAAAGCTAATGTAAAAATATTATGTAATACATAGGTTGAGAAAAAAGTGTCTGTACATCTGGGTATAGTGCTTAGATTATCCACAAATACAGACTTTGTTTTTAAAAGTCATATGATACATAGAGTACTTAATCAGCAATAACCCAAATTTAGGTGAATAAATTTAAGAATACAGTTTAGATATTAGCATCCACGTATTTGGGTACATCACTCATGAAAAGTTGTACAGAGATTTGGTTGTGGAAAGCAAAATATATCAATGAATGGAGATTGTCCCTCAGTAATTAAGAATTAGGGTAGGTTATCCATTTAGGAAATATAATCTATCAGGGAAGTCTTTCGGTTACTTTCCTTACTGTGTTTCATATCCACTCTCCAGCTCTGCCCTCCTGGTATTGCCAATGTCCAGTGATGTGTTCTATGTAGATGTCCCTCCACCATCTAATGGCGTCCGACACCATGAGTTGCCACATCAGACAAGCATAGCATTGACTGATTCCGCATTCCTGCAACACTTGCTCGTTACTGGGGTCCAATGCTCCGATGATTAGTGCGTGTGTCTGAACCTGGTAACCCCTAGCTCTCAAGATGTCGGCCAGAGGGACGTATTTCTCCACCTTTCGAGCTCGGGCATCGTGGGTGGGCTGGGGTCCTGTTCTCAAAAGGCACTGTGACATCCACCATGATGATCTTCTTCTGGTCCTCGTTGGTGATGACGATGTCAGGTTGCAGTTGGCTGGCTCTCCAGGGATGGTGGAGTGAGGATTGTATGGTCTGTGTTCTTCACCTGTGGCACCAGGACTCCCAGCTCCTGGCGTTCCTCACACCACATCCAGTGGCAGCCGATACACTTCTCCAGTCATCGTGTAGCAGTGTGGGCACAAGTCCAGAGCAAAGCAAAGTCTCCCCTGTCTCTTCCAAATTTGCCTTCTGAGAGCCGCTCAGGTAGGTGGCGACATCTTGGTTGGAGGGGGTCCTGGTGATTCACTCCTTGATGACATCCCGCATGGCACTTTCTGCGATGTTCCTCACCATGGCGTCTGGGCACGTCAGAAGGCGGAAGGTGTGAGTGATCACTGCAACATCGCACAGATCACCCATACGAGATGTATGACTTTTCTTTCGTGCCTGCCATTTCAGTCCTACTACATCTGCTCTTTCCTTTGTGGTGTGTAAGGTCGTTTGTTTTGATCAAGCATCTAAACAGTTGAGTCAGATGTTGCACAGCTTTAGTGGCCCCTTTAGTGATTGTAGGGCTGCCTTTTTGTCCATCTTTAAGCAGACACACATGGCTCTGAAAAGTGCTGCCCCTGCACTGCAGCCCAGTTCTCCTGTTTTATATTTTAGGAAAAGGCTGAATCAAAAAAATTGCACAATTTCTAATCCAACCATTTGGATGTTAAATAAAAGCAATGCCAGCCACAGCCCTAATACTGCAGCCCTGTACAGGAAAATCCCAATGGAGCCCTATTAAACTATCAGTTATTTTCACTGCTGATTAATATAGCATTGGAGCCACCAGAACTTGTAACTGGACAGCACGACAGGGTATCAAGCAGGGAGAGAGTATAAAGTAATTGTCTTGTATTAAGCAAAGCACTGATTTCCTTCATCCTGAGAAATGCTGAGCACCTACAAATCCCTTTGGTTTCAAGGTAACTTGCAAATGCTTAGCACTTCTAAGAACCAGGCCTTATATTAGAAATTTTGTCAGACCAACTAACTGTCATACAGAGTAAATGGAGTCAACTCTGAGAGCCCGCATATCTCTTCTGGGCACAATAATTCCTATTATACTTACTGGGACATTAAACAGGCAACTACCAGAGATAGTAAGATATAAAAGTACCTAATACTATAAAGAGTTATGTTAAATTAAATTGGGACTCTATTTTGTCTGCCACAACAGCAGCCGTGGAATGCTGGGACCATTTACATTTATGTGGAAAGGTTATCACCCGAACAATATTCTCCCCAAACTGACGAGAATATTAGTTTGTTCCTTAACCACAGAAACACCTTGAGATCATGGGAGGCACGTGAACCACCGGCTGGGGGAGGCTAGCACCCAGCCCCGCCCCTTCCGCCCGAGGCTCCACCCTTTCCACACCCTCTGCCGGGGGCCAGAGCACCCTCTTCCACAGCCGGCTAGGCTAGCTACCCCCAACCCCGGAGCGCTGGGAGGGCAGGTGGCACAGCAGCCTGAGCCAGGGCCACCCCACAGGGAGAGTGGAGCCGTGCTGAGCAGGAAGCAGGGGTCTGGGAGCAGAGCATGGGTGGGGCCACGCCTGGCTGTTGAGAGGCACAGCCTCTCCAGCCTATGATACCCGCCGCCCATGCTTGAGATGACTTTAGAAAGATTTGCTATTAAGGCGTAGGAGAGACAGGATTCAGCCTCTCTAATCATACAGGTTTTATCTTGGAACAGAAATGGTCTTGTGGCTCAGGGTCAAGAAGCTGACAGTGCTCAGGGTGGTTGGATATCAAGCAGCCCTGCAAGTATGTCACTAGGGCTCCTTTCTGCACAACTAGGAAGCCAATATCATGAGAGCAAATTTCTTCTAGCTTTTGCAAAGAAGCTTGGAGAATAATACTTAGCAAGTACAGTACACTGTATGAAAGTACACTGAAGTTAATGGGCAAGCTCCACTGTCCACAGAACAGCTTTATTTTTCTCCTTGACCCAAAGTGACTTATTTATTCTGAAACACTGAGGTCTTTTCCTCCTCCCCAGGTTGGTGGGGTGGGGCAGTACAAAACATTTCTCGCCCTGCCCCTCCTTCTCTGCTTTTGGCTACTCACCCTGTGTGTGTGTCTTCAGGGGTATCACCCTTATAAGAGTGTCCTCAAAGATTCCTTTGATTATTTCTGGGCAGGTCTAAGAGTGCCTTTGCAGCCACACGCTTGTTTCTTCTGAGCTCAGCTCTTCCTTCCTTTTCCTGTCTCTAAACTCAGCTTCCAAAGTGCATTCCATTCCATTTAAAGACACGGTATCCTCTCCAGAGCCACCCCTGGAGCTAATGTGGTGACATTTCCAACATTTAATAAAACATATTTATAATATTATTAATCATTTTAGGTGTTAGGAGTCTGCAGTTGTTAGTTATTTCCCCCACGGTATTGAAGAAGGGCAAGTGGTGATTTTATATATCAGGAATGCTCTAAGGTCGTCCCTTTGGGCAGCAAGGAGTTAGTAACTGAGTAACAGTCTGCATGGAGCCTATCCTGGATCCAAAAATGCTCCTACTAAAGGTTTGCAAAACATTCCAAACATTCAAAAAAACAAAAACACACAGATGAGGACAAATTCATCTCTGGTGGAAATCCACATGGTTATAAATGTTAACTTCATTGGAATTCCACCAGGGTTAAATTTACACTCGAAGCAAGGAGGAATGCCAAAACACTGGTAGAAATTGTAAATCAGTAAGCAAAATTAACCAAAGTGAATACTGTTCAGACCTCAGAGACTCCTGGAAAATATAGGGGGGGAAATCATATCAATTAAACAACTTTGAAAAGTTTGAAGTACTGCAGTCCTGTTTCTTGGAGATTTCACTCCAAGAAACACCATGACAGTACAGAATGTACGTGGATTCTATACTGCATGTGCCTGGTGGAGCTCTGCATATGAGCAGCAAGTACTAGGCTGTGTGGGCTTCAAAACCTTTTATCGGCATGAAAATTTGCATAAGGAAAAATGCTGCAAACCTGAATAAAACCCCAGCCTAAAACCACGCAATAATTTTAAAAAAATGCAATTTCTGAGCTGACAGCATTTCTTTAACTGCAACCAGCTACAGAGGAACAAATTGCACTCCATTCTCCCAGAGCTCCTCTTGAGATCATGTTATAATGGAAAGAATGCCATGCAGCAAGGTCCAGAGTTGACCGCCATCCCCTTGCGCTGTACGAGACTTTCCCATCCCCACCACAGAAATGGCAACAGAAAAGAGAAATTCAGCTTTGATGAAGAATTGCCAAATCCCAGCCAATAACAAAAGCCAACAGAAGAGGCAGCCAGAAGGTTGTCTATTAAATGTACTTTTCATGACAGTGTGTTAAATATTAATAAACTACCACAGGGCTACATGAGGTGGGGTGGGAACAGAGCCCAGCCTTCCCCCCTCCACCTTAGTTTGCCCTCGACCTTTCATAGAGCTTCACCAGCTGGTGCTGCCTTATCTCCCCTGGGCTGGTGGAGGCTGCTGTGGGGTGGTGTGGGGTGGGGTGGGGTGGGGCTCCTAAGTGCCACGTTGTCGTCACCACCTCCATCTCCCCGCCAGCCAGCCAGCATGCAGAAGCAGCTGCATCTGGGCCACAGCTACGCGCAGAGTGAGCTGGGCCCCACTCCCTGCCTCGGTCAGCCATTGGTAAGCTGTGACCCCCCTCTCCCACCCTTTTCCTGGAATAGGACCAGCTTGCCACCTCCCTGCCAACCTCCAGGATGGGGCAGGCCCACTAACCTTCGCTCCCTACCCGCCACCCCCCTGCCCAACACACACACGAGCAGCCAGTCTCAGCAGGGAGGCGGAAGCAGGGGCACTGACACAACTTTGCCCTCCCCCCAAGAATTTTTCTGAAATGATGCCCTGAACTACAAGCACCTCACAACAAAGAGCAACCGTCTCCAACAGATTTTCCTACAATGCATTAACTGTCCAGCATTCAGAGCCCTATTACCTTTGAGACTGCGCATGTGTGGGAGGGAAACTGGCCATGATCATAATGCACTTGTGCCAGTGTGTGAATGTGAAATGCTTTTAAACCATATTTAGGGTTATTAAAGTCCTCAGGAAAAGGCTGAATACTTTTTTCCCCTCCGTTTATGGGTTTGTTTGCTTTTTAATCTTTTCTGGTATGTCTTTTCTTAATTGGACCTTTTACGGTCTGTGTGAAAGAATCGGGTTAAAAAGATGGGAATATTTCATCTACCTCCCAAAAGGTTTGTACTCTTTTGCCTGTACTCACTTTCTATTTATTAAAAATGCTGCCTCTTAAAAGCTATCCTGTCACATGCTTTAGCATGGAAGAGAGTCCCTTCCAGAAGATAACTAGTTCATTGTTATTTTTTAATTCTGTCTCCTTTAGAGAAAGCAGAAATAATTAGTACCACCACTCAGGCCATGTGACTGCAGCCCATTTCTGAAGGCCACAAGGAATCAGCTGAAAGGCTCGCATTCCATTAACTCAGGAGGGATATTTGAGGGGGAGGGATAGCTCAGTGGTTTGAGCATTAGCCTGCTAAACCCAGGGTTGTGAGTTCAATCCTTGAGGGGGCCATTTGGGGATCTGGGGCAAAAATTGGGGATTGGTCCTGCTTTGAGCAGGGGGTTGGACTAGATGACCTACTAAGGTCCCTTCCAACCCTGATATTCTATGATTTGGAAAGGCCCATGCTGTGGGAGGATTCCTAATGTAATAGGAGCCATAAGACTCACAACACATTCCTATTCTTGTGAAATTACTACAGCTAGACAGCATACAGATACAGGAAGACAAAAGCTTTCTTCTGTTGACTTCATCCTGCTTCGGACAGCTGTAATCACCTCATGGGAGGAGAATAGGAAACTCTTCAGATTTTATATTTTAAATGTTCAGAGTTTAATAATTTAACCTAAACAACTGCTCTTTACAATTCTTCTTCTTCAGAAGAATTTTGCCCAAGTTCCAGTTCGGAAGAGTGAAGTGTCCCTATCATTTTTCAAATTAACAGAGACAGAGGATGTACTGGGCCTGTCTTTAATATTCCAGTCAGACAATACAATTTGCTTACATGTATCCTTGGTGCAGATTGTAAAAATTAAAAAGGTAACACTAACTCTGTCAGTCAGAATTGTACTCAGAATTCATTTATGTAGTAAAAGATGTTAAAGAAATTAAGTATCAGAGGGGTAGCGTGTTAGTCTGTATCCACAAACACAACGAGGAGTCCGGTGGCACCTTAACGACTAACATATTTATTTGGGCATAAGCTTTCGTGGATAAAAAACCCACTTCTTCTGATGCATGGAGCAAGTAAGCTAATAGCTCCACACGGGGGCGGGAGGAGATTAACATTGAGAGGCTTAGCTAGAACTGCTGCAACAACCCTAGCAGTTGGGTGGGGTACTACTTCGTCGCCATATTGCTGTGTTTCGTTTTAAAGACATGGTGGCTGGAAGTGAGCTATCCCTTTGTCTGGCCAAGGAATCCCAGATGGGGCGACTCCAGTTGGACATTGGTTCTGATTGGATACCTTGCCAAGGGGGAGTGGTTTCAAGGGACACATTCTCTATGCCAGGCTAAGCACACAAAAGAAAAAGACTTTGCAAACTGTGTTTAGGGCAGGACTAGGAGTCAGAGTTGATAACCCTCAGCCCTCCTTTTGCTAGATATGAACTATTTTATATACAAGTTGAAAGCAAGGTGAGGCCTTCCTGACAAGGGAAACTGGCAGCACTTGTGTTTAAGCATGTTTTAAGTAGTGACGTTGTCGCATCACTTTCCTGGCCAGTGTTTAGTAGACAGGGCCATAGGACCACATCCACAAAAGGACAGAGATTCCTAATGGCATCTGGATGCCTTAGGCCCCTAAATCCAACATTTAAGCACCACTGAGTTTCTCAAAAACCCCACTCAGCTACCACTTAACTCTGTAGAAAACTAAGGTCGACTAGATACCTAAGTGTGCGCAAGTGAGTGCACAATACCACAGTCTAGATGCCTGTCTCATGCCTACGACACAGCAAGATCCTTAAACTAGGTATCCCCAGCCTATCTTGTCTGCTCTGAGCATGCCTAACCCCACGTAAATCAGCTGTGGGTGGTGGGGAGAACGTGGTGGTACCCCCACCCTTCTGACTTTTTCAGACCAGTGGTTAGTGCACTGCCCTAGGATGCAGGGGACCTGAGTTCAGTTCCACTTCCCCTCTGCCTAATGTGGAGAAGGAATTTGAAATTGGGTCTCCCTTCCTCTGAGGCAAGTACCCTAGACACTGGACTGCAGGGTATTCTAGGGCAGAGCTCTGCTGTTGAAGCTGTTCCACTGATTCTTAAATATTCATTAGACCAAAGACCGAGCGTGAAAACTTCTCTAGAGCCCAGTGGGTAGTACACTCACCTGGGAGGTGGGTGATCCAGGTTCCAGTCCACCGCCTCCAGGGACTACTTGAATATTGATACACACTGGAACAGCTTCAGCAGGATAGATTGAGAGAGCCCTTGTGCACAATACCCAATGTCCTAGTGGTTAGGGCACTCACCAGGGAGGTAGGAGACCCAAGTTCCAATCCCTTTGCCTGATCAAGCCAAGGGGAGAATTGACGCTAGCGCTCTCACATCCCAGGGAAGTGCTCTAATCAACAGGCTGAAAATTATAAGGGGGCACCTACTCCCTGCCCACTACTGTTTCTTACCAAAAAAATTCTTCTGTTGCCTAATTGCAGGAGAGGTTTTCGTGTCTGAGAATCCCAAGCAGAGGTAGGTGCCTCCCTCTGGGAAAGACTTAAGCACTTAGGTCCTCTGGAGGGGCAGGGTTTAGGCCACACCCTCTCCTCAGCATTTCTTATTGGCTAGCTTAGGTAGCCCCCTGCTCAGTATGCTGATTTCTGTGAATCCAATTCTTGGGTGCCTAACTCTCCTCATGCACGGTATAAGGACCCTAGGTGCCAAACTCACGGCTGTGGGATTCCACTGGGTGACAAGGTGCCTAGAAGTTAGGTGTTGCAATGCTAAGTGTTGCAACGCCGAAGTCCCTTTGTGGATCTAGCCCATAATGATTGGTGGATTCAGGCAGCAGTTCTATTACAACTGTGCCGTCACTTGCTTTGATACACAAGTCTTTGACCTAATGTTATATTGCCATTACATTCCCAGTTCTCTACAGCAGCGGTTCTCAAACTGTGAGTCATGACCCTTGTCAGGGTTCCCTCCCCACTCTAAACTCTAGGATAAAGACGTGGGGACCCACATGAAGAGCTCCTAAGCTTATTTTTACCAGCTTAGGTTAAAACCCCCAAGGTACAAAATTCCCTGCACCCTGAGAAATGCTTCTCCCACTGCCACCATCAAGTGTTTTAAACAGGAATCCAGGAAAGGAGACCACTTGAAGTTCCCTTCCCCCCAAAAAATACCCTCTCAAGCCCGTACCCCCCTTTCCTGGGAAGCTTGAGAATAATCTCCTAACCAATTGGTTACACAGTGATCTAAAAACCCACCCCCTGGGTTTTAAAAACCATAGAAAACAGTCAGCTTCTTAAAAGAAGGATTTTATTAAAACAAAGAAGGTAAAATCAGCTCTGTAAAATCAGGATGGTAACTATCTTACAGTGTACTCAATTTCCAAACTCAGAGGGATTCCCCCTCTGGACAAACCCTTAAAGTTACAGGGGAAAAAAGGAATAACCCCTCCCTCTCACACAGGGAACGTACCAAGCAAAAATAAACAGAAATCTACTCGCTATGCTATCTAAACTTACTTTAGAAAAGTGAGGATTTGATGAAAAGATGACTGGTTCCTTCTGACTCCAAGATCACTCTGAGTCTGACAAAGACCCACACACAAAGCTTTCCCCCTCCCACGATTTGAAAGTATCTTGTCCCCTTATTGGTCAGATGCCGGCCAGGTCAGGTGTCGGTCTGGTTACCTGCATTTCTTAACCCTTTACTGGTAAGAGGATTTTATCTGCATCAGACCCTCTCCCCCTTCCCTTTATATTTATGACAACCCTGAAGGGCCAGAAATTAATAATCAGACAGGCCCAAAGTCCAGAGTCTGGTCAAAGACTGAGGCTCAGACATGTGAACTGGACAAATATGAGGTAACCTTGTTTTTCTTTAGGATGATTAGCAGAAACCCAGGTACAAGCAAATAATTGGGGCGTTTATCTTCAACTGCAAATAGACCACATAGCTATGTGAGGCCCATCCTTTGAAAACTTAGGGGCACTTCTCTTCAATAGAAGATAATGATGTTTTCCTCGCATGAGAATCCAGGGTCTTAGATAGTCCAAGGCCAGGCACATGATCATGAGGTTCTTCTTACCACTACCCCCACAGATGTCAGTGTCTGGTTCTCAAACACAAAGCAGCTTTATAACTTTATGCCACATGTCCTTTAATGCTCTCTTTTTCTATTTCCAGATATATATATATACCTAATGAACAATCAAGGAAGCTGCTCCATTCATATGGATCCTAAACCAGGATTCAACATATCTACATATTTTTATAATTAACTAACACACTTAAATCGTTATATAGATTGTTTAAAGGAAAACACCTGTTTACTAATCATATGTTAACCTGAAACTATGGGTGGAGACATGATGTAACCTCTTGACCATTGGCTTCTGTGTTATCTTGTCTTGTTAGTTGAGCCTATCCGGGGCTCAAAACTGCCCCTGATTTCTTCCCTCCGCCCATGGTAAAATTCAATATAACCTGCTGTAATTAAACGATTGACAGTGTCTCTAAGCCACGAGCTAAGTGACACTCCGCCAGCGCTGAGCGTAATAAACCCACGTGCTTGATTCTACACAGTGTCCGTTTTCGTTCCTTCAACCCCATTTTAATGAATGGCAGGGCTGGCTTAGACTTTCTGGGGCCCAGCCTGAAGCCTGAGCCCCACCGCCTGGGGCTGAATCTGAAGCCCGAGGGCTTCAGCACTGCAGGGTGGGGCTCAGGTTACAGGTCCCCTGCCTGGGGCTGAAGCCCTTGGACTTTGGCCTCCCTACCCAGGGTAGTCGGGCTCAGGCAGGCTCAAGCTTCGGTCCCCACTTCTGGGGTCATATAGTAATTTTTGTTGTCAGAAGTGGGTCGCGGTGCAATGAAGTTTGAGAACCCGTGCAGTAATGCCAACCCTAAGCATTCAAAAATCACAAGTCAGGCCTCAAAACTCATGCGACTGATTTTAAATTCATGAAATTAAAAAAAAAGTATAATAAATGTTGGGTTCTTTTCCTTTGCCTTCTGCATTTTGATCCTCTAGGGTGCACGGTGTCATGTATTCAAATGTTTATTCACAGCCACGAGGGATAGAAACTTGCTTTAAAAGAAAAAGGCTGAGATTCTCATGTAATTACTTAACTCCAGGGGACGGGGCTGTAAGAAAAACACTAAATACCATAAGACTGTTGATAAAATTGTGAGAGATGGCAACTCTGTGTAACAATCATCTGGAAACTGAGTATTGTGGTCACAAGAAATTTCCTCTTCCCCTAGAGTCCTGGAATCACAAAGGCTACACCTGATTTATTTTCAGGAGGATCCTCCTCTTCACATCAATGAACTTACAAGCCTCTCTGCTACTTCCAATAAAAAGTAGCAGCAGCATACAGTGAAAACCCTTACTAAAACCCTAGATTTACAGCCAAAGCAGTCCACTGTATTTTCAGAAAAAAACAACACTAAATAAAGAGAGACTATACTATTTTTAAAAAAATAAGCTGATGTCAGGATGTTAGTTCCCTTAATCATCCTTAAAGCTTAGTACAAGCAGCAGCAGGATCAACAGGAGTTTACACTAAATCTTCAGTATCCAGCACTGTATTTTGCTTTCATGGTACCATAGAGAGAATTGGCAATAAGCAGGTGTACCCACGAGGACAATGGTGAGACCAAAAATATCTACCGTTTCTCAGAAGAGCTCCTTAGGGCTAACGCTTCAGCACTTTACAGTATTGCAATGTCATCCACAGAAATAAACTACAAGACACTGGTTATCCTAAATCCACCTGTACCCTTCTACATCCCTTTCTGAAATGGTAAAAATCACGTTCCAGATGGGGAAAATAGAAATAATTCACTATAATATATGAACCATATACAGAAATAATTATTTATCAGTTATACATATTCACCATAAATATGTTTAACTTGCATCTAATTTTCTGTTCTGTAAGACACCCACTTTTTAAAATAGTATGGTAACATTAAAAGTATTTCTCCACTTAATTATCAGAGAAATTCAAGAAAGATATAAGATTCAATAAGCAGTAGGCAATTTTCTTAAACCATACTTGTAAGGAAGAGACAGGCCTTTAAAATGTGTGTGTGTGTGTGTTTTTTAATGGTATCTTTTAAAGAGAAGCTTTGAATTGCTAAATATCTACCATTTTTATATTGACCTAATGAAAGGTATTAGTTCAGCCAGAATTGTGTTTTGTAAAGTTATTACATGGCATGTTTCCAGACTCTTATGAAATACATCTGGTTCATGGTTTTCTAAGATTCCAGATGGATGCCTCTGGGCAGAATTGTCATCTCACAGCTCAGTGAGGGATTTCAAAATACAATTCACAGCTCACCATCCTCAGATGTGACTTAATTCAGATGCAAGTATATTGTGCTAATAACTGACACAAAGCAGCTTCCGCTACGACAGTTTGATGAAGTAGGATAAATCTGCCTCTTTAATTATTAAAACAGTGACATTTATAGGGAGCTTTTCATTGTTCGTATGACCCAAATTTGACACCTATAGCGCTACTTTACAGACATTAGAAGTTTTTTAACCCTCGGTACTACTTTAAAGATGTGATGGACACATATCTCCTGTGACGGTGTACCCCATAAGGCTTTATGGGGAGATGTTTATAAATGTATATATGATATAACTGGAATGTGTTTTATGCTACGTGTGCCATGTAACATATCTCTGTAAAAGTTATGATCTACTTAATCTATTCCTCCTGTTTGTATGCATGTATCATTTTTGTAGTTGAAGTTATGAATATTGGTTGTATTTCTTGAGAAAGGAATGTGCAGGTTAAGTGCCCAATCAAGAAACACTTAACAGACAATAGAACTTGCAGACACCAATCCACATCTGAGCTTTGCCAGGAATGTGGCTTGGCTGGTAAGGAACTGAGTTGTGCATGGACATGTGACTTGCCCATGTGACCCCAAAACTCCATTTTGTAACTGGATGCTACACAGGGAGAGGGAGGGATGTCCACCCAGAGGAGAAAGTCTATTTAAACCCCTGGGAGACCCCTCCATTTTGTCTTCAGTTGGCTAAAAGGAGATCCTCTCCACCCCCACCCCCCCAAGGATATACCTGAAAGAAACTGGAACAAAGGACAATAGCTATAGGGGTTGTGAGTGATTGCTGGACCCAGGCTAGGTGGACCATAGCCTGTAAAAGAAAGTTTACTGGAACTGGTGAGGTTTTTATCTGTATTCAGTGTGATTAGACATAGACTTGCGTGTTTTATTTTATTTTACTTGGTAATTCACTTTGTTCTGTCTGTTACCACTTAGAACCACTTAAATCTTACTTTCTGTACTTATTAAAATAACTTTTTACTTATTAATTAACCTGGAGTACGTGTTAGTATCTGGAGGGGGGCAAACAGCTGTGCATATCTCTCTATCTGTGATATAGAGGGTGAACAGTTTATGAGTTTACCCTGTATAAGATTTATACAGGGTAAAACGGATTTATTCAGGGTTTGAACCCCATTGGGAGTTGGGCACCTGGGTGTCAAAGGCAAGAACACTTCCTAAGCTGCTTCCCAGCAAGCCTACAGCTGTTAGGGGATGTGGTTCAGACCTGGGTCTGGGTTTGCAGCAGGCTAGCGGGTCTGGCTCAAACCAGACAGGATTCTGGAGTCCCAAGCTGGAAAAGGCAGGAAAGCAGGGGCAGAAGTAGTCTTGGCACATCAGGTGGCAGACCCAAGGGGGTTTCTGTGATACCAATCCGTCACACCTCCCATTTGACTCCATACCACAGAAGCTGTGAAATACTAGCACACCATCTTGGAACTGCTCCTTCACATATGCCATTCCTACAATCCCTTTAAAAACTTTATTTTCTATTTCAAAAGGAAACTTGAAAATACCTTTCCAAACTGATGATAAAGCTTTAGTAGTGGACAGCAGCAAATCTTCCATGGTGTCTTTTCAAACAGGGCAGTGTTAATATTCAGATAGACTTTTGTGGTAGCAGTATTGACAACCCCTCAAAATTCAAAATCATGAGTCAAGGCCCTCCACTATAGTAAAATAAAATTTAAAACTGCCGATTAATCGCAGTTAACTCATGCAATTAACTTAAAAAATTAATCGTGATTAATCGCACTGTTAAACAATAGAATACCAATTGAAATGTATTAAATATTTTTGGATGTTTTTCTACACTCTCAAATATATCGATTTCAAGTGCAACACAGAATACAAAGTGTACAGTGCTCACTTTATATTATTTTTATTACAAATATTTGCACCGTAAAAATGATAAACAAAAGAAATAGTATTTTTCAATTCACCTCATACAAGTACTGTAGTGCAATCTCTTTATCATGAAAGTGCAACTTTCAAATGTAGGGGTATTTTTGTTATATAACTGCACTCAAAAACAAAACAATGTAAAACTTTAGAGCCTACAAGTCCAGTCAGTCCTACTTCCTGTTCTCTTAGCCAATTGTTGAGACACAAGTTTGTTTACATTTACGGGAGATAACACCAACCACTTCTTAAATACAATGTCACCTGAAAGTGAGAACAGGTGATAGCATGGCACAGTTGTAGTTGGTGTCACAAGATATTTACGTGCCAGATACACTAAAGATTCATATGCCTCTTCATGCTTCAGCCATCGTTCCAGGGGACACGCTTCCACGCTGATGACGCTCGTTAAAAAAAACAATGTGTTAATTACATTTGTGATTGAACTCCTTGGTTGAGAATTATATGTCTCCTGCTCTGTTTTATCCACATTCTGCCATATATTTCATGTTATAGCAGTCTCAGATGATGACTCAGCACATGTTGTTCATTTTAAGAACACTTTCACTGCAGATTTGACAAAATGCAAAGAAGATACCAATGTGAAATTTCTAAAGATAGCTACAGCACTCAACCCAAGATTTGAGAATGTGAAGTGCCTTCCAAAATTTGAGAGGAATGAGGTGTGGAGCATGTTTTCAGAAGTCTTAAAAGAGCAACACTCTGATGTGGAAACTACAGAACCCAAACCACCAGAAAAAAAAATCAACCTTCTGCTGGTGGCATCTGACTCAGATTATGAAAATGAACATGCGTCAGTCTGCACTGCTTTGGATCATTATCGAGCAGAACCCATCATCAGCATGGAAGCATGTCCTCTGGAATGGTGGTTGAAGCATCAAGGGACATATGAATCTTTAGCGCATCTGGCATGTAAATATCTTGTGACACTGGCTACAACAGTGCCATGCAAAGGCCTGTTCTCACTTTCAGGTGACATTGTAAACAAGAAGCAGGCAGCATTATCTTCTGCAAATGTCAACAAACTTGTTTGAGCGATTGGCTGAACAAGAAGTAGAACTGATTGGACTTGTAGGCTCTAAAGTTTAACATTGTTTTATTTTTAATGCAGGGGTTTTTTGTACATAATTCTACAGTTGTAAATTCATGAACTTTCATGAAAGAGATTGAATTGAAAACTATTATTTCTTTTGTTTTTTACAGTGCAAATACTTGTAATCAAAAATAATATAAAGTGAACACTGTACACTTTGTATTCTGTGTTGTAATTTAAATCAATATATTTGAAAATGTAGAAAACATCCAAAAATATTTAAATAAATGGTATTCTATTATTGTTTAACAGCGCGATTAATCACAATTAATTTTTTAATCACTTGGCAGCCCTGATTTAAAACAATAGAGTATGGGTCTTTTTATTTGACTTCTTATTTTAACCCTTTAGGGATCGTGTTGTAAATCTTTTCTCCTCAACTATGTGGGCTATAAACTTACTCTTACCTTGAGACTGTCATGAATCACCTGATTTCAGGAGCTCAGGCTTTAAAAAACACTAAATGTTATGACTATTGATAAAATCATGAGAGATGGCAATGCAGCAGTGTTGATAAAATTTCAGTTGACAATATAGATGTTTTACAAAACAAAACAATGCTGCAAAATTGAAAAGTTAGATATTTTGAAATGTTTCACAAAATATTTCTCCTGCTTTTGACAGCTCTCTGAAACAGAAATGGGTTCTCTCTCTTTAATACTGACTTCCTTTACTACTCAAATTACAGTATAATGCCATCAGCAGGAGGCTCAGACAATTAATGTTAAATGCAATGAATAAGTAATTCCCTGAGAGATACACTCCACTATTTCTTTTACGTTCAATTTGTCAGAGCCTCAAGACACAGCAAAGTTCTGAAACTTCAACATATTTTGCAGAAGTTTACAGAAAGCTGAAATGGATTTTTTTTGTTTATTCAGTTAATGGAAACCCATGATTCTGATGTTCTGGCCTGGGAAAAAGTTACAGAGGGTCAAAAGCAGGGAAAACCCTCAAAACACCATTAACTGTTTGGTTACATTTTTGTGGCCACTTTGGCACATCTCTGGCATTCCCCTCATCCTGACAGTGTTTGTTGTTCTTCCTCTCTTCCCTAGTTAATGCACTTACCTCAATGTAGCTAATCAGCAACTCATCCAATGCAGCCAGCCCTCTGAAGTACTGCATACTATCAAAGCACTATCTTCCCTTCTTGCCAACCTTTCCATCTGCTGCACAGTAGGGGAGTTGAGAAAGCTCTGCCTAGCTCCAGCCCTGTTGCTGGAAACTCTCTACCCTCTGCTATTGCCTCTAACTCTATGTCTCGCACTAGTACTGGTGACTTTAAACATACGACAATCCTATCAGATATTTAAAATTATTATTTTTAAAATGTAAATGTTTGCTGTTGTGTTTGCACAAAAATGTAGCAAAATAATCAAAGATTGGGAAATAAAGATTACTTGTGACCGCTTTTACTATTGATCTGCATGATGCATGTGAATAATGCCCGATTTCTTCTCCAGAGCTGAGCTCTGATTATATCACAGCAACCTCATCAGTGTAGAATGCTTCTGAACTTTAAAAACATATGGAACTGTTACACCACATGTGCACGAAGCATTCACTTTCTCAGTTTGTGCAGAATCCAGAACCATACGTTGGAATGGAGGGATTTCATTTCCTCCTCCTCCCGTTTTGCTAATACTTGTTTTAGAGTCATGTACTTTTAAACACAGTTGACAAACCTAGCCCTGGAATAGGATAGTGTTGTTGTTTGTTTCTAAATAAAGTTCACAATAACATGCTATGTTCTCAATTAATCATATTAGCAGGAAAAGCCTCATTATTAGCATCCTAGTTGTGGCCCAATATGGACACCTGTGACCCCAAACCTGTCTGCACAGTTAGACTGTAAGCTCTCTGGGGCATGGATTATCCGTTTGGTCTGTGTTTGCACAGTGCCTAGCATGATTGGCTCCTGGTCCATGACTAGGGCTCCCAGCCCTGACAGTAATACAAAGTAGAATAATTATTATATGGTTTCATCGCATCTGTTCACCAATGTACTGCTCATGAAAAGACAGTAACATACAAGTGGTTTTGTGGTAAGCACAGGTCTCCTGCAAATGGGCTTTTAACTCTCTCTTTGAGTTACGGACAAAACCTAAATCTTTTTTTAAAAATTCAGAGCACTGTAACAGAACAATTACATTATTTTAAAAGCCCGATTGTGCTGAAATGGGGTTTTTTCCCCCAGCAAAACCTTCACTATCAAACACAAGTCTAGAACTAAGTAAACTCCAGCCATTTTTACTGTCATACTCCCAGCCACAGTAAACTGAATTTAAACTCTGTGGGAATCTTCCTGCTTTCTGCAGCACCGAGGCGAGTTAGAAGAGAAATTCTGCAGCAGCTTAATTTACATAAAGTTTTTAAAATCCATTTAGGAATACAGTCAGTGCATAAACTCCAGTGTTCTTTATGTTGCTATTAAAACTTTTATATTCTGCTCCCTTTGAGTTTTCAGTAGGCCACAGATTTTTGTATTGAGAATTCAGTCACACATGCATTATAGATATTGTCAGGGAAATTAGAGGATTAGCAGGTGGCTAGGGGGCAGAGTGAGGGCTTTTGGAATTTAGGGCTTGTCTACATATAATTTTTGTACCAATTAAATAAGTACAGAAACTGTGTATGGGCCGGAGAGAGGATGTAATAATTTTAAATAGTGGGATAAACAGACTGGTTGGATGTTTCTAAAATAATCAGCAGTGAAATGAGGAACTCTATCCTGGGCATCAGTCATGTGAAAAAGACTTGGTGATCATAGGGGATAATCAGCTGGACAGGAACTCACAGTTCAGTGCTGTGGCCAAAAGGGTTAACGTGGTCCTTGGATGTATAAACAGAGGGATCTCAAATAGGAGTAGGACGGTTATATTATGTCTGTATTTGGCACTAGTTTAACTGCTACTGCATCCAGTTCTGGTGTCCACAGTTCACGAAGGATGTTGATAAATTGGAGAGGGTTCAGAGAAGAGCCACGAGAATGATGAAAGGATTAGAAAACCTGCCTTATCGTGAAAGTCTAAAGGACCTCAATCAATTTAGCTTTTCTAAGAGAAGGTTAAGGAGTGACAATCACAGTCTATAAATACTCATATGAGGAACAGAAATTTGATAACCGGGAGCTCTTCAATCTAGCAGACAAAGGTGTTACAAAATCCAATGGCTGGCAGTTAAAGCTAGACAAACTCAGACTAGAAACCCAGTGCACATTTTAACAGTGAGGATAATTAACCATGGGAACAACTTACCAGGAGTGTGGTGGATTCTTCATCACTGCAAATTTTAAAATCAAGATTGCATGTTTTTCTAAAGAAATGTTGTAGTTTAATCACAACTGTAGGATTTGAAGCAGAAATCGATTCAGGGAAGTCCCATGGCCTATGTTATGCAGGAGGTCCGACTAGAGGAGGTGGGCAAACTACGGCCCGTGGGACCGTCCTGTTTGGCCCCTGAGCTCCCAGCCAGGGAGGCTAGACCCTGGCCCCTCCCCCGCTGCTCCCCTCCTCCGCAGCCACGCTGCCACGTGGGCAGCGCTCTGGGCGGCAGGGCTGCGCGCTCCTGTGAGTCAGCACGCCAGCATGTCTGGCTCCAGCTGGGCCGCGCGGCTGCCAGACATGCTGCTTTGAGTGGCATGGTAAGGGAGCCGGGGGGGTTGGATAAGGGGCAGAGGGTCCTGGGGGGCAGTCAGGGGACAGGGAGCAGGGGGTGGTTGGATGGGGCGGACGTTCTGGGGGGGAGCGGTCAGGAGACGGGAACAGGGAGGGTTGGATAAGCGTGGGAGTCCTGGGGGGCCTGTCCCGGGGTGTGGATAGAGGTCGGGGAAGTCAGGGGATAGGGAGAGTTGGATAGGGGATGGGGCCCCGGGGGCGGGGGCGGTTCGGGGCAGGGGGTCCCAGGAGGGGGAAGTCAGGAGACAAGGAGCAGGGGGGGTTGGATGGGTGGGAGGTTCTGAAGGAGGCAGTCAGGTGGCGGGAAGTGGAAGGGGGTGGAGGCCAGGCTGTTTGGGGAGGCACAGCCTTCCCTACCCGGCCCTCTGTACAGTTCTGATGTGGCCCTCAGGCCAAAAAGTTTGCCCACCCCTGGACTAGAGTATCCTTTTGACCTTCAAAACTAGAAAACCATGAAAAATATATATATATATATGAGTCATCTTTAGGATTTTGAGTTAACACCCATTTGAGGTGAAAGGGTCAGTTCACACTCTCTTGAGATTATTGTTTCAGGCTATCTGCAGACATCGAGGAAATACTACTCCATTTACACTCAGTCTGCATTTTTAAAGTTGACATCACAGCCATGAAGGCTAAAAACAATGTTTTTTCTTTTTTAAATGAGAGTTTAGATTCTAGAGCATAATTCTGTGGCAAGGGGCAGAATTTGCAGAAAGTTCTATAGAATATATATAGACACACACACACACACACACACAGCATGTCCAGGATTATCTATTAAGACTAACAGCATTGTAGTGGGAACAGCGAAAGGTTTAAAAAAAAAATCTGCTCTCCCATGTCAGAGAATCCAGCCAGTAAGACCAGAAGCAGCCAAAGCAGGGACTGTTGCACTTGAAGTGACAGGGTAAAATATGGCCCAGCTGGGGTCCCCATCCCCTTCCCCCAAGTCCCCGTGGACCCAGAATCCACAATCCACATGCTGTTTCACTTCCCTTTCACCATGTGGCCTTTGGGAAAAACTGCAGAGAGCAGCCCACCAGAGACTCTGTGCCATATGCTGATTGACTGTTTGCTCCAACCCTCCTCCTTCTCCCACCCTCTCCCTCAGTGCTTCTTCACTGCAGCTTCACTCCACACCTATTCTATTCTGTATAGGTTTTTATACCACATGCATCACTGTAGTATTTGTGCCGTGTCACATCAACCCTCATCCATCTTCTCAAGTCCTTCTTCCCTTTCCTTCCATTTACTTGATCCCCTCATAAGTAAACCCATTGAAAAAAACCACATCATGGAACTAACATGAAGTTTGCTGCCATAGCACTGTTCACTCTGCTTCCCACACCCTGAGTCTGACTGGTCTCTTTAGGCAATATTGTTTCCTCATACTTCCCCATCTGTCTGTATCCATCTGTTATCTCTTGTCTAACACTCAGACTGTAAGCTCTTTGGGGCAGGGACTGTTTTTTCATTCTGTGTTTGTATAGTGCCTAGCACAGGAGTTCTGCTCCATGACTGGGGCTCCTAAGCATTACAACATCACAAATAACAAAGAAGAAGAATATTAATAAATGTGTTTCTCAATGTATGCTCAGTGTTAGGGACTGGTACACATAGTCTAACTCCCCAAATCCAGCACACGCACACACACACAAAATGGAATCTAGCAGTAAATAAAATGTCTTCTTTAGAATGTAGACAATGACTGAGATATTCTCATTCCAAAATACACAGCTATTTCATTAGAATTTGCCAATGCTACCAGTGGGATTTGGGAAGAGCTACCGAGGCAGATGCATATCCAGACTGATACATACTGAAGTCCACAGACTTCAATGAAGCTATGACAATTTGCACCAGCAGAGGACATGCCCCTAATAGAGTGGGCCACCTCACCCATCTCCTGAAAATACCTAAGTGCAGATTTTAGAACAAGCTACTAAATCTCATGGCCTCAAATCCTCACCTGTAAAACTGGGGAACTGCCTACCTGAGGGGTTATCGTGAGGCTAAATTAATGTTGGTAAAGTGTGTCGAGATCTTCAGATGGAGGTTTTTATGCCACACGTAGGTTTTGCTCATTAACTATAACCCTATCAGGGATAGGAAACATTTAGGAGTGCTTCTTTATTAAATACCAGGGGTGAAATTCTGGCCACTGCAGTCTAGAGTTTCCCCTTTGACTTTATTGGGGTTGGGATTTCACCCCAGTTCTTTATAAGTGATACAAAATTGATGTAGCCGTCATGAAAAGTTCTCTACCTCCTGAAGTCACTGACTTGGTGACATTTCATAAAACTTGCTTTGGGCTCCCAAAAGGTACTTCTACACAGCAGCTGGGAGCATGCTTCCCAGCGCAGGTAGTCAGACATATTCTAGCTCTGCTTGCTGGCACTCTAAAAACAGCAGCGTGGCCTTGGCAGCACAAGCGGCAGCTCGGGCTAGCTGCTTGAGTACATACCTAGGGGATCAGGCAGGTTTGTAATCTGGTGGCAAGCCCAAGCCACCACCCATTCTATTGTGATCACACTGCTATTTTTAGTGCGCTAACTTAATCAGAGCTAGCCTGTCTGTCTACCTGTGCTGGGAAGCAGCCACCCAGCTGCTGTACAGACATACCACAGAGATAGAGAGACTCTCAATTCTTTCCCTTTTTCACTTGGTCAAGAGATTCTGAGATATATAGTATATGCTGACTCTGACACTGACTGATTGGTCATTACACCTACCACTAGTGGTGAAAGCAAAGTATTGTGATGTTTGCGCTGGCTCTGTATAAGAGATATCATGGTAGCTCTTGCAGTACTCAAACATTGACCTTCTTCCACTTGTTTTTTCACCAACTCTTCATTTTAATCTTTGTGCTATCCTGCTTTTTTATTTGGATCATTATACTGTATAATATTCAATGTAATTAGAGAGATGAAAGAAATGTGCTAGAAGATTTCCTTATTAAAAAGTATATTAATAGATTATAAGGCCAGAAAGCACCACTGTGGTCACTTAGTGTGCCTTTCTGCATAGGCCATAAAACTTCCCTGAATTAATTCCCGTTTGAAATCTAATCTGGATTTAAAAATAGCCAGTGATAAAGAAAAGCTTCAAAAGAAGAACACACAATTACAGTAACTTTGCCACTATTAACTTTGGCTTGGGGGAGTCACTATAAATCAAAATATGTTTCTAAACACACTTTACTAGCAAGCAGATGGGCCATCCGTTTCACTACAGAATCCAGTTACAGAAAAATTGCCCTGGTGAATAGCTATAAAAGAGGTCAACCGAGAAAACTTTTCACCTCTTTGACTCTTTTATGAAACTCCGGTAGTGCAGAGCTATGGAAAAAATTATAACATTTACAGGAAAACAGCCTCCCTTCAGTAGCTGTCGAAGACTTCATTTGGCTCCTGCCACGTCTTGGGAACTTCAGAAAATCTTAGACCCAATCAAAAAATCTCCAATAAGAAACAATGAGCATGGATTATTTTTTGTTATGGGTTGCAACTATATACAGTACACTATCTAGTGTACATAAAATATTCAGTTAAAACAACTTGTCCAGTCTTAAAAAAATAATCTCAATACTCTACTTCTGCCTAACTTCCTAAAGGAGAAGGCATTTTTACATGGTATTGAATTAAAGTTTCATACTGTATCTCAAACTTCGTAATGTAAAAATGCACCCGTAAAAGGGCTTTCAGACCAGATCAAAAGACAACATGTCTTCAAGCTTAAGGATTCATAATGTAATGATTAAACATCATGAGGGTTATAAAATCAACAATCTAGATAATATAAAATCACTCCTGGTAAAGTTTGCAGATGGTACAAATATTTATAGAGTAGTCAATAAGGAGGACAGGTTATTGTTACAAAGTGATTTGAATTGTCTGGCAAAGTGGTCACCATCTAACAAAAGGTGTTTTTAATACAATCTAATTCAAGATAATACACCTGGGAACAAAGAATGCAGGCTGTAACTACAGGGTGGGAGACTCTGTCTTGGAAAGCAATGACTCAGAAAACAACTCATGGGTTCATCATAGTGAACCCCTCAACATGAGCTCTCAGTGCAGTGCAAAAAAAGGCTAATAAGATCCTTGAATGTATAAAAGGAAGAATATCAAGCAGAAGTAAAGAAATGATCTTGCCTCTGTATGCATTGGCAAGACCACTATTAGAATAGTGTGAGACAAGCTGGGTGAGACAGTATCTTTTATTGGACCAACTTCTGCTGGTAGGAGAGACAAGCTTTTGAGCTACACAGGGCTCTTCCTCAGGTCTGGGAAAGGTATTCAGAGCATCATAGCTAAATACAAGGTGGAACAGATTATTTAGCATAAGTAGCTAACACATATTTAAGAGACCATTCAAGATGAAGTTGCCAGTTAACACCTCTGCAGCCATAGGTAATAAAAGTGTGTGTGTGTGTGTGTGTGTGTGTGGGGGGGGGGGGGGTAGAGGGTTACAGATTGTTGTAATACATCCTAAATTTGATTTCTAAAATGTAATTTGATTTGCAATACTGTTCAAGCCAGAGACACCCTCTCTCTTTCTTCCTCTGGCATGCTTACATAGCAGAAAATTATACTATGAATTAGATTATCAAATGATCTTGTTCTCATTGTTCCTTTATCTCACTTCAGCAGCTCTGGAGTGTGGTGAACTGCAGCAGTTCCAGAGGATAGTGGCCGGTTACTATGGAAGGGCACAAATGCAAATATGGTTATAGTAGTCTTCAGAATTATGCCTCCGTATAAACATTGCAGCCATTCAGGAAGCAAGCAAGGAAGATACCTTTGCATTTCAGTAGTTGGCATTAAAAAGGGATTGTTTAACAACAATAATTACACACTGCTATGTAAGATACCACAATTGCTTCCCATTAAAACTACAGGAAAAACTGGGGAATTTCTGGTAACATGGTAACAGTTTACAAACCCTGTTTATTGGCAAGCACGTTGTTACTAATTTTCTTTACACTTCACTGCAAAGACTTTATTCATAGTAAGCATAAACCCCTAGTGTATGTCCAAAAACCGGTGGTCAGCCATTAGGAATTATGCTCACTATGAATAAATGATTGTTGGTCAAAGGGGGGGGGGGTCTCCTTGCAGGAGTCTGTCTACATAACTTTATTTTTAAATTGGATCAAGGGGTACCTAGAGCAAAGGACAGATGCTACTTATTATGACAAAATAAACATACTAATACCTTCTTAACATGCCCTCTCATTAATGAACTTTCAGCTAAGAATAACTGGATACTTAAAGAAAATGACACCTACCAGAAATGTACTTACAACCAGAGGGGGCATTGTTTATGTTGCACTTACACAGACATGGTTTTCATTTGGCACCCTGGCAACCAGCTACCATCAGCATCGGTACCTTGGTTGCTGATACTTTTGGAGTGCTCCAAGTCATGCATCAGGCACCTTGACACTAATCTCTGCTTTCTTAATCTTGATTTGAATATTTAAAGGGCTCTAATTTCCCACCAGTGTCTGTCTGAAACTTGACTGCTCACCAAGAGAAAGCAGAAAGTCAGAGCCAATAATGGGAGAGCCAAGATCCACGAGAGGTGAGCAGACAACACCAGCAGCCAAGATGACTAGTATTGCCAGAAGCATTATTTCATCTACAGTCATTATTTTTAATCACATTAAAAAAAAGCATCCTATAAAGTTTTCATCCATGTTGCTAACTGCTTTTGACATTGTCCTCGTTAATCACTTCAAAAAGTAGGCAATATTGTGTTTGTACAAGCAAAAAGTTCATGAAGCTGTGTGTGGTTGCAATGACAGCTCTGTCCTTAACATTCAAAGATTAGAGGCAGGATGTACATATGATGGAAGAAAAGGGCTGATTCAACATTGGAGAGTCTGCAACCAGTTTCAGTAAAGATAGAATGTAACTCTTTGCTAGAGACAATATACAAGAGCAGCCTGTATACACGGCAGATATCTTGAGGTTCTACTTAGTTGGCAACTGTTGCTGTTCTGCTGGAAACAGATACTGTAGGAACATCAGAAATGATTTGTATGTGAAGATATCTACCGGCCCACACAAGGTGAATATGCAGCAACCCATCTCCCTCCAGCCCCCAAAGTTTAACAGTCAGGAACCTCATAACATTTACTCTAAGTTGTGAGTTTGGTCAGTATGTTCTGGATGTTGGAACAGAAATTACTTTACAACACTTGAAAAATCAGCTTTTGTAGTGCTGAACTTTCATTTCCAGGGTACAATATTGCATCCAAGTTATATGTCAGAATAGGGGTCCTAACTGGACAGTGTCAGGAGCTACTTTGTCATTACCGTACAGAGGTAAATGTGACTTTACTCTTGACATCCTAAAATGTATTATCAGATAGAGTTAGAAAGAATATTCAAGGCAGTCACAATTTACTGTTCTCACACTTTTACTTGCCCTGTTTCCATCTTATTTTGCTTTCTTACATTCACGTGCTATTTGTGGTAGGTTTTAGTATTCATATGGAGGTTAAGCAGAATATAATTAAAATTAGTCTTGTTTCTGCTCTCACCAATTATACCCCCGAGAGATTTTTCGACATCTGTACAATTTCCTATGTAATTCTTAGTTGCTAAACTATCGCTACTATTTAACAGTAAATACAGCAATTAGCTCTCAGGTAATAAGTAGTAAACTCCCCTTTCCCTGTAGGTTCTACACTGTCCATGCATGTGTCAGCTTCCATTTTCCTAGCTAGTTTCCATTTTAGCATTTTCCGTTAGCCCACCAAAAAGTGAAGTTGCAGCCCCTCCAAACCTTCCCTCTTTCACAGGTCACTAATTTTATGCCTTTTATAATAGTCTAATAATAATCCTTATTAATTCATATGTTTCTTGGATTATTACATTAATGGGAACAGTGTTTTCCTCAACATTCATCATGTATTGTTACAAACAGCAAGTTTTCAGCTTTTATATAACTGCTTCTTTATAATGTTCTGCCTTTTTTGTCTGTTAGTTTCCATGAAGTTTCAACAGTTCTTGGCAAAAACTGGGTAATTTCCATCACAAGCTATTTATCTTTCTTGATGTTTTGCTTAAATAACATCTGGGATTGTTATGTACGTCTCTGCAGAGTGAATAGTTCCATTCTTACAGACTTGAGTACAGTGGGAAAACTGTTGACATAGGAATGATTTTTAACTAACATATAATATTCTACTACATTGTCACAAGCAACACTTTTCAGTTCAAAATTTGCTGTTGAGGGTAACTCTTCTCTACTTTGACTCTATTTAGTATTGAAGATTTTGGGATATTTCTTTTTGTTTTTTAATGGCTACGGCCCACAATGACTCAAATCCTAGGTACAGACATATTCACTCTGTATTTCCTTAAGTGGAATTTCAGTAATTCCATGGAGTTTTCAAAACATTTTCTCTAAGACTAATTTGAAAGGATGTGAAAAATGTAATAAAATGATTGTATATATATCTTTTATAGTAGCAACCCCTTTCCAAATCACTTCTCAAAATCAGAATGAAGTAAGGCCAGCTAAAAATTTGCTTTTAAGTTGGATTCACAGGCCCACAAGGACTCCAAGCTGCTTAATTAATAGGATATTACATTTGCTCTGGGCACATCTTTTTAGAAAGCTCTATTTGCCTGAAAGCTATGATTTATTTCTTCCCCATTATTGTACGTTTGCTGCTGATGGTAAACATTTACTATCTAGCCAATAATAAAATGAACTATCATGAAATGAGAACAGCAAGTGAAGCTTACTTTCTAACTTTAGAGTCTGCCTTTCCATACTTTTTCTTCTTCAAAGGGGGAGGAAAAATCTCTTCTAATTAAGAACAGTTGTATCCTCTTATGATTGGCATATCACAGTGGAAACAAATGTGACAAATGACTGTCCTACTCTTTTATTTAGATTTTTAATATATGCTTTCATTGACATCCTCTGGGATCATTTACAATATTAAAAACAAGAACAAAAAGTAAACTTAAAAGCAGAACTCCCCACATGAAAAAAAATCCCAAACCCCTAGCTCACACCACATATTCAGAAAAAGCTTCAGCAAATAAATAGATCCTGCAACACATCCCAAACACAAAGAGAGAGAGAGAAAAAGCAGTTCTTCCTAAGTCTAACTGAGGAAGCACATTCCCGAGATGAGGATTCTCCACTGATCCTCTGGGAATTAGTAGCTGGAGTTTCCCAGCTGCTCTCCCAAGCTGACAGAACAGAGGCACACAGGACACAACCCAGGAGCTAACAGCAATACACAGTCTTAGTATATATTATGAAGAAATGACAGACAGGAATGACTAGAACACTGGCCTGGGACTGGCTGAGACATGGATTTCCTGTGTGACCTCAGGCAAGTCATAATCTATACTGTCCTTCAGATCCCAATCTATAAAACGGGTATAATAGTATTTCCCTATCTCAGAGGGTTGTTGTGAGGATAAAATCCATTAATGCCTGGGAGATGTTCAGATACTAGTGATGAAGGACCTCAGTAGATAGCGACTGCTTAGTTGAGGTTTTAAAACTGTTTCTATTATTCATCTGATTCTCACAACCAAGCTCTCAAACTTTTTCTACACCAGACTGCTCACGTGTAAGCCCTGGTAAGAGAAGTTTTTTTTATTTTAATGTAAAGTTGGAAGGTAACTGGATAAACTGACATATGGAGTCCTATGCTATAACTGATCTCTTCTTCATTGTACAGGAGAATGAAACACTGAAGAGGATGGATATAAACCGCAGGCTGCCACTTTACATCAAGTGATGGCAGCAACTCCCCTCTCCAAAACTGCTAGGCATTATGAGTCTTTTGCAGGGAAAACCAGCCTCAAGTCAAACTAGGAATGGGAAAGGAGGTTGGCTGCCCTTAGCCTAAACCCATAAATCTGGCCTACGGGATCCAACTGAATGCAACCACCCTTCCCCTGCGAGGATGAAAGAGGATACAGACAAGGGGTGCCTCAGCCTGGGCTAAACTTAGGACTTGCCCTGCTCGGCAAACCAGCAGAGTCAGTGCCAGAAACCTCCCAGGTCCCATGCTCATGGTTACCTCAGAAAACAGCTGCTTTAAAAATCCCTTACCCGCACTGGACACTATCTGCAGTGTTTTACTTAGCTTCACGTCTCTGATTATTTGGATAATCTTATCTTCTCTAGCAGCTTTTGAAGCTTAGTTGCAGCAATTTAATAGTGTTCTTATATTTGATCCACCCTAGCAAAACTGTCTTTCTGTGTATCCTTGAAGCCGTAAACTTCCTCTCATTGCCTTTGGATCCAAGTGACAGGCTGGTTGTGGGTTGTGTTGCTACTATAAAATTATTTATTCTCTTTTGTATTGGTACTGGAGCATGATTTCATTATTAACAAAGTGCTACAATAAAGAATAAAAATAGTTTCAGTGCTAAGCAAATTCAAATAGCTACATTAAAAACCCCTCATAAAAGAGAATATCAAATGTCAATGGCATGGATTAACCTTGCAGTGGTGAAAGCTGCAGTGGGAATTTCTTCAGGGCTTTGCAAAATTAATTTGTTGTACAAAATTTTCCTGCCATAACACTCTATAGTCCGCCATCTTGATTGCAAAGAAATTTTCTGCTTGTAAAAAAACCCAACTACACATGCGCCAATTATCAGAGGCACCATACATAAAATAAAAGTTAGGCACAAAACCTTACAATTATATTTTCCAATTGCAGAAAAGCATAAATAAATGAAATGTATAGCGTTTGAGGTCCTTGTGCACATGGTACACTAAGCATCTATACAGCTGTTCAGAATTTAGTGGCTACAAGATTGGCAAGAAAATGTATTAGATGAAAAGTACATTATGGGACAAATCCTGGTCCTACTGAAGTCTATGGCAAAACTCCCAAAAACTTCAGAGGGGAAAAGATTTAATCCAAAATGCATGATTGAAAGATCTGTCTAAAGTACATCTAAAGAAATTAAAGTTTTGCCTATACATGGACACTCAAGAAAATTAATCCAAATTATCTAAAGGTGTGATTTTACAGTGAGTAAGTTTAACTGCAGTAAACCCATGTGGGGGACACTCATTCAGAAGTGAAGTGGCCTTAATTTGATTTAATCTTAATTGGCTAACGAATTAAATTCACTTTAATTTTGAATTCACTTTAAATTCACACATTTAGTTAATTTGGATTAATTTTCCAGAGTGTCTCCATGAAGACAAGCCATTAGATAATTCACTTCCCCTTATATAAACACATTTATTGTGCATCAATGCAGGATTACTGTGACCACTTACACCTAATTATTAAATCCATGAATGATGGGTGAAAATTTTGTACCTTAAAAATACAATAGCACTATGTCAATAGGTGCTAAGAAAACATAAGAATGGTCAAACTTGGTCAGATCAATGGTCTATCTAAACCCAGTGTCCTGTCTCTGCACAGTGGCCAATGCCAGGTGCTTCAGAGGGAATCAACATCAAGTGATCCATCCCATTGCCCATTCTGGCAATCAGAGGCTAGGGACACTTCAGAGCATGGTTTTGCATCCCTGCCCATCCTGGCTAATAGCCATTGATGGACCCATCCTCCATTAATTGATCTAGTTCTTTTTCAACCCTGTTATAGTCATGGCCTTCACAACATCCTCTGGCAAAGAGTTCCACAGGTTGACTGTGCATTGTGTGAAGTAATACTTCCTTTTGTTTGTTTTAAATGTGCTGCCTATTAATTTCATTGGGTGACCCCTAGTTCTTGTGTTATGTGAAGGAATAAATAACACTTCCTTAATCACTTTCTGCACACCAGTCATGATTTTATAGACCTCTATAATATTCCCCCTTAGTCATCTCTTTTCCATGATTAAAAGTCCCAGCCTTATTACTCTCTCGTCATATGGAAGCTAATCATTTTTGTTGCCCTTTTCTGTACCTTTTCCAATTCCAATATATCTTTTTTGAGATTGGGGCGACCAGATCCGCATGCAGTATTCAAGATGTGGGCATACCATGGATTTATATAGAGGCATTATGATACTTTCTGTCATCTTATCTATCCCAGGGGTGGGCAAACTATGGCCTGCAGGCTGGATCCGACTCGTGGGATTGCCACGCCCGTGTCGCCACGGGGCCCGCGCTGCTGCTGGAAGTGGCCAGCACCACATCCCTGCGGCCCCTGGGGGTGGGGAAGAGGGCTCCGTGCGCTGCACTCGCCTCCAGGCACCGCCCCCCACAGCTCCCATTAGCCAGGAACAGGGAACCGCGGTGAATGGGACCTTCGGGGGAGGTACCCACAGGGGAGGGCAGCATGCGGAGCCCTCTACCCCGCCCCTCCCGTCCCCCCAGGGGCCGCAGGGATAAGGTGCCGGCTGCTTCCGGGAGCAGCACAGAGCGGGCCCAGGGCAGGCAGGGAGCCTCTCTTAGCCCTGCTGCCACCCTGGAGCCACTCCAGGTAAGCGGCGCCGGGCTGCACCCCACACCCCAACCCTGAGCCTCCTTGTACACCCCGCACCCTCCTGTGCCCCAGCCTCTTGCTGTGAGCCCCCTGCTGCACTCCAAACCCCTGCCCAGAGCCCCCTGCTGCATCCCAACTCCCTGCCCTGAGCCCCCTTGTACACCCCGCACCCCTCCTGTGCCCCAACCCCCTGCCCTGGGCCCCTTCCTGCACCCTCCCACACCCCAGGCCCCTGCCCTATATTCATGGCCCTGCATACAATTCCCCCATCCAGATGTGGCCCTCAGGCCAAAACGTTTGCCCACCTCGATATATCCCTTTCTTAATGATTCCCAACATTCTGATAGCGTTTTTGACTGCTGCTGCACATTGAGTGGATGTTTTCAGAGAACTATCCACAATGACGCCAAGATCTCTTTCTTGAGTGGTGGTAACTAATTTAGACCCCATCCTTTCAGATGTAGAGTTGGGATGTTTTCCAATGTGCATTACTTTGTATTTATCAACATTAAATTTCATCTGCCATTTTGTTGTCCAGTCACCCAGTTTTCTAAGCTACCTTTGTAACTCTTCACAATTTGCTTTGGACTTAACTATCTTGAGTAGTTTTGTATCTGCAAATTTTGCCACCTCATTGACAAGACATAACTTGCATAATTTCTGCAATGGTAAGATTTTTTTCTTTAACTACATCGTACTGACTGGTATTTCTAATGCAATAGTTTTTTGAGAGAGAACCCGTCTTCTGTTGAACAGACAATTTAAAAAACATTAAAAAACCAAATGAGGTTTATCTGTGTTGAGGAGATCCCAAAAGCAGCCGCATGGTTAAGACTGAACTGAGTTTTGAAGTTAAATGGCTCTAACCACCACTTTCGTTTTCGATGAAGACAAAAATGTTCATCACTGAATTTATACCATTCACTCTTGGGGTATGGATTTGACTATCTGAACAGTATGGAATAAATTCATTCCACATTTTTGGAGTTCGAAGCATTCCAAGAGAACCCCTTTTGAAAATTTTCAAGGGGCTATCTGAATTTTCCAAGGGCTGTCCAACTTTTGTCCAAATTCTCCCAGCTTCACCATGGAGAAAGTCAGAAAGCTGAAAGAACATATTTATAGATGTTCACAGCATCTTGTGCATGAGCTAGTTTTGAAATAGATCCAATAAGGAATTCATACAGATTTTTCATAACAACTGTTTTGTATTTACATTGTAGAAACTGATGATAAAAATGTTCATCACAGAAGGAAACTTTTACATATTTAATATATTATGGCCCGTGTCCTAGGTTATTTCTTGAGCAGAGAGCACTGGAAGCACCTCCCCAAGGGAATCCCAAGTTCTATTATGTAGGCACCTTTTCAAAAGTTTTACTCATTGAGAACATTAAGCATATATATATATGCACGTATACACACAATTTATGTATCTCTACACACAAATGTATGTAACCTCTTACACCTATTTTAGAAAGTACCACTGAGGGGTATGAATACAATATCTGAACGGTGTTGACTTTACTGTACTAAAACCATATCTGGGGTCAAACATTCAAAGAAATTAGATGAGGAATAGAAGATTAAATTAACTCTGATGTGTAAGGTATGCAGAAGATTCTGTACTACTAGCAACCCACAGTAGGGCTGCATCATGTCTGGGCACCGAGGCCTGTGCATTCTGCAGAGGGTGTCATTGGGATTGATACATAGGTGATTAAAACATATCTAAAATAATATTACATATTATAATAATGCTGTTAGTATGTGCCTCATGGTTAATTTCTCTTAATATAATTAAACAATTCAAAAGACGAGCAACCCTAGTTAGGATCGCAGCGTAGTCAGTAATCTGTTCCATGCTTGTCAAATCTGAGCCAGGGCTTAGATGCACCCTGTGTACTAACACACTGCAGACCAAGGCTATATTCCTCAGTCTGCAAGCTAGAGAGAGAGCTACAATGGTTGCCAAATAAAGAATACCTGCTGCTTACTACAGCTGAGTCCTGTCTCTTCTCCATTGTCAGGGATACTACAAAGGCCATAATGCAGAAACAAATGAACAGTCCTGGTGACTAGATCTAAAATTGTTGGTGACTGAAATAAGTAAACTAAACTAAAACCTAGCTCTCGTAAGCTAAGAGTAAGCCATTACAACCTATTAAGAACTGGACTTGAGATAACCCAAATCAGTTCACACTACAACCTGTTTAGTCACTACTGTCCTCAAAAGAATTCAGAATTAAAAGCCAGAGAGAAACACCATTTATGATATAAAACGAATTCTGGAACAATCAGTAATGGCTAACATGGTGGGAAAATACAGAAAAGAAATGCATGTTTCAATATGAGGAGAATAGTTTTGGTGTTTCATTAACATGCAACCATATCTGGACCTGGGTCTAAATAAAAACTATTTAACTTACCAAACAGAATACCAGGGGGTTACATACATTTATTTTTTTCCATGTAACAATTGATTAGTTTTGAAAAAATTCCCATTTTTAATATTTTTAATTCCACCTTTCATTTAAAAAAATCACTAAAAGGACAACCCACAAAAATACAATCTGTATCTGCTCTATATTTACAGATAACTGGTCACTATAAGGCACAGATTTAAAACTAACATTTTAATCTAGCAAGTCAAATATTTTGTGCATAATACAACACGGACAACACTGTATATTGCATTGTCATATTCCCTTCATGGAATTAAAAGAAGTGAGAAAAATGTTTTCCAGTGTGTGTTTTTTGTGTGCAGCCCTACTGAAAATAATGTTATTACTGGGAAATTCTTCACTTTGGTAATAGATGATATAAGCACTGCTCAGCAAAAGACCACATCGACTTAATATCGTAAGCATTTCAGCTTTCAGATATAATACTGTCAAACTGCATGTTACGTATGAAAAAAAATAAAAAATGTGACATGCGGAGTTTTTGCTGAAGTAAAGTGTTTACGTAGGCAAATGTCTAAGTGGATTTGCTAAAGATTTAATCTACTTTTAAAATATTATGTAAAACTAAACACACACGTTCATATAAGACTTGATATTCAAACCTAGGTCTTGCAAGCCCCCAAGCGCTCAACTTTAAACAAGTAAGTAGTCTCATGTCAATGGGACTACTCACAAGCATAAAAACAAGCAGAAGAGCAATTATTTCCAGGATCAGTGCTTTAAGCTTCCATAGTTGTTTGATAAAGTTGAGCATGACTGAATTATACACACAAGTATCCAATATGTTCATAGACTTTGGCCACAACTTTGCTGCTTACAGTTCTGTGCTTGCAAACTGCATTGTCCTGCAATATTAAACACTGAAAGAGTTAGCTGCTATTTTATTTGCAGTGAAAGTTATTCCACTATACACCATTAAGTGGATATGACGGAACCCCACACTGAGCAGTTAATTTTTGCTAATTGCAACAGGTCATTTTATTACTGCTTCATCATCTAAGTCCTCAAAGCAATTACCTCTTAAAAATTCCCTTTGTGTGCAAATTTCTCATAAACTAATTTTTTTCTCACCTTAGAAGATGTATACACAGAAAGTGTCAAAACTATTTCTCACCCCATTTTTGCATAAAAACCAACTACTGTAAATGGTTATTCTAATGCCTTCTGTTAAGAGCACTTGACAGTGGTTTATGTCCATCTTAAAAGGCTTGTACACTGAACATAAATAATACATTACAGTACAAGTAAGTCACACTATTTCCTAGGGGAATGCTTTTCAACAAATTAATGTTTGGAAACTTCATATTTCATTGCAGAAAAAGAGGCACTTTATGATTTCCTCCTTTATGCGAGAACCCTTCATCAATCCATAACAAGACATCTGAAAAGACACAGAAATAGTATTGCCAGATTTTTTGGACTTTCACAGTATGAGAATGCAATAGTTAGCTCTAGCCATTTATAACATGGACTCTTTGTTGAATATAACTTCTTTCAGAAATAGTTCACCTTGGAGTTTTAAACGCTTCCATAGCTGACAATCACAAATCTAAAGTAAACAAACGAGATGCTATTACAGCTATTTCATGAATGTTGCTTAATTGCTGCATGCATAGTCATGTAAGTAATATGCTTCACATAATAAATGGTAACAGTGCTGTCTTGTCAAATTAGACTAGTTGTCTGTTGAATCAAACTGGTGGCCCAGAGCTCTAGTTTGCGTCATGCCTTTCATTTTCTACCATAAATCTTTAGCAGATCTCAGTTTAAACTGATGCATATTGTAGGTGTATAGAATCTAAAAAGAAAAGTTTTATATAAATAAATGTCCGTTAGTGGCAGTATACTAAAAATAGCCCTTTGCTTTGAAAGAACCAGTAAAATCAGTTTTAGCATTACAGGCAGCAGTTAAATATGACGACTGCAAAGGGTTAATATTGCAAGGTCCATTTTGGTCTTTCATTGTATCTGTTACAGTGAACTAGTTTCATTGTAAGCAGATCTAGGCTGCGTGGTAAAGAGATAATAGGACTGGTCCACTTGCAAGTGGTTTGATTTTGGAACATTTCCTCATATTTATAGAAAAAAAATCTACATAAAACTGATTCCTAGTACCATTATAGTGAGGAGATTTGACTACTGCAGGATCACCTGACAAAATTTGATTAGTGCCAATACAATATTTTATATGGAAATGAAAGAGAAAAATAATTCCCACAGGATAAGAAAACAGAACATGTAAAGTGCAGAAAGACCTCAATAATTATTTTAAGCAGTACCAGAAAATTCCATCTTGATAAAACCAAAAGTTATGCTCTCTGGCATCCCAGCTCTTCATTTTTCCTTCATTCAACAAAGTAAAAATTCAGTGCATACATTATAGTTATAGGTAATAAAATACTAAACAAAGAACCCTATATTATTATCATTATTGCAAATGCTGTCCAATCTACAAGAGTAAAACATAATCCACATTTGGTGTTCTGAAAAATGACAGACAAGTGTCTTTTCTCTCTCGCTCTCTCGCCTTTTTTTTTTTTTTTGGCACAAGTACTTGTGCAGACAAAATGCTTTGGTCCTTGATACCCAAACTCCCAAAGTGCAGAGGGTGGTGTGCAGTGAAAGCTGTCCACAGGATTGGCAAGTCCATCTTTACAATTCACTTTGTGAGCCACAATTTAGTGCTACCAGCGACCACTGACACTAGCAATGTCTGAGTGATACTGACGTGGCAGTCTTCCACTAGCTCCACCTTCCAGGAATGAGGCACGTACATTTGATGGATCAAATAGCTTTCTTCGGTTTTTATTCAGTTCTAGATGGAAAACAGCAGATTTGGATTTTAATATTGGGAGCTGATTCAGGAGCAAAACTACTCTAAATAATGCAATTTCATTATTACATTAGAAGTGGGGAACCATAGCTCCAACTGAAAACTGCAACGGGAGTTTAGAGAAGCAGACATTACCCAAGTTGGTATTTGGTCAGGACACAAAAAATGCCGTGAAATTCTATCAATAATTATTGTTCAGGCTAAACACAGGGTAATAATTGTCATAATTTGCTGCAATTCTGAATTCAACGATGGTGCCACGCTAGTGCTTTGATGCAGAGAAGGGCCATATTTATTTCCGGGCAAGTTAAATTTGAAATTAATCCTCTTATTTGCGGGGTTTCTAGGATTAAGCATAATGCCTCAAGAGACAATATTTTGTCAAAATCATTTGTACACAAATTCTAAACAAAAAGGCAAAATCATCCTAAAAATGATGAAATGATCCCAGCTACAGTGCTTAAAAAATCCTGTTCAAATCCCGCAAATTCTTCACAAACAGGAATGCATTATGTGCACATCACATACTGAGCAGCATTTTGCACAACATTATATAATCTGATGTGACAGAGCATGATGTATACTAACTATAAATAACTGAAGTTGGAAAAAATTATTTCCCCAGAGCACATTGGTTATTTTTTAACACATCAGTAATGTTTTTATAATAAGGACCTGCCACCTCCAATGAAACATGGGTGTAGGGTCCATTATTCAGATCTAACTTCTCAGTACAGTCATCACTCATACAAAGCATTTTTTCCAGTCCCTTGTTATAGTGAACAATTTTCCCTATTACAGATATAATCTTTGCTGCCAGTGATTCAGACAGACTTTTGATGAGTTCTACTGTTCATCTGAATACATTATTCATTTACCCTCTTTAAGACATAATTTGAAATGCATTCATGAATGACATCAGCAAATTTAAAAAAAAATCTGTCGTGCTCCACAAAATATCAGAAGAAAACTTACGATCTTGGATGTAAAAAGATTCACTGCCAAGGAAAACAGGAATCTCAAACATAATTCTATGCAATATATTAAATGAAATCTTATGCCATTCCAGTCCCTTCAACGAGTTCAAGTTGGTCATTGCTATCCTATTGTGTATCTTCAAAAGTGGTACTTTGAGTTTCCTTTATAGTAGTAAGATACAAGACATTTTAATTACAGCTGGTTGGGAAAAAATCCAACAAACCATTTTTTCACCAGAATTTGTCCATTTATTGAAATGGAAATGTTTCACACACATTGTCCAACTCAGCTGACATTAGGACAGGCCTTTCAGGCAAGTTTCCATCGCAGACCTGCCTCTACCTACCAGCTCACTCCTCAGCAGCCAGCCTGGTTAGCTGATCCGGAGATGAGAGCATGGAAGTCTTGGCTCTCAATCTTACTGTTGCTTGGTAGGCAGAGTTCCCAGGATCCCCAGATTCAGGACAGTGTGCCAGACGGACTGTCTTGGAGTCAGTGTCCCCAAGCTCTATTCCCTTTTGCAGGGAATTTTGAAAATTTTCTGTGAACTCCTTTGCAAAATGGAATTGCCTTTCTCTGCCCAGCTCTAATTTTAATAGTATAATAGTAATAGTATTTAAATAGTAAAATAGTCTTAAACAATACAACACTATGTAGCTGGAATCCCATTTGATGTGTGGAAGCTATATAGTCCATATAGTGTCTCAAAATTTCAAAACTGCCTTTTTATTATGAGGAGTGGCTGGTAAGATGTGCTCTCTGTGGGTCAGATTCTCTGTCCGATACAGTTCCTTTAAGCTGCTCTAATGACTATTCAAACCAAAACAATTCAACTGACCAAGGGAAAAAATAAAGTATATTTTTAGTACAGTATATTTTTAAATCATGACATTTATAATCATGTATATGCTTTTTATTCACCTGAGATTGCAAGCAGCATTTTCCGTCTGGCACCAAAAGTAGTAATTCCTAGCTCTTTCAAATCTTGATCTGTGAGAGTAAGGAAGGTCTGAAGGTCAATCTATGAACAAAAACAAAGCAAATTAAAATAGGTAATTCACACAACACACAAACCCACAAACTATAGGCAACCATTTTCTTCCTGTATTGAGAATTACTCCCCACAAACTATTAGCCATAAATGTGGTGCTGGTAGCCTCTAAAAACAATGTTTCCTTTAACTTTTTTTTTTAACGTTTATTCTATAAACTCATTTTATTATGCCTATAACACCAACATTACCCAATTCCAATCAATGATAGTTGGCTAAAATTAAAATGGCAGAAAAATGAGGAAAAATGGAAACAGGCATCAGAAATGTCATATGTAGCAACCCTTGACTACATAGATAATTTCTTCTTTTAGTACTCTAAGACAAATAAAGAGACTAAAAAGTAAAGGCATCATTTTTACAGAAGCATGTAAGATTATGTTGATTAATAATACTTAATTTCACATATAAGAGTCTATTTTCCCAAATTACTGTAAATGTAAATGGGAATCTCAGATCCAGTCATCGATCTCTATGGAAGGAAAGTTTATTTCAAACATAATTATTAATATTAACAGCAATAAACCACAACAGAACGTGTAATAGCAGACAGTTGGTGAGTGCTCCCTTTAAGTGAATTCAAGGACAAGGCCTTTCACAACACACCTGGTGTGTGCACAAATATCCTTATTAACAAACACTATGCTTAATATGTTATTAAAATGTCAAGATAATTTAGTGGAAACCTGTTTAGTTAGGTCTACTATGGATTGAGAACGGTCGTTTCTAAATTCAAGGACTGAACAGTTTTGATAGAACTGTCAGTGAAAATACTGCAGGTAGGAGAGACAGTGATTTCACTCAGGAGATACACAAAGGATTGCAAAATACACAACAAAAACTAAGATGCCTCTTTAAAAGACTGACCTCTTGTTGTTGGAATACATCAGTGTATTTGCCCAAACCGAGTTTACTGAACAGCTCAGGCAGATCAGACCCCTTAAACAAACTGTTCAGGTTACAGCCATTGCTTCCTGTCAGCGAGGAAATGCAATCCATGTAATTACTGCTGCTGAGATAATGTTCAGCTGAAAGGCAAAAAGGATGTACACTTGACGTTTCAATCACTTGAAACAGCATGTTTTAATTAAATGTTTTAATTGCCAAATTACCTCAAATTCTATTGTTTAGTGGAATATTCCATTCAGTTGTTTAATAGAACAGCTATCTGTAGAAACCAGCTGAATTTCAAATGAACTTTTTGTTAATGAAACTCTAGTGGCTATTTTCAGAATATACTTTGTTATGATTGATTAGGGCATGTAGGAGAATTAAAAGGACACAGGAATGTATTTTAAAGCACAGGCTACACCTTAATTAACTTTAATGGGGATGGGGCTCAGAGCTTAATATACATAAAGGCGGAGAGAGAATCAGGTCTCTATTTCCCACCCACCCGCCCCAGTCTATCCAATGCTGGAAAAGACAACTGCACACATGCCTCCTCCTTGCCTCTACAGCCCCCCATACAAATGTAGGCAGCTCCTTTAGGTTTGGTTGGGGATGGAATCCTGTGGTTTCTGCTGCTAAAGATGGCCATGTGATCTAGCAACTACTCCACCTTGTTTGTTTGTTTGTTAGTTAAAATAGTAGTTTGGGGAATATTTGGATTACCTGAATAAATATCACATCCCCCAAAACCACATTAAAAATCCATGAAGATTGCAAAGTCAAGCACTCAAAACTTAGTAAATACCACAATTACAGTAGTACAAACTTAATTTTGGTCCCCTTTGTGTACATGAATTATGATACAGTCTTTACATGTTAATATGCCATTTTTTCTACTCCTGCCTCATTCAGTGCACAGAATGGTCAGCTTTTCAATATTTCTTTTTGCCCTCATTATTCAGCATGTGGTCCAATGGTGTGCAGTTATTTCCTGCACATGCTCCAAATCCTGCACTGAATGCGGAATTATTAATTTCTACCTGGGCTTTTCTATGATGGTTTCATCGTAGCATCTTAGTGCTTTACAGACATTACCTCGTGAGATGAGGTGGTTATATTATCCTCATTTTACACACAAGAAACAGGCGACGAAGACCCCAAGTGTCAACTAATTTTGCGTGCCCAATTTGAGAAGCCTAATGCCTGATTTTTCAGCACAATTTACAGTACTTTAAATGCTCAAAACACAGCTCTTATCAACTTTAGATGCTGCTGTGAGTGCTCAGCACTTTTGCAAATCAGAGCCCCAAGTGTCTCCAACTGGATACCCAGAAAATGAGAAAGACAAAATGGCCACATGCAGAAAATTGAGCAAGTCCTGTAAACCAGAATTTTTACATTGCCACTTTGTCTCTCTCATTTTCTGGCTATCCAATTTGAGACACCTGAGATCTGATTTGCAGATATGCGGAGCACTCGCAACTGCAACTAAAGTTGATTGGAGTTGCATTCTGAACATAATGTGTTATAAAAATTCCATCACATGGAACTATATTGACCCCCGTATGGGTCATGAACAGGGAGATACTCTTATCAGCTCAAGTGGCAGAGGACTATGCTGTGTAACAGGAAGCAGTAGTATGTGGGCCTCCTATTAGAGGGCAACGAGACACATTAACAGTGGCTTTCACAGCTATTTGCTAGATAGTAGAGGAATGAGGAGACTCAAGAATCCTGTGTTCAATTGTAAGTTCTGTAGGGAATATGTTAGTAATTATAGATCCTTCTGCCCAGGCCCTGCAGTACCTTCCTGGTTCTCTTCTGCTCTTACTTCCTTACCTACTGCTACTTCCACACCCGGCTCCTGTCCATGGCCCCCACTATCCTGTCTCCACTTACAGCTTCTATCCCCTCCCCCGCACAAACTTGGCTCCTGCCTCTATTCATCCCCTATGCTCCTGCCTCTTTTAGAGTCTCACTTCCCACAGCTCCTGAGGCAGACACCTGGCATGGAAAATTTCAGCCTGAACAATTTAAATGTGGCAAAGTTATAAACAATTAAAAACAAGGTCCATTAGTACCAGTGTTGCCTGTAATAAAGGAGCTTGGACCACATGATGCACACCCTAGTACGTAGCAGTATAGCTCATAGACAAAGTGTGCAATCACACCCCCTTGCATTACCATAGTTATTTTTATATGCCATTTATTTCACTGAGCTGTTATCTCCCGAGTCCATAGGCCCTGCCCCCAGGGCTGATGTCAGAGGGAGGAGAGTGAGATGAAATGACTCCCTCAGATAGACCGGGTGCTGTCTCCTGAGGACTTACCTGGCTATAAAAAATAGAATGTTTTAGTGCTCAGTGATCCTTTGTTCTCTTATCTACTGAACTGTGAATGTATTTTAGAAAAGGTAAGTTGGAACCTTAGATAATTTTACTAGATGGGCCCAAGTTTTTGAAGAAGATTTGTACAATGTGTCAAAATTCTTAAATTCTATTAGTAAAAGTGAAGAATTAAAATTACATTTCAAGTTTGTAGATCTCAAACAGCACAATCCAGTATACACACTTATTGTACCTTTTTCATCACCTATTGACCATAAAAGGCTTATCAGCCAAGTGTGGGGAAGAAAGGTTACTTTTTTTAATCAAAACAAAAAGAAGTACATTTTTGCAGATGTTTCAGGCTCTGAGAAAGAAGCTACTGCTTCTATGGACTGAGCAGCTTTTAGACTTAAAGGCTACTGTCTTATAAAAGTTTAAGAAAGGATTAAAATGCATTTATTTTATCATTTTGATTATACTAGGACCTCCCTGTGTAAACAACTGACTTCTAGACCCTAGGTGAGCTTGATACTAAAGATAAGCTATTAAGCTAATTTTTATTATGTTCACCGTAGAAATACCATATGCAGTAAATCATCACTGCATTAGTACCATGTGAACGATTAAAAATGCTAGGAAAGAGCAACAACATTTCCTTTTTCAAGTTAAACTATTTTCTCTAAAAATGTGCAATTCTTACTGAATGGATTATCGAATAAACCTGGGATTTAGGCCTTTTAGCACTGTGACAAAGTTCCTCCTCTACCTCAGTGGGTCCTGCGCTTATTGGCGGATTCTGCTTGCCTCAGAGATCTTCCCCTCTAGTAGAATCCACAGTCCAGGTTAACTCCTCCTGTGTCTGATCAGGAGTTGGGAGTTTTGGGGGGAACCCGGGCCCGCCCTCTACTCCGGGTTCCAGCCCAGGGCCCTGTGGATTGCAGCTGTTTAGAGTGCCTCCTGGAACAACTGCAAGACAGCTACAACTCCCTGGGCTACTTCCCCATGGACTCCTCCCAACACCTTCTTTATCCTCACCACAGGATCTTCCAGCCCTCTTACTCTCAGCTCCTAGTGCCTCTTGCTCCCAGCTCCTCACACGCAACCTCCTTCCACAGCTCCTGACATGCGCGCCTCACTGGGAGGCTTTTGACTAGTTTCAGCCAGCCCCTGATTGGCTGCAGGTGTCTCAATCAACCTCCCTGCCTTCTGGAAAGTTCTTAATTGGCCCCAGGTGTCTTGATTAACCTGGAGCAACTGCCATAAGGTATCAGGGATTTGTTTAGCCTGGGGCTAACATACTGGTTCCTTGCCACTTTCCTATAGCCCTCTGGCCTTGCCCGGTCACAGCACTGATTAAAGAAAACCATAATACAAAAATAATTAAAACAAAGAACAGCAGAATATTTCTGTCCTCATCCCCTCAATCCCCCCAACAGTAATGAAACCCATTATAAATCAAAATCTCCCATTCTTCACTTTCTTGCTCCACCCCTTCCTCCCTCCTGGCAAAAAAATAAGATCAGTATATTCATAGAAGACTGAGACTAGTTGCAAACTGCATTTGGGTGTAAAACAATTTTCATAGAAAACGGATTTAAAATCTGTAAAAAAAAAAAATCTTTGTAAGATTTGCAGGCTGGATCCAAGGAAACAGGTGGCCAAGATAACCTGCCAGACCCTGCCAAATGTCTTGGTGGCCCAACTTAAAAATCAATATAATTATGCCTTAAAATTATCAAAGGATGGCAGCTGGAAGAAGTCATAACTTTCGTCAGGAAGCCTCCATCAGATTCAGCTAGTATTTTGCAGTATCTGGATAACACAGCAGAATCATGGGCATCCAAAGATGAGCTCTTATAAACTCTGTTTTCACTGAAACTTTCACAGAAAAGGCCCTAAGATAGCAGGGCTCTTAAAAAAACAAAAAAAACAAAAGGGCTATACTATATTATTTACCTTAAACGTTTTACATTTGAATTGTTTTTTGTTTTGTTTTTTGTTTTTTACATTTTATGTGGTATTATACAGTTTTTAATTTACTTTGTACTTTTTCAAACATAAAAAAATCTTTAACATAATTAAGTATTTTCAATTCCTTAAGGTAAATACTTAACATTGTTTAAAAAAATTCAGGACCCCAGGATTAAATCAAAATTTAAATTTCCCAAGTCGATTGTATTCCATGATGAAATGCATTGACAACATTTTACTTACTTGATTTGTTTTGTTTCCGCTTGGGGCTGCCAATTGACGAGACAAATTCACTGTGAGCTGAGGGACCGATACCATTACGATCTCTCCAGTTATCAGATTCACTACCACTTCCCAAATGTTCCCGACTGCTGGAACGTGAGAGAGACATTGATGAACCCTGCAAGAGATCACAAGGAAAATTACTGCAGAGACAGAAGTGTTACATTGACAGTTTGTTTCTCTGAAGCAGCCTAGTTAAACACGACAACTTTTCAACAATTTTAAATATGCTGCCTGGAGTTAAATATGAATCAACTAATTATTACAATTTATGCATTTTAGACAGAACTGCTGTTTTTGTAATAAGTTTAAGCAGAAGTTACTTTTTAAAAAACCCACTAGCTTCATATCAAAATGCTCTATATTCTTAACTTTTTGTCACAAAAAATTTTCTATGGTCTCTTCCTCTCACACAGCTATCTACCTAGCATATCTAAGTAACATACAAGTAGCCCAGATTACCTCAGTACCAATTACAGTCTATACATGAAATTTGATTGTCTGGAATTGAATGGGATACGGGCTAGTAAAGGTTGACTTTTTTGTGTTTGTTTTGTTTTACAGCAGCCACAGTATACATGAACTATGCATGGGGTGAAGCCTGACTGGGGAAAAGGATACATTTCTACAAAGCTCCAGATGAGACCTTCTCTCTTGAGTTTATATTTTATAGAGCTTCTCAGACATTAAAGTGTGATGAGTGAATGAGTTAATTGGAACTGTAGATGAGAACAAGACCAAAACAAAGAGTAGAAGTGACAGGAATTATGTTTTACTATTGTGCAGTCTCACTCCTGTAAGCCTTCCAAACTAGCACTATTTTGCTTATTCCCATCAGCTTCACCAACCCTTTCTAACAAACAGCACAAAGGATCATGGGAGTTTAATAGAGCTGTTCCCCGATATATTTAAAATGACAGAGGATAACTGCCATCACTGGAAAGAAAAGTAGAACTATTTTCCAGGTGGACAAATTAGGTTGGTGGACAGTGTGATGAATATGGAGTGAAAGAAGGGACAGAATCCAAGTCTGTTTTAAAAGAAAATAAATCTACAATATGTCTGACCAAGGTGGTGATTACAAGTTGTGATACAATAAAATGTGAGCTAGCAATGCAGGGAAATAAAACACAAAGTAAAATATCACAGGGAGAAACAAATGTGCCCAGTGAGCTTAGTTTGCAAATGGACTTCCCAAATGTTAGCACTGGATATCAAGACAATTTCTATTTACTGAAAAACAGTTCTTCAGCATATCCCTTCTGGGCCACATCAAGAATGAAAATGTAAGGAGTAAAGTGACCAGCAGTGCTTTCTGATATGAATAACAAAGTCTTGAAATCTGCCAAAGGAAAACAGGGAATATATTACAAGAGATGTAGGATTTTTATTTTCCCCAGATGTTTGCATAACAGCACATACCAAACTGGGAACTGGAGTCATTGTAAAAATAAGAGTTTAGCAGTAGAAAGAGCTGAGGATGTGGTTTGTGCCTGGTCAGACTCCAAGTGACTAAGGCACAAAACCTTTTTCTTCTGGAATAATGTCTCTGCTAATAAACTTGTAGAAACAGTGAGCATATAACGGTTTTGAGAAAATGGGGAACAGCTTAACAAATATACAAAGACAAATCAGTCTGATAGCTGAGAAGTAATGTTAGCAGTATATTTTATCAGAAAATTGGCATTGAGTTTTGCTTTACATTTTTTCTGCTTCTGTGTTTCTGGCTTACACATTCAATACTGCAAACCTACCACATGTATCTGAAAGACATATGTTAACTTTATGCATGCCAAAAGGGAAGCTCCATGCCACACCTTTATTGTGGTTTAATATGTGTACTGCACTCAAAGAAGTATGGGAAGGTGCCTCCCAGGTCAGTCAAGGTCCCTGACCAAAGAGCCCACCTACCTAGAATTTAGACAACATGAATGAGGGTGGAAATAAAGAAGAGGTAGGCTTTGGTAGGGCTGGACAGGTTTACAACAGCATAATGCAATACAAAACAATGTCAGAATTACTACAAATAATGGAGTTTAAGCAGAGGACAGGGCCTTCTCTGTGCAGCCTCTGACTTTAGGCCTTCTAGTAAGCCCTCTGTGAAGTTTACAGCTGCTCTTTCCCAGCAGAGTCCCTAAGGGATGAGGTGCCACTCTCCTTGCACAGGAGTGAATCCCAGTGCAGCAACTCTGCACACAAAAGGGAGTGTGAACTCCCCCCCCCCCCCCCCGTACTCACAAACACACTGACCCGCAGCAAGCTATATTATAGTTTACTTTCATACTAAAAGGATGTTTTTTTTCCCTCACGAAACATAGCAACCAACCTAGGCTAGATTTCAATGAGTGGTGTAAGAATACTGTTTCCTTTTACTGATGCATTGAACCAAATCATCCCACTCCTGTGTTGTTCTTAATTTGTTCCACAAGGGCAATTGTTGGGAACAGATTTTTTTTAAAAACTGAAGATTAACAATGGAATTCCCATTATTCTATGGATGGATTTGATATTCTCAGTATGCCCAGATAGAAGGAGCTTTTTGCTGGAAGAGATTATGCAGCATCTTCAAGCACTAATGCTGTTAAGAATCTCATTTACAAGATTGCTTTTTACAAACATATAAACATTCAAGTTTAAGAAATGCCTATGCAATTTACTGAAAACATATTTAAAATGTTCTGTAATTTTACATACTTCGTACGTAGTTGTCATAGACGGCTTGTATGATACATGGTTAGCTCTTCTTAGTTCCTTGATTGTTTCTGCAGGCATAGATTTGGAGAATCCTAGGCCACTCCATGTATTTGTTGGAGTTCTCACTTCTGTTACAACAGGTTTCTTTAACATAGCTTAAAAAGTACAAAGAAAAAGACATTTATAAGTATTAAGCTCCATGCACTGACAGATAAATGCATCTTTCAGGCCAAATACTGACATTCTGGACACAAATAGATCACATTAACCCACAGAACAGTACATTCTCAGCATCTCAGATCCCCAACAGGGCCTGATTCCTACCCTGTCTTAAACAACTGTAAGACAGGAGTAAATCCATTGAAGCTAGAGAGTAGTAAACACTGTGCGGAAGGAAGTGAAGAGAATCAGGTCCATGACGTTTAAAGAAAAAAGCAACCATTTTCCAAAAGAGGCAAATGAGTGCAATGTGCTTGTTAAAATTAGTCTGATATTAATTCATCCCCAAGGTTATTACAAGTACCAGAAAGTTTCAGATCTACAGTGTTACTAGCAGTTTATATACTACTACCAATATAACTACCATGTAACTTCTGAATTTGTACTAATAATATTCTATAAACTGATATAAAAATATCCCCAAAATACATTTGACAGAAATACATTGAGTTCATTGTACTTATCAACTTTTCATTTTAGCTAAAAACATATAAAACATGCAAAATTGAACCTTGGAAAAATTCTTTGACCAGTGTACTGACAAATAGATGCATGTTAGGAGTCACTGTTTCTTCACATACCTTTGGTTGCTAATAGCTTCTTCTGTTCATAGTCAAATGCCTAAAAATTAAAGAGACAGAAAATGTCTTAATTGCTGCTCTAACTAAATGTCATTCCAGTACATAGCTCTTTCTAAAAACAAAGGTTTTAATCACGGTCCATGAATTCATCTAGGAAGAATGTTAAGCACTGCACAACAATGTAACAGTAGTCCAATGAAAGCCTGACATACATAAAACATTCATTTAAAACTAGCTAATTAGTACTGTAAATTATTCTCTCCCACTTTCATGTGAGTAAAGTTGGAGCAGTATGTGAAGTCTGCATAGGTAATGTTTTTACAAGGCATTACTTGAGACCTTTTTTTCTGAATTGTCTGTTGACGAAGTATTTAAAACTCTAGAGGAAAGTCATAATTATAATAGGAAAACAGATAATTAAACAGCTACACTAAGTAGTATTTTTCTGCACACAGTTCTCTGGACTATACAGATTAGATTCTTTTCCATCTTCATTTTAAATTCTCTTATTCAGAAAAATATCCTGATGTAATACAGGAAAACATGTCATTATACTGCTCATTATAATGAGAGTAATAAAAATGTATATAATTTTTGGATGTTAATTCTTTAGTAAATTGCACTTGTTCTTTCATTACAGAGCAGTAAATCTGTTCACACAAATATGCATTACAAAAAGGCATTATTTTGCAGAGTCTGATTAGTATAAGGGATATCTGATGTTGTGCAGGGCTTTGGAATGATCCAAAGATATTTTTTCCCCTTGGAAGACTAGAACTTTGGTCATGGTAAAGGTGAACGCTTTGAATCTCAACCAGTGATTGACTATCTATTTGCCACAGAGGCCTATGTAAAGGGCTCATCTATTGAGAGAAATTTACTAGCAGAACTATACTGGTATGACTATACTGCTAACTTTAGGCCAGTATAACCCCTGTGTGGACACACTTATTCTGGTATAAGAGAGCTTTTTTCCATTTTGCCTTATACCACTTTCAAAGTGAAATAAACTAAACCGGAAAAAGGCACTGTTATTCTGGAATAAGAGTGTCCACACAGGGAGTTACACTAGCATAACTGTAACAGTATAATTATACCAATATAGCTCTGTTGGTGAATGGCCCTGTGTAGACAAACCCTAAACCACAGGCAGGACTTCTAACAGACGTAAAGAAACGAATGCATATTGACATGTCTTATGAAAGGTCTCAAGTAGCATTTCTATGAACATGTCTCTTCTCAACGCTGTAACACTTTTACTTGCATACACACACACACACACACAAACACACACACTGCAAACAAGAGAGATTTATCTTAGATATTAGGAAAATCTTTCTAACCATCAAGATAGTTAATTATTGGAACAGATTATCTTGGGAGGTTGTACAATCCCTGCAACTGGAAGTTTTTAAGAACAGGTTAGACAAGCATCTGTAGAGATGGTCTACATATACTTAATTCTTACTCAGCAAGGGTTATGTACTAGATGATCTCTTCATGTCTCTTCCAGACCTATATTTCTATGAAATTAAGTTTATTCTCTGCTTATATTTGTATTACATTTATTCTTTTCTTTCTTCAGAATTTTGAGAAGAATATTCAGGAGAATTTTTTTGTTTGAATAGCAGGTTTTGTTGCTCTCTAATACTTTCTTTGGAGTGCATATACAAGAATGTGATTGGATAAATCCAATTAAATAGGAAAGTTCTATAAAATTCACAAATGTATTCGATTGCCTACTTGAGAAGGCTGCATAATTCTCTCCATCAAAATATCTAAAATCCACATACAGCCAAAAAAAGACTAGAAACCTCACAAAAAAGTCTAAAAAAACATTTTATACACATATTGTTTTTTGCTATTATCAGGCAATGCCTCTTATAATCAACTGGTAACAGGATTCAGCCTAAAAGAACTGAGAGAAGAGTTGGAGAGAAGAAAGATAGCTGTGCAACTTCTGCACTTTCTCATATTCCTAGATACAGTTTAATTTGTCTTTATCTAACATTAGATGTAAGCTCATATTTATGCTTTACATTACCAGTTTGAAAATGCACCATGTTGTGGGAGGAAATTGAAGGGGTTAACACTGTTCGATACTTTAGTCTACAATCCAAATATTGACAAAGTCATGTAGCCAGCCACTTCATATCATTTGCATTGGACGTTTATAAATGCTAACAATGCACTAGATTTGGGTGTATCAATAAGTACCTGCATATTTACATATGACGACTGTGGAGCAAGGCGCACTCTTTCAGAATTCTGTTGGGCAGCTGCTGCCCTCTCCGCTGCTCGTTCACTACCAGGAGCTTTTTTATCAGCAACGGGACTTTCAGAAGCACTCAGCTCAGTATCAGAAAGCAATCTCTCTGTGGTGCTGGAAAAGTAAAGGCAGTTATTCTTCAGAATTATTTGTAATGGTTTCAAATCACTACTCTTTGTTTTAAACAATGAACATTCAGTGCAATGAATAAATGAACTACTCTCTCTAGAAAGTTGGTAGTAAATCTGAAGAAAAACCAGTACAGAAACATTACATTTTTAAGAAACATTTTCTAAGGCGTCAACTTTTCTTTTCAGACACACGTGCTGCTATGTTAACTAAAGATAATGTGTCTTCACGCTCACTTCTTTATTTTCCACGGCTACATGTTTTTCTGGGATTTCATTAATACCTTCCCCAGAAGATTTCATTTTTTCTCCAATTCAGATATTTTTATGGATCTAGTTTACTCTCAGTAGAATCGAAATTGAACGTGAAATCTCTTGAATTGCCAAAAAAAAGAGTTTCAAGTGAAGCCTTAGAAATGCTCCAAGTTCCCCCTTCTCCCCAGAAAACTGAAATGCCTTGCACCTTATGGTAAATAAAGTGAATTGTGATCAGAAGCAAGGCAACTCTTTATAACTTCAGTCCCATTTACTTACAAAAGCATCTGGTATTATCAACTTTTCTCTACAAACTTCAGTTATAGTCTTCCGCTTACTTTGAGGAACAGAAAAGCAATTGTACTTTAGATTTCTAAAGAATACCTAATAAGGAAAGTACCCCAGACAGACTGCCTGAATTCTGAATACTAAAAAAAAATAAATTATATTTAAAATTAATAAGTCCAGATATTTTAATTTGATCAGCAGGAATTCATACAATCATAGAATCTCAGGGTTGGAAGGGACCTCAGTAGGTCATCTAGTCCAACCCCCTGCTCAAAGCAGGACCAAACCCAACTAAATCATCCCAGCCAGGGCTTTGTCAAGCCTGACCTTAAAAACCTCTAAGGAAGGAGATTCCACCACCTCCCTTGTCTAGGAAGTTCCAAAGCTGTGTAACTAGAATGAGATATATATACTAAGACTATTCGGTGGAGACAACTATCATTGTTATAAATCAAAATAAACTAAGTGAGCACATTAAAATTTAGGCTGAATGAAGGAATTATTTCTAGGGCTGTCAAGCGATTTAAAAAATTACCATATATACTCGATCATAAGCCGGTTCGTTTATAAGCGGACCCCCCCAAGACGGATAAGTAAAAATGGAAAATTTTTATGACTCGTTCATAAGCCGACCCTATAATTCAGGAGTCGGCAAACTTTGGCTTCCGGGCCATCAGGATAAGCCACCGGTGGACCAAGATGGTTTGTTTACCTCAAGTGTCCGCAGGCACGGAGCTAAACCTAAGTAAACAAAGTGTCTCGGCCCGCCAGCTGCTTACCCTGACGGGCTGGGACAGCAAGGGGTGGGGAAATTTTGGGGAGGGGGAAGAAGCTGGGGGACAGGGGAGTAACCCCTGTGACGCACCCCACATGACCCCCCCCCAGCCCGGGACCCCCACACTCTTCCCATCCCATCCCGTCCCACCTTAGCTGGAGCGGGCCAGGGGAGGATGTCTCTGGCCTGGCTGGAGCTGCTCTGGCAGGCTGGGTGGCGCGACCGCAGCCTGCTCCGGCGGGCCACACATTTTTTACAATGCAAATATTTGTAATCAGAAATAATATAAAATGGGCACTGTACACTTTATATTCTGTGTTGTAATTGAAATCAATATAATTTGAAAAGCAGAAAAACATCCAAAATATTTAATAAATTTCAATTGGTATTCTATTGTTTAACAGTGCGACTAATCGCGATAAATTTTTTTGAGTCAATTGCGTGAGTTAACTGCAATTAATCGGCAGCCCTAATTATTTCCTAACCGTGAAGGCTATTATGACTAGTTTCTAAACAGAAGTGGTGGAAAACCCATTTAAGTAATTTAAAAATACACTGGAGAAAACACTAAACAATATATGGATACTAAGGAATATTTCTGCATTGGAAAAATTATTCAAGAGGTTTTTTCCATTGCTAATTTTCTGTTTTTAAACTTTGTCTTTATTCAGGCTTTGAAAATGTAACAGTATTTCCAGAGGATTATTTTTCACTAAGAAAACAAATCTCAAGCACTGTATTTGTCACAGCAAATTAAAGTCAGCTATGAAAATCAATTGGTATTACAAAAAACACAAAAAATATTAGAGCTATATGTACCAAAAGCTCCTCAGAGAAGCCAGTCTTGGAGAAAGCAAGGACTTCTGGTAGGCAGATGGAGAAGGAGGAATTCTTAGGGTCAAAAATGTTTACAATATTAACAACTTAAAGGGACCGTTATAGAAGAAACAGTAGTTTATTAAATTAAATATGGTTCAAAAATTAGTCTGATTTAAACCAATTCTCCAATATTCATCAATGATTGAACCACCCATCTCACCCCCAAGGAATATGCTAAATATTATAGTCCATCTCTACATTCTATAATTCTATACTCATGAATGTAACATACTGTAAGTGAGAGTTTTTGGTTCCTTGCAGTAATTCTACAGTTTGCCTCTTAGTACAGGACTGTTTGGAAGAACTCATCATTTGCTTCAGATCACTGGCATTTGCTGAATGTGATGGACTTCTTGGCATGCCCACTTCCACAAAAGCATCATTGCAGCCTACAAAACCAAGAAAAAGGAGCTGTAAAATAAAACCCTTTCGTATACCAATACAATTGCTGTACAGTATATTTAGAAAATCAGTAGCAATAATTTGCACAGAATTAAAACTATTTCACATGTAAAAGCATATAAAGGGCTAGCATTTAAGGATGTATTAATTTTCTCAAAGTTAGAAAGCACACAACTATACTTCATATATGCATAAAGAATTAGGAGCATACATTCACATAGTATGTGTACTATAAAACTAAGGGATATCTTTTGAAGTTATGTGGGATTTTAGCCACATCACAGTAAATAATGTCAAAACTTATAACCTAAGGTTGAAAGTCACTAGTGATTTTGGATGACTTCAGTTTCTGGGACCAGTCTGAAACACCTTAAGAGGAATGATTTTCAGAAGCTGGATACTCACCACTTTCTAAAAATCAGGAAGCTTTTAAGGTACGTTGAGCTGGACAATCAAAAATTGAGGCACCCCAAAATCACCAGTTACTATTTAAAATCTTAGCCCAGATGTCAAGTTGAAAATTTCTCCATTGGAAACTAGTATTGCTTTTGCAATGACCACCACACAAATATCTTGGGTTTAAATTCTCACTATTCAAAATTTTTTAGTTTTTACTGGTGTATATACATTTTAAGTCAAGTCATTATTAGGATGACCATGAACCTAACAAAAGAGAACAGACTAGCTTTGCGTGACATCATTATTTACTAGGGAGAAATGTAGCCGGTCCCCACAATCTTGTTTAATAGCTTTTTTTTAAAAAAGTGGATTTTTTTAAAAAAATGGAACGTTACTATATTAATTTGTAAGAGCTAAAGAACTAAATTAATTAATTAAATCATTGAAACAGGAACATCAGACTGGCCAGGATCTCTTGGGTCATCAAGTCCAGTCTCTGTCCCACACCATTATCACAAGTAACCCTGCCCTATAATCCTTGTCATGAATTTATCAAACTCCATCTTAACACTAGTTAGGTTGTTCACCCCGCTACTACTATTGAAATTCTGTTCCAGAACCTCACTCCACTGATTGTTAGAAACCTTTTAATTTCCAGCCTAAATTTATTTATGGCCAATTTATACATATTTGTTCTTGTGCCAATATTTTCCATTAGCTTAAATAGCTGTTCTCCCTTCCTAATGTTTGCCCCCTTGATGTATTTGAAAGGGAAGTCAAATCCCTTGTCAACCTTTGTTTTGCTAGGCTAAACAAGACAAGCTCTTTTATTCTCCTCTCTTAAAGTAGGCTCTTCATTCCCCGATCACCTCAGTAGCCCTGCATGTGTTCCAATCTGAACTTATTCTTCTTCAACAGGCTTGACCAGAATTGTACACAGCATTTCAAATGAGGTTTCACCAGACCCTCACACAAAAAAAGGTCCATGATTCAATGTCCGTTAGGCCTAGTCTACACAACAGTTTTAGTAACGGTAGAATTGTATAGGTTAAGGGGGTGAGTTTTTAGCTGCTATAGTTATATCTTTCCATGGATGCAGTTCTACTACTACAAATATGCTTATACCGATATAGCTTATTCCCCTTCCCACATGGGAATTAACTATATATGGTGTAAGCCAATTTATACTGGTCTAGCTGCATCCACACTAGCTTTAACTACCAGTATAGTTAAAGTGGTGCAACTATTATGAGCAGACAATACGTAATCCATTGGACAACATGTAGTTGGGGGGGGGCACACTTTCCTCCAATGTGGCTGAGAATAAAATGCTGACAAAAATTAATCTTACCTTTCATAATTTGTCTGTAAACTACACAAACACTGTCAAACTAATACCATTCCCAACCAGAAGAACACAGGTCAAATGCCAAAACTTACCTTCCGCTGTATTTGACTTGGTAGTCACTTGTTCTGAAGTGCTATGACTATTTGTCTGCCTTGATGAATCACTGTGGTTTGTGCTCAACACATTTTCTCCTAGTGATGAGGCAGATAGTGCAGCATACTTGATATTTGATGTCTGAAATTATTACAAGAACATGTTTAAATAAATCTTGGTTTCTGACCCCCTTTTCTTGCCAGCCAGGCAGGCAGAAGATTCTTATTTGGATCTAGGTGGGATAATTTGGCTTAACGTTTTTCAAGTTACATTTTATGAAAATTTTTATTACAATTTGAAATAAATGATCTTAAAGAGTCACAACATATGAAAGCAATTAGTTTTTTTCTAGAGTTTTTCCGAGGAAGCTCATTGCTAACCGAGATCATCTTGTCCAGGTTGAACATCATGCCACTTACCTTTACATGACCGTTTAAAGAAGTTGAACCCTTTTTGTTCTCAGATTGCATGCCATTGACATGAATGTCAACGGGAGTCAAGCCAGGGGGGGGAGATGGAGTGTTCTGACTATAATTAGGCACTCCAGATAGTAGAATACTAGTTAAAGCGGCTTGGGCTGTAGATGGTATCATCAGATGTGGTATAGCAGAAAAACCTGTAACAAAAATGAAGTCATATTCTGGTTCATTGACAAGTTGAGTACATCAGGCTGAATAAAAGCTGAATTTTATATAAAACCTTTGAATTACAATTATGTCGAAAATGACCATTCAAACCCAATTACTTAATGCACTATCCAACACTTTGGACAACACATTTTTCCCATTTAAAAAAAACAACGACAAAGCTGCATGTGACATTATAAAACCACAATTATGTTAGTTTAAAACTCTTCATATTTGGATATTTATGCATTTACAAGAATACAGACTGCAGAATTCTTTCCTTCTATGAGACTTTAAAGAATGAATGGGTCTGTCTTTTTCGGTTTTCTTTCTAGTGACAAATTAAGAACTAATTTAATTTCTATTTAACTTCTACTGACCTGTGGCATTTGTGTTGGCAAGAGATGTTGCCCATAACGTAGGGCTGGGTGTGCCGGAACTTGGGCTCTGTAGAGGACTAACAGAACTATTAAGGGCATTCAAGAGAGAGTTTGGGGCAGTAGAGGTGTTGACAGATAAGGCAGTAGGACCTAAGAGACCTGTCAAAACAATTTATCCATTATGCATCTGGTTATACAGGAATTGTAAAGAACATTTTTAAAAGTGTTGATATTGATTTTCAAAATACTTTAAAAAAATTACAGTGCTCTTTCTGCTAAGAGAGCATACACACAAATTAGATCAGGGATTTTTGAAGTGTGCATGTGCAAATGGGGCAAGGGAATCACCAAAAACCAGTGGCTGCTAGGACCTGCAGGAGTAATCTAAACAAAAGGAAGGTAAATCTCTGCTCCTTCTATCAATTTGGCTCCCACCACTACAGTACTTAAGTGCCTCTGCCTGCTGCTGCTGCTCATACAACCACCAAAAGCAGCTTCTCACTCTTCCCTTTCATGTCTCTCCACTGTTTCTGGGAAGCATTGCTTAAGGGTGATGAGGAGGTAACAGCTACTTTACACCCTCCTCTCAGCCAGCTCTTCACTTTCTTTAAGCTGTGCCTTCCTTGGAGCACAGGGTGGTGCAAGTGTGAAGGAGGAAGGAGAGAGGAAGCAGCATATCCTCACGTGGCAATACCATGATGCCTCCCTCCAACAGCAAACCTCATTACCCCTAAGTACCCACAACCCCATCCAACATCCACAACTTATCCACAAAACTCCTCACATTTTGTAAATTTGTAAAATGCTGGTATCATGGATGAGGAGCATGGTATCAAAATGTAAACAGATGGCACAAGCCAAGACTCCAAGACACAAGCATGGATTCTGGGATGCAACCATAAAGGATTGCTGGATTGTAAGTCAAAAGAAAATATGGCTTGTTGGACCCCTTTCCTGTCAGTGATGGTCATGCATGGAGAAGGTTTAAGAACCCAAGTACAGTGGAAAAAACTTAATACATCTATACATAAGCGTATACATATTTTTGGTGAACAAAGATCAAGCAGTTATAGCTTTTAAACACAAAATGCTAATTCCTTCCTGGATTATTTATGGCACAATAATTCTCTTCTAGAAAGAGACGGAAAATATAAACACTCCGAGCTTAGGTTTTATACTGACAGACAAGTGCCAATAACATATGAGTGAAGAAATAGTTGTTTGTAGTGTTGTAGCTATGTCAATCCCAGGATATTAGAGACATACGGTGGGTGAGATAATATCTTGTATTGGACCAAGAGAAGTTGGTAACATAAAAGGTATTACCTCATCCACCTTCTCGCTGAAGAAAGTGTCATTCAATATTTAGTTACTACAGTCAGAAACAAACATTACTGCTACCTAAGGCTAACCTTTAAGTAATGTTAAAAGGCAAAGTACCTATATGTAGTCAAGGAGTCTTTTCCCTGTTCACCACTTAAGTTTCTATTTGACAAGTCAAATAATACCCCCAGGAGTAAGGGGGTTCATTTGGATAAGGGTTTCTCTGAAAGCCATAAATGGGGTGCCACACTTGACTTATAATCTCTCTCTCATGTATTACCATACCCCCCTTTACCCATTCAAATTAATGTATAAAGAGTTTAGTTTTCAAATGTCTAAACGTCTCCATCTTTCAGAGGATACTCTGAAATCATTCCCACTACCCATTAATAAAATATTGGAGGATGTTCTGTAATGACAAATACTCCTGAAATGTCAGGGGTGGGCCTTGAATTTCCTAACACCTAATGCTACTCATAATTCAAAAGTATAGCTGGTCCTGTACTTCACACAATATGTGTGAACTGTGTTTCAAACATTATAAAGCAAGAGTAAAGTATATACCAAGTCCAGTGAGTCCTAACCCTGCTGAGGGCAAGATGTCCAAACCAGGACATGAGAGGCCAACAGGGCATGAGATTGTAGATGGATTTGCTGCTATGGTGACTCCATTACTTTCAAGTCCCAGGAGACGTTTCCTTGCCTCATACATATTTAAGGCATTTCGTTCGACACTTTTTACAATCACAGACTGCAAAAAAAGAAATGAACATTGATATGAAGGTATAATATAAATTCATGAAAACACAAATCTTACAATAGTGCTTCAGAGCCACAGGCTTGGTCTACACTGAAAAGTTGCGTCAGCAGAGCTATGCTGGTCAGAGATATGAAAAACCACATCAGTGACCGACGTAGCTATGTCGACACAACCCCCAGTGTAGGTGCCAGTATGTCAATGGAAGAGGGCTCCTGTTGACATAGCTAACTTTGTTTGGGGAGGTGGCTGTTCCTAAACCAATAGATAAACCCCTTCCCTGTCAGGGCTGGCTGCTTCTACACTATAGGGCTATGCCAGAACAATTATGCGAGTATAGTCTACAAACAGTGTAGACATACCACCAGTAAAGTCAGAGCACAACATAAAATAGCAGAAACACAATATCCATTAGTGATTATTCAGACATTCAGCAGCTTGTGGCAAGGTTAGAACATTTTTCTTAATGTTTTTGTTCACCTTTAAAAGTGAAAACAGTCTGTCCCAGGAATATTGTTCATTTTTAAAATTAAATGAAGCTAATAAAGTTAGGAAGGATAATTATGGCCTGACTATGATGATGGAATGGTTCTTTGTAACAGCTACTGTAAGTGTCCAAGCTCTATAGAGGGTAGCCAAGATTTGATCCTGTAAAACAACTCAAGAGCAGTTTTACTTGTGACTACTTCCATTATCTTCTACTAAGTGTTTGCAGGATCAGTCACTTAAACAAATCAGATGATCCACATTTTGTCAAATATTTAATACAAAAAAACTGCCGTAGAACAGAGCTAGTGTAGTATGGAACATTCAACCTGAAGACATTTTTTGTCATGTTTATAATTCATTGAAAAAAGGCATTTTGATTGGAAACTACTTCTCAGCTTAAAGCTAATGAGCCAAATTCTGCTCTTAATGTGTACAGCTGAACTGAAATCAAAGGGTGGCTCCTCCTTAAACAGAACAGAATTTGGTCGTGTCACTAGTGAAGTACCAAAGTGAAGACAAGACAAAACAGTGAATGGCTCTTTTAAATGCAATATCCAGGAATGAAATGTTCAATATTTCATATAACGTTATGGGGGTTTTGTGGACCGAGAACATATCTCAGTTTGCAAACATATGTTAGGTTTTCACCAACCTTGCTTGGTTGTTTTGGCTTTGGTTTAATGCTGATGAAGACATCTAATTGTTCCATTAGTTGAGTTATAATCTGTGGTTCTATTTCAATTTCTTCCTTCATATCAAACATCAGCACAAGAGGAAGGCAACCCTGGAAAGTTAAATCCAAATTATCAAGTATCCTTGTACCAAATACAACATTGGCTAAAACACGACAGTCAAAATTTCCTGTCCTGTGTAGCTCAAAATGTTAGCAGATCTGACTGAAATAGTGAGAATGAAATTTTACAAGATCAGTATTACCTCCCACAACACTAACACTCAGAGAGCTTGATAGTTTGAGGTTGCGATGGTTTGTTGAGTAAGAATCTCACCTCCTAGTGAACAAAGATTTAACTCATGGGTTATACACATTCACTACCCAAAATTAAGGATGTTGGAAGGATTGACTTTTGTAATTATGTACTGTCTAATTGCCACAAACTACTGTCAAGAGAATAGTTAGCAGTATCATTATTTGGTCATAACCTTAAAATCATATTTGGGGTGAGAGGAAAAAAGAATTTATAATTGTGAAAAAGAAAATCCCTCTGGATTGTAAAATCTTTAATAAAATTTTCCTTTGCTTCACCTCTGAATAGCTAAATCTGTATTTTCAGAGATTAAGCTGCAACACTTTTGAAATTCAAGAGGTTTTAAAATATGACAACACTGGTACAAGAAAATAATTATCATGTAGAGAGTAGCAAAGGCGTGCTGCATACTGTGCAAAAAAGGAAATAAAACATGATTCTTCACCCCAACAATATCAGTTCTGCATAACCTTACATTTATATTTTCTTTCCAAAGGGTTTCAAAGTCTCCATAGACTATACAAGAATCACTTTATCCACCAAGCAATGGAACCAGGAAAAAAGCAGCAGTTCAACAGAGTAAAACTACACTACTCAGCAGTTTAGAGCAGAAAGTGAAGGCAGAGGCGGGAAGCCAAGCCATTTATTTAGGCATAGAAATATGGAGAGCACTTTCTGAAAATCTTGGCCATAGTATTTTGTCTTATTTGACTCTTTTGCTTTACTACCTTTGCACTTCCCACTTCCAAATTACTTATACTCCATTCCCTTCATTTCTCTAAAACCTAGCACTTCATTTATGAAAATAATATTTTGGTAGCTGGTAGGTGCCCGGCACTTTGAAACATCTGACTACTCACATAGGTGCTTGAATATGGACTTTGCAGCCCTGACTTTAGGCACCCATTTTTTTAAAAAAACCTGGCATACGTTTACTTTTTTATAAAAGACTATATTCAGATAACTAACGGAATGGATAAAAGAAAATACGCTCCAAGTTCACCGAAGTTCAAAAGGGATATTGGGAGAAATGTAAAACAGATAAGAGTGCTTCAAAAATAATAATGCCAAGATGGTCAAAAGTTACAGGTTAGTCCATATAACCAACTCAAGCTTAAGCAAAAAGAAAACTACACTATTTTAGGGGATCAGCTTTGGGAAGACTATGAAAAACAGGTTGACTTCAGAAAGTCATCTTGGCTGAAGAAGCTATAGTCATGAGTAATCAGTCTTTGAAAATAACACATTCAAATCAATAATCCCCACTACAACCCATTTTGTTGTGGTAAGAAAAATGTTGAGCACTTGTCATACTTGGATTTTCCAAGAGCTTTTGTAAAGCCAAAAATGTAATTATTCAATAATCATTTGAATAAACAAATTCAACTAAAGGTCAGGAAAACAAAACAGCCCAAAATTTACAATCTGGAAGTATGTTTTAATAAGCATGTAACATGATTTGGTGGCTGGACTGTAGTTTTGTTATGTTTAGAACACCTGGGGGATGGTATTGGAAAAAAGGAAAAAGCAAATATGCCCAACCAGAAAGAAGCCAATGCTAAATGGGGACGCTTCCACTCCCTCCGCCCAAAAAAGAAGCAGGTTTTTTTCATGGCCCAGAGAGTGTTCTTTGAGGGAGATTAAAGAAACAAAACTAACTTTTCAGTATGAAAAATAAATTAATACTCTAATTTTATGAGCAAGTGGATCATAAATAAAATTATTTTATGCAGTCATTGAAATTAAGTTTCTTGATCTACTGATTAGTGATACTAAATACTGAAATACTGAGGAAAAGAGATGAATAGGAAAAACCAAACAAAACCCCCAGAAGACAACATGCTGAGCTTTTAACTGTTGACTTCTTTAAAAAAAAAAACAACACAACACAACTCTCAACTCAGGATAGCAATAAGTTCTTATTTTGAGTCACAATATACACTTGTTTTCCTTTTATGGTTTGCCATTTACCACTTTCTCATATGGACATTATCTTAGCCATATTTGGGCACTAGAGGTGCATAAAGATCAAAATGTATAAGCTAGTGGCAAAGTGATGTAGTTCTCTGATTAGCACACATGTGGAATGTGGAAGGTTTTCCAAGTCAAAATTTAAGGGTGCCTGCAACTTATATATTAATATAAATCATGGCCTTTTCGGTGAGTAAACTTATGTAAAACTTGTGTTAATGTCAGGTTTATATTAACATTTACATTTAAGAATAATGCAAATTAACTTTTAATACACAAAACGTATGCATCTTATAAAAATGAATGTAATATATGTTGCATTAAAATCTTGTTTGACATGTTTGTGTCACATTAGTACATTTGACACATATGGGAATCAATATAATTAGTTTACATCCACAATATTAGTTTCTCAATTTCATTTTGCGTGTGGTGAATTGCTTTTAAAAGTTATCAATATTACCGTGTAGTCTATCCAATCTTTACAGCCTAAAAGAAACACATATATCGCCTATCTCAAAGGGTTGAGCATATTGATCTCTTGAGGCTTTCGGAATAGCATATCACAAGACCTCTCTCAAAGTTTGATCTCTTTCACTAGTGCTACAATATCCTGCACTGACTAGGACTTCAGTAGTTCACAGGAAGCTTGCATAGGCTACCTATTTTGTCTTTGTTGATTTTAGGGAGCCCTGTAAAGTTTGCTTATAGAAATTGTCAAGGTCAGAGAAATGGCTACATGGGAAAACAGTTCACACTGTTGTATATTTTCCCATCAAATCTATTATTACAAAAATCATGAGATAGTTTCATTGTCTAGCTCAGAGACAACATCAGCACCTATTTGGCCTGCTTCCAGGAAAGATGGAAGTAGCCAATAATAAATCTGACTATAGCTAGACAGCTTCTGGTACCACAGAAGTCTCAAAAATATAGAAATTTGAGTCCACTGAATGGAGCCAAAAACCACCGTGCTGAAATTTATTTTAGAAGCTCCAAGGAATGAATGCAGCTATTTATGCCATGCAGCTGACCAGGTTAAATAAAGTAGTTAAAAACTTTTAAGTTAGTAAAGATCTCTTGTTCCTAATTTTTAATCTCTCTCTCTCTATATATACGCGTACATATATTTAGCTAGTTTCTCCTTTTAAAAATATGTTCAGTGTTGTCATATCACCTAGGAAATATAGGGACTCTAGCATACATTAAAAATGTCCATTCATTTTTTGTAACGCTTGCTTTTAAAAACATGTTATAACTACATGTTTTGTTGTATCGACATTGTCTTTCCCTTGGATCCATCAGTTGCGTGGAGAGGGGGGTTCTGCTGCATGGGCAACAGCTGTTCCTCCATATCACCCTGCCCTGGCTTGCGCCCTGGAGAGGACACTCCAGCTTCGCCTCACAGCGTCAACACAACACGGGAAGCAACAGTTCATTCCCCATGGGCGCATATCCATCGTCTCTCGAGACTAACGGACGCCAACAACAACAAATATAACTACAAAATTGGAAACATAAGTAAATATTTCAAAACATATGGAACAATGCCAAGTTGGACAAACTAAATCTCAATTTTTCCTCAGTTTAGGTCAGTATACTTCTTAAGGGCTATAGACTTCCTGTAGCTCTGAGCATCACTGAAATTACTGGTGTTTTACCACCCGAAAGTTGAATTTTGCAATATTCTAAAAACCTTTCAATAGTTTCTGATCTTCCTTTCCTCCATGCAGCAAAGGGTATTTGAATATTTATACGTTATTCTTATTTATGTTTTGGGGCACTGCTGTCTTCCCTATCTTCTCCAGCTTGAATGACAATGAGAGTAGCATACTTTGAAGCTCACTGATGATATACATAGAATAGCTGTCTCTCAATATTTATAAGGATGTCTATTCAGGAATCAATACACTATTAGATTATACTATTTGTAATATAGATAACCATGTACACATATACACGTGCTCTCTCTAGACATTCTCTCTTCCAGTGCAGATGGAGTATGTATGTTGGGGTGGCAAAGGAAGGGAGAATAGCTCAAAACAGTACAGACATGGGGTTTTAGAAGTTGGCAATATAAGGGCTTGCAATACTTATGTCTCTATAATACAAACTTCATTTTTGATTTGTATTCATGTTTTGTATATATTTATCTAGCGCAAAGAGGTTACATCTACAAGTGAAATTCCTATGTTTTCTGTATGTTAGTCTTGATCATATGGTTATTTTTTGTCACATGAGATACAAACAAACTCCAATCATAATGCACACAGTCTTGGCAGTCACAGCTCTAGATCATACCCCATACCTCTCGTAGATGCCTCTATTAAACTCAGAAACTATGACTAACGTAAAGATAAAGAACACTATACTAAAGATTATGTTTACTATGAAGAGCTTAGCATTCAAGCCTTAAAACAAACTCACTAGTGATAGCTGTAACTAACTGTAAAACTTGAAAACATTAAGCAAAAAATGGCTAAAGAGATTGTGATGATGTGGCTAGTTGAATCAGTTATTTCATTTTAAAAAACCGAACTCATTTTATTCTCAGTGAGGTGAAACACAAATATGCCACTTGCAGAAATAATGATTAGTTACTAAACACCTTCACCTAATGTCTATTAATTACTTGAAACCCACTTGTGTCACCATATCAGAGTTCTATATCAGTCCTAAACTCCAATTGTCACTGTTGTTAGACGAATACTGTTGTTCTTAGTATTACAAGACCAGCTACAGGCCAGAGTCAGCCCGCACAAGAGGCTCATTAAGATAATACCTGTAAAAACCTGTAAGATAATACCTGTAAAAACGAAACAAATATTCCCCCAATATGGTTAGCTTTGTTAAAGAGATAGTAGTGCTAATTAGAACTGGCCAAAGCTCAGGAAGATTTGGTTTGCAAGGGATATTGTTATTCACAATACTGCTTTTGTTCTGATTTGGCGGGGGGGGGGGGGGGGGCAACTTTCTCGGTGAAACTGAGATCCCCAATAATTTTGTTTAAAGAACACTGAAATATGGTGTTCCTGAAACACAATAGGAAATTAACATTCCTGTCTCCATAACAGTGAGCCTGATTGGGTTCTCAGGGTTGCTAGGCTCCCTCCTCCAGACAGAGTTCCAGCTCCAGACTGGGCTCTCCCAAGGATGCTGCTATAGAGCATGGACCTTAGCAGCCCCAAGAGTCCTGGCAGTAACCATGGCACCTGCTGTGGAGTAGGAAGCCTGCCACCTGCAGACTCCTGGCTCCAGGGGATGGTAGGCTCCATGCCTCAGTGTCGGGTGCTTGCCGTCCCCCTGAGCTGCAATAGAAGCCTGTCTGTTTCTTGGTGTGTAATGGATTCAGAACAAAATGTTTTGGTCCAGCAAATTGGCATTTTCCAAAGAAACTGTGTTTCACTGGAAAATTTCTGACAGTTCTGCTGCTAATGTAGTCGACAAAACTAAAGAATCTAGAACCTGCTAGGATGTAAGCAAGTGTCTCCAACGTATCTGATCATCTGTACTTCCAAGGAAACCTGACCTAAAAAAAGATCATTTGGTCCAGACATATGCTAAGCAACCTCTCGCACTGGTTCCAGAAAAGCTGCCCACGAGATGGAAAAAAAGGTGGCTGGACATTAATGGGAGAAAAGAACTGCTTATCTCAATTTCTGCCTTCTAATCAGTAACATCACCACCATAACCAATTTTAATTATGTAATTCATATTAGCAACGCATCTTTTATCATGACAGTTTATATCTGATTTAATCAACAGATGTGTTATATGACAACTACAGTTCATAGAAACTATTTTATAAGACATACTGTCAGAATAAGCGTGCGCATCTCAATCAGTATTCTGTTATGTAAATAAATATTATTTCTTCTGCTCCAATACAGAAAGTCATTTGCATTTGGATGATAAATACACAAGAACTGGTGGTATTTTCTTTTAGTTATTTGACATTTTTCATACAGATGTCACTGAAATATTTACCATGAGATATTGTCTGGCAAGACAGACTGACTCAATAGTGCCCTGGAGGTAGACAGTGGATTTCTTTTGTGGGTTACTGGGGTCAGGGAAGTGGATCTGAGCACCAGTTCTCTGCATGATATGTTTGATGTTACTGCCATTTCGACCCATCATAAAGAGATGATGCTGTGCTGCAATATCTAGCTGCGTGCTCACAGGGATTGCAGAGGCCAGACTACCAGCCAGGTGTTCCAGAAGCATGGCTGTTCCTTCCTACAGACAAATAGGAGAAAATACATTAGAGAGAAACAACCAAAACTGCACAGTGGTGGATACAAAATTAAAATTTCATCAGATTACATTTGCTTTAGACACCACACATTTCACATTCCAGAATAAGTAAGCAGCAACATATATAGGATTTACTAAAGTAAAAAAAAAAAAAGCAATATACAATTTTGTTTAAAATCAAGTTAACCTGTAATTCAGAAAGAGTTAGACTGTACCTAACTTTTCTTGAACTGCATCTGAACTCCACTGAACTCAAAGGAAGTTAGGTGCTTTGGAAAATCCCATTGGGTTCCTATCTGGTTCTTTAGGTACCTAAATACCTTGAAAAATCTGGCCTTTAATGTCTTGGTCTCAGTCCTGCCCCTCGTTCCACACAGGTGGAACCTGTGCCCACATGCAGTCACTCTGAAGTCAATAAGGGTACATCTGAATAAATCTAATTGCAAGATTTGACCCTTGTTTTGGTCTACGAAGCCCTAATTGACTTGAGACCTACCTACTTGACACCATCTTCTCTCTCTGTACCATACTGCCACAGCTGTCATCCACAGAAGGACTCAAGCTGGCGCTCCCTTGGTTTTAGCTTAAAAGTCTGTTAGCAACTTGTCCCGAGTGATTGGCCCCTCCCATGACTTTTGAAATCACTGTTTCCCCCTTTGTCTGAAATAGCCCAAATTTGTTGACCTTTAGGGTTTATTGCAAGTCCACCTATTTAACCAGGCATTTGGGGAGGACTCAGGTATGTGGGGGTTAGGATTTGTTCATTGGTTTAAATGTTTTGCTTAATTGCTGTTTTTGGTGGTAGGTGAGATTGGCCACTGCTCTGGTATAGCTGTTTTTAATTTTGGTTTGCGATATTAACCATTTCTCAGAGTGCCTAAAGCCTGAGTAAAGTCTCTGATATATTTAAAATTTAAACTGAAGTAAACATATAAAATTAGGTTTCAAACTGAAAATGTTTTTCTGTACATACTGTGACGGGGCAAGGCCAGATGGCTATAGGAAAGTAGTCCTATTGGGATCCGGGAAGTGGGCGGAAAGGATCCCCCTCTCCAGCCTAAGGGGAGGGATCCACAGGACCTGGATACCAAGTGATTCCGTGGGACAAAAAATGAAAAAAACAGGAACGGGAGTGCGGTCAAACGGTCAAACGAAGTGAACCAGATGGGGACACCGAGCAGAGAACCTCGGACAGCGCCCACTGCTCCTCAAAGGCGTCAAGGGAGCCAGTGGACGCTGCCCAGAGGAACTCTGCCCGGATGCGTGAACGAACAGAGGATCGAAAATAGGCCCCACAGTCACAGGAGCCTCCATCGGCCAACCTCCTCCTCACCCTGGTTTTGTAGATAGCCAGTTTAGCTAGGGCCAGGAGAAGGTTGACCAGGAGGTCCCGCGACTTCGTGGGACCGCGGATTGGAAGTGCATAAATAAAAAGGTGAGGGGAAACGTGCAACCAAAACCTCAACAAAATGTCTAAGAGGAGCCGGAACAGGGGCTGCAGCCTGGCGCACTCCAGATAAATGTGTGCCAGGGTCTCCCTCACGCCGGAAAAGGGGCAGGTGTCGGGGATAGGGGTGAACCGTGCCAAGTACACGCCCGTGCTCACGGCTCCGTGAAGGAGCCGCCAACTGACATCCCCGGCGGGCCTTGGGACTAAGGAGGAGTAAAGGCTGGCCCACCGGGGCTTCTCACCCTCTAGAGGTGGCAGGAGGTCCCGCCATTTCGCATTGGGGTGGGACGTGAGGGTGAGGAGATGAAGGGTGTGGAGCACGAGCGTGTATAGATGTTTCCTCAGCGCGGTCTGGAAGCAGACCGGCTGCAGTTCGTGCAGCCGGCTTGCGGTGAAGGGACAGGGGACCCGGTTGGGTCCACGGGGCAGGGGCCCAATAAAAAGGTCCGGAGGGCTTGGGGTGAAGGGAGGGCGGGGCGTACCCTCTCGCAGGACCCGGTCGAGGTAAACCCGAGCAGCGGGCGGCAAAGCGGCCTTCACCTCCTGAAGTACCCGCCAGGGAGTACAAGGTCTGGAGAGCCCCATGCGCTGAGCGAGCGTCAGGGGATCCAGCCAGTCTCCCCGGTCATAGTCCAGGAGGTCTCCGACCCTACTGACTTCTGCCAGGAACAACCTCTGGCGCACCGAGGGGGACTCCGCCACCTGCACACGGAGCTGGGGGTTGTGTAGCAGGGGCTCCACAAGGAAATCTGCCCCCTCGGTGGCCGCCACGGACCTGGTTGCTGAGAATAGCTTCCAGGTCCAGAGGAGGTCCTAGTAGAAGACCGGCAGCCCAGAGAGGTCTCGCGGAAGACCTCTCGGATGGAGATAAAGGAGCTGCCGGTCGTATCGGAGCCCTCGGAAGCGGCGTAGGAAGGCGTGCGCCAATATGCTCCACGCCGGACTACCTGCACCATAAAGGAGCCTCTGCAGGGCCTGGAGACAGAAGACATGGACCTGAGTGTGTGGACACTTCAGGCCCTGCCCACCCTCCTCCAGAGGAAGATGGAGAACCCCTGCAGAGACCCAGTGCAGTCCTGACCAAAAGAACTCCAGAATCGACGTCCGGAGGTTGGCCAGGAAACCCGGGGCCGGGACCAGGGTGTTGAGCCGGTACCAGAGCATGGACAGGACTAAGTGATTGATTACCAGTGCTCTCCCTCGAAAGGAGAGGCACCGGAGTAGTCCTGTCCATCTCCGGATCTGCTCTGTCACCCTGCCCTCTAAACCTTGCCAGTTCTCCGGCGGGGACGGATGCGTGGCAGAAAGGTAAACGCCGAGATAGAGCAGCGGACCCGCGCTCCACCTGATGGCCTGAAGCACGGGTGGGAGGGAGCTCGCCTGCCACCCGTCCCCTACCACCAGGCCAGAGCTCTTGACCCAGTTGACCCGGGCAGAGGAGGCCGTCGAGTAGATCGCCTGGCAAGCCTCCACCCGCACCAAGTCGCCCGGGTCCTGGACCACGAGGAGCACATCGTCGGCGTATGCCGACAGGACCAGCCACAGCTCCGGCTCTCAGAGCACCAACCCCGTCAACCTTCTGTGGAGGAGACAGAGGGCTCGATCGCCAGAGCGTACAGCTGGCCCGAGAGGGAGCACCCCTGCCGTACTCCTCGCCCGAAACTGACCGGCTGGGTCAGGGTCCAGTTGAGCCTGACCAGACACTCTGTGGAGGCGTACAGCACCTGGAGAAAACCCACAAACTGGGGTCCGAAGCCAAACACTCGCAGAGTGCTCAGGAGGTACCCGTGATCCACCCTGTCGAACGCCTTCTCCTGATCCAGGGACAGGAGGGTGAACGACAGACCATCCCTACACCCAAGCTCCAAGAGATCCCGGTCCAGATACAGGTTGTCGAGGATGGTGCAGCCCTGGACGGTGTAGGTCTGGTCTGGGTGGACCACGTCCGCCAGCACGGACCCCAGCCGCAGCGAGATGGCCTTTGCTACGACTTTATAGTCCATGCTGAGGAGCGAGACGGGACGCCAATTCCATAAATCGCGGAGGTCCCCCTTCTTCGGCAATAAGGCAAGCACGGCTCGCCTGCACGAAAGAGGGAGGACCCCGTCCTGCAAGGACTCGGCGCAGACGGTAACAAGGTCTGGGCCGAGGACATCCCAGAACACGCGGTAGAACTCCACGGTCAGCCCGTCCAGTCCGGGAGATTTATTAGTTGGCATGCGACGGAGGGCTTCCGAGAACTCGGCCAGAGTGAGAGGCAGCTCTAGCCGGTCTCGGTCGCCCATGCTGACCGTAGGGAGTTCGTCCCAGAGCACTCTGCAAGCGTTAGGATCGGTCGGATCCGGGGAGAAAAGGCTCGCGTAGAAGGCCCTGGCCCTCCCACACATCTCCGCTGGATCCGTGAGGGGGGTGCCATCTTCTGCAAGGAGGCAGGTGACGTGTTTCTTAGCCCCCCTCTTTTTCTCCAGGGCGTAGAAGAAGCGGGAGCCGTGATCAATCTCCTGAAGGAGACGGATGTGGGATCGAATGAAGGCGCCCCGGGCCCGATGATCTTCGAGTTCCCGGAGCTCCTCCCGCTTCTCCCGGCACGCCCCACAGAGGGATGGAGCCTCAGGGCTGGCGGCCAGACGCCTCTCCAGCTCTAAGACCTCCCGTTCCAACTGCTCTATCATCGCATCGCTGCGCCCTGGGTGTAGTCACGGCAGAAGAGCCGGGCGTGCACCTTCCCTAGATCCCACCATCGCCGCGCCGATGGAAAGGCGCGCCGCTGCCCTCGCCAGGCCAGCCAGAATTCCCGGAAGGACACCACGAAGCCCACATCCTCCAGCAAACTGTTATTAAAATGCCAATAGGCTGACCCCGGCCTCTCCGCGCAGAGAGAGGCCTTCACGGTAGCGAGATGATGATCAGAGAACGGGGCCGGCCGGACACTGGAGGAGTGGGCCCGCGAAAGGTGAAAACGCGATAAATAGATGCGGTCCAACCGGGAGTGGCGCGACCGATGCGCCTCCACCCGGACAAAGGTGAAGGTCGAGATGTCGTCTGGGTGGTGGTCGCGCCAGACGTCCACCACGGAGTGATGTTCGACAATCTCCCTGAGGACGTCCGCGGCGGCTGGGCACTGCTCGATCCCCGAGCGGTCCCGCTCCTCAAGGGTGTTATTAAAGTCCCCGCCCAGGACCAGGCACTCGCGAGGATCCAAGGTGCCGAGGAATGTGGACGCCTGCTGATAGAAACGAAGCTGTTCCAGGCCCGATTTCGGGGCATAGATGTTGACGAGATTGACCATGAGCCCCTCCATACGGACCCGTAGGTGCAGCAGGCGGCCCGGCACAACCTCGGCAACCCCCAGCACCTCAGGCCATAGGTCGGGGGAGAACAGGGTCGCCACACCAGCTCGGCGAACAGAGAGATGGCTGAAGTAGACTCTGTCCCCCAATTCCAGCCGTCAGCTGTCTTCGGCGGCTGGATCCATATGGGTCTCCTGCAAGAATACTACAGAGTACCCCCTCTCCCAAAGGAAGGAGAGCACCTGGCTCCTGCGGAGACCCATCCTACAGCCCCGGGTGTTCAATGTTACAAAGTGGATGGGTGCCATGAGGAGGGCTGGGGGGGATCCTTGCCAGCAGGGTCGCTCACAGCCCCCGTCGGGCCGCGTAACAATCCGTGACCCACCCCGTAGGTGAGTAGTGAGTCACGGAAAAGGCGGACCCGTTGGTAGGCCGCGGCGGCCTGCTTCCCAGTCCTTTTACCCTCCCCCATGAGGGCCCTCGCGGCCCGGAGGATTTGGTGGAAATCCCATCGCTGGAGAGCGAGCTGTACTTTGTTGCGGGAGCCCTGGACGTCCTCCAGGAACTCCCGCAGCTCCTCTCGCAGCGTATGGGGGGCTGGGGTTACTGGCTCCCGGCTATCTAAAGAAGGGGCCCCTGGCACAGCCCCATGGCCCACTGAAACGGACAGGCAAGGGGCGGACCCTCGACGCAGCTCCTGCTGGGCCGGAGCCTTAGGGTCCACTCCGAAATTCGGCTTAGAGGGGGGAGGCGGCGGAGGGAGAAGAGCAGCCCCCGGTGGGTCGGGACGAGGAAATACTGGAACCGCTCCCTGGGGGTCATCCTCCGAGAAGGGGAGCGAGACAGCCCCAGGGGCGGCAATGTCATCGTGGGAGGTGGAGGAGATTGGGACGGTATCAGGGGCGGGGCAGGGATCAGGCATGGGGGCCGGGCGGGGGTCAGAAGTAGGGGCAGGGAGGGGGTCATGGGCAGGGTCAGGTTGAGGAACATACAGGATCCTGAGCCACAGGAGCTGGGCCACTGGGAGGTGGCCCCTCTTGGTGTGGCTCAGGGATCTGGGAATTGGGAAGGGGACACCCTGCGATGCCGGGCTCTAGGGTGATGGCTTCTGTAACAGCCACGGCATCAGGAGGTGGACAGATATTTGCAGGGTCCCCGCCTGGGAAGGAGAACTGTTGTCCCACCCCAACGAGGGGTAACCCCTGGGATTCGGGTCCTGGCCGCAGGGCACCGGCCGTCACTTCAGGAGGCTTGGCGGCCGTCAGCGGGGTGCCACTAGCGACCGGGCAGGTGGAAGAGCCCAGGGGATCCTCGGAGGTGGGAGCAGAACCGGTGGTCAGGGGGAGGGAGTATGGGGAGAGGGGGGAAAAGGAGCACCGGGGTGAGGTCGTTGAGATCGAGGCTCGCTGGTAAAGGGTCGTCCTCCCCCTGGGTGATTGGCGTCAGACCCAGGGCCTCGATCTCCTCATAGATGGAGGTCAGGTCACCTTCTGCCACCCCAGGGTTCTCCCCGCCGGCACCCGAAGCGATACTCGGGTTGGGGCCCGCAGGGTCGACAATTGGGAAAGGGGCAGAAGGGGCTCTATCGGGGTTTCCGAGGGAGGGGTGGTAATACCTTCCGGTGCTGCCACGTCTTCCCCAGCCGGTACTGGTGGACAAAAGCCACTCTGGGGCAAAGCGGGAGGCTCGGTATCGGAGCCCCCCTTCCTGGTCTTCCGGGGGGCTTCTGCATCAGTGGAAAGGAGCGGGGCTCGAGCCTTCCGCTTGCCCCGCTTCCCCTGTACTAAGGCCCAGCCCTCCATGGCAACATCTGGGGGTTGGCTAGCAGGGATCGGGTCGGGGGGTGGGAGGGATCTCTTAGGGACTTGAGGAGATAGTGGTGGGGCAGCATAAGGGAGAGAAAGGTCTCCCTGGGGCGGGCCCTCTCCCACGTCCGGCGGTATCCCTGCCTCACCCTCCTCCACAGGCCTCGTCAGACTGTTCGCAGTGGGCCTCTCCCGCTTGTCTGGGTGCACTGCGGGAGGTACTCCCAGGGCCTGAGTGGGAGCAGCGGTGGACTGGGAAGGAGGAGGGGCGGCTCTGGGCACCGGGCATTCAGGGGCGCCGGCGAGGACGGGGCTGACGCCCTGCCGGGGCTCAGGGGTCTCGGATGCTCCTCCTTGCCGGGCCAAGGGACAGTCCCTCCAGACGTGCCCCATCGCCCGGCAGAGGTAGCACCGGGCCTCCCCTGTAGAATAGTACACCCGGTAATGGGCCCCTTGATAGGGGAGCATAAAGGAGCCCTCGAGCGCCTCCCCATCACGTGCCGCCGGCGGCATTTGGAGCTGCACCTGCCGGCGGAACGAGAGGATGTGAGGGAGGGCGGGGTCTTTGCAGCCCAGTGGGAGAGGGCTGATTACAGAGATGGGTCTCCCCAGGGCGGAGAGGGCGGGCAACAGGGCGGCATTGGGGAGGAAGGGAGGGACGGAAGTGAGGACTAGGCGGACGCCCAAGTCCTCCAGCGGCTCTAGTGGGACGAACATGCCCCCCACCGCCAGGCCCTTCTCCACCGCCTCTTGGGCCGTGGCCTCCGATGCTAGGAAGAAGACTACCTTCCCGTAAATTTTGGAGGCTGCTACGATGGCCATGGGCCCCACCACCCTTGCCAACGCCCGCACATAGGTTTCTACGTGGGGCGAGGCGGGTACCAGGAGGCAACGGACGCCGTGCCTCCTGGTCAAGGTGGGAAAGGGGCCCCGGCCGCTATAGATGGTAGCTGAGGCGGTGGGTGGGTTAGGTGATGTTGCGGCAGGTGGGGGGGCTGCCGCCACCTGGGCGTACGCTCTGGGGGCCGGGACACCCGCAGAGCTGGTAGAGGGAACAGCAGGGAAGGATACCCCGGACGGTGGAGGGGCCGCAGCAGTAGTGGCAGCCTCTGCCATGGAGGGCCTGGCCTTCAGCGCGGGGCCCTTACCCTTCTTTTTACCCTGGCCCTTCCTGCTGGCTGGGGGGGCTCCCCCAGAATCAGGGGGGGGCGAGGGATGTGGCAGCAGCGGAGGTCTCTTCAGTGTCCGCCGCTGCCGGTGCCCCAGCGGGGGCGAGAGCAGGTGGTTCGGCGGTGGAGGCTAGGGAGGGTGACGGGGGAACAGGCAGAGGAGGGGCGGCCGTGCCGTCTGGAGGGGCTCCTCCCTCCATGTCGCCTGCCATGATGAGCAGGGGGAGAAGGGAAAACACCTGAGAAAGAAAGGGGAGGGGAAGGGGGAGTGGGTCGACCACTCCTCCCCGCTAGACTGCAGGCAGGGGAGGAGGGCATTGGGGGGGGTGGGGGGGCTGGATTTGGGGAGGGTTATCAAGGATTTGTGGGGGATCAGTCACCGACTCAAGGTAGGAATTCCGGCTCCTCTATCTACACTAAGGAAGGGAACATATCAGCACGGGGGTGCAGTGAATCAAGGGGAAACTCAAATAGGGGAGTGGCACAAGCGCATGGGAGGGGGCATGGGTGCACGAAGGCGGGGGTCAATCAGGGCAAATGGAGCTGCAGGGGAGGGGGACAATCATAGAATCATAGAATCTCAGGGTTGGAAGGGACCTCAGGAGGTCATCTAGTCCAACCCCCTGCTCAAAGCAGGACCAAACCCAATTAGATCATCCCAGCCAGGGCTTTGTCATGCCTGACCTTAAAAACCTCTAAGGAAGGAGATTCCACCACCTCCCTAGGTAGCCCATTCCAGTGCTTCACCACCCTACTAGTGAAAAAGTTTTTCCTAATATCCAACCTAAACCTCCCCCTCTGCAACTTGAGACCATTACTCCTTGTTCTGTCATCTTCTACCACTGAGAACAGTCTAGATCCATCCTCTTTGGAACCCCCTTTTAGGTAGTTGAAAGCAGCTATCAAATCCCCCCTCATTCTTCTTCAGCCCCTTCAATCAGGCTGGAAATGGGGCAGAAAATCGAGGGGTTAGCTACAGGGCTGGGGCGGGGCTAACAAACAAAGGCTGTAGCAGGAAAAAGGTCGGGGCAGGCAACTAAACTGAAGCTGGCAAGGGGCTGGGACAAAAAAAAGGGGGGTCAAACAGCTGCAAGGGGCAGGTAGCAAGGGGCAAGGCAAGGGGCGTGCTGCTGGGAGGAGGTCAGTCCAGGGGGAATGGTGGGTGGGGGGCCACGTGCACCCACGCGCGCTTGTACAAAATCAATGTTGGGCTGGCTGCTGCTGCAGGCCCAAAACGTGGAAACGGGCTCGGCAAGCCAAACAAGCAGCTGAGTCCAGAGGCAGAAACCAGGGCGGATGGTGAGCAGCCAGCAGAGGTGGTGGAGGGGGCAGGGGTGGTGGTGGGGGTTGTGGGGGGGGGGCACAGATGAACCTGGGGGCAGGCTCCACGCCACACCCCGTGTCCCTACAAACACAGTCAATACTCCCACCACTAGAGCACAGTTCGAAAAAATACTCAGTTTTTGGAGGCCCCCTCCATGGTGGTCTGCAGAAACACTGCACGCTCCTTCAGCAGCCGACGGTCTTCCGGGTCTTCTTCCTCTGGGTTCCAGCAGCTTCATGGCAGCAAATACAGCAGCAGCAGCTGCTCCAGCAACTCCAGGCGGTGGTCCAGTGGCCAGGCAGGACCCCTCACAAATGGTGGTGGTGGTGGTCACAGCAGTGGCTGGAGCAGGGGTCTCTCACACTCCTCCTGTGGGGAGAGGGCCAGCAGGCCCCCTCCCCCCTCAAGGGGCTGCTGCAGCAGCAGGAGTAGCAGCGACCAAGGTGTTGGGGTGGGCGGGGGGTTCAGCTGCCAGCCAGCCAGCAACCAAAGAGTAGAGTAGTGGGAGGGGTGTCTGGCCCAGCCAGAGGAGTAGCTGGAGCAGCAGCAGCAAACAGCAGCTGGGAGGGCCCAGGGCCTAGCAGCAGCCCCAGCAGCGGAAGCAGGAACTACAGCCCTCTACTTCCCTCTTCGCCAGATGGCTATAGGAAAGGAGTGGGAGATAGAGATAGTAGCCCCAGGCTAAACAAATCCATGGTACCAGAATAAGTAAATGGAAGCTGCTCCAGGTTAATCAAGACACCTGGGGCCAATTAAGAACTTTCCAGAAGGCAGGGAGGTTGATTGAGACACCTGCAGCCAATCAGGGGCTGGCTGAAACTAGTCAAAAGCCTCCCAGTGAGTCAGTAAGGCGCACATGACAGGAGCTGTGGAAGGAGGTTGCGTGCGAGGAGCTGGGAGCAAGAGGTACTAGGAGCTGAGAGTGAGAAGGCGTACTGCTGGAAGATCCTGTGGTGAGGATAAAGAAGGTGTTGGGAGGAGTCCATGGGGAAGTAGCCCAGGGAGTTGTAGCTGTTGTGTAGTTGTTCCAGGAGGTACTCTAAACAGCTGCAGTCCACAGGGCCCTGGGCTGGAACCCGGAGTAGAGGGCGGGCCCGGGTTCCCCCCAAACCTCCCAACTCCTGTCACAGGAGGAGTTGATCTGGACTGTGGGTTCTACCAGAGGGGAAGATCTCTGAGGCAAACAAAAATCCGCCAATAAGCGCAGGACCCACCGAGGTACAGGAGGAACTGTGTCACAACACACAAATCCTATTTTATAAAAAACCCAACACCCTGAAACATTTAAGATCAGTACGTCCAAATTGTTAAAAGCTATAACAATAAATGCCTTCCTGATCAACCAAGGTATTGCAACAAGACACCATTTAAGCAACTAAGTTTTTACACTTTTAGGATATCTGGAATAACTTTCGTTAAATGTATTACCTTCACAGCACTAGTATTATTCTGTGACCCTCTGACAATGACAGTAGCACCGTACACTCGAGAACGTTGTTTAAAGGAAACTGAAATGTTATAAGTCTGTGATATATGCTGAATCGTGGGAGAATTAGGATCTGGGATGGGTTGAAGAATTCCAGCTATGGGTAATTCAAACATAAGTACCAAAGGAAGCAGCTCCTAGAGCGAGATTGAGAAAAAAAACACAGCATGTATTCGAAGCACAATCACATTTACTCAGCCTACCACAATTTTAATAAAAATTCAGAATTTTCTGTCACTCCGCTGCGATAACATTTAGAATATCTACAGTCTCCCTGAGCTTTCTTTATGGAATCTTCAGTTTGTTGACATCATCCAAGGCAAGTTATTTTCTATCACAAACAAATGGAAAAAATTCATTACCTTGTTGGGGAAAAAGTGTGAATGTCATACATTGTTAGAAAAATTGCAAAAAAGCTACGTCAGAAAAAACAAAAACAAAAAACCATGGCATTCCCACACTCTTCTATACTTACATACCATATATTGAGCAACATTTGTGAAAATTCATGCAGGGATCTTGCTCCATAGTGGGATGGCTGGGGTTAGAAAAACAATGACTTTTTATGGAAAAGTCCTATAAGTCAGGGTTTCTGTCACAACCATCATAGCCATCAAACATACAGCCTTAATATATGTCTAAGTATAGAACATTAAAATGTTTATAATATGTCATATGGTTCAAAATACAGTTGTGTGAGATACATATAAAATCAAAAGAGATTGAGTGTTATGATGGAGGAAATGAGTGCAGAATGTGATTGGTGGGGATGGATTTATTTTGCTACAGTCCATCACATTAGTTACACCTACTGCATATAATAGTTAAAATTCAATCAAAGGCAACTAAACTACCTCTGCAGAGGGAGAATTTACCACATAATTTCTAGTAGAAGGACTTCAAGATCAAATCTGGTTTATATAGCTGACACTAAATTCAGGCTTTAAATCAGTTTAGGTAACATAAGATGACGTAAACGAGAGTCGCTTCGGTGTTTTGTAGTTTGTCCACATGGATGCTAACATTCTTAATATATTTGTAACACATGTGTACACACAACTCCTATGCCCTTTATTCTTATTTTGTATTATTTTAAATCTGCTAATTAAAAAGATTAAACAAAATGAATGAATGTTCATTGTAAATATTGCTGACATTATTTTCTTGCAATATTGGGTTTTATGATATGATCTGCATAGGGACCACAACACAGAGCCTGTCAATCCGAGAATACTCAGAACTTAACTATCATTTCCCACTCCTATCCCCCAACTTCTTCCATCTTCAGTGTCTTTGAGATGTGAGTTATGGAAATGCACATTTACCCGTATTCTAACTCTCGCAGACTCCACTCCAGCTGGCTGTCCTGCAATAGACACCTGAAAAAGTCAGAACACAGACAACATAGTATCAAGTTTTCATATAAAGTATTTGAAAAATCCCCAAATATTTATGTTATTTTTGATATGTATTGTACTTCTGTTGGTGTAGGCATTTTTTAAAACAGTAGTTGAAAACTAAATCCCTCCAGTAAAGGGTTACTTTTGTATATTGATTTTTATGCTACAAACTCTTACAACATGCTGAAAATTTTGAATACTGGAAGAAACTATAATCAAAATTCAACATAGCCATTTAGAACGAACCCTGCAATTATTGTTCTGCAAGAGTATATTAGTCCTTAAGGTTAATATTGAACATATAACAATATACTTTTTAAAAATGACATCCTAAGTTGCCACTGGGAGTTTTATTGAACATGCCACTTAAAAAAAGCCTGAATAAATAATTAGTATGCTATAATGACAGACTGAAAAGTAAAAATTTCCTTTAAATTTGGTATTGTAGAACAGCAAGATTCTTTTCGTTATTTGTTATTATAATTCAACAATCAACCTTCACTCTAATAAACATAAAGTTGAACTGCTTTCATCAGATGCTTTCATTTTTGTTAGACATCTACAAACTTTAGTTTCTACATAATTTGTAACATGCCAAAACCACTCAGAAATGTTAAAAATAAATAAAAATCAGTAATCCAGATGCCCTGCTTCTCTACCACTTCCTTATAGTGAATGATTGTCCTCTGAATATTTGAAAGAATTTGATAAACACATCACTAATTGTCCCTGTCTATTCATAAAGGAGAACCTTTTGCAAAAACAGATTTTCTTTTAGTCTACCTAGAATAATTCACTGATTTCCACACATGATTTAGATATGAAGACTTAATTTTCATAACCATCAATGTATACAAGCCAGGCAAAAAATAATTAAACCAAAAATAATTATATAATACCTTACAAATGGAATAAGCAGCTTATATTAATAAGCATATATACTCAGACTTTAAGGCCAGAATGGGACCATCATGATCATCTACTACTTTGCCTTGTCCCCTGAATCAGAGTCAGTGACTCTTGTTCTTCATCTCTGTAACAGAGCACAGCTGCCCTTCTGGCTCCTTCCTCTGCTGGGCTCAGATGAAGTCACTTATAGAGCCTTGGGTTCTGAAACCACTGGTGCTTTTATTTACAAGTTTGTGCTCCTACCACCTTCTCACTATACAGCTTATACAGCTCTGGGTTCCGTGTGTGTGAACCCAGGAGGGAAGGGCTTTCTCCCAGTCTGCACTCCCTCACTCTCCTCCATCCTGGCTTCCTTCTTCCCAGACTCTTATATTACCCTGGGCTAATTGGGCTGGCAGCTGGCCCTCATTCCCCAATTAGGGCAGGTTCTTTCCAGCCAGCTCCACTTTATTCACCTAAATGGGGCTGGCATGGCAGGGGGCTGATGCTGCAGTCTTTCTAATCAGCACCCTGTCACAATTTCCAAGCATTCTTGTCAAGTGCATCTTCCAAGCTGAGATCGACCTTCATCATCATCCCAAACCACCCTTTTCTAGGTCTTTCCCATGGTCTTTGTACTGTGGCTACTAGCTATTGTACTTTCTGGTCAACTTACCCCTTATCTCGTCACCTCACATGATCCAGCCATCTAAGTAGATGCTCCCTCCGCTTTCCCATGATGAGGGCTTCCTGTATCATAGCTCGTACTATCAGCTCTTGTCTTACCCGGAATCCATCTGAACATTCATTTTGGCAGTGGAAGAAGTTGTTCTTCTCTCTTCCTTATTGGCTAGCATTCTGACTCAAATGTCATAGTGGGCCTAATCACGATCTTATATACTTTGGCCTTTAGTTTATTTGGCATATTCTTATTGCAGAAAATTCCTGTCTACTCCCTCCATTTACAACACACACTCTTCATGTGGCTTTGTCACAGAGCACTGAAGCCTAACAAATGGGTCAGCACTCTGATCACTGTGGCCTCAATTAGTTCCCCCGGTTACAGTTGACTGAGGAAATAGGGAGGAATTAGTTAATCAGACAGAGAGGCTGGATGAGTTAAGGAACTAATAGGCTCATCAGATGACTAGCTTGAAAAGAGGCAGGAAGGAAGTGTTGCGAAGTAGGGGGCAGGGAGGGAGACCTCTTTTCCTCCCAGGACCCTGATAAACAGGGGCTGAAGAAAATCGGCTCATAAGTATTAGATCTGTTGTATTGCACTGTACAGGAGTTGCTGGAGGGAACCTGAATAAATCATACAAAGAGGGCACAAAAGAAGAGAGTCTGAATGGTTTCTGTGGTGATCAAGGACAGGGAAGAATCTATGCCCTATTACAAGCTCCTAACCTCTGCATGCACATTCCCATCATGGCTCAACAATGAACTGTGGCATCTAAATTGTTGAACAGACTAACTCTATACCACCTAATTTTACTGGCTTCTCAGTGTCCCTCTCAATGAAGCATCACATATTCTGTCTTTTGTTGGCTGATTTGTAAGCCATTTTCGTCTAATGCAGCCCTCCAGGGGCCTCCTTCTAAACCCCTTTCCGGTGTGTTATCTTCATGGGACAACATGCTATCAGCAAGAAGCAGGCTTTGTGGAGCCTCTCTCCTAATCTCCTACATCAAGGTGTCCATTCTAATCACAAACACGAATAGTGATCCTTGATGTAGACCTACTCTCCCAGAGAATGACTCACTGTAGCCACAGTTGCTTCTCATTGTTCTTCTGCTACCTTCATACCTGTCCATGATAGTCTGAAGCTGCGTCTCCAGCAGATTGTGTGACTGCAGGCACCACCATAACAATTCTCTAGGAATATATATTGTAAAATATAAATAAAATTAAATACTTACTTGGTTGCTCTTTTCTGCTTGGTTATTCCTATTTGAGTCTGGAAAATGGATGTGACATCCGGTTTCTTCCATCACTTTTTTAATGTTATTGCCACCTTTGCCAATCACATGAGAATGTTCTGTATGTGAAACGTCCATCTTCAGAGTGACTCGATTACTCTAGAGGGAAAAACATCTCTTTATTATTGGATTCTTCAGTGTGGAATAGCTTAACATCAATATTTTGCAGTAAATTACATTTACAAAACTATATTATAAACAGTTAGGTCACCAAAATATTTTTAAAATGGCTTACTGTCCATTGAATTAAGATTTGTTTAATACTGGAACTTTATATTTAATTGCTAAAACATGAATATTTTCTTTCTGATAAGGAAATCAGTGTGGACCCAAATACATTAGGCTCCTATACGACCTGTTTCACAAATGGAAAAACATTTTTAAAGAAAGGTGGATGAGAGTTGCACTAGACTAAGAAACATCAACAGAAGTATTGATGCGTGTCACAGTTTACTCAAGGTAAAATGTACTTTTTAGTTTTCAAACATCCAGATTAAGAGGTAGAAAAATAGTGTTTTAATTCTCTTAAATTAAGACTTAGCTTTCAGATTTCAGAATTCTCATTATATGGTTCTTTTTTGGTTGAGTCTATCATTCTGCCATTTAAAATAATGCATCAAGTAGTTTGATGCAAATATTTTTTTTAAATCTAAACGCAAAGAGAGGTCTCATTCTCTAGTAAGCAACGTGGTTTAATGAAATAATGTTTTACCTCTGAAGACCTCAGTTTGGTGATCTCTAGGTCACCATACAGCTAGAAAGAAATGATTGCCACTGCACAGGAGAGGCCCATAATTAGAACAGTGCAAGTCTGGTGGTGGGAGGGGAGATTTAAGAAATAGCTGGCCTCATACATAAACCTAACATTTTAAAAATAGAATATAACACAATAATAAATTCATGGTTTTTAAGTGTGTCATAAATATAAAGGGAAGGGGGAGAGGGTCTAATGCAAATAAAATCCTCTTACCAGTAAAGGGTTAAAAAATGCAGGTAACCAAACAGACACCTGACCTGGCCGGCATCTGACCAATAAGGGAACAAAATACTTTCAAATCTTGGGAGGGGGAAAGCTGTGTGTGTGGGTCTTTGTCAAACTCAAAGTAATCTTAAAACCAAAAGGAACCTACAAAAAAAATCAAACCTCCCTTTTCTAAAGTAAGTTTAGTCAGCATAGCGAGTAGATTTCTGTTTATTTTGCTTGGTGTGTGTTCCCTGTGTTAGAGGGAGGGGTTATTCCTGTTTTTTCTGTAACTTTAAGGTTTTGTCCAGAGGGGGGAATCCCTCTAAGTTTGGAAATTAAGTACCCTGTAAAATAGTTACCATCCTGATTTTACAGAGATAATTTTACCTTCTTTGTTTTAATAAAATCCTTCTTTTAAGAAGTTGACTGTTTTCTATGGTGTTAAAACCCCGGGGGTGGGTTTTTCTTAAATCACTGTGTAACCAATTGGTTATGAAATTATTCTCAAGCTTCCCAAAAAAGGGGGGTACGGGCTTAAAAGGGTATTTTGGGGGGGAGAGGAAGCTTCAAGTGGTTTCCTTTCCTGAATTCCTGTTTAAAACACTTAATGGTGGCAGTAAAAAAAGCATTTCTCAGGGTGCAGGGAATTTTGTACCTTGGGGGTTTTAACCTAAGCTGATAAAGTTAAACTTAGGAGCTCTTCATGCAGGTCCCCACATCTTTACCCTAAAGTTTAAAGTGGGGAGGGAACCCTAACAAAGTGTTTAAAACAAGAATTGCTTTCTGACACTTTCTGTGCAGCTGGACCACTGTAAAACATACATATTGGGGGGGGATCAGGGCTATCCATTTGGCCTGGAGAGCATAAAAGAGGAAGATAAACTGGGGGTAGGGGGAATTCTGAGGAGTACAAGGTTCATTCCACAGCAGTTTAAAGCCTACTAGGTGTTAAGCGAACTAAAATCAATCCTTTGTCACAAACTCATATGCACTATACTGTGCTAGAAAGGTGGTATGTGCTAACAAATTACCTATATGAAACTGCTAGACACGCTCTTATTGGCCAATTCTCAAAGGGAGTATTTCCCAACTTCTTTTTTGCTCAAAATATCAGAACAGCTATTTCTGATGCAACTGGTTGGAAATTGTAACTTACACACACACTTACTTCTCCCTCCCCAGGCAAAATGGGGAACTCTTTGTCTCCCAGGTGGGTCCCCACCTCCTGCTTCCCTGCTATATGGAAGAATGAATGTGTGCGAGCTGAGTTAATGGATTTGAAGTGGTCTCTAGATGAGCAGTCTTTCTCAAGCTACTATGTGTATGTATTTCTCATACTCCCACCAGCCCCTGGCCTTCCATACCACACTTTGCCTAGCTCAAGTGGATCTTTCTCCTTACCTTGGCATATGGTTCCCTGCTCGTCTCCCATCATGACCATACACAGTTAAACACTGGAGCCCATATCTCATGGAACCCACTTTTAATAACTGAAATAATTTCAACACAAGGCCTCACCCAAAACTAATCAAAGGCACCAGGTGCTGATAAGACCAACAAACTACACTGAAAATGGAGTTTCTGAAACAAGTCATTTGAGAGTTATGACAGACAAAAATAAAAAGTGTTCAAATAGTGAGATCACCTCATGCTTTGAACCCTCATGTCTCCCAAGTACGTCTTCATATTTGCTTCATGCCATTGGTGTTGAGACTCAAGAAGAAGGTGACCCACTTAAAAGTCAACATGAGTCCAAATGAGTGCCAATTCTAATAGGTACAATATAAGGAAATTTTCCAACTCTATTCCAGCCTTTATATTTAGCTTTCATAAGCTTGTTTGGACTTGCTTTAAAATTGCCAGAGGTAAGATAATGATCTCCATTGGACTTGTAATTTTAAACAGGATACACAATACTCTCCAGTATACTTGTGGTCACAGACCTGGGCCTTCATAAATAAAAGTCCCCAAATACCAGTGGATCTATTTATCTCCTGGACTATCATGGAATCTTAAGCCTTACAGCATGTTTCAGTACAGAAAAGTCTTTGAAAAGATTTGTGGATAAGATTATCTCCATAAAATTAAAAATTACCCTACAAAATGGAAAGTTCTCAATCAGTTTGAGGTCAATGCTTAACTCAACAGTGTATGTCCCACTACTAGGCTTGAAACAGTAGCAGCAGCAGCACTGAGGATAAGGAAGAAAGAGGGGATTTAGATAAAGTAGTACAAACTGTCTTGCTGAATCTGTGGATTTTGAGCCTGACTAAAGCTGACTCTTCTTTTTGGACTCAGTGAGATTAGTTTTGCTTTTTCTTTTGAGCATTACCTTGCATTTTTAATGTCAATTCCACTGTTGAAGTAACCTTTTAGTTCTCAGTTTGTTTTTCTGTTATATTAGCGTTTGTCCTACACCTAAGCATTTACATATATAATGCTTAGATCACCATAACATGAGTGCAGACAGAATGACTTGTCAATTTATAATTGTCAAACACTTGATCTGTGAACATAAAACACTCCCCCAGCCATATATTTAGTAAGCCCCATTATAGTCAAATTTCTGACACTCAACATTTCATTTCTGAAATATCATAAAATTAGGAACACACACCATGCTTTCCACAATTCTGTACTACAGAATTGGCCACACAATCCACTACTTGCAGTGGAGTTTGACTGCATTTTTTAAAAAGAGAAAACTCAGTTCAAGTTTTTAGCCAATATGATAAGGAAAATCTCCCCCTAAATGTGAATGGAACGGAACCAGAAACAGTGTCATCTTCTTAAGTCTGCACAAAACTGAAGAACAGTTTCAAACAGAAGTGTATTGAATTCAGTATCAACACCACCACCCCTGGGGGACTTTACTAATATTATTCATTTTAACGTAAAATTTTAATAAAAGTGTCTGCTTTTTAATTTACTCTAAGTTGCTGCAGAATTCAGTGTCACTATGGCATGGAAATAGGGGCCTGCACACAGGATTTTGGCCCAGGACTCAACTTTTAAACTAATTTTCTTCTTACTTTTGTGTCCAAGACAGACATGATCTTCTCCTTAGCTTCTTTAACATTTTCTTTTTTTCCAGAGACTTTAATATGAGGATCTAAATAAAGAGAAATAAAGATCAATTAACAAGTGACATGGGGAAAAGTATCAAAATACTTACTCTTTCACTATCAAGCATTAAACAAATAACCTACATTTAAATTTAAAAAAAGCTTTTTGTTGTTCCTTTTAAAAAGAAGCAGCTACTTTAGATACGTTAAAGTTTAGAGGTGAACTGGAGTACAAAACGCTTTTGGAATTGGCTAAATTACTGCAGCATGTTAATAATCAATTCATTCACTCTTCCCATGTGTTTTATTGTGCTGCATAATATCGTAGCAAGAAACTGTTTAAAAAAATGCAAGATTACACATTACTACTGTGATATTACAAAGCAATCTACTGCAATGTAGACATGTAACAAAACTGCACCAAAGACTTCTCTTGTTGAGTGCTAGCAATGGGCAACTCATAACCATTTGATGTCACAGTGTTTTTTGATATACCGGTTTATGCTTCTTCCACACAGAACCTAATCTGTGGATGCTTACCAACTCTTAATTATGCAATTAATGTAGTTATTTGATCTCTACACTGTTGTTGTTAGTCATTACACTTAATCGCAAAGCACTGGAATGGACATAAAAAACTCCTTCCCCATAGCCATTAGTAACAACTCATGCATGAACAAAATATATTTTATACATTTAGGAGGCATTCAATACTGAGTATCACCTTACTGAAGTTTTTGCCTAATCAGACCTAAAGTACTGGATGTAAAAAACGTAGGTATTGACCATAAGAGTTTTTAAGTATCAATGAAATATGAGAAGATGATGCATCCCCAATGAGTTATCAAGCAGAGCACAATGACAAAAAAAACCAGGAGGTTAAATTCTGAAACTCTTAATCAGTCAAAATGGTCACTGAAGAATCTGGCTCATGGAAGTTAAACAGGACTTGGAACTAACTCCAGTGTCCATTAACTGAAAATGACACCTTAAGTAGAAGAGCAGCACCATCTGGTGTCTGGAAACGTGAACTACCATAATCCAATATTCCCAGACAGAAATGGGCCCAAACCAAGCAACCCTGAATTTCCAGGTGTTAGATCTGGCTTTTGTAGTTTGGATCCGGTCTTGTTTCTTTTCTACTAAAAATGAGACTGTATGCCTGTTCACAGTGTAGTGTGGCCTTTTCCCCCTTAGTGGAATTTGCACTTGCTCAAGGAACTTCTAAATCCACTGTTGCACAATGCATACTAATGTGATTACACCTGGTACTGCAGTTTAACAAATGCCATCCAACATTCTGTACTGTGTATTGGCATTCAAATTTTCAATGGAAGGGGAAAAACAGATACACCAACAGAATAAACCTGCCTTTCTTCTATCACCAGAAATATAAAACAGTCAATCATAACATCCTTTATTTTCAACTGCATACAAAAGGTTTACAAATCAAGAGAGACAATTTGCAAATGCTTGAATACTGTTATGTTCCAAAACAAGAGCAAGCAGGTTTTATTTCAACAAGTTTTGAAAAAGTTCAACTGAGGAGAAAGGAACGCTGGAGGCACAGAGAATTTGCTGCCAAATTGCAGAGAAATCACAAAAATGCAACATTTTGAGTTCTAATTAGACTTAAACAGCCATAGTTTTGTTTTTTTTATGGAAAACAGTCACAAAAATGTGGTGTGCACTCATGGCATTTACAGAAGTTCTGAAATCCTGCTGTTCCAGACTTTCCACAACCGTGGTACTGAGCATCTCTACAATTTTTTTTAAAGGGCATTTTTATTTTTTTTCCCTCTTGTTTTAAGTTTGGCATAACCCAAGTGGTTCAAATATATTTTAGCTCAAAATATTTGAAAAAGCAGCCACAAGCAATGATTATTAGAAGCAGAGATCCCAGCACATTATGAATACTACACGTATCTGTTTGGAGATGACATAAAAGCATACTTATATTTTACTGAAAAGTGGATACATGATTTTTTAACAATATCTTTCAACACACTTCTGACCAATGACAGAAGGTACCTGAGGCCACCATCTTGGTATCTCCTGAAACCTTCTAAAACCCACCTCTTTCACCCAAATGAGCTAGTACTGTTCAACTGATGGTACTGTGTCTGCCTGTCTCTGTTTACTAACAAGTGAAAAATTAGGTGAGAATAGATTTTGGGGGGAAAAAATCTCCATTTTCATTGCCTTTGGCTTTTTAGATTTTCTTGGTGTTCTCAGACTCAAATTTCTCAAGTTTATTATACTTTCAGCCTTTATTTTTGTACCCTAAAAAGAATAAAAACAAAGTATTTTACAGTATGTACTCAATTTTCTTCCAAAAAACAAGAAAACCCAACTAAACCACCAACAGAGATTTTGAACTTCAATATCATTTTCACAGTCTATAAAATTTGTCAAGATTACAGTCTTAATCTCCTTTACAAGATTTTCCCACAATGACAATACAATGTGATTAAAAATGTGCATATGTTGCTAGTGTATAGCATTTACCCTTTCAGACTCAGCCCTCTCTCCATCAGGGAAGGGCAATTTATGGGAATGTCTTGCACCTGACTGCTGTAATTCTAATTCTTGTAATTATTGTTCCTGAGAGAGTTGCACAGGTACTGAAACTAAGAAGTTTGTGAAAACCAATATCTGCTCTGTAACACTGAATCACTGAATACTGAAAAGAGGCAAACTGAATTATCCAGGTACTGCTCAGGGATTCATTCAGAAATTCCAAGAGTTTAAACTCAGAACAGAGAAGATAATTAGATCTTCATCTAGTCTAGCCCCCTGCATATCATAGGTAATTAAATTTCACCCAATTACTCCTGTATTGAGCCCAGCAACTTGTATTGGCTACTGGGTATCTTTCACAAAGACATCCAGTCTTGATTTGAAGACAAGAAATGGAGAATCCATAAATTCCCTTGGTAGTTTGTTCTAATCCAGGCCTGCACAACATACGGCCCACCAAGAGTCAGGCTAGAGATCAGGCTAGAGAATCTCCTCCCTTGGTGTTCACACCTCAACTGCTAGAAGAGGGTCTCATCCTCTCTGATTGAACTAACCTCGTTATCTCTAGCCTGACTCTTGCCTGTATATTTATACCTGCCTCTGGATATTTCCACTGCATGCATCCGACGAAGTGGGTATTTACCCACGAAAGTTTATGCTCCAATACGTCTATTAGTCTATAAGGTGCCACAGGACTCTTTGTTGCTTCTACAGATCCAGACTAACACGGCTGCCCCTCTGATACTGTTCTTGCACAGTCACTTCACAGCATACAATCCACACTCCTGAGACACATAGCTATGACAACCTAACCCCGAGTGTAGACAGTGCTAGGTTGATGGAAGAATTCTTCCATCAGCCTAGCTACTGCCTCTCAGAGACATAGAATAACTGCGTCAATGGGAGAACCCCTCCCATTGTCATCAGCAATGTCTGCACCAAAGAGCTGCAACTGTAGTGGTTTAAGTATAGACACTCTCAGATATAACAGTAACATGTCTAAGGGCTTGTCTTCACTACCCGCCGGATCGGCGGGTAGCAATCGATCTTTCGGGGATTGATTTTTCGCGTCTCGTTTAGACGTGATTAATCGATCCCCGAAAGCGCTCCCCGTCGGCTCCGGAAATCCACCTCATCGAAAGGTGGAAGCGGAGTCGACGGGGGAGCGGCAGCGATCGACTCGCCGCCATCCTCATGGCCAGGTAAGTCGACTACGATACGCCGACTTCAGCTACGCTATTCACGTAGCTGAATCTGCGTATCGTAGATCGACCCCCCCCCCAGTGTAGCCCTGGACTAAGAGTACCATCTCTTTGCCACTTTCACCATAATATAATTAAATTCCTATATCCAAATATTAAAATGCACAGCAGAGGTTTGCTACAATATCATTGCCATACCAACCATGTAAAAAACACAACCAAACTACAAATCCAATCACATTATATATACTAGCTACAGGGGCTGTTTTAAAAATATGGATTAAAATTATATCCCCAACAGAAAGGTAACTTTTTTGAATATGTTAAGGTAACTGTCAGTCTAGTGGAAAAATATTCCAAATGACTTCAATGGAGTCAGGATTTCACCCTCAATTTCATTCTTCTATGTGGCTGTGCACATTTTATAGAAAACTCCCAGAACTGGACGGTTTACCCATTGGGACTGCTTTCAGAACTGCTCTATCACTGGATGGGAGTGAAAAAGAAGCATTTTTTTCCTGAACAAAAAATAACATATGATAACAGATGTGTTAAATGATTACCACACACACACACACACACACACACACACACACACACACACACACAAAGTGTAGCCTTCAAATTGTTACCAATGAACGCATGGTTTACTACACACTTTATACAAAGCATTAATTACAAATTCAGTTGCTCTGCCTTTCTAAATGCTTTGGCAACTGCTGCCATCAACTAGGAGCCAATTCCTTTAAAATCCTTGTTCCAAAGGAGTTGTTACTTTTTGGCACTACAAATATAAGATTGTCAAGCAATTACAGATGACAAGAGATGCCCATTTGTTGTAGAAATTATGTCAGATACCGACTGCTGAATATAAACCCATTTTCATACAATAATTCACTAATTGTGATTCCTTTATTAATCCAATGGCTATAAGACCCAGATTTAAATGTATATATAAAAAAATCTTGCCCTTAGAAAAAATCTTAATTCATTGGATAAAGCTCTGAATTATATAGATATAGATACACATACAAACAGAGTAACTTTTCTGTCAGGCATAAATGTACAATAGATGGAATTAGTATATTTGTAATGGTATACAATGTGCACAGGCATAATAAAGCCTTCATTGGATATCTGTAGATTCAACAGGTCCTGATCTACGAAAGCACTTATGCAAAGCTGGATTAGGGTTATACCAATGACGCCGGTGTGTCCTGAGAAATGGATTGGTGCCCTAGAGGAAGATATGATTGTGACGGGATCCGCAGGGTACAACCTGGAACTGGAGTACTGCTGCGCCCCCTTAATGCTCCAGCCTGGGCTGTCTCTCACAATGCTTCGCTAGTGACAAGCAGCAAGCCCTTCCAGGCACTATCATCACTCAGCACAACAGCACCTGGAGCACCACACCCAGCTAGATTGCATGAATCCTCCCAGAGCCACTCATGAATCTCACAGAGAAAGGCACCAGCCAATTCCCCCCAGCTCCCCAGCCTTGCACCCCAGAGCTGTACCATCTTGCCCTCATCAAAAGCTTTATCAGTGCACGTTTATTACCCAGTCCACCCCTCTCTCAATGCAGAGAGGACATGCACCAGTCTTGTAAACTGAGTTGAGACTTCCCAAGCACTACAACTAAAACACACTTTTAGGTAAAATATAAAACAGATGTATTACTACAGAAAGATAGATGGATATGGGGGCTACGGGGTGCTACTTTGAGGTACAGTGTGTCACAATTACTCAAAAGAATTTCTATCACAAGGGACACCAGTTGTGGGGATCCTACATTCTTATTGAAAAGGATCTCAGTTTAGAGACTACGTTGAATGTTTTTGAGTATAAAGCTTTTACCCACATTGGAGTTAAGCAACCCAGTGTTATGGTTCAAACACTTGATGCTTTTATGAGAAAAGCTTACCAGCTGCATGGAGATAGGAGTTCTAACTCTTTAAACATAAGATAAATGTTACAAAGCTGGGAAAGATTTTTCTTATGAAGTGTTAGATAATTGTAGTAATACTTCCACCCTTCCCAAAATAAAGTAAAACATGGCTTTCAATATGAACTATTTTAGTGGGGGCTATTTTTCTGTCAAAAGAACTTAAAGGGTTAATCTAATGTCAGCAGCAGTTTCCCTCCTGAAGAACGGGGGGTTTATGAGTAACAGAACTGTATACATTATTCAGTGAGGGTCACATGTATCTCATGAAATAGTAGGAAGCTACAGTAACACGAATGTAAGGCTCACCTCAGTTAGTGGTTCCCAAACTTCTTCAGTTTGTTGCATTTCCTGTTTGAAGTGGGTTGCTGTTGCCCCCACCCACCATTCTCTCCCTCACACACACCCCTTGCAGCTCGATGGGGATGCGGGTTTCATGTGCTCTTGTAGTTGAGCTGAGTCCAGGAGAATGTGAAGTCTGAGCTAGCACTCTTCTGCCTAGCCCTGCAGCCTTGTATTTATGAGCCACTGCCATTGGTGGCTGCACTGGGGCATCTTGGGAACAATTTTTTAAGGGTTTGCCCACAGATTGTTCATTAATGAGCATGGAACAGAGAGGATAGCAAAGTGGGCACAATTTACAGTGCTACACAAGTACAGCCAAGAGTGCAGACAGTGGCGTAGCCAGGTTCTAACATCAGGGGGAGCGAACACATAAAAAAAGGTGCCACCCGACCCAACCTGGGTGAAAGAACCCAGGCCATCAGCGAGACCCCTGCTGGCAGGAGCCCGTGGGGGGAATCCTAGAGCGGCGGCAGGCTGAACCGCTCAGCCCGCCCCGCTCTGGGATTCCCCCTGCGAGCTCCTGCCAGCCGGGGTCTCTCAGCCCGCTCCCAGCCTGGGTTCTTTCACCCAGGCCAGCAGCGGGCTCTTGGTGGGGCCAGCAGCGGGACCCCTGCTGGCAGGAGCCCACTGGGGGAATCCCAGAGTGGCAGCTAGCTGAGCCGCTCAGCCTGCCCCGCTCTGGGATCCCCCCCGCAGGCTCCTGCCAGCCCGGGTCTCTCAGCCCGCTCCCAGCCTGGGTGAAAGAACTCAGGCCAGCAGCGGGCTCTTGGTGGTGCCAGCGGTGGGACCCCTGCTGGCAGGAGCCCACAGGGGGAAGTCCCAGAGCGGGGCGGGCTGAGCGGCTCAGCCAGCTGCCACTCTAGGATTCCACCGCACAGGCTCCTGCCAGCCGGGGTCTCTTATCCCGCTGCCAGTCTGGGTTCTTTCACCCAGGCCAGCAGCGGGCTCTTGGTGGGGCCAGCGGCGGGACCCCTGCGTTATTTTGTCGCTCCACCTCTGTCCACTCGTCTCCACCCTTTCAAAAATTAAAAAGGCGCCACTTTTGGAAAATGTCCTCAGGGGGAGTGACTGATCCCCCTGCTCCCTCCCTAGCTACGCTACTGAGTGCAGAAGGCAAGTCAAGGCATTCCAACTACCCCAGGCTCCCTCAGGACTCAGAGACCGGTGCTGGGAACTGGCCCCAGCTACCTCCATCTCCCGTTAATCTACTTCAAGCAGGTGGAGTTTGGAAAGCCCTAGCCCCTTCAGAACTCTTTTCCTCAAGCAGTCAGCAACAGCCACAGCCAAGGCATAAGGTACTAGTCAGGGCCTTCCTGCTGCCCTTTATCCCATTTGTAGACCATTGCAGCCTCCTGACAGATTTACTCAGCTCTGAAACTTGCACTTTGGGTACTGTTTTTTTCATTTGCTCCATTTGACATGGGGTTTCTGTTTCCCACCTCTCCGACCACTAAAAATCCTTTAATTGTCCAATACATTAATACTATTTTGCTTGTTCTTCCTCCTCATCCCCTTCTACCTCTGACTTCCTCGGTTTACTTCTTTCTTTGCTCATTCCCATAATCCCTAGACTCCTGCTCACCAATCCTCTCCCCAATTCAGCCCCAACAAGAGCCCATTCCAAGCAAAGAACACAAACAAAACACTGCACCCCTAAGACTAAGTTTCAATATATAAACAGAATAGCCTGCATGCACATCCCACATCTCTCCAGCTGAAGGGCAATCAGTTCCAGTAGAACCTATCACCACCAGCCACCTTCTACAAAGGTTCTTTCAGGGCAGCGCTCCAAAGCCCTCAGCTCCCTCAGGGGTGCAGTACCAGCAAAAAATCTCATTGTTTCTCCTGCTCTACAGATACCAGAATCTATATGCTTTCAACAGAGTAATGGACCTTCCAGGACTCCAGTATACATTAACAACAAGGTAATGACCTAATCTGAACCCTCATATCTGTCTTGCACCACTCTGCCTCCTGTTATCTTCTCCATCCACAATGTTCCTCCTTTTTCCCATATATCTCCTCTTTCCTTGCATCCTTTCCTGCTTTGACATTACTCCTCCTCCATCACCCTTCTTACCTCATCTATATTCTCCCTTTAAAAAAATACTTTTAAAATTAATTTAATTAAAGTAAAATCTCTCTTGCTAATATTAAAGGCTCACACATGACAGACTCAACTCCCTAAGCTTGTTTGTAACCTTTGTGCTCTCCCCTTCTTGTGTCCTATCTTAGGCCAGGTCTACACCAGAAAGCTTTGCACTGGTGTAGCTACACAGGTATAGCTATACCAGCAAACCCTTCTCATACAGATGCAGATTACATTCTCAAAGAAAGTGCTTTGGGAAGTATATCTTATGCCAGTTCAGCAAGTGAATAAGCTATTCCAGCAAAAGCATTTTTATGCCGGCAAACCACAGCTTTTGCCAATACAGAAACATCACAAATAATCACATCCCTAACTGACTGAAGTTTTTAACACAGATTTACATTTAGATTGCAAGCTCCTCAGAGCAGCGACTATATATCATTTGTTTAGAGACGAAACACTGAATGCTTTAAAAATAACACGTAGCTTAGGCATGACTATACTAGACTTGGAGGAACTCCAGAAGATCCTGAAAAGCTAGACAATTGGGCTGCAAATGGCAGATGAAATTCAGTATTGGGAAATTCAAAGTAGTTTTCATTGTTTACATACAATTTCAACTACCTATACACATTTAGGAAGAAACACTTAGGCATTCTAGAGGACAAAAACATCTTTCCAATGAAAACATCTGCTCAGTGATCAACAGTGGTCCAAAACAAACAATATATTAAGGAGTATGAAGAACAAAATCATACTGAAAACAAACACCATTATGTAAATGGAAGGTATGCCCTCACCAGGAAAGCTACATTCAGTTATTATTTAAATGTTTATATTGCAGTAGCACCCAAAGGCCACAGTCAAGACTGAAGTTGTTCTGTGTTAGGCACTGTACAAACACAAGAAGACGGATGTCTCTATCCCACAGAATCATCCCATCTCATAAGAGGATACCAGAAATGGGATACAAATAATATAAGAAAATATAAATATAAGAAAAAAGGAACATCAATGAAATTGAAAGGCAAGACATTTCAAAGGAAAAATCTTTAAAAGTTAAAAAAAAAAAAGACTGACTACAATACATAGTTATCCCCCGGATCTCATTGTCACAAGACACGACTGATTGGTGCCAAGTGCTTAAGAGTGGTTCTCAACAGGATTAGACATTTATGTGGATGAGAACATCCATGATTACATAAAATGTATATAGAGTGTAAAGAACACTCATGATTTACAGCAAAGGCCACCAACTAACTGATAGGAGTTAGGAAAAAGCATCCCTTTTGGGCAGCTTAGTCCATACTTATTAATTATGGGATTTATTGACCATTCCTCTAAAACTTTTGGTACTGGACACTATTGTTGGGCCTGATATCTGAGTCTATGCGCCACTGGTCTGATTCACTAATTCCTATGTTAATATTTGCAATGTGGAATACCACTAACGAGAGATGTGGGACAAGAAGCCTTCTTCATTTTCTCTCTTCTCATCACTACTCCAATCCCCAAATTAGTCTAGTGCCTTCCCAAGCTGAGAAACAGGAGCCTCAGAACCTGTGTCAGTGTTCTACTTTTCCCAAACACTACAGCACATTTTTTTCTATTTTTAAAACAGTTGTTATTCAAACTAAGGACTTATTCTCATTTACACTAAAGCTCCTTTATCCCACTCTGGCACTGTAAAGTGGCCTTAGTGTAAATGATAATAAGGCCCTGAATTTTTGAAACAGAATATACAATATAAAATCTTAGAAAAGAAGGCTGGTCTTGTGGTTAAGACACTGAAATCTGACTCGGGGGATCTGCCTCTGACACATTTCCTGTGTGACCTCAGGCAAATTGCTTAATTGTATGGTGTCTTAGATCACAATCTGTTTAACCCCCCTTTTGCTCCCCCCCAATAGAACAATGCAGGCCTACCTCAGGGGTCTTGTGAGGAAAAATTCATTAATGTCTGTGAAGCACTCAATCTATGGTGATGGAGGATTTGCAAATATCTAGATAAATGTAATTACAATTTTTCAAGTTACACAGTTAAATTAAAAATAAGGCTCACTGCATTCTGATAGAAAAATTAGGTTGGATATTAGGAAAAACTTTTTCACTAGTAGGGTGGTGAAGCACTGGAATGGGTTACCTAGGGAGGTGGTGGAATCTCCTTCCTTAGATGTTTTTAAGGTCAGGCTTGACAAAGCCCTGGCTGGGATGATCTAATTGGGTTTGGTCCTGCTTTGAGCAGGGGGTTGGACTAGATGACCTCCTGAGGTCCCTTCCAACCCTGAGATTCTATGATTCTATGATTCTATGAAAAAGGTCAATTTATTGTGACTGAAGATTATGAAATGTTCTACGTGAAGAACTCTAAGCTCCAAGCAGGTGACTGAGTGGATAAGAAAAATTAAATTTTGAAGGGCTGCATCCTACTCTCTCTCTCCCCTCATGTCTTTGCTATCTCCTTGCTTTGTCTCTTTCTTGTCTCTCCCGAGAGAACATCCTTAGAAGAATATTTGTGCTGCTCCTGCCGGGAGCATAACATGAAGTTGGGAAGGAAAAATAAATCCTTTTCAGTTTGCTTCTGCCAGCATTTCATGGAAAACAGTGTAGGTGCAACCCCTCCATAAAGAATTTCCTTGCTTAGTCATTTAAACACCCCAAAAACATTAAACTCTGGAAAACATTGCATTACAACAATCCTGCACCCACTGAAGTCTGCTGTTTCCCCCATTACACTATAAACTGATCAGAATATCATTCAGGTTTTTGCAAAGGAGACTGACTAGAACAACAGGAGAAATTGCTAAATACTGGACGAAATGCATTGTGGCATTTAGATGTGGGATAGCCAGTTGTCAAAAAATGATTTGGTGTTTGTCAAAACTTTCATCGTAGAAGTCATGTTAGATTTTTTTGTTTTAATGACTATCCAAAGAGCACACTAAGTAATGTGGCTGTTTAATGCGATCACATGACTGAAAACAATAACTGCATAATCAGCCCTTGTAAAAAGAGTAATAATTTTATTATAAAATATTATCAAATCCTACGTTCAGACCTGTCAATGGGCATGGAAATATCACGGCACAGCAACAAATAAGAGAAAAGTTTAGAATTCCAAAAAACAGCCAGAAATATTAAGCAAGCTTAAACTGATTACCTGTATATTTTAGTATTTTTGGAGAGAAAACTATTGATGACTGGATTTCTGGATCCAGTGACAAGGAAAATGAAGTTGAAAAGACTTCTCTTAAAACACAGGCAGAGGTAAGACAAGAAATAGTTAACAGAACCTAAGACAAAGGAAAGTAATATAAAAAGACAGTCAAAATGGCCAGATTTGAAGGGAGAAGAAGGCGGCCAAGGTGGAGAAGGAGAAAACCTGAAAAGAAGAAAGAAGAATAAATTAATTGCAATCATTAAAGGGTTAGAATTTTAATTTCAATTTCTTTAGTTTATATAATTTTCAATTCAGAACCGTTTTTTAGCATAATGTTTAAAAAGCTCAAATTATTTATTACAATATTTTTCCACAAATAATATTGATGGGGATACTTTATAATTACATTAAGACCCTTGAGGGCATATGCCATGCTGAAATACTCCCACTTCTTGGATGATTACTCCTTAGCCTTACACCTGACAAACCACCCAAAGTGAAGAGATATCTTAGCACGATACAAACCGTGTTATGTCTTGTTATCTAAGTATGGGAACAATGAATTACCGATTCTTTACTTAAGGGTCAGTTGTCACCATACACCTCAAAGCACAAAACATAGGACCACAATGCAGGAAAGAGAAAATGTGAAAAAAGATAACATTGCTATGGGATAAATTTAATAGAAAACATATTTTTAAAAACAGCATTTTAAGTAATGGAGAATGTCCCTTTTTCAGCTCACTATGGTTGTCATTTTCCATTATAGCCTTTTTCTTGGTGGATTATTTTTTTGAATTTGAGATTTTGTGTTTTAAGCCTGCAAATTATTTTAAATTTTATGTTTGCATTTGCAAAAAATCAGTGTAGCTGTATCTTGTTTAAAAAAAAATAATCAGTGAAAGTTATGGCACCTCCTATGGCATGAATCTAGGTCGGGGTGGCCAACCTGAGCTTGAGAAGGAGCCAGAATTTACCAATGTACATTGCCAAAGAGCCACAATAACGTCAGCAGCCCCCTGTCAGCAACCCCCCGCCCAGTGTCTCCCACCCGCCAGCAGCACTGCCAAACAGCCCCTAACCCTCTATCCCTGCACCTCCCGCCCTCCGCAATCAGCTGTTTTGTGGTGTGCAGGAGGCTGGGGGGAAGGAGGAGCAAGGGCACAGCAGATTCAGGGGAAGGGGCGGTGCCTTGGGAAAAGGAGTGGAGTGGGGCCGGGGCCTGGGGAAGAGCCTGGGGTTGAGCAGTGAACAGCCTGTAGCACATTGGAAAGTTGGCGCCTGTAGCTCCAGCCCCAGAGTTGGCGCCTCTGCAAGGAGCCACATATTAACCTCTGAAGAGCTGCATGTGGCTCCGGAGCCACAGGTTGGCCACCCCTGATCTAAGTGACTGAGACCCAATCTTCTTCATAGCTGCTCCCATTATCTATCCCAAGAGCATTTAGTTTGAACCTTTATGCTTCCGACTCTGTTGCTATTCTTCCTACTGTCTTGTTACTCCAGCTAACTGCATTCCAGTGTTTCTACACTGCAAGACATGACCAATAGAGCTGAGCTTTGCTGACTGAATGATTACAATTAACCCTGTGTTAGTGCACAAAAAACAGGCTTTGGGAGAAATCATGAAGCAGAGAATACTGAAACCAATACAAATTAAGCTGTAACAAAACCAGACAGAACATGAAAAAAAATTAAAGTGGAGATTCTTGGGTGTTCATTAGGCAGTTTGGTAATTAACGCTACAGAATGACAATTTTTTGGTTTTATTTTCAAAAAACATATACCAATTTTCTTTGCTCTAATAGACTTCCACTGGGCTTGGGAGAGATATTTTTCAAAGTTTTATTTTCCCTTCCTGGAGTTCTGCTTTTCCAATTTTATCATCCTTGAATTATCTGTTTAAAAAAAAAGTTGGCTAGTAATTTTTTGGAGCCTGCTTTTACCTATGTAGCACAAAAAAAGCAATTTCCTTAAGTAGCACAATCTTGGATAAAAAAAGCTGCAAGCAAAATTCTATTCTAGATCTAGTCAAGTAGAAAAGGCTATAAAATTCAATCATTAACATATGAAAATGGATCCTCACAGCAAAGTATCGTCAGTGGTTTTTGTTTCATCTCCAATATCTGAATCCCGTTAAGCACATATTTATTATTCATTGGTTAAACAACAACAAAAAAATTTTGACAGGCAGAAGATGTACTATGTTCTGTACCGCTGGATAAATGAGGATCTAGATAACTTGTTCTAGAAACATGGTATCTACAGTCAGGCACTCAGAGTATGTCTACACTGCAATTAAAAACCCACGGCTGGCCCATGCCAGCTGACTCAGCCTCGTGTGGCTGGAGCTAAGGGGTTGTTTAATTGAGGTGAAGACATTCGGGCTTGGGCCAGGGCCCATGCTCTATGACCCTGTGAGGTAGGAGGGTCCCAGATCTTGGGCTGCAGCCTGAGCCGGAACGTCTACACCACAATTAAACAACCCCCTTGTCTGAGCCCCAGAAGCTCAAGTCAGCTGGCATGGACCAGCTGTGGGTTTTTAATTGTAGTGTAGACATACCCTTAGATACCACAGAATATGCTCCGGGGAGAAAGTCCACGATACTTACCTTAACTCACTTAAAACCGCCTTCACCAAAGAAGGACACGCCACCAGAGAAGTAAATCACAACATGGAACAGACCACCCAAATAACCCAAGAGAACCTGTTTCAATACAGAAGTAAAACCCCCTTTGACTGAACATCTCTAGTTATCACCTTGCACCCAACACTGGAACTCACATGGGGTATTCTCAAACAATTACAACCCATACTCAATGGGAAACACATCCTGAAAAAGTATCTTTCCAGAACCCCATCATCTGGCTTTTAAACAACCCCCTAGCCTCTCCAAACTCATCATCAGAAGCAAGCTCCCTGTAGACCAGGCCACACTAAGTCAAAGAGGCACCAGACCCCGCAAAACCTGTAGAGACATCTCCGCTGCTACAATGATCAACACCCCCGACAACATACTTTTCAAGATCCATGCCTATCACAATATGCGCTATACCTAAATGCCCCCAGTAATAACTATATGGGTGAAATGAGAATCACTATGCTGTTCTTTGAACTCACTCAGAAAAAATGGTAAAAGCCAAAACTACTACGAAAGAAATCACTCTATATCTGATCTCTGAGTCTTCATCTGCAACATCTTCAAAAGACGAGCCTGGGTGGGAGCTTACATTTATTACTCTGCTAGATACTAAAAATCATGGACTGAATACCCACTAACCCCCCCCCCCATCTTTTTTCCCCTTTCCTTTCCCCCCTATAAGCGGGGATTCCTCTTCACCTTGAAACATGTGTTAACTACTTACACTAAACAATCTGCTCCACCTTGTATTTAGCTATGACACTCTGGGATGTCTACACAGCAAAGAAAAACCCGCAGCTGGCCAGTGCCAGCTGACTCAGCGGCTGCAGGACTGTTTCATTGCTGTGTAAAGTTCTGGGCTTGGGCTGGAGCCCAAGCTCTGAGACCCTTCCACCTTGGAGGGAAATGAAATGCCCCATAGCCTGAGCCCTGCAAGCCCGCGTCAGCTGGCACAGGCCAACATGTGTTTTTCTCTGCTGTGTAGACACTCTCTGAGTACATTTCCCAAACCTGAAGAAGAGCTCTGTGTAAGCTCAAAAGCTTGCATCTCTCACCAACAGAAATTGGTTCAATAAACTATATTACCTCACATACCTAATACAGCATACATCTAAATATCAGTATTATAGTGTGTTTTTCAATAAAAAGAAGCCTTGATTTTGTCCCCTTATGTGTAAGGACTATGATCATGACAATTGCAATGTTACTTGTCATTAGATTGAAAAAAAAACTAAGTGATTGGGACATAGAGCAGAAGGTAATCCTGCATCTTGGCAGGGATTAGACTACATGACCCTTCTGGTCCCTTCTACTCTATGATTCTATGTAAACAAGAAAAGTTCAGACTTGATTTTCTCTGCTATAATGTGCTAGAGTATCATCTTTTAAAAAAGAGACTTCCTCAAAAGTCCAGTGAGAAAACTAGGCAAACCCCCATTTTTAAGCTATTTTTGCCATCTTTAGGGCAAGGAAAGTTATAACATGTGCTCCTGCTTCTGTGTAATACTGTACTGTAATAAACCTCTTGGCTCATTACGGATACCTATCCCAACTCAAACGAGCTGAAGGGAAATAACCTAGTCAGCATAAGGCACTGCATTAACAATCACTTCAACATCTAGCAAGTAGAAGGTTTGATAAATGCCAAGAGTACAGGAAAAGGATGCAACCCCCTGAAGTCAGGAGACTCAGCAGAGATCCACAGGCTTTGTGCAAGCAGTAAGCTGAGTAACAGGCAGCTCAAGAGCTGGGTCAAGAAGCAGCTTGTTGCCTCTTGCTGCCAGGGTCAAGCAGCAGCAGAAAGATACAAGGCAGCAAGCAGGAGATGTGGGACAACTGCATGCATGAACAGCAGAACAGCAGCAAAGCATGGACAGGCTTTAGGGGCCCGAGGGCCCCATGAGGCATGGTTATCCTTAGACATTGTACTGGACTGCTCTTAGGGGCAGTTAGCTAGTGTTAGCTGAGCTTCCCTAGCATGCCCAGAGTATTTACCCCTATGGCAGCCCTAATAAAGAATCCTTGGCTATTCAAAATATGAAAGTGTTAAGGGGATCCTCACCAAGGCCTAGCGTCATGGATCCTTGTGCGTGGAACGCCTACATTCTTTGCCTCTGAACTCCTGGTACACATAGAATGTTATCAGACATATAGAAGCAACTGATGTACCACAGTTATGGTATCATAACTGCTAACAGCGGATGAGCCAAAACCAATAATCAGTAATATAATACCAGTCTTTCTGGAAGACTGTTTGGATTATTGTCTGGAAGAAAAAAAACAAACATGCTTCAATACAGGGAACACGTGTTCAGGAATTGACTCAATCTTTCGCTTCTGAACCTAGCAGAAACCAACTACATCACAGATGATTGGTATGGGTTCCACATAAAAAGGCAATTAAAAAAAAATTGAATTCCTGGGTTTATTTTGTTATGTAGGTTGCTTTATCTTGGGGTTGCTATTTTAAGAATTCTATATGAATTATGTATTCTAAAGTTAAAAGTGTCTAAAGTTTTTGAATAGTCACTTTGATACAAAGAAATAAAAAACTAAAATAAATAATTACTGTCGTGTATCTGCTGCTTCACGGAGCAGTATTACCTTTTATGTCAGAGGCTGCTGACTGTCTCCTCCACCTCTACTAGAGAGAGGCCAAGCTGTAATATCAGCCTTGAGAAAAAACAGAATAACCTGTTTCCTCAAAATTAAAAAGTTGAATAAGAGCACTGCCTTCCAGACTAGCCCAACAGACCGAGAGATGTGGAAATAAACTACGTTCCTATGATTGAGAGGATAGCACCATCACAAAAATAATCTACAATGTAATACAAAGAAATAAATTCAACTCAGTTTATATTTTCCACATATTTCACAAATACATTTTCTGGCGTACAGGAGATGGCTAATACTTGATACCAAGTCTCAAGCATCTGGAACTGGTTATTGGCAGAGAGTGTTGCAACAACTACAATTAAGGTTGCACAAGCATTTTCCTTTTTGTAGGACATGTTTAGTTGTTTATGTTTAATCACTTGGGCTGAAATTTGACTGTTCTGTTCTCAGCCCAGAAGTGAAGTTTATGCATAAGTACGTATTTAAGGAGGCGTTTTTGAGAATAAAAGGAGTGGAAGGGAAATGTACATTTTCCCGGCATAAAAAGCATTTTACAATCTGCTTATTGAATAGGTGTAGCCCCTCATGGTTGGAGGCAGAAACTTGAAATCTGGCAAGAAGATAGCCCATGGGTTACAGATGTCTGGACTAGAATTTAAAGGTGTGTTAGCTAACATGTTTGTTAACTGGAGCCTTACTTTAATTTGACCAACTTGGAGCAGTAGACACTTTCCTTTACCAAACTCCTAGATAGAATGTGACTTTAAAGCCTTGTCCAGACAAAGCCTTGGGGAGCCTTGTTCATGATTCTTGAAGGCCAGAAAAGCTATTCAAAGGAAACCTGCACATGCACACTGATTTTTTAAATTATATTCTGAATGGTTTGCCAGTGTTATATTGGTTGCATACGTGAGCACAGTTTAGGAAAATTCAGTGGATTCTGCCTCATTCCCCTCTATGAGCAATGGCATATACTAGGAAGCAGAGCGCTGAAGGAGTCCTACCTTCTTTTAATATGAAGTGCAAACGTTGTGTATCGGGGTCCCAGTAAAGTGCATGCCTGAATACCTGGTTAGCTGGGTACACTGCTCAGTAAGTTTTGCCCTGCAGAGTCTGTTGGACAGTTCAGCTGAAGAACACAAACTCTGACCTCATTCTCCCTTTGTTTTCCCTTGCAAGGAGAGTGAGGGAAGCCCAGATCAGAGCTACAGTTCCCAGTTCTGCCTGGCAGGTTCGAGGGGAGTGAAGATCTCACCCTGGCTTCTAACCCCAGCTTGATGGGGCTGAAATAAGATCCATAAAGTTTTACTTATTTTGCTTTGCAACCTTAACATTCCTTTCAAGTAGGTTTTCGCCTGAAATACGTTAATGCAGAAGAGATACTTGGCCTTCGGTATACTTTGACTGATGTAGTGAGAAGAAATTAACAATTTACAGAGACTACACAATGCAGAGTTTAAAAGATAATACTGTATAGTAAAGCAGCTAAGAGATAAAATTACTGAAATTAATTTCCATTTTTAGTACACGCACTCATAAGCTGTTTTTCCATGTGTATATAGTTCATTATCGGTTGTGTTCATCAGTACCATGCTTTTTGCACTACATATATAGTGTCTACCATTAATAGCCATAGGGCTATTTTTTCATTAAATAATTTAAAAAAATTATAATCTCACTTAAATTTCATAACTGTCTGCTTATCCCCATCAAATATGACTTGCTAGGTATGTGTAATACTGCCTACTATATAGGGTTATATCCATGAAAAGTTCTGGACCTCAGCCCTGCAGAAAAATAGTCCTTAAATGTTTGACAATAGATACACACATGTACAGTACGTTTCTTTCAATAGTTAGGCAAGGCCAATACCAAAAATGGAGGACCCCAGCAAGGTACAGGTGAGTAGCCTGGTGGGAGGCTCAGAAGGTCACCTACTAAGGTAGGGGAAGTCTTCGCTGCTGAGTCTGTCCCAATCCCTGCCAGAGAGAAGGGATTATCATTGAACTCCCAAGTGTCTCACATTTTGCTCCAAGAAGGGTGCTCTCCTGTAATATACTCTCACTCCTGGCTTTGCCCGTGTGTTTTACCAATAGGAAATGCATTTTCAACCCGACAATTTTTTTTGAAGAATATATGTAAGTAAAGCATGTGTGCATGTACAGTATATATGGCAATTGACTTGGTAAGTGATTTTGATACATTAAAATAGTTTCCCAAGTATACTTGTAGATTTGGCCAAGTACTGCAATTTCAGTCTAATAAGTATTATGTCAAACTTTAACATGAATAAAGAACAAAACTAGGAATAAAGTGTATATATGTGTATCTATTATACATACGCACATGCTAAATGTACTTATGCTTTTAGGATTTGCTTCAGCATACCAATATGCAGATTTGACATCACCATGTCAAAGTCAACTGATTTCAGAAGATATATATATTTTGGAGCGCAGAATTTAAATTTAAGACCAAAAATTCTATACTCCACTCTTTCTTCCCTTTATACGCCGCATAAAAACAACAACAAAAAACCATTAAAGCTTTTCGTTAGGCTACATTGTTGGCCAGCATATACTATATAATGTATAATTTAAAACTTTTTGGACCTTGTATTTGGCAGTGACAATATATGATTTAGATGTTTTTGTTTCACTCAGCTGTATCAGTACTCAATTACCTACTCCTATATTTCCTGAACTTTTGCCTAAAGTTAGATAAATCATCTCCATCCCTGTTCATTAATTACACAGTGATTTCCTTCCATCCTGAATTTTACAGCCCTTGCATCTTGTGTTTATATTCAGCCAGAATTTTTGCTGTGACCATCTGCACCTTCGGTTAAAAAAACAAAAAAACCTCAAGAGTGGGTCAACAGCATTCACTGGGGGTATCAAAGTTTAATGTAACTTGCAAATTTTAAAAACCTCTTACAACTTTTGCTTGTCCGCTGATTCTGCATATTGTGCCATATGAGAATACAACGGCACTGAGGAGTACTACGATAATATTGAACTAAGAGAAACCTATGGGCTGCTGCAGCCATGTAGGAGAATTTAAAAACTATAACAATACAATAATTCCTTGGTAAAAGAAAAGAGAACATGGTTTCCTTGGTCTTACTGTATAGCAGATATTCATCTCCAGGTCTGCCTTCATCAGGATTCTCTCAATAGCAATTCTGCTCCCTGTACATACTACAAGTACAGCACGCTAACATGCCAGCTCTCTGGTTACCTGCACGTTTATCCACTGGCCAGAGCTCAGCAAGGGTTATGATGACCAAATCTGGTTGCAGGATGCCATGTTTTTTCCATCATCTTTACTTCTGGTTTTGGAGAATCAACTTAGAAAAATGTGTTTTGAACTACATGGAGCATTTCAAAATATTACCAGTTATAGATGTTTTTTAAATTACTGTTAGTTCAGAAGGTCAAGAAACTACAATTTACACAGAGGAAAATATAGGAAAATATCTTTAGAAGACAAAAACTTAAAAATTATGCTTCTGTCTTAAAGTGGTTTATTTACTATTGTTATAAGCAATACCTTAAATTACTATAATAAAAGTGGAAAACATTTCTCTATTGTTTCAGTTTGCTTACTTTGCATGGTTAATAGCAGGGGTCTCAAACTCAATTTACCTTAGGGCCAATGCCAGTCCTCAAATCCTCCCAGTTGGCCAATAATGTCACTGAAGATGGTGTTCAGAAAAGAAAACGTTTATATTGTACTTTTTATTTCGAATTTCTTAGAAATAATAAAACTGTCATACAACTTTATACAATTCTTCGCCTGCCAGAGAGTTTTTAGTGTTTGCCAGTCACCTGGCAACGCTTCAGTTCTGTCAGTTTGTTGATGTTTGGCCTCAGTGACTGAGCAGTTGAAAACTTCAGGATTGCAGCAAGGTGTGCATCAGATAGTTGTGTTTGGTATTTTGACTTGTTTATATTCATTGTGGGAAAAAGTGATGCTGCCTCCATGGCTGATTCTGCCTGGCAACTAATGATGGTAACTCTGTCCCTCTCCCCCGGCCAATGGGAGCTGTGGGGGGCGGCGCCTGCATCAGACGTTGCTGGCAGCGTGTCTGCCTGCGTCTCTCCTCCCCGGGCAGCAGATGGCTCGCGGGCCGGGACTTTGAGAGCCCTGGTTAATAGCATATATTTTAAAAAGGAAATGCAGGTGTAAAAAAATCACAAAATTTGGAAGGGGACCACAGCATGTATGGTACCTGAAAATGCTTTAAACATATTTATTGAGACCGACTAGATTTCAAGTTGATGGTCTCTCTTTGGCAGTAATTCCCATAACTTAACTTTGGACATTTTAAAATTTAAACTCAGGAGTCTCAGAACTACAATGGGTCCTGGTACTGCTGTGAAAGCTTAGAAGGCATTTGTGTGCACCTCGAAGTTTGGAGAGTTTGTGTAGGGGAGGAATTAGGCGCCTTAAGTGCTGTATTGTCCAGTTTATGTAGTTTTTTATATGGCCTCAGCATCACTATTAATTAGTGTAAGGTGCTCAGTAGCAGATTATCATCATCCCCATTAACAGAAGCACAGGGTAGATGAAGTGATTTGCCCAAGGTCATGCAGAATCTGTGGCTCATCAGGAGAGAAATCATGTCTCCTCCCCCGCCCCATAGCCTAGCCACTAGAGCATTAGTTCCACCTTAAACTTTACATTTTTGGGGTTTCACTATTAGTCTCTCTAATGCACAATGTGCTTATTTTCATTACACTGCATTTGTGCTCTGAGCTGTGCTTGCAAGGGCTTGGAGCAGAGTCAAGTGATTATTTGCATAATCATCAACATGAATAGTTCTGAATTCAATTGGAGCCAGAGCCTCAAGTACCACAGCAAACGATTGTCTTCTAAATGTGAATCCTGTCCACGAGACACATTAAATGTAGACAGGTTAACCTGACATAAGTGTCCTTCTCAAAATGAATTATTTCAACCACCAGCACTCTTCCCCCCTCCCCCATTTGCACTTCTGGAACAGCACATTTTATAATTTAGCTCTTCTCAGATAAGCTGATTGGTTACTGTGAATCAGTTTCAGCAAGACTATTTTCTTAAATTGCTGTAGCGTGGGCTTGATAGTCTCAGAATTAAGTCTGGTCTTCACCTAAAACTTAAGTCTACCTACTTAAAAATGTCATGGCCAGTGCACTGCGGTTCCGTCTATCAAGCTACTGCCTCTCAAAGAGGTGGATTTACTAGCACAATGGAAAACCCCTTCCGTCACTGTAGTAAGTATCTATACAACAGCGATGTAGCTGCAGCCGTGCTGCTGTAGTATTTGCAGTGCAGAAATGTCTTCAGTTCAAGAGAACTTTAATGGGGGGAATGGGTAAGACCAATTCCTGGATGTGTATGTGGAAGAATCCAACTGCAGATGGTAAGAGACTTAGAGCTAGTCTACACTGGCAACATTAAAGCACTGCCACAGCAGCGCTTTAATGTGGCTTGTGTAGTCGCAGCGTAGTGCTGGGAGAGAGCTCCATGAGGGGCGTAGCGCTGGTGCACGGCTCCCAGTGCTGGTGCACTGTCTACACTGGCGCTTTACAGCACTGAAACTTGCTGTGCTCAGGTGGGTGTTTTTTCACACCCCTGAGCAAGAAAGTTGCAGTGCTGTAAAGTGCCAGTGTAGACAAGTCCTAAGCCAGTTTGAGGAAAGCATGTGCTTACAACTGTACAGTAAGAGATCAGGCAGCTGCTGAAAGCCCCAAATGCTAACAGAATTAACACAGGACAGCTGAGACCAGCCTGGACTTGGCCAAGTTGCAGCCATCCTTCATGCCTCTTTCATGGGACCCTATTTCCGAAGTACCTTAACCACAACCGTGTTTGTGCATCACTCAAAGTTTTAGTTTCTACTACTTTTACTGCCAAACTCTCTTTGGGTGTTAAGCCCCTCGTTCATTTCTGTTACAGAAAGACGAAGTTTGCATTTCAGCTCTCCCCAGATTCCCCCGCCCCCAATCTCTCCTGACCTGAGAGTAAACTAATAATTCAATGCTATTCTTTCAAAAGTGAAGTTAGCTCTGCCCCACAGAATACAAGGAAAGCTTTCCAGTCCCCCTTTCCTGCTTAAAATAGAGCAATGATCAGCTATAGCTCGTATACATTCTCAAACATTTTGGCTTCTCTGCCACCTTCTTAACTATAACTTGGTTCATTCGCATTATTTCCCTGGAGTTCGTCTCTACAGGTCACTGCTGTATATTATTTTTTTATAACTACATCTTTCCTGATGACTTACAAATAATCATAATGTATTACAGAAAAATCAGGGCCCATGGTGCTAGGTGTACACAAACAGGCCCTTGTAACACAGTTTACAGTCTAACAAGAGACAAGATGCAAGGAGTGAATGAAACCAATCAGAAGAAATAGGACTGCTTATTTCTGAAAGTAGTCGCTTAATTGTCTCCTTCTCACTGCACCCTTAAGTGTAAGGGAATTAAATGCTGTCCTTTCAAATACTGGCCAAGAGTCACTTATGTAGAGGCTCAGGCAGCAGGCCCACTGAAGATTCATTTAACATATGTTGCTGCCCGCTCCTAGCACAAATACATTTTGTGGATGGATTCACGTCTGCTCAGGACGGAAGTAAATCAGCATGGACTGGAGGGGCCAAGTCTCATATCTTGGGCTTGTCTTTCCTGTTGTTCATTTCTTTTCATTTATACTTTGCAAAATAGAGAGGAGGTCACCTATGCCTGGGGCAACTCTTCCAAAAAACAAAGCAACAAAAGCTTGTGATGGTAACACAACTGCTGTTTAATTTTTAAAATATATTAGGCTTTTTTGCAGACTAAGAAACACTGCTCTGATAATTTCTTATTTAGAGAGATACTTAACAAAAAACAGATGTAGCTTATAATACAAAGGCTGAAGTACGTACTGTAATTCATCTGGTATTCCAAACAATAAACATGATGTCAGCGGGAGACTTGCTTTAAATTTTGATCTGCACTAGACTAACTAAGTAGTGATGGCCTTAGTGACGCTTCAAGGAAAATATTTAGGGTTTTCAAACTGCTATTACAGAAAACAGAAGTCAAGATAGAAAATAACTAGTAGTTTGTAGGTCATATCAAAACTTATGTTTTTAAAGTGAAATGGAAAGTGAATATTTGGAGCAATGATAATTAAAGTTAAAGTAGAGGGACAGAATTTTTGTTTATCCCCAAAACCCAGCCTCATGCACACACACCGCAGTAGAATTTTTCCAGCATTATGCCTCAGCTCTGACGTGAGGGACCACCCACTCCAGACAGAGATGAGATATTCTTTTTGCTCCCTGCAGTTTGGGGCATGTACACTGCAGAAGTTGTCAACCTTTGGCAAATTATGAGTAAAATATAATAAACTGTAGAAGATTTTGGACTTCCTTCAGACAGAGAACACATCCACTTTAAAAAGACTTTTCTGCTTTACTAAAGAGATGCTAAGAGAATAAAACATAACTAGGCTTTCTTCTTTTAAATTCTATACTAATACTTAGAAGTAAAAAATCTTCTGAAGTTAAATGTAAAGACTTGCCACTAAATATTTAAGCCAAAAGCCCACCATTTTTTCTTGTGATGAGTAACTCCTAAATCACTGTAACCGTAAAATGGAGAGAACAAAATCTCTATTTTCTCTCAAATTTTGCAGTTCCACTGTTTCCCCAAGATTGTCGGGTCTATTTCCCCTGTGTGTGGCTCTTTCACACAGTAAAAGGGGAGAAAAAGCATACAGTAAAAGATATTGAAGAAAACCATTTAAAAATAGGAACCGGTGACTGTAAAACACACATAACACTGGGAAGCAGACTCAGGGGCATGGGTACTCTGAGGGAAATTCTACTTTTAATTCACTTTGTGACACTGACTAGATTTCTAGATATGGTGTTCTTTTAAAACACTGAACCTGGTGCAAACGCTACGAACATATTTGCATAGTGCCTATCAGACACAAAAAACATATAACCATGTGAGTTATTTTATATGCTTTGTATGAACAAAACATCACATCTCCATGTCTCCCACCTGCCCCACTTTCATTCCCTGCAAAGATATACCAAACACAAATAATTTATTTTATATTTCTCCACCACTCGCTGCTACATAACTTAAAAAAAATTAGTGTCCCTTTTTATTTTGCCGGTTATGCAACTCCCCTGCATTGTCTGCATGACTTCTGTTTTCCTGCAAATGACTTCCCTTCCTACATTACTTCTCTCAATCTTTTCCTCCCTAATTTTCTGTCTCCTTTTCATTTCACTCATTTCCATACCCAGATTCTTCAAGTTCTTATTCCCGGCTCTCTTTCCCAGCTCTTTCCTCACATCACCCATGTTAAATTTTGTATTTCCTCTTGCTTACTTTCTTCTGCTCTTTGTTTACTGTCCCCTGTTCTGTTTACTCTGAGTTTGACTCCACTACAGAGCACCTTGTGCAGTCATTTGCACCTGAGCCCAGTGAGTGCAATGTAAGAGTAAAATGATTCTAAATCAGAATTCTCCATTCACTCACTGTTGGCAGAATGACTACACAATGTGCAAAACATGAAGAGTCATGCCCCAATCGCCACTTTTTAATCCCCTTTCTTCATTACTGCGCCCACCCTCCCCATATTCTGTTCTCTCTCTAATCTTTCTCCCTTGCTCTCTCTTTTCCCCTTGAGACTCTAACTTTCATATATATATTTTCAAAGTCTGCATTCGCTACATCCGCAGCCACCTCAAACCATCTGTCTCCCTCTTAGCCATTGAGCCTGTGCCTCTGTCCATCCCCATTCAGTCAGTTAACCCTATGCCTCCTCTAAATCCTCTCAAATAATCCTGCACAGTTCCACCCCTCCTCAACAATTCGGTACTACAGTTCTCTCCAAAATAAGTCTATGAATGGCTCCCCACTCCTTGGCTCAGCAAATTCATAATGTGCATTGCAGGGTCTTTTCTAGGATGAGGACAGTGTGTTGGTTCTACGCTTTCTTCCTCCTCTCCGGTGATGTACTAGGTGACTGTGTGGGACAGGAAGCCAACCATAGGCGCCAACTCCGGGGCTGCTCCGGGGCTGGAGCACCCACGGAGAAAAATTAGTGGGTGCTCTGCACCCACCAGCAGCCAAGTCCCCTCTGCCGCCGTGAGCGTGCCACATCCCCGCTCCTCTGCCTACCTCCCAGCGTTTCCTGCCTGATCGCCGCCAAACAGCTGTTTGGCAACGTTAACATGCTCCGGGGATGGGGTGGGGGGAATGAGTGGGAACGTGACGTGCTCAGGGGAGGAGGTGGGGAAGAGGCGGGGCCGGGACAGGGATTTAGGGAAGGAGTTGGAATGGGGGCAGGGAAGAGGTGGGGCCTCATGGAAGGGGTGGAGTGGGGGCAGGGCCGGGGGCAGAAGTGGGGTTGAGCACCCACAGAAAAGAGGGGAAGTCAGCGCCTATGAAGCCAAACACATATATTGGCCCTACTTTAGCTCAGTGGAATACACCTATCCTCATCCACTCTGCAAACTTCCTTTTGCACCCATAGCACAGCAGAGAAGCACCCAGTGCAACAGTCAAAATCTCCATCTCTCTCTGCTCCTGCACCTCTTTTCCTTGCAAGGCAGCAAGCAGTCAATGGGAATACTGCTGAACAGCTGCTCAAAGTGCTCCTGACTCACAAAGGCAGTTGCACATGTGCTCTGTAGGAGAGTGAACAAGGATGTGTGGGCATTGCTTTACTGTAGTGGGGAACCTGGCAGGACCAGGACCAGGACTAGGCACACACAGTCTGAGTAAAATTCTTATCACTTGCTTACAAATATCTGAGCATGTCAGCTAGCTGACAGTAGAACTGTGAAGTAGTACAGATAGATATGGTTTTAGCTGTTTGAGAATGGGGGGGGGGGGGGGAATAAAGAAATAAAAACAGCATCTAGAAAAGGATTTCCAACCTGTTAATTTTCTCTTTGACGTCTTCTATGGCAGTCCAGACACTTGTGTCATTGTTACTCCCAGCCAGCAGATGGCAACAGAACACTAAGGCCAACAGTTTCAAACATGGCTGAATAACTTTAGGCTCCTAAATAGAAGTGTCCTTATTATCCAAAGGTGTTGAGCACTTGCAGCTCCCATTGAAGTCAACAGCAGCTGTACTTGTGATAGTTAGGTCATGTCAGCAGAAGTTATCCAAGAACGGTCTGGGATTCTTGCAGAGTTGGCGACTGAAGGGTTAATTGCAGAGACTGATCACTTGACAATTTCGTCCCTTTACTGATATCCTACGTAAACCACCAGTGCAGACACTAAAGTATTTTTTTAACAACACTTCAGCTGAGCAGAAGTATCATCTTTCTTCAAACCTACTGTTATCCCCCTTTTGCCCTCTTACTTTTAACTTTTCTTAACCTATTCATAACTTCATCCACTGGAATTACCTATTCTGTTTTTCGCTTAAATGCTTAATTAACATGTTGCTATTCTTACCCTACAACTCATGTTACTTTTTAACCCTTCCTAAAATACCTTTTGTACTTACTTTTTAAAATCTAATTTGTTGCTCTTCCCTGAAATGAGCCAAAAAAAGTCTTATTGGGAAAGATCAAGAAGATTGTTCTCTCTTCCAGAGCACAAGTGCTCTTGTTCTCCCTCTGTCCCTGTAGATATATTTATAATTTATTTCCCTTTCCCCCAATCTCTATTCTACCGGGTTACAAAAAATTTCATTTGACGGATATTTCTCAATTTATTTTTAGGTAATCACTGAAAGTGGAACTCAGTTATAATTTCCTCTTTATTCTTAGCATACCTATGTTTCCTATCTTTCACCCTTACAAACTAGTTATTACATGGCAATCCTTGATATAAATCTATAGTGCACCAGTTTGCCAAGCAGAAACACGTGTGATCATTGCTATAGCACATTGAAAGTCCCTGACTGCAGCTTAGTGTACTACTGGTTCGAAGTGCAGTACATGATGCCATACTCGGGACTTTTCACTTCACTGTAGCAGTGACCACATGGGACACTACTGAGAGGCAAGCTGGGGCACTGTAGATTTATACCCTGGATTGCTGTTCAGTAACTTGTATGTAGACAAGCTCTCAGTGCGCAGAGCGCTACGTTCTAATATGTCCAAGAAAACAAACGTCTAACTCAGCTGTTATGTAAAATCATTTGCAAAAGTAAAAACTGAAGGCAAATACTGGTTAAATACAAGTTAAAAACAGTGATAAAGGGTCTTCAAGGCTCCTAGTAAATTCAGGGGTCGGCACAACAAGCTGAAAGATTGGGAACCAATGTAGGCAACCACCAATTTCTCAGCAGAATTGTTAAAATTGCAATTCTAGCATTCATTCTGCTTCCTAAACATGGTCACGGAAAATCTTGCTGTAATTAGAATAAAACTGAATTTCAAAAGTTATGATAATTTTTGAAATTTAATTTTAAAAAGAGGGTCATGGTATCTTACCTCAAGACATCACAACACCCAGAAAAAGACTTTTCTCCCTACAGCTCCTAAGATAAATGGACTTAATGCCATGACGTCACACATCACATGAAGAAAAATATTGTTTCAGTGATTGGGCTTCCCAGTCTGCCATAACTTATCTGTAGGATAATTCCTTCTGTTGATAGACGGCCTGTCAACACACACATTGTACTTTGCTCTTCCAACAGTATACCACAGTGGTTTGTGGAAGTGCCAACATTACCCTGGTTGGGAGCCACAACCCATTATGCCAGTAATGCAGCCCCTGACTGAGAAGGAATATGTAGCTGTTTTCTGGAAGTATTATGTCATTTTCAGCTATAATTTTTCTTACCTACACTGTTTGGTCTTAGGTTTCCTCAGTTTACAGGAGCTATCTTCAAGACTAAAGGAGGGCAAACCAGGGAGGATGCTTTGATCTCCTGTATAGACTCCATTCTTTGATCTACTGTTTCAAAAACAGTTTCTAATATTTCATGATTAAGGCAACTTGACTACATCTGAAACAGCTTCTGTTACTTTCTAAAGCCAATGCTTCAGATGACAGGAGCAGTGCTGTACTCTGAAGTTACGCATGTAGTTTCTTTCACCAGTGTAAATTAGCTGTAGGTATCATGTCAGAAGAAAGGCTTTCTGAAACCTAAGCATTTTGAAGTTCAAATATTCAGCCTAATGTCTTTTACGGGAGCTCATATCATCTACTGGTCAGAATAAACAAAAGAAAGTGAAGATCCTGGTTTCCAACTTCGAATCTAGGTCAGTCATTTTTGATTATGCAAAGTAACTTGACTTTCCTGGGCCTCATTCAACCTTACTCAAAATCTGGGCAAAAAGCAAGTGTTCACTGAACAGCAGATGCTGCTTCTGAGAAGAGTTTTTCAGTATGAATAAATTACATTTTAAAAGTTTATATCTCTTTGTGAAGTGGCCACATCCATATTTCTCAATAGTTAAGTCTGCTTTTACAATTCTGCAACTGAAAGCATGCACTGCGTGCACAGAATGGATAGAAAGAAGAGGTTACTCACTTTGTGCAGTAACTGCAGTTTTTCGAGATATGTCCCCCTATGGGTGCGCCACTTCAGGTGCACATGCACCTCTTGATCCGAGATTTTTCCCCTAGCAGTGCCCGTTTAGCCAGAGCATGCGCCCTATGCCTCCTCATGTTGGACATTGAGGATATAGAGGGATGTGTGGGCAAACCACCCTCAATTCCTTCTCCAGCCAAAGGTCTCCACAGAGAACAGTCTGAAGCAGAGGGGAACGAAGCACAGATAGTGGTTCACCATAAGGGGAACACATCTATAGGAACTGCAGTTCCTGCACAAGGTGAATAACCTTTCATCCTTCTTTGAGTAGTGTTCCTATGAGTGCTCCACTTCAGATGACTTCCGAGAAGTTTATCCAAAGAGAGGAGAGAGCTTCAGAAACTGGGTCCAGAACTGAAGATAGTGCTGCAGTATCCAGAGACACATTGGATCTGATAGAATGGATTAATGTGTAGTGCTTCAAAAATGTATGTGCTGAAACCCATATAGTGGCCCTACATATATCAGAGACAGGTACATTCTTAAGCAATGCTGTGAATGTTGCTTGTGACCTGGCAGAATGTGCCATCACACTCAGAGGACGATTAATGCCTACTGTTTCATAACAAGTGACAATACATCCAGATATCCAGCTCGATAGTCTCTTTGCAGAAAACATGGATACCCTGGATCTATCTGCAAAAGAGATGTACAGCCTTGGTGAGCTTTGAAATTGATTGGTCCTATCCCAGTAGAAGGCCAGAGACCTTCTAACATTCAGGATATGAAAACAGGTTTCCTGCAGAGAGTTGCGTGGCTCTTGAAAAAAACACTGATAGATGAATAGATTGGTTCAGGTGGAACTCAGAGAACAATAGGTAAGAATTTACCTAATGTAGGCATAAAGAAATGTTATCCTTAAAGAAAACTGTAAAGGGGGGGATAACCCTGGCCCTGTCCTGTCTGATTTTGTTCATCACCTTCCACCCTTTTGTGGAAGAAACACAAAGAGGACCCTTCTTCCTGGAAGAAGAAAGGTGACCCCAAAGAGGGATGGCCCAAAAAAGAGGGCACTTGTTCCTGGAGGTGGAGAAGAAGATCCCATCTTTAGAATATGCTGTGGAGGACATGATGAATGTAGCTCCCATTCATATTTCTTTGAACTGTCTCCTGAGAATATTGTCTGTGGTGTTCTGGGTGCCTGGGAGGTAGACCACTGAAATTTGGGTCTGATGAGCTATGCACCAGTTCCATAGCTTCACGGCTTTTGTGCACAGAGAGGGGGATCTTGCTCTTCCCTGATTGTTGATATAGAACATGCAGGGCACACTGTCTGTCATGACCCTAATTGATTTGCCCAATGAGAGGTAGGAAATAGAACCAGGCATTTCTGATAACCCTGAGCTTCAACAAATTGATGTGGAGATTGATTTTCTGAGTTGCACATCTGCCCTGAGTCATGACAGCATTGAGACGAACTCCCCCATTCCAACAGCAATGTGTCTGTTGTTACAGTTAGTGATGGAGTTGGGCAAGAGAAGACTACACCCACGCAGATGTTTATTGATCTTTCCACTAATCCAGGGAGTTCTTCGTTTGTAGAGGAAACGTCACCTGTCTCTCCAAGGTGTGTGACTGGAGAATATGTTGTTCTGAGCCAACTTTGAAAACAGCGGAGGTATAGCCTTGGGTGATCGGTCACAAAGTGCAAGCTGCTATGTGTCCCAGGTGTTGAAGACAGTTCCTATTAGTGGTCCGAAGATTCTCCTGAATTGTTCATACCAAACCTCACAAGGTTATGAACCTGTCTAAGTGAAGGTAGGCTCTGTCGACGAGTCCAAATAAGTCCCTATAAACTGTATCTTCTTTATGGGGATTAACATGGATTTCCTTACATTTAGCTGAATACCCAACTCTTGACACAAAAAAAGGTCCATCTCAATGGAAGAAAGCATTTCTTCATCAGAATGGCGCTTGAGTGGCCAGTCGTTGAGGTATGGAAAGACCTGGATCGCCTTCTGTCGGAGTAGGTAGTCACTATCATCAGGACCTTGGAGAACACCCTTGGGGCAGAGGAGAGATGGAAGGAAAGCACTTTGTATTGGAAACGATCCTGGTCTACAGTGAATTGTAGATATTTACTGTGCAAAGGGTGTATCGTTATATGGAAATAGACATCTTGTAGGTCAAGGGCCAAAAACCAATCCCTCTTCTCCAGTGAAAGAATTATAGCTGCCAGTCTCCATCCTGAACTGATGAGACTTTACAAACTTGTTTAGAAGTCTTAGATCTAAGATTGGTCTCCATCCTCCTTTGGTATAAGATAACAGAGTAAACCCCTTGCCTCTGTGTGATGGAGAGACTGGCTCAATTGCTCCTAACTGGAGGAGAGAATTCACCTCCCGTCTTAATACAAGCTCGTGAGAGGTGTCCCTGAAGAAGGACCAGGAAGGAGAGTTGAAGGGAGTGACATAACATGGATGATACAGTCCAGAGGTGGGCGAACTACGGCCCGTGGGACCGTCTTGTCTGGCCCTTGAGCTCCCAGTCGGGGAGGCTAGCCCACGGCACCTCCCCTGCTGTCCCCCATCCCCCACAGCTTCAGCTCACTGCACCACCAGTGCTCTGGCCCTCTGCTCCTTCCGGGGAGCATGGCAGCATGGCTGTGAGCTCCTGCCACTCTGAGAGGCATGGTAAGGGGGCGGGAGCAAGGGGGTTGGATAAGGGGCAGAGGGTTCTGGGGGGCAGTCAAGGGACAGGGAGCAGGGGGCGGTTAGATGCGGTGGGATGGTCAGAAGACGGGGAGCAGGGGGGTTTGGATAGGGGGTGGAGTCCTGGGGGGCGGTTGTCCTGTAAGGGGGCGGTCAGGGACAAGGAGCAGGGGGGGTTGGATGGGTTGGGAGTTCTGAGGGGGGCAGGGGCCAGGCTGTTTGGGGAGGCACAGCCTTCCCTACCCAGCCCTCCATACAGCTTTGCAACCCTGATGTGGCCCTCAGGCCAAAAAGTTTGCCCGCCCCTGATATAGCCTGATATTATGACCTCTATGACACTTGTCTGTCATGATCTGTCTCCAGGCAGTCTGCAAAGGGAGGGTGGTGGGAAATGGGGGTAGCTGTAAAACCAGAGATATGGGAGGATTCGAACCCTCGACCGGATGGAGAAAATTGTGGAGGGTGGGTAGCCATCTTTCTCTAAAACGTGTCTTTTCCTGGGCAAGTTGGTGGATCTATGGAATCCAGAGAACTGAGCAGGATGCAATCTCTGAGCTGATTGTGACCTACTGAATCATCTCTTATTTGCAGGTGACTGTATGCCCAGGGAATGTAAAGCAGCTTTAGAGTCCTTCCATGTATGCAAGGACTCATCTGTGGTCTCCAAGAAAAGCCTACAATCATTGAAGGCGGGGTTCTTAACACCATTCTGCATGTCTCTAAGGAGTCCAAGAGCCAGAGCCATGATGCCCTGCACGTAATTACCGCAGTGTTCACAGCATCCAAGGATGCTCTAAGAGCAATCCTGGCCAAGAACTGGCCCTCTGAAATGGACTGGAATTGCTCCCTGTGTTCCTCTGACAGGTGTTCAATAAAGGCTGTCAATCTATTCTAATTTCTGAAATTGTATTTGGCCACGACTGCCTGATAGTTTGTGATCCTGAACTGGAGGAGTGCTGATAAATAGGACTTCTGTCCAAATATATCCATTCTCTTTTGGTCCTTCTCATGTGGAGCAGACCTAGAGAAGTGTTGCCTGCCCTACTTGTTTATGGCATTAACTACTAAGGAGTAGGTGGAGGATAAGAGAACAAGAATCAGAGTTCTGAGGGAGAACATAATAGTTTTTATCTGCCCTTTTACACACGTTGGTGGAATAGCAGTAGGTGTTTGCAACACAGTTTTAGTGGGATCCGGGAGCATCTCATTGATGTGTAACGCCACTCTGGAGAATGATGCTGACTGTAGGATATCCAACAGCTTGTGCTGTGAATCCCTGACCTCTCTGAGTGTTATTTGGAGAGTGTAAAAGGAGGTTACTCATCCTGTGCTGTGCTCCACTTCAGGTCAAGGTGCGTCCCAGCAACTTTGATCGGAGATTTCTACAGCAGTACCCCTATGGGCTGCGCATGCGCTGTGCCTGCCTCACGAGCTGTCAGTGTTTGACTAGCATGTGCACGGCCCGGGCTCCTCAGTTCCTCCTCTACAACGGAGTGCGTTCCAGATTCTGAAGTAGAGGGGAGGAGGGCGGGTAGTGGAGCACCCATAGGGACACTCATTTCTAAGAACATCAGTTACTGCACAGGGTGAGTAACCTCCTCTTCGAGAGAGAGATGTCCCTGTGGGTGCTCCACTTCAGGTAACTGAAAAGCAGTATCCCTTAGGATGGTGGGGACTTCGGATCAGGTAAGAAGGTTGTTGACAAGACAGCTCTACCCATCCTGGTGTCGGATGCTGTCATGTGCATGGGAGCACAATGATTGGCAAAGGTAAGTTTCGATGCCCAGGTAGCTGCCTTGCATATGTCAGAAAGCGGGACATTCTGGAAAAAGGCCATGGAAGTGGAGACAGCTCTAGTAGAGTGTGTCCTAATTGATGTAAGGTGTTGTATGTGCTTCAGTTGGTAACAGAGACGTATGCGGTTTGCAATCCATTTGGAGAGTCTCTGGGTAGAGATAGCTTTTCCCTGTGATCGCTGAGTGGTAGAGACGGAAAGTTTGGGAGTTCTCCAAAACGGTTTTGTTCTATCCAGGTAAAAGGGCAGTGCTCTGCGCACATCAAGAGTGTGCGCTGCTGTTTCAAAAGCATTAGCGTGGGGTTTTGGGAAAAATGTTGGTAGGTGTATTGGCTCATTGAGGTGAAAGGAAGAGTGCATCTTAGGCAGGAACGTCAGGTGTGTTCGGAGTGTGATCTTATCTCGGAAGAATGTGGTATACGGAGGTTCCGCCATGAGTGCTCCCATTTATCCTACTCGTCTGGCAGGCGTGATTGCTATCAGTAAGGCGGTCTTCATGGATAGGTGGAGAAGGGAGCAAGTAGCCATTGGCTCAAAGGGTTTATCCATCATGGCTCTGAGGACTAGGTGGAAGTCCCAGGGCGCAGCAGGAGGTTTTACATCTGGATATAATGTTTGGATGCCCTTCAGGAACCTTTTGGTTACTGGATGGGCAAAGACCACAGTGTTGTCGATCTTATGGTGAAATATGGTGATTGCCGTGAGGTGGACCTTGAGGGAACTCACGGAGAGACCTGATGTTTTAAGGTCTAGCAGGTAATCCAGTATCAGTGGGAGTGGGGCGGAAACTGGGGAGGTCTGTTTGGCCATACACCAAGATGTGAACCTCTTCCATTTATGTAGGTAAGCAGTGCGCGTGGTGTGTGTCCTGCTGTGTAGTAGGACTTTCCGCACTTGTTCAGAACATGCTAACTCCTCATTAGAGAACTATTGATTAGCTAGGCCCTCAGGTGGAGTTGCTGTACGTCGGGGTGAAATAGCTGGCCCCTGTGTTGTGATAGGAGGTTGCTGAGGGAGGGAAGGGGAATCGGTGGCTTGACTGACATCCGCATGAGGAAGGGATACCATGGTTGGCTGAGCCACGATGGGGCTATTAGAATTATGTTGGATCTGTCTGTTCTTATCTTCTGTATTACTCTGTTCAACAGAGGTATTGGTGGAAACACATACATAAGAGTCCATGGGAGCATAAAGGCATCTCCTCGAGAGTGTTTCCTCAGGCAGGCTCTGGAGCAGAATGTCAGGCATTTTTTGTTTATTGCCGTGGCAAATAGATCTAGTTGGGGATAGCCCCAGGTCTGGAAAATGGTGGATAGGATGGCGTCGTCATGTTCCCACTCATGCTGTATGGGGAAGGATCAACTGGGCTTGTCTGCGGTGGTCTTCTGAGAACCGGGCAGGTATGAGGGGGAGATAGGGATATTGTGTTGAAGGCACCAATTCCATAGTTTTACCGCCTCTGTGCAGAGGGACTGGGACCGGGCTCCCCTCGTCTGTTTACATAGAACATGATTGCGATGTTGTCTGTCATGACCCAAATTCTGCGGTTTTGGATAATGGGAAGGAAATGGAGGCATGCATTGCGTACGGCTCGGAGCTCTAGTAGATTTATATGAAGCTTGGTTTCCATAGAGGACCAGACGCCCTGAGTGGTGAGGTGACCCATGTGCGCTCCCCATCCTGTGAGGGATGCATCTGTAGTGATGGTCAGTGCAGGGGGTTCTTGTTGGAAGGGAAGGTTGGAGCAAGTTCTTGACTTTTGGAGGCATAGTTAGCAACAATTTGTTTAATCTGTGGATATTTGGTTTGTATACCATAGCTAGCCATCCCTGAAGGCATCGCATGTACAGGCGGGCATTTGTGACCACACATGTGGAAGCGGCCATGTGCCCTAACAGCTGCAGGGAATCTTGGACTGTAAGCTGGCACGTATCTGGGTAATTAGGGTACCCACTGTGTGGAATCTGTACTGGGGAAGAGAGGCAAGACCTGTGGTGGAATCGAAGTGGGCCCCGATGAAGTCGATTTGTGGGGTAGGTCGTAAGGTAAATTTGTTTGTTTATTTGCAGACCCAGGGTGTGGAAGCAGTGCACAGTTGCAGAAGTTGCTCGGATCGCTTCCAAGTGAGTGGGGGACTTGAGACAATTGTCCAGGTAAGGAAAAATGAGGACCCCTTTTTTTCTGAGATGTGCTATTACGACTGCTAGAACTTTGGAGAAGACACGTGGGGGAGTGGAAGGGCCAAATGGCAGGACCCTGTATTGGTAGTGTTCCATTCCTACAGCAAATTTGAGAAAACGTCGATGGGCAGGGTGGATAGTGGAAATGTGCGTCTTGGAGGTCGAGGGTTGAAAACCAATCTCCCTGCTCCAGCGTCGGAATTATCGTTGGTAGAGTAACAATCCGAAATTTCTGTTTCTTGACTAACTTGTTTAGACATTGAAGGTCGAGGATAGGGCGCCATCTGCCATTTTTCTTTTCTGTCAAGAAGTAGTGGGAGTAAAACACTTTCCCTCTGTGTTGAGCTGGTACCCGCTCTATCGTTCCTAGTTGTATGAGGTGTAGTACCTCTTGACGGAGCAAATGTTCGTGAGAGGGGTCCCTGAAGAGGGACGGGGTGGGAGGGTGAGTGGGGGGTACGGAGAGGAAGGGGATGGCATAACCCAATCTGATAATTTCCAGGACCCATCTGTCTGTAGTGATGGCTTTCCAATGGGCAAGGAACAGGCGCAGACGGTATCCAAAGAAAAGGACAGTTGAAATTGACGCTGAAGAGGGTGGGAGGTTTTCTATACCCTTGACCAAGGCTTCAGATTTGTTTGTTTGAGGCAGGAGGGTGGGTCGCCGTCATTTGTGGAGGGCAATGTCATTGGGTTCTGGGTCTATGGCGTTGTTGTTGCTGTATATCATACTGTCTGAAATGTTGATTTTGTGCAAAAGCCTGGTACGTTGGCTGTTGGTATGGCTGATATCTGTACTGCCTCTTTTCTGGGGCAGGTGGCTGGATGCCTAAAGATCTGAGTGTGGCACATGATTCTTTCATGGAATGGAGGATCTCATTGGTTGTAGAAGCAAAGAGCTTGTCCTCATTGAAGGGAAGATCCTCGACAGTGCTCTGTATCTCTTTGGGAAAGGAATAAGAAGTAAACCATGAGGCATGCCACATGACGATGGCCGTGGATCTGGCGGCTGCATCCACAACATTGAGAGCAGCTTGAAAAGCTGTGCAGGAGATCAATTGGCCCTCAGACACCACCACTTTGAATTGTTGTCATTTGTCTTCTGACACATCATCAATAAATTGCATTACTTTAGCATAATTTTTGTGGTCATATTTTGCTAAGAGCGCTGCATAATTCGCTACTCGAAATTGAAAAGTGGAAGATGAATACACTTCGCGCCCAAAGGAGTTCAGTCTCTTGTTCTCCTTGTTAGACGGGGTAAATCAGAAAGGCTGGTGCTTATTTTTCTGGTTGGCCGCCTTGACCACTAGCGAATTAGGTGATGGATGAGTAAATAGAAACTCTGAACCCTTCGAAGGGACAAAATATTTGTGCTTCAGTCTCTTGTTAGTGGGGGTTATTGTGGCCGGGGTCTGCAAGATAATTTTAGCTGGTTCCATGATGGCCCCATTAATTGGTAGGGCTATTTTGGATGAGGCGGTAGCTTGTAATATGTCGGTGAATTCATGGTGGGTTTCTGGTACCTCCTCCAGGGTAATCTTGAGTTCATTGGCTACCCTTAAATAATTCCTGAAAGTGAATGAGCTCATCAGTAGTGGGAGGTGGTGGGGGCACTGTGGCCTCATGTGGTGCTACCGCTTTAGGATGGGGAGTGATGTCCTGTGCAGGTGGAGCAGCTACTTCAGGTCTTATCTGCCTATCCGTGTAAGAAAGCATCGGAGCGCCTGACAGCTTTTCTACGGGCGACACGGTGAACGCTCGATTGTGCCATGGTGTAGTTCCATGGACCCCAATGTGGCCATTACCCAGGAAAGGGGGTAGGTGTGGCCATCCAGGGGTTGCCATATCAGTGTGGGTAGCCACTAAGATAGAAGGAGCACGGTATAGTGCATCTCCCACTTGTAGGTAAGCAAACCTGGGAGGAATATGGTAAGGAAAACATATAGTTATCCTCTTTCTCCTCCTCCTCTTCTCCACTTGAGAGGCTTGAAGCGGTAGGGGAGTACTGCAGATAGGGTGCTGAAGGTCCGGTGATAGATCAGTGCCGAGTAGCGGAGATTGGGGGGTATGTGACACTCAAGTCCCCTGGATGTAAAAACTGAGGCGGTGCAGTGACTCCAGGTGCCGAATGATAAGGCAGGAGAGGAGTAAGGGCTAACTGAAGTGGAGCTGGTACCGCTGCTGTTGGTGCAGGCAGAGTCTGCAGAGGCAGCTGCTGATGCACCGAAGGTTGCACTGGGGGGTGCATACTGTGCCGCAGGAGTGGGTGCCCCAGATGTGGGCACTGTTGGGCAGGCAGGCAACATGAGGCGGCTTGGTGCCAGGAGCGTTGGCTGCAGTGGGTGAGAAAGCGGCTCTGCAAGATCAAATGGTGGTGCCATGATCTCTGCTTGTGCTCTCCGCACCGTGACAACTCTTGGCACCTTGCTGTCAAAGGTTGTCGAGGGAGAGCTGTATGAGGCGGGCAGCTGAAAGCCCTGAGCATCGGTACCAGGAAGCTGAGTAGCCGACTGACAGCGGGTGCCTGCAGAGTGAAAAGTGCTGAGCCATGGAGCATCAGGCACTTGGGAGGTGGAAGTCATTTGAGACTTCTTTGCTGAGGAGCGGCCCCTGAGGGGGAGGAAGCTGGCCGTTTCTTTGTTTTACCTTTCTCCCTTGAGGGTTTTAAAGAGCTTTGCTGGCCAGGGTCAGAGGAGGGTCTGAGGGAGTTTTCTAAGATGAGCAGTTTCAGTCTGAGCTCCGTCCTTGTGGGTTCGCGCTTTAAGCTTATTACAGTGGACGCATTTTGGCATACACAAGACTCCCCCAAACAGCGTACACACTGTGAATGACCTTACGAGACAGGGATGGCCTCGTTGCAGGAGGCACGTCTCTTGAAGCCAGGGGAGCCGGGCATGTCCATAGCCGAGGTCTGTTTTTGTTTTTAACTAAAAACTAAACTATTTTTCTTGAACAGTAACTCTATGACTAAACTATCTAAATTAAACTGAGAAACAGAACTATCTAGGAGTAAATCTGAGAGGACTGCTGAACTCTGTCTCTAGCCAGGGATGGTAGAGAAGGAACTGAGGAGCCCAGGCCGTGCATGTGCTATTCAAACACTGGCAGCTCATGAGGCAGGCACAGCGTGTGGGCAGCCCCTAAGGATACTGCTGTAGAAATCTCAGATCAAAGGCACCGGGACGCACCTTGACCTGAAGTGGAGCACCCACAGGGACATCTCTCGAAGAAGCAGCTACCCTTTCTTTATGAGATCTTAAAATTGCCCCAAATCGTCGGCAATGGAAGGTGATGGAGACATAACTGCTTCATCTAGAAACGAGGATGAAATGGGTGTTTGGGGGTGGCATCTTCATCTTCCCTGGCTTCCTGTTCCTCAAACATCTCCTCTTGTGAGCGGGGAGGAGAGGGAGGCAGGGAGCTGGCCGGAGAGGAAAGGACTGAATACCCCTATTCTCCCTTTGAGACAGTACCAGTAGCCTGGAGTGTTGCTGTTGGTAAGCAGCTCAAGGATACCAGTGTAGCCATTGGGGGAGCCCATACGGAAATAAGTGGAGAGTCCTGGAGTATCAGGGGACAGCAGCAGCCTAAAAACAGGTTTCAGTACCGAAAGATGCTTGATACCCATGAAGAGTGGGGATTACAGCTCATCTGTTATGGACTGGTCCCTCATGTATTTTAACTCTTGCGGTACTGAGTAGGTAGTTATCGCTACCAAAGCGGTAACTGAAGCTGACAGTACCATAGATGGCAGGCATACTGACAGAGGCATCAATGTAATCTAGCGCCGTTGCTTGCTTGGTACTGAGGTTGCCGAATGGGTAGCTGCCGACAGAGGGACTGAGCTGGACAGTACCAGACCAGGGTGCTTACGTGTGCCCTCCTTGTCCCTGGTAGAGAGTACCGAAGCTCTGCTGGAGCCACGTCTCTCCCTTGAGCTTTCCAGCTCCGCTGGTACTGGAGGTGGAGTCCTTCAACTCAAACAGTACTAAGCCAAGAGGTCAAGGCTTTGGAGACCAAAGATCTTGTAGGGGTGGCGGGCTTTTTCAGAGCAACCTCCTTCAGATGAGAGTCCATACTCCTCTTTTTGGGAGCCCTTTTAGAAGCCTCCAATGACCTCCTCTTCTTAGGGGAAGCCTGTGACACGGTTTAAGGAGTCCTGAATCTGCCCAGAGTCAGATATATGGCAGGGGGAGGCTCCTGACCTGACTCAGACACTAGTCAATCAAGCGCTCCATCATTAACAGTCTGAGCTTAATCTCCCTGTTCTTCCAAGCCTTTGACTTGAGGACTAGGCAGATGTGTGACTCCCCAGGGAGAAAGTGAGAAGAAAAAACAAAAACCTATCCTATCACTACTAGAGCTCACAACTAACTATAACTACAACTAACTACACTAACTATAAGAAGAATACAAAATTGCCGAGGTGGTCATGCTAGAGCTCCATTTCAGACAAAGGCAGAGAGGGAACTGAGGGCAATTCACTCGTGCATCCCTATACAGCCATGGTGTCTGGCCTGAGGAGGCACAGAATGCATGGTTGGGCCAACCAGGCACTCCTAGAGGGGAAAAAAAAAACATCTCCAATCAAGGGCTCAAGAGGTTCATGTGCACCTGAAGTGGAGCACCCATAGGGTGCTAGTCGAAGGAGAAGGTTGGATTACAAAAACTGATATGATACAAGACGTGTTATATTTTTAACACCTCTGGAGATAGTAGCCACTTAAAATCAGGTCTTTGAGGAAGTGAAAAGAGGAAATGCATGTTTAATGACTTTTTAAAAAACAAATCTGATTTAAAAGGGCTAGAAAAAATGGTATAAATTGCTGAAAATTTACCGTTTCACAGAGATGTGCAGTAGTTTTTTTCTCTTGGTGATTCATTACATAGCATATCTTAAAATCGTGCCTGATCCCATTTACCAAATAGGCCAGGATGTTCTCAATATTCAGTCCCAGTCATCCTGGGGCAGCTTGTCGGTGCTTACAATCTTCTCTCTTCACTTCATAAAACAGTCTGTCTTAATCAGCTCCCTATCCTTTTCCCTCTCATAACATCTCCTACTTATTTTCTGTTTATCTCAATACCATGTCTTCCCACATTCTATGCCTGCTTAATTCTATTATTTTTGCTTAGCTTTCCTCATCTCTCAAAAGCAGCATCTACTTTCCATTCACTCTCTCCTCTCTTGCTTTTCCTGTGCTTCACTGGTGAATCACTTTTTCCTCTCTTCTGTAGTCTCTTTCCTCCTATCAGCCTCAGAATTCCCCAGCACCTCTCAATGTGTGTTCCCTTTATTTCACTCCAACAAGTCTCCTCCCATTACCACCTGATCATGTGCATATAAGGAATGTATCATCCCGCAGGCCTGATTTTCCCATCAGATACTCCCACTGATTATGCATTGGTTTATTCAGGTTGCAAAAGCTAGTCAGTCAGTTTCCTTACTGGCAAAAACATACTACCTCAGCAGTTTGAAAAGCAGTCACGCAGACTGAATGCAGGTTATGTCAGAATTACTAACTACATTTACCATAAAACAATAAATCATCATTTCCTTGCACCCAGAACCTGCTTGTGATCATGTTTTTTTGTGTTCCTTGGCCCTACGGATTCGGTTCTCTTTTGTGGCTTGTTTTACAGGAAAAGTTCATCCCACAAGAGAGAGCAAGACTCCAGTGCAGTTCATATCAATTTAGTATGCACTCATCAAGACTTCAGATAATTTTGCTTCTGAAAATCTAGTCAGTGTATGGTAATTTACATGGTAGACTCCCCTTTATTTTTATTGCTTTGTTCAGAGGATCATTTGATTAAAATCAGATTTTCCAGACGCAAATCACTGAAGTGTCTATTTCTATTGATACTGGCTTATATGCTGATCTCTTGCCTCTGGTTGACAGATAGTGAGAATTTCAGGGTTTCTGTTCTATAACTGGGCAAAGTTATTATTTTTGTTATTTACACAGCACCCATTTAGGCTAGCGACTAAAAATCAGAATATTTCTCAATGAGTAATTCCATGAATTTAGCTTTATTCTTCTCACAGAACACTACAGCATGATTCCCTCAACTTTTTTTTGTTGAATTACTCAAATTTTATATATTTTAGCTATTTTACATATTTTAATTGTACTCCAATTCCAAACACTTTGTTATGAATATTTATTACTCTACAATTGAAATAGGATCTGTTTTAATTAGCTGCCATAGATCACAAGTCACATGGTATTGCTTCTGTTCCCTATTAGATGAGTTTAATCCCTATAATCAATAGAAAAATTTGAGGAAATCACTGAGGCATTGAGTCTCTCTGTGGGAGGCAGATATTTTGACGGTGATAGTAGAAAAGCAGGAGTACAGAATTTTAGAATACTATAGACTTTTTCATTTATGGGCCATGTAGTGCAGAAGTTAAATATTGTCTTTTTAGATTCACAAGCACGTGCACTTTGTCTTAGTTGTGAAGAACGTGATGCAATATTTGTCTGGCTTCTTTAACCAAATCTCTACTATAGCTCTAGCAACCTATTGTGGGACCTCTGTCCTCCTGCTGTGTCAAGCAGTGTCCCTTCCAATACAAAATATAACAAGCATATTATATTTACTAACCTCGAAATTTGTCATCACTAACTATAGTCATTAACGAAGCAGATGACCAGCAGTATGACTCAAACACTAGCGTATTTAAAATGTACTTTCTGTGAACACTCATGCATTTGACTTTGCGTGAAATTACAGTTTTAAAACAAATGTTCACATGAAAAACATGATTAGATTTGTGGCAGAGTTTCTGAACTTCAAAATTCAGGTTGAGAGTTCAAACCTCGCCTTACCTTCTTTCATCTGGACATGTGGAAATGTACTCGAATATATTCAGTGTGAAAATGGACAGTATGAAAACAGGACATTGCCCACACATGGTAATACATAAAACTTAATTGCTGCTTCCTAATTTTATTAGGCCAACTCACTCCATATTAATTTATAAATTAACAAGTATTTCTGTTAAAAAACAAAGCTAGTGAGATATTTTAATTCATTTTTCTTCAAAAATTACAGTAGATAAAATGAAGTTTGCGACTTATGTTACATGTTCAAGATGTGACCAAGTGTAAAACACAAAATATATTATAATACAATTTCCGACAAGCTATGTACTGCATTCATTGCAGGGGTCATATGTCCATAGTTGAATTAACCTGAAAAATGATTGGCCATGTGACAAACTAAGCAAAAATTTGTTCTGTATACGTAAGCATCTGCAACAATAAAGGACCAATAAAGCTCAGATGACAGTAACCACTTAACCTCAAATTTCTAACTCTCATATCCACTAAAAAAAAAAAATCTATTAAATTTGATAGTACTGTGATTTAGATTTACACCAAACAAAAATTGTTAACCGTAGAACAAAAATACAGTACCGATGTCTGCCAACCTAGAAGGTGCTGAGTACTCAAGCTCTAAATCCAGCAAAGCACTTATTTATTATTTTTATTCTGGTAGTGCTTAAAGGCTACAACAAGGATCAGCAGCCCATTGTGCTGGGCATTGTGCACACAAGTCTGGAAACTAGAACTGGCCAAGAAACCTAATTTTAGTCCCTGGAAAATTTGCAGAGTTTTCAGAAATATTTTCATCTAAAACTGGATAATATACAAACTTGAAAATTTTTGTGGAACTGAAATTCCACAATATTTTATTTCAGAAACATCAAAACATAGCGTTTCCAAACTGAAAAATGCTCTCTGGGATCCCCGGCAGCCCACCAGGTAAGTCGCAGTACAGCTAGGACCTTGGAAGCAGAACACTGAACTTGACATAATTCTTGTCATTTTCACCGCTGCCCACCACTGCACAGCAGTCGTGAAACTGACCAGACTCTTGTTAACTTGACAATAAAATGATGATCAGTTTTACCATTGCTATTCAGAGATGAGCAGCATTGAAACGGACAAGAACTACGTCACGTGCAGTCCACAGCTACCAGGACTTCCAGTGTCCCTGACTCCATGGCGGGCAGCCAGGGAGCCTGGTAGGTTGAAGGGAGGCCACGAGCCCTGGGAATGTTGACTCCCAACCTCCGAGGCTCCTGGCTCAGCAGGCTGCTGAGGAGCTGAGCAGCGAGCTGGCAGGAAACCGGGGACAAACCATTCATGCAAAACATTTTGATTTTAACAGATCAGAAAACTGACAAAAAAAAGTTCTCAGAGTTGTTCCAAACAGCTCTAGAGAAGATGGTCCCTTGTCACAATCTAAAAAGACAACCACTACAACAAATAAAGAAAAATACTTAAGCACATGTTTAACTTTAAGCATATGAATACTAAGTCCCATTTATATCAATGGAATATAGACTTGCTTCAAGTTAAACAATGTGCTTAAGTGCTTTGCTGGATTAGGAGCAGAGTGCTCAGCACCTTGCAGGATAAAGTCCCAAACCAATGCACATCTTATAAAGTGAATGTTTCAAAAAGCCATTAGATACAGGCATTTACCACCCAGTGATTGACGTTTTTGGAAATAGTTGGCTTTTTAAATTTGTTACCTTTTTACCAGTGTGGAAACCCAAAAAGTTACAATAGTACCAGTAAAGAAAACCCAACACTTAAAAATGTACGTTGAATTTACACACTAAAGAACAAAACCAATTGTTTTAAGAAACCCACAGAAGTCTGCACCACCTCTTCTGAGCTTTTGGTTTTATGCTGAACTGGCAAGATTTTTTTCTTCATGTGGTCTTAGATTCTTTCAAGAGACCCCATAGGCTGTGCCTGTTCTCGACTATTAGTATACACATAAAAATATTACCAATTTAATAAAAAGTTTAATGTTTACATAATTTTAATTATAATTAAATATAAAATTATCAGACTGTAAGACACCCTAAAATCAGAATGAATCCTCTTTTTGGTTTTTGTTAAGTGGGGATCCAAAAGAGAGCTGTAAAGGAATTTTGCTTCATGCATAATCCACAGCAAAACTGACACAGAATACCTACAGCAACAGTTCTGTTGTCATGGGGACCAATAAGGAAAAACCATTTAAATGCCAGGATTTTAAAAACCCTTGCTGAACTGCTATAAAGTCAGATCTACACTTTATACCTTGGGAACCAAAACTAAACAGCTTTAAAAAATTCTGCTGACAAAAGAACACAGGCCTCAATAAACCAGTAGTCTTGAATTCCCCTTCCATTAGTGAGTTCTGACACCAGGGCATGCCAAGCTAGAGGATTCAGCTGCCTAGCAGGTAGCCATGGAGACTAAGAGACACACGTTAAGTATGCAGTGAAGCAAGAGAGATAAGACCACAACCGTGCAGTTTAGACTGTGTTCACAGCTGCTGACTCCTTGTTTTATTTCACTTATGGTAAAAGTAGTTAACAACGTCCTTCCCTTTAAGTATGTTTGGAAATTGTACAACTGGAGCACAAAAATGTTAGTGTTAATAAATTATGGAATAAGATCTTAGCTGTATGGAAATAAAAAATCATGGGACATACCAATCTCATATGAAGTTGTCTCATTTTTAACGTTCTGTGATCCAATTTCACATAGCGACTGGAGGAACATGTGGAGTTAGTTTAAAAGTACCCTACAAGAGCTGTTTGCAGGCTTATGTGTAATTAGTTGGTGGGCTCTGTTATAGCAGACAGATGCCTACTGCCCTAAAACAACACTCAAATGAATACTAATTGGAACCCTTAATGGCAGCCTCATTCAAAAGGACTGAATGAGTGTGGAGACTGACAACTTTCTTACCCCATAAAGATGGTCCTTGCAGAAAAGATAAGATATCTTATTGGGGTGATGTGAAGAAGCTGAAAACGATGCTTGAATTAATCTGTTCAGCAGATAGAGGACTTCCATCTCTAGTTTTATCAGTTCTCACACAAACACTATTTGTTTACAATTCTGAAAAGTTAAAGTAGCGTATATAGTTCATAAGACACAAAAAAACTATACTAAAAGAACACTGGGGTGCAATGTCAAGTACTCAGAAGTTAAGAAAATCCAGAATTAAGCTTGCCTGTGCAACATTAATTTGGCCCCCTTGTGTATGTATATTGTGATATAGTCTTTAAGTACATTTTCTGCACGGGACTCTTGCCTCATTTAGTGCACAAGAAGGACCTGCCCTGTGGAAGAATCAGAATCATGTAGAAAAGGAGGCTGTGGTATATAAGACCTCTGTCTCATTTGTTGCAGAAGCAGGAAATGAATGAAGCAGGGGTAAAACTGCAGGAAGAGAAAGGACGATCTCATGGTTAAGACTGCTAAATGATGTTCTTGAGAATTGGATTCTATCCCTGCCTCTGTGATGGAGTTCTTATATGATGCAAAGTAAGTCCCTTAAAACAAACCTTTCCAGAGGTGGTCATTAATTGTGTGTTCCTCATTTTCTTGGTCCGGGGCCTGATTTGCAGAAGTGCTGAGTACACACAATTGAATTAAATGGGAGTTATACTCTGAAAATCAACAGTGCTATATAATGCTAAGTACTCTGAAAAATAGGTCATAGAAATCTCAAACTGAGCACCAAAAACTATATTTTTGACAATCTCCCTGTGCTTCATCTCCACGTCCCTAAAATGGGGATGAAGCCACCCCCTACATCACAGAGGTTTAGATAAATTAATATTTGTGAAAAACAGATATTCTAGTGACGAGTGCCACAGAAAAGCCCAGGAGGAAATTAATAATTCTATCCTTGTACCTGGGTTTGAATAGTGTGCAGTAAATAAGACATAGGACAACACATTGAACAATGAGGAAAAAAATACCATACAGCTGCACATTAATTGAGCACCATACATTCTGTACACAGAATGAGGTAGGGGCTCTCTGGAAAAAATTAAGGGAAGAACTAAGGTCGCACAAGTTGTGAGGTGATTGATTATGCCCAGTGACAACTGAATCTTCTGAGATTTTAACTGTTTGGTCTCTCCCGAGCAAGCGTGAACTGTGATTTTTCACTATACTTTCGCCAAATTTGGATGGATTTTCACAAGAACAAGAAGAGGCACATCTCTGACATTAAGGCCAAATGTCAAGCCTCTACTCCAAAGCATGGAGTGTAGGGTTGCCAACCCTTCAGGATTGGCCAGGAGTATCCAGGAATTAAATATTAATCTTTAATTAAAGATTATGTCATGTGATGAAATCTAACCAAAATTGGCAACCTTAAGTGCTAACACATTTCAAAGAAAGTCTCAGATTTATTTTTTACATAAATCAGCAAAATGTATTTTTCCTTAACCTTGTCTTAGGGCTGGTCTACACTAACCCCCCGTGTCGAACTACGATACGCAACTTCAGCTACATCGAAGTATCTTAGTTCGATCCTCAAAGCACTTACTGCGGGTCCACACGCGGCGGGCAGGCTCCCCCGTCGACAGCGGGTCCTCACGGCGAGCAGGAGTACCGTTGTCGACGTCGCGCACTTCCAGGATCGATTTATCGCGTCTTGTCTGGACGCGATAAATCGATCTCAGAAGATCGATTACTCGCCGCCGAAGCAGCGGGTAAGTATAGACGTACCCTTAGGAAACAGCTGAACCATTATGACTAAATTTTCCCAAAATAAATTCAGCCTGAGATAGACTCCCAGCATAGAAAATTTCAGCCCAAATGGTTAAAGTTTGGCAAAGTTCTAAGAAACTGAAATTCGGATTTTAAAATAAAATACCTCCGGTTACTTTAGTTGTAGCACATGCTTCCAGCCCCACCTATAGTAATCAGTCAAACAATCAAAGTAGAGTGTGAAGAGTTTCACGCATAATTCCCTTACCAGAATGTAGAAGTCAAGGCAAGAGTTGACTTGGACCATGGTTTCCTCTTTGGACATGGCAACCTGATTCATAACTCATTGTTTTGTCTTCATAAAAGTTAATTCATTGTGCAATATCATAAATACTTAAAAGCACCTTTGAGACTATGTAATGTATAAATATTCTGTTAGACAATTTGCCATCCTGTGGTCTTGCATAGCGACAAAACTGTATTGGAATGCCATGTCTTGCAAAATTTAAGATAATGAAATTATGTGATTCTCCATCCCAAAGAAGATGCACATGTGCATAACAGAATAAATCTTTTTTTATTCTTTACAGACATCTAGAAGAGCTAAAAGGAGTCCAGCCACCTCAACCAGAGTGAAAATTACACAAAACCATCAGATTTTAAAAAGCTGAAAAATCTACATAGTGCTAAGACTATCTTGTGTTCACATCCAGCAAGTCATTCAATTGTTATAAGATTAGCTAGGAAAACACTGAAATCAGAGTAAAAGACATAATATCCAGTCCCTCACCTGTACTCAATAAGCAATGAGCCCAGCTGAAACAGGGAGCCACAAAGAAGCCAATCTTGGCAGCATTTCTGTATAGGAATCCCCTCTCCCGCATTCGAGGATAGTACACTCAATGTCTATGTCCCAAAGGGGCCAGGATCCTAAACAGCAACTACACAAGCTGTCTGACAATGCCCCCTTCATCCTGGCCATACCCCTTATCCTAGGAGCTGGGTAAACTGGCTCTAAATCCACCCCAGGGAAAATGCCAGGTAGCTGATTACATACAAACCCAAGACATGATGAAGATAAATGCAATTATTTATCATACGGTTATCATACACTTCTGAATACCTTTCACCACCCACCTTATTCCCCTCTGCCAGAATTACATGCAACAATGCAAACTTTTGAGAAGCTTCAAACACCTTGTAGGTTGTTTTTTGTTTGTTTTTTTAAAACTATAACAACCTTCCTCCTGGTTTTCCAAATTTGGGATTTTCCTTTACCAAAAAAGTAAATTATTGAGATGCAGGGTGATCAATATTCCATCCTGGAGAAGTTTCAGGAATCTGAAATGAAACACTAGCGATAAAAAAAAATACAACTAAAACATTTCTAAAACACTTTTTTCTGTAAGAAGTGTGTCAAATAAAAACATAATGGTGTAGTGTAGTTGAAAGTTTTACTGGTACTGTTTGAGTAATGCACGAATAATTCTGCTATTCCAAACTCAGAAAGAGAAAAAAGTTATGCCATATTATTCCTTTGGGTGTTTTGAACATGCTACATTATCCAAAAAATGTCAGAAATATCTGCATGTTCTTAAAATTTTCATTTTGACTAGTTTTGTAACCTTCTATCTGTAAAGCTAGTGTATTAGTTACTTATGACCAACTGTTCTAACCCCATGAAAAGACAAATTAAAAATAAAATTATAAACACAAATAACAGTTAAAAATTACCTAAAATATGTATTTCCTGAATGCAAATATTAACTGCAAAGTATAAAAATTAAGGACGTTCAAGGGCTTAGATACAAGTACTGTGTACCCCATCATAAAGCAGGGGTACTGTCCTTTCTTATGGTACCAAGTTCCTGTTTCCTAATTCTGACGGATCATGAGATACTGAAGTGCACACCAAACTAGTGAAGGACTGAATATTGCTCACCCTAGCATCAGGTCAATGTAATTTTGGGGTCAAATTCCACATTTGGAGAGGAAACTTTTTTTACCTGAGTTGATTTTTTTTTTTAAATTGCAACTTGGGAGGTTAGAATAAAGGTTAGTAAGCAGAGTGCAAGTCAAAGGTGAATTGTAAATGCAGTTTATCACATGGCTATCACCGCCAGCTAAGCAATGATTAAATATTTGTACTGGATACAACAGCTTGTTGGATGTTTCACATAATAGTAACTAAGAATATCTTCCTGTCCCAGAAGAAACTGATCTACAATGTAGAGATGATTCAACAAGACAAGGGAGATAAAAAATGGGGGACAGGGAAGGTAGGATGAGATTACACAAACAAGCCTCCATATTTATAAACTTAAATTAGTAATTTTAAAAAACCTTGAATGTTTTAGTCAGTGCATTTCTTGCAAGCTTCACTCATATCACTCACACACACACACACACACACACACACACACACACCCCTCGTCAACACTGTAGAAATATCATGGACAATATAAAATCACCTACTGGCTCAGCTGTAGGTGATTACAATACTCCAATCTCAGTTGGATTTTGAATTTAAGATCTGGCTATTTTATCTAAATGTAGTGAGCTATATGTCCCACATTTCCTGATTTTGATTCTACAAGATAAACACCTTCCTTCATAATAAATGCTTAATAGCTACCTGTGCTAAAAATTAAAAAATGTGTACAAAACATATCAGCTTGTGCAAATAGATTATAACGATAAAAGATAAACAACAATTGATTTAATAAGTGACTTCATTTATGCATTTCTTGTCCCATGCTTTTAACCAAAAAGGCTTTTATATTCAAAAAGAGATCAGTAAAACAGTTTTTCAAAAGTTCTCAATAGTCTCTCTTGTTCCACGACCTGCTACATACACTAAGGCTACATCCACATTACCCGCCCGATTCGGCGGGTAGCGATCGATGTTCTGGGATTGATTTATCGCGTCTCGTCTAGACGCGATAAATCAATCCCAGAGCCGCTCCCTGTCGACTCCGGAACTCCAGCTCCGCGCGAGGAGTAAGCGGAGTCGACGGGGGAGCCTGCCTGCTGCAGTGTGGACCAGCGGTAAGTACTTTTGAAATCGATCTAAGATATTCGACTTCAGCTACATTATTCACATAGCTGATGTTGCGTATCTTAGATCGATCCCCCCACTCCCTAGTGTGGACCAGCCCTAAGTGGAACCAGCACAAAAGACCAGTTAGTTTTCTCTTACACTCAGACTGGACTGTTGATGTTTGTTGTTACTTTAAAGCATAAAGCTTTTCAAACCCAGTGGTGGAACAAATGATAAACCTACTCTGGATTTAATCACCACTTATAAATATCCAAAAATAAGAAAAAATTGGTATCTAGGACTTAGAAAACGTATTTTTCAGTGATATTATTCACTGATCAGCTGACAGTCATATGTATAAAAAAATCTTGGTCTTTTATAGGAACAAACTTTAAACTTTGGTGGTTTGAGTCAGAGCTCCATTCAGCCTTACCCAAAATCTACCATGAAACAGCACCGAAGATTAAAACTTGATCATGTATTTATATATTTTGCTAATGAAAAAGTGCAAAATATATAATACACTTTTGCAAGGCATTTAAGGCTTCCTAGTATTAAACAGTACCAGAGTTCCCCCCCCCCCCAACACACACAGTTACTATATTGTCTTTAACTAGAGATTTATATGTTGCAACAGGTTATGTGATTGTAAAGGTTGAAGTCATGTGGCAAAATACAAAGTGAATGAAGTTGGCAAAGAAGTTCTATATTCAGTTAACTTCCAGTCCAAATGAATGGATGACATTCTAAAGACACTTGCCAACATTTTCAAAAGTGTCTATCTACGGATATCTGTGGATGATTTTTGTGGACTGGATGCAGATACAAATTTTGTATCTAGAGCCATGCAAATCTGAGGATATCTGCTTTATATCTGCAGATGCGGATATCCTCCGACCATTTTTGCAGACCAGATGTGGACACACATTTTGTAACCATGCAGGGCTCTAGAGGTGTGTTCTCTGTAACAATAGCTTGCATCTCTCTCACACACATACTAAAACAAACGAAAAAAAACTACAAAAAGACTGCAAAATGCAGTTCAGGAATGTTCATATTACCCCTATCTTAACTCAAAATACACCTGATGATGTATTACAACTAGAAAGCACAAATCTTTTAGCTTGCATGGCTATGTAGTCCAGCACTGCTGAGAATCACAAGTCTTGCAGCATATGGTGTTCTTCTTAAAGCCCTAGCCCTTTTGCTACATGAATTCAGAAGAATCTCAGCTTTCAGTACAAAAGTTAATTTCTAGACCTCATGGTTGAAGGTATGAACCCTAAAAGTGCACATCCCAGAAGACAAATAAAAAGCTCAAAAATACTGTTTTAAAAATCTCATTAATCCAGTCTCATGATTTTGGGGGGCCTGAGTCATGATTTTTGAATGCTTGAGGCTGGCAATACCAGACTAATTAAACACTGATCCAGTACTTTTTTCTCTTTTTTTTTTTTTTTTTACATAAACTGGCAGTTAGAAAGGATTATAGCACTTCGGCCAAACAAGTCAATTTGTTATCCTTAACAAGTTAATCAATCAATAGGTAAATCTTTTGTGTTATGCCACAGTCATATATGTCTTGCTATGTAAATGGACATGAAGTGCCAAATATCCTAACTTCAGCATTCTTCATATTTCCAAGGACACTGCAGAGACTTTGCTAGGCAGTGTCCACATCGCTAGAGTGTCTGGAATGCTTCCGTATAGGCTCCTTCCTTGGTGTCGAATTGAAATTCTAGTATTCTTGCTCTACAATATCATCATCTAATCTTCAGAGGCAGACTAGATGTCTGCCTGGCATTCATAAGTCAAGCAAATTACAGATGCCCAAATTTACATAAAAGACCTCGTACAGAAGTATATTGCTGGATGGACATCTTTCTGTACTGTGAAAGATGGCTCTTTTCATCTACATCTGGCTAGGAGGTTGTGGCCTTTTCTTTTTGCTACAGTTAATGCTTTTATCACTTCAAGATTAAACACCATGCAGTTGAGGCTGCACCTTAAGGCTTTTAAAAACTAAACCACTGGCAACATATATGTTAAGCAGAGTATCTAGCCTGGTGTGGCGAAAGTAAATAAGGAACTGTTATTTACTCTCTCATAACACAAGAACTAGGGATCACCAAATGAAATTAATAGGCAACAGGTTTAAAACAAACAAAAGGAAGTATTTCTTCACAAAATGCACAGTCGACCTGTGGAACTCTTTGCCAGAAGAGATTGTGAAGGCCAAGACTATAACAGGGTTCAAAAAAGAACTAGGTAAGTTCATGGAGGATAGGTCCATCAATGGCTATTAGCCAGGATGGGAAGGGATGCAAAACCATGCTCTGAAGTGTCCCTAGCTTCTGTTTGCCAGAAGCTGGGAATGGGCAATAGGGGATTGATCACTTGATTACCTAGTTCTGTTCATTCCCTCTGAAGCACCTGGCATTGGCCACGCTTGGAAGACAGGATACTGGTCTAGATGGGCCATTGGTCTGACCCAGTATGGCCGTTCTTATGTTCTAAACATATTCAACTAGTGTACAGTGATCTGTACTGGCTGGCCATGGCTGAGTGGAGTTTAAGATGTTAGTATTGACCTACAAACTCCTAAATTGCCTGGGACCTTCAGAAACTGCCTCTCCCCACTAACACAATTCCACAGATGAAATCCATGGAGGCACTTGATCAGGACCCCCACTTGGTATAAGAGAGAGGGGGCTGCCTATTGAACATTTTCAGTTCTCTCACTTGGATTTTTTTTTTAAATATACTTGACAGCCCTATAAATGATGGGAACGTCTGTATCCTACACTGAATTAATTGTTGCACAGCTCACGTCTTGCTCCATAGATCAAGTGTATTGCTTTTGTGATGTGCTAATCTTCCCTGATCCAGAGAATCCCGTTCTTCAGAATCTCTTATCAAACTGGTTCCTGCATGGAAGTGTAATTAGCAAATTTCTAACATGGTAACCATGTTATCACTAGTGCTCATGCTATTGAGAAATCAACATAAATAAAAAATTCCATTTACAGAATTGCTATCAAATAATTAAGTGTTTCTATAACCTCCGTCGTGGTTTCTCAGGCAAGTTTTCAACACCTCAGCCCACCAGCCAAGCCACATACAGTCCGTGTGAAACAAACAGAACCCTTAAGGGCGAAACAGTCTAACAGGGGGCCTATCCCAGTACCCCTCCATTGGTATCTCTGCAGCCTCCCCAGAGAGTCAGTCTCTAGAGACTCCCATAACCCCTTCTGGGTTAGCCTTCAAATAGTTCCTTGACCCTGATATGAGGCGGTGTCCCCAGAGCTTCCTCTGTGGAGACTCTTCACCCTTTCTGGCCCCCAGCTCTCCAGCTGGGTCACTTAACAGGTCAGTTCCCCTTCCAGGGATGTATCCCAGTTCAATATTCAGACCACTTCCCCAGGGGCTAATGGGGGAAGGGGATACCCACGCCTGTCCACTACTCGGGGTCCCAGCCCAGGGACCCTATGAATAGCAGCCACTGCATCCCCTTTAACTAGCTCTCTCTTGCTCCCCCGATTCCTACTAGCAACTGACTATCTCTAGCTCTGCAGCTCCTTTTGAGAGACCCTCATGGGCCCTGATTGGCTGCTCCCACCACATAGGGTTGCCAACTTTCTAACTGCAAAAAACCGAGCACCCTTGCCCCACCACTTCTCCGAGGCACAGCCCTGTCTCACCTCTTCTCCAAGGCCCTGCCCTCCACTTGGTCCATCTCCCCCTCCCTTTGTCACTCATTTTTACCAGGCTGTGGGAATGGGCTGGAGTGCAAGAGGGTGTGAGCGATCCAATTGGGGAATGGGCTTGGGGTGGAACCAGAAATGAGGGATTCAGAGTGTGGGAGGGGGCTCTGGGCTGGGGAAGCGTTGCAGGCTCCAGGAGGGACTTTGGGTGTGGGAGAGGGCTCAGGGCTGGGGCAGGGTAGCTCCCTTTTGTGGGCACCCAGCCAGCCAGTAGCTATAAAATCCCTCTTAGTAGCTGTTCTCTAATTGCTCTACCTGTAAAGGTTTAAAAAAGTCTCACTGCTATGCATAGGTAAAAGGAAGTGAGTGGGCATCCGGCCAAAAGAGCCAATGGGAAGGCTAGAACTTTTTAAAATTGAAAAACGACTCACCTTTTGTCTGTCTGTTGTTGTTCTGCCGGGGAGAGGCGCACAGGGCAGAGCTATGCTGTGAAAAGCTTGGCCCAGGTATGAAAAAATCATCAGTATCATACCAAGAAACTACTCATTTAAAACCCCAGATATGTAAGTAGATTAGGAAATGTCTAGGAAGATGAAATTAGGTTTATCCCTTTTATTTCTTTATGGCTTGTGAACTCCTCTGTGCTAACCCCAGTGCTTTTATTTTACTTGTAACCTTTAAGATGGAGCTCAAGAAAGCTATTCTTGGTGCTTAATCCTTTAAAATCTAGCAATAGCTGAGTTCCCAGATGTATTTTCTTTCCTTTCTTTTTTAATAACATTTACCTTTTTTAAGAACAGAATTGGATTTTTGTGTCTTAAAAGGCTTGTGCGCATTTTCTTTTAAATTAGCTGGTGGCAACAGCTGATTTTTTTTCCCCTTTCTCAGCTCTTCCCCTGGGGGATGAGGGGAGGGCTTGAAGGTACCCCACAGGAAGGAATTCCCAAGTGAGCCATCCTGGGCTCTCAAAGGGGTTCTACACTTGGGTGGTGGCAGCATCTACCAATCCAAGATCAGAGAAAAGCTGTAACCTTGGGAGTTTAATACAAGCTTGGAGTAGCAAGTATTAATTTTTAGAGTCCTTGCGGGCCCTCACCTTCTGCACTCGAAGTGCCACAGTAGGGAATCAGCCTTGACAGGGAGGGACTTTGGGTGCAGGAGGAGATGAGAGGTGGCACTTACCTCGGGGGGGGCTCCTTGGAAGCAGCGACATGTCCCTTGGCTCCTAAGCATAGGGGCAGCCAGGCGGCTTTTCACAGTGCGTGCTGCCTCCGCGCACAGGTGCTGTCCCTTGCAGCTCCTATTGGCTGAAGTTCTCAGCCAATGGAAACTGCGGAGTCAGCGCATGGGGCGAGGGCAGCAGGCAGGACCCCCATGACTGCCCCTGTGCTTTGGAACCACAGGGACATGTCGTCGCTTCCGGGAGCCGCGTGAAGCCAGGTAGGGAGCATGTCAGCCCCGCCAATCAGACTTTTAACGGCCTGATCAGCAGTGCTGACCAGAGCCACCAGGACCCCTTTTCGACCAGACGTTCCAGTCGAAAACCAGACACCTGGCAACCTTACCCCCATAGCCACTTTAGCCCACTTGGAGGACTTCTCTACTGCTCCTTTCTGGGACAAGGTCTGGCAGGACCATGAGGCCTCCAATGGGGACCCCTGGGCCTGGCACACGGTACGTCCTGTCAGAGTTTCAGAAATACTTTGGAACTGTTAATAGCCACTTCTTCTACATTAGACCAGGGAACACCTCTTACTAATCTCACATTATAGTATTAATCAAAAGAAGTCTATCATATCAAATGTGGCCTCAATTTTAGGCTTTGTATAAACAAACTTTCACAATATTTAAGACAAATTTAAATGTTTCCAGAAATACTCCTTACATTAAAATAATTGTTTACATTTTCAATAATGATTTTCCATCACTTGTAAGTCAGAAACCATGGCAGTGTAGCAGAGCGTAAAAATCCCAAAATGAAAGGTGAAAAGTTACTTGCCAATTTCTATTCCCCAAGCTGAAGAAAATTCAAAAGTGTAATATATATACAGTGAAAAGTAATAGGATTTTAAACAATGTTTAAGTTGTAATAACCTTAAATGTTAATGGTACCATAGGTAATCTGAGAAAGAACATTTTTAACCGTGTGTGTGTGTGTGTGTGTTGAAAGGTTAGAACACAGAAAATAAATGACAATGGTATATATTTCCATTGTCACACACCTTTTTTCCTTTCTAGGTTGTAGCAATATTCACTATGAAGACAAAATATGCATAATAACAATGCTTCTACATTGCTTATCTACTCTTCACACATAGCTATTGGCTTCATACTCAAGGTTAGGACAACACATTCTATTCACTGCTACAATACAGCACCACATTAGCTAAAAAGATCTAGTCATTTTCTGGAATGCCAGTTTTATAATAGTACAAAAGAAAAAACAATTAAGTAACTGTGACGCTCTATACCTCAGGGGAATACCCTACACCCGTGTTCATTTTTATAAAATGATTGTGTGGTATCCAATGCAAAGTTTGTCATGTTGGGTGTCTTCGGAAGGCTCAAAATGCACTCAGCATGGGTGTTATAGTGATGTTATAGTAACTGTTACAGTAAGGTTATAGTAAGGTTACAGGTTATAATTTCATGTATATAGTTATGAGGCTGAAAATGTATCCTCATGGCTTAAAGCAAGCCCATGCAAAAACTCTCCAAGAACAGAGAGGCAGTTCACACCTCATCAGGGCATGGATGGGACAAACCCAGCCCAGCCTCACAGGAACAATGGACACTGGCTGAGGCAGCAACAAAAGAATCTGTTAAGAACCTCGAGGGAGTCATCCCCTTCCTTTGGGCAGTTTGGGACTGTGATGAGGTAATGCTCACCTGACTCTGAAGGGGGAGGGGGGAAAAGCCAAGAGGAAAGAAAGATATGATAAAAGGGAGACACATTTTGCCATGCTCTCTCTCTTCCACCTACATCAACAGACCACCAAGCGACAAACACTGATCAAAGGGGAGAGCCTGACTGAAAAGTAACCAGCCAGCCTGTGGTGAGAAGCATCTAAGTTTTAAGGACATTGAAAGTTGCAAGATCAGCTTAAAATGCGTTTTGCTTTTATTTAATTTGACCGGATCTGACTTGTTATGCTTTGACTTATAATCACTTAAAATCTATCTTTATAGTTAATAAATTTGTTGAAGCAGTGTGTTTGATTTGAAGTGTGTCTGAGGCTCCCCTTGGGACAACAAGCCTGGTACGTATCAATTTCTTTGTTAAATTGACAAACTCATACAAGCTTGCAGCGTCCAGCAGGCATAACAGGACACTGCAAGACGGAGGTTTCTAGGGTTGTGTGTGGGAGCGGAGATATTGGCTAGTGTCATTCGCTTGCAAGTAGCTGGGAGCAGCTTACATGCCAGAGGGTGTGGGTGAACAGCCCAGGAGTGTGGGTTCTCACAGCAGAGCAGGGTAAGGCTGGCTCCCAGAGTCAAGAATTGGAGTGGCCTATCAGATCACTGGTCCAGACAACCCCAGAGGGGAACGTCACAGTAACTCCCCCCAATATTTTTTTTAATAACTGCAAAAAAATTGTGCACGTGACAAATATAGAAAGGAATGCTCTGACTTATACGATACAGCCTATCATGTTCACTAATCTTGTCTCATTGTTGCTTTGTACTCCCCTTCTGTCTATGTGCATCTGCTGTCTCTTGTTTTATACTTCACTTGAAAGCTCTTTGGAGCAGCAACTGTTCTTGTTTTGTTTGTATAATGCCTAGCACAATGAGATACTGGTCCGTAACTAGGTGCTAAGATAATACCAATAAGCCATTAATTATATACTATGAATATAATTTAAGTGTTGTTTCTGTAAAAAGTAAAGAATATGAAAATATAATAAGATTAAGACAAACACTTTCCCTAGAAACAAAAAGAGGAAAAAACCACATTTTTTGTGACGTCTGGTATGGTCACGATTGAAGACTGGCTCACTAAAGATAGTAGTGTGAAACCAGCTACAAACTATTACTCCCAGTTTAGCTCTTAATTTAAATTAGAATAAAATTCAGGTCACCCATGACCTGAGGTATGTCCCAAAAGAAGTGGAGGCTAAGAATTCCTCAGAGGTGCAAAAAAGAAAGAGCAAGGGGATGAGAGGAACAATCAAGGTATGGGATATCAGAAGAAAAAGGGGGCGTATCATACATGTCTGAAGCCCAAGGAAAGGTAAAACATTTGATTGTAGTAATTTGAGGACTTTCCCATAAAGATTTATTTTTAAAGAAATTCTTCATTTTGGCTAGCTGTCAGTCAGTCCTTATGGATATTTATGATGAGGTTAAATAAACAAAATTAATTCTCACTCATGATGCCATACCAAGGGTAATGACATGGCTATTGTCATATCAGAAAGCAGGATTTTAATGATAATTGTAATTTTATAATTATGCCTATATTAAATACACTGTCTGCTCTCAGGATAAGTGGAATGCAAGGTGTGTGTGTTCAAAAGGTCAGACATTAAACAGGCTTTCCTACCAAGGTTGCCATGTCACCCCTCAGGAACAGCAACATACACTGCACTCTCATCTCCTCCCTCAAACTGCCAGCATCAGCTCTGCAATGCTCTCAGTGCCTGTTGGCCTAACAACAGTCTTGAAGTCAGTTCAAATGCTTAGACTAATGTGATGCATACATAGCTCTATTAGCCAATCCAGCCAGATGTCAAGTTTAAAAACAACATCATTATACATTTTAAACCACAGGTCCCTTGGACACCCAGTAACTGAAAATACAGTTCACAACGTTCAAACCTGGGTGTTTAAAGTAGAGGAACTAAACATGTGGCCTGATTTTCAAGTTGCTGAATGTCCGTAACTCCCATTAACGACAGAAGTATTTGTGGATGCTATGCACCTCTGAAGCCACCTATTCCAGTGCCACAGAAAATGGAACATTGTAGGAAAACCAGGAAGCAGAAGTAATTTATATAGAAAAAATGAAATTTGAGAAGGACTGTAGACCCACGTTTCAGAGTTTCACAGGAGACAGACATTTCTATTTAAAATACATTATTTATTCACAGCTGCTAGTCAAAAACAGTATAAATGCACTGCATATTGTATGTTGTGTACAATGCATGATGAAGTGATCTGCAAATAATCAGTGTTAAGTTTAGCTATAAATAGACCATGCTAACTCCTTTTCACCCCCTTTCTGAAAAAAATAGTAAAATTTTAATCTTAGAACAGAATAAAAATTGGGAAGTTGTTCCACGAATATTTTCACCCAGCTTCCAATTACATAATACAACAGAGTCTTTAATTGGAAAATAATCTTCAATTTTAGTATATTTTCTTGCATCTCTTTTCTACTATTGTACTCTTCAAAACACCACCACATTGGGGCTCCCAGCTGTAAAATGATAGTGCCCTCACATGACTGAAATTTAGTTCAGTCCCTTATACAAAGGGGTATCAAATCATGTTTAATTGCCAGGCAACTAGTGTGTTGTAACTGGGTTTCCCCAACAGATGAGAATCTCCAGGGATGTGAAACAGAAAGTTATTGGGGCGCGGAGTGGGAGGAACAGCAAACTGAGCCCATTTGCCTTCTCTTTAAAGCAATAAATAGCCTAGTGATCTGATCAAGTTAGGTATGTAACTTTTAAAATTAACCATTGAGTACTGAGGTACCTTCTTTTTAAATAAAAGTTTTCCCAATGACCACTGAAAAAAGTTCTGTTCTTGTCTCTGTGATTTGTATTTATCAGAATCATTCTTATTATAAACAGTAAATCTCACTGATGCCAAGAGATCTGTGATGCTACAAACTTGACACAGATGTTTGTATAATATTAGGGTCACAGACTACTTAAATATTCCCTAGAGACATTTCTCATTGTGGCAAAACTTTCCTACCCGTCTGTTGCCACCTCACAGTCCTGTTTATCAAATTTTTTAAAAATAGAACTATAGCCAGACATCTTTTGTTGTGAACCTGTGAGATCTCAGCAGAGTTTGGCTGGTCCGTACTTTGAAAGAGGAACCAAGGAACATGTAGGTGCAGCAGAAAGTAGACTTGGTGATTCAGTTGTTGGCTCTTTTCCGAGTCAGTTCTGAATCAAAACTACCAGCATTTTATAAAAAGGAACATGTTGCTGCAGTGTGGCAGCCTTTCCAGCCTTTACTTTCTTTCAAAAAGAATGAGGGTAAAGAGCAGCCCAATACAGTCATCTTTTTTAAAGGGAGGTTGGATGAGGGCAGAATTAGGATCAGCTCTCTGTTAAACATGAATAACCTTCATCCCTGCTATGATATCCCAGGAAGCTTCATATGGCTCCTCCATGGCAGCAGCAGGACTCTTTGGTCCAGCAGATGTGTGGGAAGAGAAAAGTAGGAGTAGAAGTCCACTGCAACTAGCATGATATGGGCACAGGCAGGATCAAGTACTGCAGTAATGCGGAGAGAGGACAAGAGGAACATATGGGACAACCCTTGAAACACAGCAAAAGGATTTTTCCCTCCTCCCACAGGCACCCCTTATCTTTCAGCCTAACGTGATAGTACTGTGCTCAACACTCCTGCCTAACTTCCATTCAGTCACATCTATACAACCCCACTGAAGGCCTTGAGGTTGCAGAGGTGTCACAGAGGGCATAATCAAAACAGTTACAGAGCAGTAAGTGAGGGCTTGATTTGGCCTGCAGTACCCTTGTTTACGACAATGAGAAGAAAAGGGGCCAGCTTGATTTTCATAGACCACATTGCTTAAAAATTTGAAAAAAGGAAGACTTTTTACACATAAATAGCATACATTTGGTATGAAATCAGTGCCACAGTTACTACAGAACTGCACTTGGAATTAAAAAATTAAATTGCTCTTCCATTTTCACTGATTTTATTTTTAAAATGAGGTGCGCAAAATACAAAACAAACTCAATGTATCCACAATATAACTGAACAAAAAAGCATGTTTGCTATGCGGTTAATAGCTTTCTGCCAAGTGTTATGCTGATAAATTATTATTTAAGAAGGGTAATCTCATTTTTCCTCTGAGGGAAGTTGAGATTCACTCCAGTTACTCACTAAAAAATCCTATATTGCATAATGAGAAGGGATGCATTTCTTTTTTTTAAGAAATGATGTAATCCTTTAGTGGAATACGTAAGTTATGAGGTGTTTGCACATGTGACATTTAAAAACTGGCTAAATTATCATGCTGAACTGCTGTTATGGAAGCCAGGCTTTTATATATGAAACTTCATTACAAACAGAATATTAGCAAAAACATTAAAAATCACCAGTTTTGATATCATTGAAAATTTCTTGTTGTTTACAGTCTCTTTACATACAGTGATTAAAAAAATTAAGTACTTATTAGGAACAAATACCTAAGAAAACTTTTCTGAACTACATTACATTAGAGTTCAGCTATATTTGAAAACTATATCAAAACAGCAAATGGTCAATTCAGTCATATGCATTCAGATGTTTGCATTTGTATAAAATAATCTCTTTGGAATAACTCAGATGACAAACCCTCGTTCAATATTTGAATTTAAGGGTCACAGAATTCAAACAAACTATTCCCTGCATTCATTCTAAATTCTAACTTATCAAGTTTCATGCAAATCAGACTTTAATTTTACGGTGTATTGCTTCTTCAATGATGAAAGTACTTTCCTGCATTTTAATATGAATTTTTCCTTGAAAGGCCAAGGCCTGCTCACCTGACTTTTTTGGGGGATCAGGGCATAAATGATGTTGAATTGATATGTTCTGTGCATAACCAAGAAAAAGAAAATGTCTATGCTTGCTATTGTCAGGGCAATTACCAATCGAGTCCTGTTCTATACAGCTAATAATGGCAGTGGTATTATTCTTAACTTGGCTAGAGTTGCTACTATGCCTCTTAACAGATCAAAACCAAGTCAGCAACAAAATGACCATGGGTCTTCCCTATGTGATCTTCAATCAATATAACCACAGAATGAAATCATCAGGCTAGTCAGCTGTCTAAGAGTTCTCTCTACAGTATCTAAGATTTAGGTCCTGAATGAAGAAAAAAAATCTACTAAAACTCAAACAACTGCAGGGATAGGAATGCCAGCATTGCTAACCCACAGTGATTCATTGCCCTCACTTATACCATGGATGCAATTGTATTTTAGGTCTTCTCTCTTCCTCCTCATGCACTCCTCCAATACTTTACTTCATCAGACATACTACTTCTTGTGGAAGCGACAAAGAGTCCTGTGGCACCTTACAGACTAACAGACGTATTGGAGCATAAGCTTTCGTGGGTGAATATCCACTTCATCCGATGCATGCAGTGACTGCATCCGATGAAGTGGGTATTCACCCACGAAAGCTTATGATCCAATATGTCTGTTAGTCTATAAAGTGCCACAGGACTCTTTGTCGCTTCTACAGATCCAGACTAACACGGCTACCCCTCTGATACTTCTTGTGGGTGCTTCTTTCCTGACATCTCCTCTGCCTGTAGACTAGGGCAATGGTTCTCAACCAGGGCTGAGCAGGTTTCAGGTGGTACTGTACTCCAGGCATGCCTGGTGTTAGACTCGCTATGGCCCAGAGAAGAAAGCTGAAGCCCCACCGTGCAGGACTGCAGCCCGGGCCCCTGAGCATGACCACTTGGGCTGATGTTGAAGCCTGGAGCAAATTAGCTTTTGGGGGCCTCCTGTGCTGTGGGGGCCCAGGCAATTACCCTACTTGCTACCCCTTAACGGTGGCCCTTGCTTTTATATACAGAAAAACAGTTGTGGCCCACTTGGGCCATGGAGTTTTTATATATGTTCGGTGGGGCTCAAAAAGAAAAAGATTGAGAACTGCTGCACTAGAGTACACAAGTTCGCGGAAACCTTCTAACATTCTTAGTGTAGAAACCCACATTACATTTGACTATATCCCTCCACAAATAACTACCCAAGGCCTGCCCCTTTCTTCACAGAAACATGGCAGCGGCAGTTCTTTAAGTACATTGGATATAGGGTCATATCAGTCTTCCCTAATTCTTTTCCTCTTCGGAAAAGAGAATAGCACTGGTGGTGGTGGTGAGAAGAGAGGGTATTTTTGTTTTGTTTTACTTTACTTCTTTTTACATGAATTTTTATTAACTGCTGGATTGACAACTGTGACCGGGTTGACAAATTACTTGTTTGTCCAATAAAAACATACATGGCTCAAGCTGTAATAGGGCAAGCTTTCCTGGACTACACTTGTGCTTGGAGGGAAGTTCAAACACAAGATGTATTTAGTACTTTGTCTCCCTGCTTAGAATGCTAATGAAAGTGTGGAGTTTGGGACACTCAAGACTAATTCATTCTAGAGAGTGAAGTCTTCAGTAGAGAAAACAAGTGGGAAAATACACAGAAATGAGAACAGGTAGGAGAAATAAATAAGACACAGAAAGAGGGCCAGAAACATTTTAATTCTTTTTTTTTTTTTTAACAAATGGCAGCATAAAAGGTTTGGCAAAATGGTGAAAATCTCAAATTAAAGGATGGAGGGAAGAATGAAACAAGAGGCGGCGAGAAGGCAGATACAGGACGAGAAAAGAAGACATGGCAAGGTAAACAGGAGAAAAATGAGTGTGTGTATAATCTAAAAATAAAGAAAAACTAGAGACTGAGATCTGTGGAAGCAGTGGTGCCGTTGGGCACCTCACCTGCAACCCATGCAATCGCAGGGGGCCCTGAGGCAGCGAGGGCTTCCTTGAAAGCCAGATCCAGCCTGCCAAGCATCAGCTACTCCATCCTGCTCGGCACTGAAAACAGCGTCCTCCGCACAGCATGACCTCGCACACCCCGTACAGGGGATGCCAGTGGTAGGAGCCCCCAGGGAACAAACACCACCACTGTGTGGAAGAAAAGTGCAGGAGAAGAGGGGGAGAAATGGTAAGAAAATATTCACCAAATAAGGGAGAAAAGAAGACTAGGAGTAACATTTTCAAACCCACTTCAGTGATTTAGGAGCCTGAGGGTTCGTCTATATGGATAGTTCCTGAGTGGCAAGCCAGGTTTGAATTTATACCACACTAGTCTGCCACACAGCAACATATCCCATGAACACTGCTACAGCATGCTAAAAATCCTAGAGTGCAGCTTGATGTACAACGCTTTCAAATAGTTGTGAGCTAAAGCTGCACTCTGGGACTGCATGGAGAAGCGGTGCACTGTAAATTCATACCCATACCATGAAGACAATACCTAAGTCTCATCTTCAAAAGTGATTTGGGCACTTAGAAGCCCATGTCTCACTGAAAGTCAATGGAACTTAGGCTCCAAAGTGCCTCAGTCACTTTTGAAAATAGGATATGGGTGCTTTTGAAAAATCTTATCCTAGAATATAAATCAACAGCTCATATCACTCTTCATAATTACATTCACAAAGCATTCTTAAGGATGTATAAAATTACTTTTTCATTATTTTGAAATTATGGAAGTGTGCCCTTAATTATGAGTCTCAATGAGGAGAAGAACTTTACACAATTTCAAATTCTCTTGCAAATTTGGCAGCACAGATGAAATGGTACTGTGCTTGAATTACAAGAATCCAACTAAAATCACAATTTGCCCACTTAATGGATTTTGAACAAAGGAATTTAAATGGCCATAAATAAGTGGAAAAACTCAAAAAGTCTATATTCTGCTGCTAACACACAGGCAACTCCCTCTAACATTAATGGAAGCTTGTGCGTACCTCAGTAAGAGTGCCAACTCCAACCATTCAAAATCATGAGTGATACCTCGGGGAAAAATCATGGTATTAGCTTAATAATTGTGGCATATAATTAAATAATCTTTTGGGGCCATTATGGGAAGTTCTTGCCTCAACTTGGGAGTGATCTTCAACTTTGAAAGTTTATATTCACACAATGTAAACACAAAAATGCAGGCTGGTCTCCCTGCTGAACAGTAGATATAGAAATCCACTTTCCTCTCTTAAGTAACCACTAGGGTAGGGGAGCAAGGTTAGAAGGCTGAACTGGAAGTAGGGTCTTTGGTGATCAGCAAGAGCTCTGGGCAGCGGGATAAGATGGGGCAGGGTAAGAATGGAGAGAGGGAGCTGGCAGTAATATGGTCAATGGGAGAGAGTAACTGATGAGCTGGCATAGCAGTTAGGGAAGTGAGAAGTACCCAGAGCCCTCCCTGCACCCTGACTCTCCCCATGCTCCCATGCTTTCTATCACTTTTTCCCACTGGCTCATTGTTACCTGCCCCTTGACTCCTTAGTAAGGGACATCTTCCTCCACCCTCATCTCTCCCTGCTGATTGACTAGTCTCACCAGGTCAGAGCTTTAGATACCCAAGCCCCGCTGCATGTACTCTTTTTCAAGGCTCTCACGGAAGTGGCACTCAGAAAAGAAGCTTTGATGTTCCTGTGTCACAAAGGACCACAAAACTGGGGTGAAATTGCCAGTCTTGAAAAAGTCATGAGACTTGGAATGATTAAATTGTCCCATGAGTGCTTAGACTTAAAAAAAACAAACAACAAAAACAACAACCCACCAATCACATTACTGTTTCTTTATGATTGCAGGATTTGTTCAGATACAAACAAAGGCACAAAAGAATCAGGGGAATGAAAAAGTAAAGAGAAGTGTGAGGAGCATGGGGGAAATCCCATATTATGCATATAAATTAAGTTATTACCACTCAGGATTTAGGGTCCCAGCCTGAGTGGCACTGCTGAATCCAAGAATGGACTTCTTAAAATAAAAAAAATTAAAAAGTGCACCTCTACAGAATACCATCGCATTAACGAAGGCAGGGAAAGCAGTAATACCTTCACAGATCTTTAATCACCCAATTAATAAAGACCTGAAACCTGTGAAATACCTGCTTCAAGAAATGTAATTTGGTCTTAAGCACAAGAGCACATTTTTAGCTTCCTTGACTTAGAATCTGATGTATTCTTGAACGTTGTTTTATCTATCTCTATTGTTCACTATCCCAAAAAATGTGCAAATAAAGCATATGAATATACAAGAAAAAATTCTCCCCATTATATTCCCTAGTAGTGAGGGACTATGCAGCATCCTATCATTACTAATGTCTGTCACTCATTTCTCATTCTCTTCCAAAAATGTGCAAATAACTACTTCTAACTGACAAAATCTGAACACATGGTTTCCTTCAAAACTTACTTTAGTGTTTGGAAAATTTATATTTGTTTTGAAAATAAACAAACATGTATTTCAAAATGTTTTATCCTCAGCTCCTCTTCATAACAATACACACTAAAGCATGTGTTACTTGTTAGAGCAGGAAATTCCTCTGTTTTGATCTTTATAGAACAGTTGAGAGTCAGTAATTAACTTGTGAATTCTGGCTTTTGTGAAGTCATACAGGATATTTTAACAAAATTGCTAAAAATAGAATCCTCAATAGGCAAATTCCTTACATTCTAAACAGATGGAAGGTCCAAAAGTAAAATATTCTGTGAATCAACTATTTAGGGAGGTATATATCAAGTTTGCTATCATGTATTATTAAATTACCATCCTTAGTGATATTCATCTCATACATAGCACTTTCTGACCATGGGTCTCATAGCTTTATCATCATTTCACAGCCTAAGAAGAAAGAGGTTAAGTGGCTTACCCTTTTTCAGGTCACTTAACCTTTGTGCATTGGTTTATCCCACACCACAACTTATCTGCAGTGCCAGAAAATATAGCTGGGTCTCCTGACTCTCACTGCCATGCCCTATCTACTGAACCACAATGCTATTATGTACACTTTGCATTGCAAGTTTTAATGCTCATGTCTAATATATTAACAAGACAATATGCAACCAGTCATTCCCGGAATAGCATTAATAACTGCCAAATCATAAAAGCCAGATGATACAACATTAGTGAGAAAATACTGTAGTAAACCATACATTGTTTTCATGCTAGATTGAAAAGCGCACAATATATGAACATACAATAAGGAATTAGGATGTTTTCCTGATTATAGGGTTTTTTTTAGATCAATAACAAAGGGCCACAAAATACATCTACCAAGTACTAGCCTACCAAAATTTCAGGCCATCTTTACCAGTAAAAGTTACTAATTTGGTGATGGTGAAATATTGTCCCAGGATTTAGAACATAAGATACCCTGCACCACATTTATCTCCATTCAAAACACTAAAAGTTTTCTGCCTGTCAGTCTGTGGATTAACAATTCTTTTCTATAAACCTTACTCCTGTTCCTCACAAACAATGTGACTGCTAATTAGATACTCATTTCCCCATCAAGAAGATGGGTTACAGTCAGGTCTCAGAATATTGAGTCCGTTCACAGACAGTTGGCTGGTTACACTGTGCTGACTCTCCTTCTCAGTTCCAGTTGCTAAATTTTATGAAATGAAGTCAAGATACATCAAACACTTTGCCAGTATTATTTTTCCATATAAACAATTGCTCTGGTTGCAAATGGGCAATTTATTCAAATGTAAATGGGATGGGAAACAGCGTGGACTATTAAAAAGTGGGCCATCCTATCTACAATTTAGGAATCCTAGGGATAGGTTGTTTCCGTACATACTGTTGTAATGTATTATCTTGTATGTACACAACCTCCCACGTATACAATGACCGATCAGAGGATACAAGTCTTTAGCCCTGATGAGGCTCACACCGTCGCCCAAAAACCACACTGACCATTTTTAATGGTGTATCACATTGCAGAAATGTCTCATTTGCAATCCACCACCACCCTAAGTTTCTTTTGGCATTAAGATTTTCCAAGTTTCTCATTCTCATTATGTGTGCGTGCTTTGGACTATATTTCCTCAATTGTATTAGTTTGCATTTTTCCAAGCAAGATTTCATTGTTATTTTCTGCTCATGTTTCTAATATCTATGACCCTTTGTATTTCTCTTCCCTCACTGGCATTCACCCTTACTTCTTCTAATTTAATGTCATAAGCAAACTTCATTAATTCACTTATTTCTTCTCCTAGTTCATTAATGAAGATGTTCAAGTCACCTACACTTAGCACTGTTCTCCAGGTGATGAACTGGGAAAATGTCTGTAGTATTTCCTATGGCTATTATCTGTGACTGTTTCCCTGTTTGATTGTGTGATATTAACCTATATGAACGCATAGAGCTAAATCAAAGCTGTAAAGGGGTTGTTGAGCAGCCATGCAGGAAAGGTGCAATGACACAGATATGACAGCCTTTCAGGTACCCAGCTTCAAAGGAGTTAAGATAACTGGGCCATCAACTGGTGAGAGAATATACCTACCTGGCTCGCATCAAGGCGGCAAGGACATTTTGCTCTTTACTAAGCCTGGGATGAAAAGGAACTCAGAAAGCTCACAGGCCTTAGAAAAGGAGAATTTGGGGTAAGCTGAGAGTTGCTGGCCAGGATGTGTGAGTGAAAAGGCTGACAGTCAAACATTCAGAGACAGGGACAAGGCTGAAGCATCTTAGGATGTTCCTCCCAACTCAGAGATGGAGAATAAGCCCGATATGCCTGAGATGTCTGTGGATTGAGAGGTTACGCTTAGGTAAGGAAGCATGTGTGCTTATTTTAAAATCAACTTCTCAAAGCACTGTGAACCTATCTGATGGGCAAAATAAATCAGGCTTTGTTTTGAAGAAACTGCTTCTGTCTCACTGCAAACGTATGCTATTACAGGCTCCCGACAAGAAACGCTTGCAGGGTCCAGCCCGTTACAATTACTGAATTGTCACAGTTGGCAGCCAGGAGACTGTACCCAGGTCCTAGTTTGAAAATGGGTGAATTGCAAAATTCCACCCAGACAGCTAAAGGGCCTGATCCATAACACCTGTAGGGCTCCACCCCCAAGAGCAGTGAAGTTAGCTTGGTAACCACGACAACCCCAAACACAACCCAGAACTCAATACATTGCTATTGCTCTACCCTTTGTTCGTGGCTTTCAGCCTGATTTCCACATAACAGCGTGAATATCCAGGCAGATTTGAATTAATTTTGCATGCAAAACTTCATAAGATATGACCCAATATCAAATATTTTATTAAAATCCAAACAGTATTACACGTACCGCTTTCCCTTTATTTTTTTAAAAATTCTGTTATAAGAACGCATGGAACTCCCTCTCCCCCTTCTCATTTACACCTCAGGCTATAGCAGGATCCAGGTGGAGAACAGGTCTTCATGGAGACTTTGCTTTTTACCACTGATTATAAGCATTCCTTTCCTACCTATGTGATCCTCACCTGTCTGATTACAACCAAATAATTTTTTCCCTTATGCTTTCCATCTAGCTATTCTTTCCTCAAGTGGTATGCATTTCTAAACACGTAGATGTGCTTTCTGTCTACATGCAGCATATGGGAGAGGGGGAAAAACTCTCTTAGGCTGGGTCTCTCTGGCTCGTTAAAAAATAGAGCCTGCACCTTTACGAACAGACCTTTTTGTCCTCTCATGAGTTCTTCCTCTGTTTAAAAGGTTATGGGAATATGACCATTTTGGTTTATGAAATGAAAGTTTAAGAGGCTACCATTTATCAGAGACTTTAAGAAGTTTGCATTTTCTGATATCTTCTACTTTGCCACCATCAACTTCTTTTTGTGGTTATTTTACGTTTAACTAATTGTTTGCAACACTGAAAAAGTCCATCTATCAATATTCTTCCCTTTTGACAAATATTTCCCTTATATTTTGAATAGATTTATGGACAATCCATCTTGGCTCTCTCATGTTTACTTTCATCCGTGCACCAATGTCAAACAAAATACCCTCAGCGCTGTGACAGAGTTTTAATTCAAGTATTGCTTCAATAGGAAATCAGGTGACACACACACTCACTCATTCCGACAACAGTTTTATTCCTTGAACTACCGATCATAAATACAACCAGTGTCCAGTTCCATAAATAAATAAAAAAATCACACTGCTTATATTGTCTTAATTTGGACTTTACAATTTTATATAAATTTGTAGACATAGCCATGATTACATTGACAGCCAGTCAAAAGCTTCAAATACATTTAGAGTTCTAGACTACTTTGTAATTTAAAATAAATTGCTACACATCAGCTAAACTTCTAAAGCTTACAAGTCAATTCAAATGAGTAGAGAATCAACACGTATCCAAGAAAAATAAAAGAAGCTGAAACAAAGATTTAGGGCAGGCCTGCACAACTCGTAAAGCGGTGAGGGCCGCACAGAGACCATCAGCCCGCGGGCCGTATGTTGTGCAGGCCTGCTTTAGGGTCTAATATTATAAGAAATCACCTCATCTGTGATTAAATTAAATGCTGTTACTTCAGTGTTGACTTTCACACAAAAAATCTCAATCTTTTTAAAATAGGAAAGTAAAACAAGCAAATATACCTTTTTTTGACTTTGCTCCAATCTTCAGCTTGGATGGCCAAGCAATCTGTGTGTTAGTTTCTTCCATAATCTGTTCAAAGAAAAAAAAAAGTGAATTTAAAATGCAACTTTCCCCCCATCATTCTATATCTTCTAGTGTTCCTTTTTTGGTGAGATCATATTCATCTTTTTTTACACATGCCCTAGTAAATAAATTTGAAAAGTATAGTTAATGAGAAGGGGTTTTTGAGGTGGGTTTGTGTGTGTGTGAGGACAGGAGGTTGATTTCTCGTGATTCAAAACAGCCTAAAAGGTTGGAAGTAGGAATCAAGGAAGTCACACTTCAGTGGCCTCATCCATCTGCCATTGCAGTCAAGGGAATGACCCCCCTGACTTCAGTGGGAGTTTGATCAGGCCCATAGAGACAATTTCTTGGCTTTAAAACTATATGAAAAAATCTATTTTCTTCATTCAAGTATAAAAATATTTTTACATTTTAACAGGCTCATTTTGAATGCTTACAGATTAAATTACTTCTGCTTACATTCAGAATATGTTGCCTAAGTTTATGTTTCACTATTCCTTAGTTATTTTAAATTTGAAGAAATTTTATCCCTGGAACAGTTTAAAGTCCAAAAAATCTTTTGCTTATTGTATTTAGCAGCTCATGCATCCTTTCAAAGTGCTAGAATTCCTATTTTTCTGAAGTCAGCTGATGTGGCATGCAACGTGCCTATAAAATGTTCACACTCTCAACATTAACAGAAAAATACAAGTTATCACGTAAACAAATTCCAATTCCGTGGGCCACATCCTCATCTGATGTGATTGCACTCACTTAAAAGAAGCTACATCAATTTACTCCAGTAGAGGATTAGGCTATGTATTGTTCAGTAAGTGATTTGCTATTGTGCTCTCATGCCTTACAATTTAATAATATGTAATATTTCATATGGTTTTAATGGCTTCCTTTTCAATTATACTAATAGCAATATTTTTACAATTTTACAGTAAGTGGTTAAAAAAATTTTTTTATAAAGAAGTATTCAAAAGTACTTATTTAGTGAGCTAAACATTTTGACAAGAAAAAATTCCAATCAGCAATTGGGAAAAAAAAAGGCCAAACAGTACAATTTAATCAATCTTGGCACTATCCACAATGAATGAATATATATATATGAATACAATTCCCAAAATAAATAACCAGACTACTTCAAAAAGGAAAACTAATATATTAAGAGAACCAGAAAACATTCCAACATTCATTGGTCCCGTATAGTAGCAACATCCAGGACAGACACACTAATTTAAGAATTCCTAAATGTATGCTCTCTGCTGCCCAAATCAATAATGAAATTTCTCTACAGTCGGAATTTCTAGATTAGCACACTATGTGGAAAAAGTGAACATGCCAACCAGGACTCACTGTAATACACTTTGTATGTGTTTCAGCAACTATGGGATAATAAAATTCAGCTGGAGGAAGACATTTCCAACAGAGTGAAATTCTATCAGGAATATATACGTATTTCTGAGCAGACTCCAGTCCAGATGTGAAGAAATCCACTGGTAAGATATCTGAGTTATAGATCAACCAAAACTCTCACTCACATTGACTTCATTTGTATGCATTTCACTCCACAAAGGAAAGACTGGAGGACATGGCAGTTTGAAATTTCAGTTGTTTGAAATCTCACTCATTATTTGAAGTGGTCATCACTTTTGGAACTACCAAAGAACATACAAGTTTTAAAAAAATAAACTAGTAGACCCTTTAAAAACATAGGCAAGTCTACTCAAGTACAGAAGGGGAAACAATGGTATTGTGCTATGCTCTTCCCACCCCTCCCGAGTGAGTGGAAGTCATTCTCCAGATAGATGATAAAATTCAGGCTCTGAAGCTGAAGAGAGCCTAGAAAGGCCAACCACATTCTGCCACGTTCTCTTCAAAGGCAAATCAGCACTAACTATATGAGCTGTGTTCAACGTCCCTGTCTACCAACAGAGGGCTCGGCGGGCAGTGACCATCATGGGAGCCTTTGACAGCACAGCTCCACTGCAGACAATGTTAAAGCTGCTTAGCTAGGAGTCAATGTAGAGGCAAAAGGCCTCCATACAGACAGTGATGGCCAAGCCCTGTGCTTCTTGGGGGGGCAGGGAGGAAGGAGAACTTTACTCATCACAACAACAAAAATCAGAAAATTTTCTTAAATTCATTTTTCAGTCCCTTAGGTGGGTTGTTTCAGAAAACTGGAGCCTATGACTACTGTGAACCTCTGTGACGTTATTGACAATAACTGAGACTGTATAGAACATTGTTGCAACCAAGGTCCTGTAGTGGCACCAAATCTTATATAAAGGGGGTCAAATGAGGTGTGTAAGACCAGGTTATGCTTGGCTGGTTATGATTATGCCATTTATATGTATGTATCCGTTTTGTAGTTGAAGTTATGAATATTGGCTCTATACTGTCTGTATTTCAAACTTGGGCTGTGCTTCTGGGACCCCAGACAAGCTATCAACTCTGCCAGGCCTGCTTGATGGTCCATTAAGAACCATCAGCGATACAATGGCCCCATTGAGAGAAGGCAGACACGCCTATGACTCAGCAAGGTATGCAGAAACATGCCTATGGACCGAACTCTAAGGTTGTTTCTTGCCATGTGCCCCAATGCTTGTCTTTGGAACAAAGAAAGAGAGGCCACATGATGAAAGGCTATAAAAGACTGCTGCAACTCCTCCATCTTGTCTTCTTTCCTGCTTCTTATCTCTGGAGGGACTTTGCTACAAATGGGAGCTCTGAACAAAGGACTGAAGGACCCATCCCAGCTGTGGATGTATTCTAAAGACTGGATTTGAACTTGCAGTTTATTCCATCTCGGCTACAAGCCTGAACCAAGAACTTTGCCATTACTGTATATAATTGATTCCTTTTAACCAATTCTAGCTCTCATCTATATCTTTTTCCTTTTATGAATAAACCTTTAGATTCTAAAGGATTGGCAACAGCGTGATTTGTGGGTAAGATCTGATTTGTATATTGACCTGGCTCTGGGGCTTGGTCCTTTGGGATCGGGAGGACCTTTTTTCTTTTTCTGGGGCATTGGTTTTCATGACCCTTTGTTCCCATAACAAGTGGCACTGATGGTGAGACTGGGAAACTGGAGCGTCTAAGGGAATTGCTTGGGATGACGTGTGGTTAGCCAGTGGGGTAAAACCAAAGTCTTCTCTGTCTGATTGGTTTGGTTTGCCTTAGAGGTGGAAAAACCCCAGCCTTGGGCTGTAACTGCCCTGCTTAAAGCAATTTGTCCTGAAATGGCATTCTCAGTTGGGTCCTGCCAGAACCAGCATCGTTACAACCTCTTAATGCCAACTGGCAAGGGGGGGTGTATAATGGTTACAGAAATTTCCTGAATCTGGCATGTACATTCTGGTTCACCTAAGAATGTTATGTGAGGTCTCAAACAAAAGCTGGCATCACATCGGTCATCCAATATCATTGTTAAATGTATGTAAGGAGTCAGTATATGTTTTTTAAATCTGTATCGGGAGGTTGGTCACCACCAAAAACAGGTTTTCTGTCAGACACAGGACGTTTATCCATCTATCTGTTTACATGTAAACTGAGTGTTCTCATTCACAATGGTTCTATCAATGGTCTGAACTGAAAGCAAATGAAAGATTACAAAAAAAAGTTCAGAGAGAATCTAACAGGAAGAAAAACACGTGGGGGGGGGGGGGAGAAGAGGTTTTCAAAAGTTTCTTCCATTATATTTGGGAGGCAATGACAACATGAGCATCCCTCACTTAGGAAGTGAATGGACATCGGATTTGCTTCATGAATGTGGGATCTCAACCAGGCTTGCTCGAAAACACTGGAAACTACTTTGGGTGAGAAACTTCTTTAGACCAGAGGATAACCTGTTAGTTAAATTTAGTCTCTAGCAAGCCTGTTATGATTTTATTATATATGTAATCATTTGTTTCCAATATTGTTACTCACTATCTCTTGAATCTCTCTTTGATGATAAGTTTATTCTTGTTTTCACTATATATGATTAGCTGGGAGGAAAGAGTAAAAAAAGACACTAAAACAAGGAGGGTGGGATGCTAAAGAGAAAGATCAGCTATACAAGTGGCTGCCAGTGGGAGAAAAAAACTCATTGGAATAAAAGCTACACACTACTATTCCCTTGTCCTCTCAATAAAAATTTGGAATCCTGTGTTTGGAACAATATTAGGAGGAAAACCTTGTATATCTTTATGTCAGACCAAAATGAAATTTAAACCCTGTAATCTAAAAGGTGTGCACATTTGGGAGTACAGGAAAGAGACACTTGGGATTTTCAAGAGAGTCTAAGGGAGTCAATTTTGAAAGACAAAGCGAAGAGGAGTTGGCCACCTAACTCTTTTAAGCCCTTTTGAGAATGCAAGCCTATATTTTTACTACATTGTACAATATCTAGGCTAATGTGATATTTATTTCCTCTCACCCTTAACATGAGAAACAGTTACCCTACCTTTTCATAAAGTCTTTGTTGTGATTAGAGAACATTAGGCGAAACAGAATACCATCAGTTTACAAAGACAGCCCCTTCTGGGTGCATATAAATTAAGCATGTTCTATGAGTCCATATCTCAGAGAAGATATTACAGGGATTTCTCATTTTATAGACTACCATCCAACTTAGATTAGTAAATTTTACTGTAAATGTTACAATCACTTATCAAATAATCCGCTACATAAATTTGGAAACCATGTGCAATATGGAAAAAAAGAAATAAGAACATGCTTCTTTATTGCACAGTTGTATCTCTTCCTTCATTTTTGCAGCAATACACTCATTCAGTTTCACAATTATTTTAGTCTTGTAAACTATTTTTACTACCTAAAAAGCTTCCTGTTTTCATTAGTTTCTTTCCAGAAATGACTGGGGGTTACTCCTAACAATCAGCTTTAAAAGAATTTAAGTTACATTTCTTGATGTAATCATCCTGTAATCAAAAGTAAACTTCAAACACATACACCAGTCACCTACTTTAGTACAACTTAGTTCTTGAAATCTGGAGAGTCAGTCAGACTGAGGCTGCATAAAAACAAATTATGAACATTACATATTTTATGACCATTTGCTTTAATTTTCTTTAACTGAATTCTATCAATTTTCAGACTGGAGAGGGATAACTAGTGGTGTTCCCCAAGGGTCAGTCGTAGGACCAATCCTATTCAACTTATTCATAAATGATCTGGAGAAAGGGGTAAACAGTGAGGTTGCAAAGTTTGCAGACGATACTAACTGCTCAAGATAGTTAAGACCAAAGCAGACTGCGAAGAACTTCAAAAAGATCTCACAAAACTAAGAGACTGGGCAACAAAATGGCAAATGAAATTTAATGTGGATAAATGTAAAGTAATGCACATTGGAAAAAAACCCCAACTATACATACAATATGATGGGGGCTAATTTAGTTACAACTAATCAGGAAAGAGATCTTGGAGTCATCGTGGATAGTTCTCACGCAGTGTGTGGCGGCAGTCAAAAAAGCAAACAGGATATTAGGAATCATTTAAAAAGGGATAGAGAATGAGATGGAGAATATCTTATTGCCCTTATATAAATCCATGGTATGTCCACATCTTGAATACTGCGTACAGATGTGGTCTCCTCATCTGAAAAAAGATATACTGACATTAGAAAAGCTTTAGAGAAGGGCAACTAAAATGATTAGGGGGTTGGAATGGGTCCCATATGAGGAGAGATTAAAGAGGCTAGGACTTTTCAGCTCGGAAAAGAGGAGACTAAGGAGGGATATGACAGAGGTATATAAAATCATGAGTGGTGTGGAGAAAGTGAATAAGGAAAAGTTATTTACTTGTTCCAATAATAAGAACTAGGGGCCACCAAATGAAATTAATGGGCAGCAGGTTTAAACACAAATAAAAGGAAGTTCTTCACACAGTACACAGTCAACCTATGGAACTCCTTGCCTGAGGAGGTTGTAAAGGCTAGGTCTGTAACAGGGTTTAAAAGAGAACTAGATAAATTCATGGAGGTTAAGTCCATTAATGGCTATTAGCCAGGATGGGTAAGGAATGTGTCTCTAGCCTCTGTTTGTCAGAGGAAGAATTGATTGATTGGATGGGGCTTCACCAGGGGATGGAACACACAATAGAAAACCTGGTCGGCTGGAAGGAGGATGCCTCTGGACTGGGGACAAAGAGAGACCTGAGTCCACCTGGATGCTTTGCTGGACAGACGCAGATGGAGGGTGCCAAGACTTTCTATGCTTGAGGCCCTGAGAACTTCCTATGCTGTATTCAAACGTACAATAAGCCTTTCTGTTTTACACTGGCTGAGAGTCAGGGGTTGCATTGCTCCCTCTGGGTGTTGAGGTCCTGGGGGTCCAGAGCAAGTGGACTCCCTGAGTGGCCTTATGGAGAGAGATAGGTGTGCTGGAGGCTCAGAGGTGCAGTCCCAGAAGGTGGAGGGGCCAAAGGGCATAACCCCAAAGAGCTAGAGCAACCATTGGGGAAGGCTGTCACACTGAAAGGGGATAACTCCCAGGGACCAAATGGAGCAGAGAGAGCTTGGATTCTGTGACGACACCCCTGGCAGCTAAGAGCTGTGGGGCCCCCACCACCCCAGGTTGCCAGGGAGGTTTCTGAAAGTCACAGAATCCATGATCTGCACGACAAAAACGTATCCTTACTGCTAACATAAGAAACAAGGGAACATCTCATGAAATTGAAAGGCCACAAACTTAAAACTGATAAAAGGAGGGTTTAAAAAAAAAAACACAAAAACAAAAAAAGCCACAGCAGACAGCCCTTGGAAGTTATTGCAACAATATGTCACTGAGACCAGGAACTCAGCAGGATTCAAAACAGTATTTTGCATTTATGAGGCTAACAAAAACATCTAGAGTTACAGTAGTAGGAATGAAAAAAAACCCTACCCTAGAAGTTTGAAAGAGATATAAACCCTCATGCTTCAGAATATAAGCCAGCATTGGAATGGGGTTAGAAAGAAATTTTTGTTATGGGCAGGTTATTCCATAACTGCCCACTTCAAAGTTTGTTGCACATTGCCTTTGAAGTATCAGGTGGTGGCTACTGTCAAAGACAGGTTACTGGATAAGGAGGACCACAGGTCTCTTATGCAAATTCCTATGTTCCTAAATTTGAACCCTAAGAATTGCTCATCCTTCCCATCATCCCAAAGGAGGCCTCAGAGACCCAGCTTCCTCAGAATTGTCCCAGGACCATTTTCTCTTAAAGGTTGGCAATTATAGGACATTGACAAGCAGAATCCACCATTGAAGACTCCACTCTACTCAATTGCTACTGCAAAGCATCCACTACTTAAAGGAAAGCTCAAGGTTGATGGTCCAAAAATATATTGAAAGTAACTCACTGCATTTCTCATTGAAGAATAACTATTATATTTGGTTCCTAAACTTGATTGACACCAGTGCAAACCATAGTCACAGAGCACTTGTTTTCTTTGCAAGTATGAGGGTTTCCCACACTGTACTCCATTCCTGTGAGCAGAATCAGTGAAAAGCTAAGAAAGCTGAATTAATCACAAAAAGTTAGAAAATGTAACTAATCTGATGAGCCTTTAAATCTTCTGTCAAAGAATTCTCTTCTGCTCCGAAAACAAAGAAACACAGATTTGTTCAGATGGATAACAGAGTACTAGTACTTTGAGAAAGAATAGAAGAAGTTTTACTTAATAGCCCTATAATTCTACTTGCAATAAACAGAATTCAGAAAATTTAAATAAATTCTTGGTAGAAATTTAGACAGCACTTAATGATGAAATCAAAAGTTGTAGGCCAAGATGTACAAAAGTGACTAGTCATCTTGATACACCTAAAACTCAAACCCCTTAAAGATATTAAGTTGGGAGTCCAAGAAATGTGGTTCTCAAACACTAAATACTTGTTAAAATCTTATCCGTAAAACAAAAAACGTTTTAGTATATAGAAAAACACAGTAAAATAAAATAAATTACTAAACAAGCAAAAGACGGAATTGAAAATCTACAAAGCCATCAGAATAGTACATTGTAGTTTCACTGGAATTACAGTATTTGATTTGCTACATATTTTCTATATAACTTCCACTGTTTTCTTTCAGTTAACCTGGTCTCTCCCGGAATTACTACTGTCCTCTTAACATTGACTCAAACACTTAAGTGGTGATTAGCATCTTTGAAATCTCTATAAAGAAAGGAAAATGCAAAACAGTGGCAAAACGAGAGGACGTCTGCTCAACAACAGAGAATCTCCCACACGTTTGGAGTAGGCGTAGATGATTATATACATCTACTTCACACAAATTATATTAGATACAAGTTCAGGGTCTGAATAAGATTACTAAACATGATTCATCACTAGACACTAAAATATTCCCATTATGACTCTTGTGGACAACCCACAGTTTTTTAAGTTTAGGCAGGTAAGACCATACCAAGCTAGACATCCCATACACAGTTGTTTGAAGAAAGGCAATCACTTATTTTGGCATACCCTTACTTGGGACACTGACTGTATAAAAGTTCAGATCAGAAAGAGGAAAAAAAGTATAGGGGTTTGTGTAGTAGTCCAACTGTATTTTACTGAGTTTCCAGTAGCCAAACCCTAATCTCCATTCATCCTTTGTCCACTGATTCAGTATTATGTGTTGCTCAATATGCCTTTGTCAATTATAGGCTTGCACCACTTCCTGATACTAAGGATTCAGAGAAAATGTATCTTCTCTAAAATTCTCATGCTTTCAATTATATCTATTTTAACTATGGAAAATTCAATAATAAAGGTTTTTTTTTTTAAAAAAAACTTCAAAGCATTAGGCCAAACAACATACAAGAGAAAAATCCTGCATCAAGACTGATCAAAGCCAGTTGTATAATGAATCACTGTTTCTGTCACTCTCTCTGTCCTAACTTTAAGATCTGAAACAATTTTAACCATATAATGCAACCTGGGTGGAAGCAGCTAGCTTCATCCCTGATGAGCCTATGATAGAATATCCAAGTCTGTGCTTTCTGATTCCCAGATATCTGCTCCATGGCTCTGAAATAAATACTGTAGTGGTTTCCCCACTCCTCAAATTCATCTTCTCTTTACAATGTTATTTTAAAAGAAAAATATAAATGTATCAATCTGTTGAAATTTATGGCCTTAATGGGAAGATTTTTTTTATTAAAACATTTGCAGGGCATATAGCCATACATATATTGTCTACATGTTTAACTGATCAAGATTTTTTTGTCTGGCCCTTCCTGGAAGGACACTGGCATCTGCACGCCATGTAATTGCTGGTCTTGTCAATGGAAGCATGGCTCAAAGAGAATGCCTTTTTCAGTTTTGAGGAGGAAGAGAGGAGACATTTCAAAGTGGGTAAGAGTCCCCCATGTATCTTCGCAACAGCAGTGTTTTCAAATAAATATTATCCTTTTTTTAGCGCAGTCAACATTTATTCTCAGGGTAATCCATTTTTACTTCCATAAAGTCCGTATCTGCTCATAATACCACCATTTACATGGAGTTTTTCATTGAAGTGCTTCACAATAATTCCAACAACGTACCCCTTTGTACAACTGATATAATTATTAAGACACAGGAAGTTAAGAGACTTGCATAAGATTACATAGCAAATCAGCAGCAGAGCCAGGAATAAAGTCCAGTAATAGCAAAATAGCATAGGCAAGAGAAATAAGTGACATGGTTATGGCCTTTAAAAACTAGGCAACTATGCTTTTTCATAAACACATAGTTTTACTGAAAGAATTATTTTACTGTTATCCTAAACATTAAGTCTTTGTATGCAAGTCTGAAACACTGTCATCAAACAGTTGCATATTAACATTTGTAGGTGAAGAAATACAACCAAATAATCTGCTTTATTTAGATAGTTTGGCACAATATGTATAATAAAACAAAGGTTCTTACTATTAACATTTGTAATTCTCTGTATACAGGTTAAACCTCCAAAGATTCATTAGTTAATCTTTTTTTCCTTTCAAAAGGTGCATTTAAAACTTGCTATGAACAAAGCATTCCTAGTACGTGCTGGTTAGGCCCCTGCTGGAGCACTGTGTCCAATTTTGATCAACAATGTATACTAAGGATGTAGAGAAACTGGAAAGGCTCCAGAGATGAGCAACAAAGATGATCCAAGGTATGGCACACAAGCCATAGGAACAAAGACTGAAGAAACTGGGTATATTTAGTTTGGAAAAGAGGAGATTAAGGGGGGACAGGATAGTCTTCAAATACTTGAAAGGCTGCCATAAAAATGGAGAAAAGGTGTTTTCATGCCACAGAGGACAGAACAAGAGGCATTGGGTTCAAACTACAGCATAGCAGATTTAGATTAAATCTCAGAAAAAACAGTAGGAGAATGAAACAAAACATGACCTGCATATCATACTTTATATCCGTGCTGATCAGTTTTTATGCCACTCATGTGAGGATGGTCATAACCTGTGGTTCAAAAGCAACATCAAATAGAAATGGATGCAGGGTGGACATTCCTGCCAACCGCCGCAGCTCAGGTGATATAATACTACTTCAAAGTGATACAATACTATTTCAATGTCTGTGATGGCTGTAGCATGACCGATTAGCACAAACTGTCACATCTCAAATGCTCACCTGTAGTGACAAAGGTAAGATCAGGTCCTCATTAACTTCCTTAGGCCTGGTCTACTCTACAGGGTTAGGTCGATGTAACCTGCATCGTCTCGACCTAGCTGCAGAAATCTCTTCACTTAAATTTGGCTCCCCCCAACATAAGCGCCGTGCTATGCAGATTTAGAAATACAACCTCCTCGAGTGCCGTAGAGTCACAGTTGATTAAACTAGGTCGGCGCAATGTCAGCACCAACACGATGTTGCTTACGTCGATTGTTAGTGGCTTTCAGGAGTTATCCCACAATGCCTCATACTGACAATACAATCAATTCAAGCACTCCTAGTTAGGTTGCACACTGCCAACACAAGGAGCCAAATGTGCACACACAAACGATTTAATAACTGCAGTGGCTGCACGCGGATGTAAGTTAGGTCGACAATTTTGTAGTGTAGACATGGCCTTGCCCTTATTGTAGCATAGCCACAAAATAGCCCACAATATATTGGCAACCAACACCACCTTCCAACATAGTGAAATAAACAAAAGAAAGCTGAAATACTTTCTCCAGGCAATACTTCATCAGAATTTGTAGTTTGAAGTCAATGTGACTTGTGATCCTAAATCCCTGTGGTACTTTTAACAATATTAATCATAGGTGCCTAAATATGGACTTAGGAACTCATAACAAAACTTTGACCTATGTGCACAAAAAATTCACATGAATCCATTAAAGTATTGAAATTTTAAATAACTTTTTATTGTTAACACTGAAGAAATTTGTTTCAAAATGACAAAGATGAAAAGCTCTTGCTGGCAAGGGGTTATGGTAAATTACACTTGTATGTCTGGTTTTGAATCTCAGTGGATAGTTATTGAAAAGAGCAGAGGGGAAAAGCTCTTCTTGACCTGCTGCTCACAAACAGGGAGGAAATAGTAGAGGAAGCAATAGTGGATGGGAACCTGGGAGGCAGTGACCATGAGATGGTCGAGTTCAGGATCCTGACACAAGGAAGAAAGGAGAGCAGTAGAATACAGAGCCTGGACTTCAGAAAAGCAGACTTTGACTCCCTCAGGGAACTGATGGGCAAGGTCCCCTGGGAGAATAACATGAGGGGTAAAGGAGTCGAGGAAAGCTGGCTGTATTTTAAAGAATCCTTATTGAGGTTGCAGGAACAAACCATCCCGATGTGTAGAAAGAAAAGTAAATATGGCAGGCGACCAGCTTGGCTTAACAGTGAAATCCTTGCTCGTCTTAAACACAAAAAAGCAGCTTACAAGAAGTGGAAGATTGGACAAATGACCAGGGAGGAGTATATAAATATTGTTCAGCCATGCAGGAGTGAAATTAGGAAGGCCAAATCACACTTGGAGTTGCAGCTAGCCGGAGATGTTAGGAGTAACAAGAAGGGTTTCTTCAGGTATGTGAGCAACAAGAAGAAAGTCAAGGAAAGTGTGGGCCCCTTGCTGAATGAGGGAGGGAACCTAGTGACAGAGGATGTGGAGAAAGCTAGTGTACTCAATGCTTTTTTTGCCTCTGTCTTCACAGACAAGGTCAGCTCCCAGGCAGCTGCACTCCACAGCACGGTATGGGGAGGAGGTGACCAGCTCTCTGTGGAGAAAGAAGTAGTTCGGGACTATTTAGAAAAGCTGGACGAACACAAGTCCATGGGGCTGGATGCACTGCATCCGAGGGTGCTAAAGGAGTTGGCCGATGTGATTGCAGAGCCATTGGCCATTATCTTTGACAAATCATGGCAATTGGGGGAGGTCCCGGATGACTGGAAAAAAGCTAATGTAGTGCCCATCTTTAAAAAAGGGAAGAAGGACGATCCGGGGAACTACAGGCCAGTCAGTCTCACCTCAGTCCCTGGAAAAATCATGGAACAGGTCCTCAAGGAATCAATTCTGAACCACTTAAAGGAGGGGAAAGTGATCAGGAACAGTCAGCATGGATTCACCAAGGGCAAGTCATGCCTGACTAACCTAATTGCCTTCTATGATGAGATAACTGGCTCTGTGGATGAGGGGAAAGCAGTGGATGTGCTATTTCTTGACTTTAGCAAAGCTTTTGATACAGTCTCCCACAGTGTTCTTGCCAGCAAGTTAAAGAACTATGGGCTGAATGAATGGACGGTGAGGTGGATAGAAAACTGGCTGGATGGTCGTGCTCAACAGGTAGTGATCAATGGCTCCATGTCTAGTTGGCAGCCGGTATCAAGTGGAGTGCCCCAAGGGTCGGTGCTGGGGCCGGTTTTGTTCAATATCTTCATCAACGATCTGGAGGATGGTGTGGACTGCACCCTTAGCAAGTTTGCAGATGACACTAAACTGGGAGGAGTGCTAGATACGCTGGAGGGTAGGGACAGGATACAGAGGGACCTAGACAAATTAGAGGATTGGGCCAAAAGAAATCTGATGAGGTTCAACAAGGACAAGTGCAGAGTCCTGCACTTAGGACGGAAGAATCCCATGCACTGCTACAGACTAGGGACCGAATGGCTGGGCAGCAGTTCTGCAGAAAAGGACCTAGGGGTTACGGTGGACGAAAAGCTGAATATGAGTCAACAGTGTGCCCTTGTTGCCAAGAAGGCTAACGGCATTTTGGGCTGTATAAGTAGGGGCATTTCCAGCAGATCGAGGGACGTGATTATTCCCCTCTATTCAGCACTGATGAGGCCTCATTTGGAGTACTGTGTCCAGTTTTGGGCCCCACGCTACAAGAAGGATGTGGATAAATTGGAAAGAGTCCAACGGAGGGCAACAAAAATGATTAGGGGGCTGGAGCACATGACTTATGAGGAGAGGCTGAGGGAACTGGGATTGTTTAGCCTGCAGAAGAGAAGAGTGAGGGGGGATTTGATAGCTGCTTTCAACTACCTGAAAGGGGGTTCCAAAGAGGATGGATCTAGACTGTTCTCAGTGGTAGAAGATGACAGAACAAGGAGTAATGGTCTCAAGTTGCAGAGGGGGAGGTTTAGGTTGGATATTAGGAAAAACTTTTTCACTAGTAGGGTGGTGAAGCACTGGAATGGGTTACCTAGGGAGGTGGTGGAATCTCCTTCCTTAGATGTTTTTAAGGTCAGGCTTGACAAAGCCCTGGCTGGGATGATCTAGTTGGGGTTGGTCCTGCTTTGAGCAGGGGGTTGGACTAGATGACCTCCTGAGGTCCCTTCCAACCCTGAGATTCTATGATTCTATGACATCATAGAAATATCTAAAAAAAAATACTCATGCTTTCCTTATGCTGCAAAAAATGCACACAAAAAAAGCACTACTCTAAGCCCAACAGGGCTATTCATCTGAGTAAAGTTGCAAGCCTATTTAATTGTTTGAAAATTAAAGACCCTATTTTGAAATGCCATGTGGTGGGGGGGGTTTGTTGTTGTTGTTGGGTTGGTTTTTTGCCTATAACAATTTTGTGAAATTCTAATAAGATACTTTACCTGGAGTGGTAATTTTTAAGAAAGCAACATTTATAATTTAGTTCATCATACATTTATAATCTAAAGTTACAATATCACACATTGCAAAAAGTCATTTTACAAAACCTCAGCCGGATTTAAAATCAATGATAAAAATACCCAAGTGATTTAAATGATGACTACAATCACTCCAACCTGACAGTCAATTAAATTTTATTCAATACTGAGTGCACGCAGTGTTGTTTGCACACTATTAAAAAAAAAATCTTAAGAGATCAGCCAAATTTGACTTAACTGTTTTCACATAGGCAGACCCTTCACACCAGCATTGATTGATATCACCAGCTGTCTATTGTAGAATGTTGACAGGAGGTCACAAAGAATCAAAAGGTAAATCATGCAAATTAAGAATTTGGTGTAGCATCTAAATAAAATGTTAGGGCATTCAACTGCTTGTGGATTTTATAGCACTTAGTCTTAATTACCTTTAAAGATGAGGGATTTGGGTTTTGCTTTTAGTTGTGTTTCAGTTTTTAACAATCCATTAGTGACAAAATAAAAATACGCAGCATAGAACTTTGTGGAGCAGAACACAAATTCTGCTTATTAAACTATTTTATCCAACAATATATTAAGCATTCAGTTCAAACACTAGAGCTGATCTGATTTCATGCCAGAATCATAAAATTTAAACTAAGAAAGCAGTTACTAAAGGTTACGTTATTTCAGTGGAGAAATATTTGTTTAGTTCACCTAGCAACTATTGGCAATTTCGAAAAGACATTTATATATTCAGTTGTCTGCCAACTTGCCAATATGTTTTTGATTGGAAAGTAACTTTTCATGTTTATAGTAAGCTATCAACCACCTTGCTTTATTCTTGTACACCTTGTATCCCTCTCTACTGTTAAAATGAACCCATTTGTCTTCCTTACATCCCAATAAATGGGTCTACATATAAATTAAATGCTTTGTGAATACAATGCATTTTTGTATTCTCTCTTTATACATATCTGTGTATAACTACAGTACCTCTCCTATGGTATCTGCATATTTCACATCTCTAAAAATCAATAATTAAAAATAATTCAATTATTTTCCCTTAAAGCCCTCAAGACTTGGCTGCAATGTTATGTCTTTACACTGCTGTATAAAAATGTTTAGCCCAAATGAGCTGAACTGATTTAACCTGTATTTTATGTTGAGATATGTCTATACTGCAATTAAAAACTCGCAGCAGGCCAGTGCCAGCTGACTAGGCTGAGGCTCAGGGGCTGTTTAATGACAACATAGACATTCGAGCTTGGGCTGGAGCTCTAAAACCCTGTGAGAGGGGAGGGTCCTAGAGTCCAGGCTCCAACAAACAAGCCTGAACATCTGCCCCTCAATTAAACAGCCTCTTATCCTGAACCCCATGAGCCTGAGTCAGCTGGCACGGGCCAGCTGCAGGTGCTTAATTGTCTTATAGACATACCCTTGAAGACCACCAAACCCTTCTTTCCAGAGCGGTAAGGGTACATCTTGTCTTCATGGGTGAAAGGGTTTTTTGTTTGTCTATCATGTTAATGCCATCAGCTTAATATGACTGAAAAGCCCTGGCAAGATGGAAACAAACATACTTGAAGCCATGTTAGCTGGCCATGTTGTAAGCTAGGCTCCCTCCTCGGTTTCCATCTTCTAAATTAAAGGTAGTAGGTTTTGAGAAAGGATGTAAGGAGGATTGGGAGATGTTATGGTGGAAGATAAAGAAGGAAATATTAGACTAACACGGGGAAGAATGCAGAACGGGCAAACAAGACAGATCAGTTTGAAGAAAGATCTTGGGAAAAGCGGGGAATAAAAGGAAAGAAAGGCAGAGAACCAGGAGTGAGTCAAGTTGTGGACGAATCTTAAAGGACAAAATTGGAAGCTTGAGTTTTATGCTAGAGACAGGAGAGGCAATGGAGAGACTGTAGGGCAGGCTGAATACAGTCACAGTGCTAGGTAAGAAATTATTTTTCAGAGGAATTTTGGATGGATTGGAGGTGTGGAAAATGGGTTTCTGGACATTCCAAATCTAAAACGTATGTTCATACTATATCACCCCATTCCTAAGTTTAAAATTTAACAGAATAAGGGGCAGAGGGATAGAATAGAGAAATAAAACTAGAGATTTAAGTTACTATAAAATGTAAACAAAATAGTTTCAGATCCTTGCAAAATTTGGAACTCTTAAATTAACCTTGCAAGCCATAAAAGTAATTGGAAATCCATTTTATTATAATTTGATGTAATTTTAATCTTGTTTGACCTACACTTAACATTGCTTTGAACATGCAGAGGAATACAGTGTATAATGAAGAAAAACATGAAATTCACTGCATTGAGTTGCAGCGGATGGAGAGGGCAAAGCACTACCAGACTACTTATTCTTGGTTTCATTAAGGAGTCAAGGGGTTATGGTAAATTACACTTGTATGTCTGGTTTTGAATCTCAGTGGATAGTTATTGAAAAGAGCAGAGTTCACTCGACATAACCAGCTGACTTTTCCGACTTATTCACAAGTCTGAGGAAGTACAAATACCTCCACTGCTTGCATCCGAAGAAGTGGGTATTCACCCACGAAAGCTTATGCTTCAATACCTCTGTTAGTCTATAAGGTGCCACAGGACCCTTTGTCGCTTCTACAGATCCAGACTAACACGGCTACCCCCCCGATACTCCAGCAAACCAGACACTATCAGGCCTCCTTCATGGTTTTTGCTCCAAATTAGACCATCATCAAAAATATAGAACCACACATTTTCCTACCTTTCTCAGGGGGTCTTTAGTAACCTACCCTCCACATATTTAGTTTTGAGGATGGACATCTACCTGTAGTAGCTAAGGCTCCATCCAAAATGAAGGAAAGTCTGCAAGGGGGAATAACCTGCTCCTATTGTAAAGCAAAAAGCACAAGAACTCCTGTTCCCACTGTCATCCACCACCCTAAAAAGCACAGGACAAACATTCCAAAAAGCATGAGTTCCCTAGCTACAAACCAAGATCGTCATGGGACATAGCTGCTCAAGGCTCAGTACAGTCAGGCATGGGTAATACGAGCAGAAGTGTCCTCTCCTCACTGCTAAAGTATCAGGGGAAGAGGATCTTCAACTCACCCCAAAACCTTTTTACCTACATTGGAGATAGGGCAGCAGCCACTTTAAATATAGTATGTGGGAAGAAGGGACGACCACTCAGTGCCACCTGAAGAGACCTGGTGTTTGAGAAGCCAGCCCCAGAACACATCAGTGATATGAGAACAAATTTTCTGAGATCTGGTGGGGAAATATAAATGTAAGAATTACAGAAGAGCCAGTGAAACTCAGTCCAGAACTCAGCCCAAATCTGTGTTCTTTTTGTAAGCCGGCCTGAGTTTTAGGGTCAGTAAATGAATCCCCATCTCAAACATAAGTTGGCTTGAGTTTCTTTAGTAATGTTTTGCACAGCTCGTCTTACAACCTGAATATCATTGTTTTATATTTTTGTTTGCTTAAAAGGTGCTGTTAATAACTTTACAAGGAAGATTACTTTCACAAGCAACCAAATGCCCATTTAGTTTTACTGTGATAATTCTACACACTTCTGCAAGTCATTTGGGGGCAATGTGTATTATATTTATTCTGCGGAGAACACAAACAAGTTAATTCTAAAGAGAAAAGCTCTGTTATTTTATCTTTTACACACACCATCTCTCCATGACCCTCACCAGAGGAAAAACAGATGATCCTAAACTCCTAAAACAGAAGAAAGCCACTTTTAATCAGTGAAAGTGCTGAATACCTCCATTTGATATAGGAAATGTGATGTTATTGTGGCCATAATCAAATAACCATTTTACAGTTACATTATAAACCTATATTAGAGGTGTTTTATCTGCAGCATAAAGTGTTTGCCTTCACATTTTAAATATTATTTTGTCTCTCTAGGGAAAGGAAATTCAGAGTTCTAAGCACCAGTTATACTAAGCGGTCCCAAAGCATCCCCAAACTTTACAAAGCTGAGCCAAATTTACAAATTAATGCTATTGTGTAGAAGAAACCTACAATCTCCCAAATGGTGAAATGGCAGAGTGACAAAACACAAGCTAAGTGTTATACTATAAAATATAAAAGTATGGATCCAATGATCCTCTGATAAGTTTTTTAAAACAATGACCCACAGAAAGAGTTAACTTTATGACGAAGATCCAGCTTTTCCCAGATCCCACCTACACACCCCAACATAATCCAGGAAATCATCTTAGATAAATATTGTTCAATCTTTATTCAGGCTCCACTGGATTAGCTTGAAGTTCACTTGAAGTTCTATGAAAACTCTTGAGATACTCTACAAAACCTTAGACACAAGAGAAAAGATTTAGCCCCCCAATTCTGCAAATGGCTGTGCAGGAAGACTCCTGCACCCCATATAGGGCACTAATGAAGATGGGGTTTCATTCAGGTGCAAGGGCTTGTTTGAATGAAGTCTTGCAGGGTTGAGGTCTTATTTCCCAAGTTATACTTAATTGTGACACATACCAAACTATGAATCCCTTTGTTCATTCCTTTCCTTCCATGGGCCATGGGGAGAACAAGATTGCCTGCACTGTCCTCAACATGTTCATAACAGTAGCAGCTCTGAATTAAGATAATGACTATAATCAAACCTCATGCTTAAGGACTTCAGCCTGCAGGAGTCAGAAAGGAATTTTTGCCCTGAGGCACAATTTTCTTAATGTTGTCTAGAATGCTTTCCCTTCACCCCCTTTCTCTGAAGCATCAGACACTGGCAACAGTTGGAGACAGAATTACAGAGAATCCTCTTTCTTGATGCCTGGTTGGTGTGTCTTGTTCACATGCTCAGGGTCATACTAACCTCCAATTAGGTCAAGAAGAAATTCTCCCCCAGGACAGAATTGCAGGGGCCTTTGGGGTATTGTGAATTCCTCTGTAGCAAGGAGTGTGGTTCACTGGCTGGAATCACCAGGGCACATCTCCCCTAATCAATTCCTTGCCACTGCAGGGGCTTAAGGAGTTAATAACACCTTGGTCTCTCTTGCCCTCAGCCTGTGGCACTGAATTCAGTCTTCTGAGGGCTGCAATGTTTTAGTCTAACTAAAGCCTTTGGGCTCAATATAAGGGTATCAGGATGAAACTTAGTGGCCTGTATATACAGGGCAGACTAGATAACCTAATGGTCCCTTCTGGCCTTTAACTGCATGGAACTATGAAATTTGTATACGAATACAGTAGAACCTCAGAGTTACAAACACCAAACTTACTAACTGACCGGTCAACCACACACCTCATTTGGAACTGGAAGTACACAACCAGGCAGCAGCAGAAACCAAAAAACAACAACAAAAAAAAGCAAGTACAGCATAAAATAATTTAAGCTTAATGAAACTGTTGGTTTTTAGTTTGTGAAGCTTCAGACATTTTTATAAGCTACCCTAAAAGCAAAAAAGGTCAACTTTGAGGTTGATCTATTGTGTGTATACAGACAGCATAATATACTGCAGTTAATATATTTATACACATACATATCAAAAAAGTGTATTTGCATATGCACATGGTAACTGCATTTTTTCCATCTTACCATAACTCAAGAAGAGATAAAGAGAATTTGCCCAAACTTATTTTAAAAGAGTCATCTCCAAAAGAGAAAATCAGCCCCAGAGACCAATGTTTTGGAAAGTTACAAAAACAACAAGGAGTCCGGTGGCACCTCAAAGACTAACAGATTTATTGGGGCATAAGCTTTCGTGGGTAAAAAACCCACTTTTTCAGATGCATGGAGTGAAAATTACAGATGCAGGCATAAATATACTGACACATGAAGAGAAGGGAGTTACCTCACAAGTGGAGAACCAGTGTTGACAGGGCCAATTCGATCAGAGTAGTCCACCCCCAATAACTGATGAGAAGGTGTCAATTCCAGGAAAGGCAAAGCAGCTTTTGTAGTGAGCCAGCCACTCCCAGTCCCTATTCAGGCCCAAATTAATGGTGCTAAATTTGCAAATAAATTTTAGTTCTGCAGTTTCTCTTTGAAGTCTGTTTCTGGAGTTTTTTTTGTTCAAGTACAGCTACTTGTTGGTTTTGTGGATACAAACTAACAAGGCTACCCCCTGATACTTGGAAAGTTACAGCACTCTCTTTTACAGTGTTAATTAAAGAGTGTGTCAGACAGCTTCCATAACAGTAGCGTAGCTGGTGGGGGGAGCAGGGGGAGCGGCCACTCCCCCTGAGCACATTTTTCAAAAGTGGCGCCCACCAGGGGTCCCACCGCTGTCCTCACCAAGAGCCCGCTGCTGGGCTGGGTTCTTTCACCCAGCCTGGCAGTGGGCTGAGACACCCGGGCTGGCAGGAGCCCACGGGGGGCATCCTAGAGCGGCGGCTGGCTGAGCAGCTGCTCAGCCCACCCCGCTCTGGGATTCCCCCCGCAGGCTCCTGCCAGCCAGGGTGTCTCAGCCCGCTGCTGGCCTGGGTTCTTTCACCCAGGCTGGGAGCGGGCTGAGAGTCAGGGTGACGCCTTTTTTTTATGTGTTCGCTCCCCCTGGTGTTAGAACCTGGCTATGCCACTGTTCCATAATACTTTTGCTACTGCCCTCTGTACATAATTACCAAAGGCAACACACATAAAATAATATTTTTGCCCTAAATTACTGTTTATGAAAAACGCACTGAGCTAGGGACAATGTGATGAAATATGTGATTAGGTATACTTATTTACTATTCACTCAAGTAACATTTCAATCACTACATTTTCTGTTAAACTGCTAGTGTTTTTCCAACAGTTGATTACAAACTGGTTTATAGAAAATACTTTTTGGAAAATACTGCTTCTAAAAGAAAAAGTCATGAGGTAAGCCCTCTGATGTCCTTTTTATTATATTGTTATATATTATATTCACAAAAACACTAAAAAATACCACCAGTGGACAATATCCTGTCTTAGGCAACCACTTTGCAGTATTCTCAAAATTATGAGTGCAACCTTTGCCAACAACAGCTTTTTGCCTGGGTCTGGGTAGTTTCAGAAAAAGAAAATCACAAATCATGTAAAAACACTGAAGAATTTTTCTTTAGTTTCGTTAACACTCTACTGTGATAAGTGTGAACAGCAAAGGAAAAAAAAACACACCTTGGCATCCCAAGGTCTAGGCCACTATAAGCAGATTTTTCTCTATGGTTTTGAATACAGCATCTAAATATAATGCATACAAACCAGCAACATCATGCAGAATACCAATAGGACAATTAAATGGGTAAAAACTTTAAAAAGCTGAGTTAGCTGTTTTATTACTCAGATGGGATTTTAAATTTTCCAGTAATT